>OX387182.1:45740117-46357105 GCA_947561395.2 Buxus sempervirens | reverse complement strand
GAAGAAGGGGGAGAAGAAAAGAATCCAGATCTTTTGGATCTGTAAGTAGCATCTTTTACTCTTTGATTGTATATAAGTTTTGGTTTCAACAGAAAAATACTGTTCGTTTTGTTTCAGATGAGATTTATGTAATTCAGACGTTTTGATTTGGATTGAACGAATTATACAGTGTAAATCAAGTTGTAGGTTGTTAGGTTTTGTTTCCTGCATGCTTGTTAATGTTTGTTAAGTGATTTAGAGTGAAGAAAATTAGTTTTATAGTTTAAAAATCGGAAAAACAGAGGTTCCGTAAAATTGGGATTTTCGGTCGCTCAAAAATTTTGTCAAGCGATTAAAATAATAAGGGTCGCTCAACCCGATCGCCTAGGCGATGGGTCAAGCACCCTATACAAAAATTTGATATTATAATTATAAATTAGTTTACATCATAATAAAGTTTTAATGTTTAGTCAATTGGATAATAAAATTTAGTTTGAGTGCTTAATGCATATTGAAATCAAAAGTGAGTTCATATTTTAGTAAACAGGCACTTGAACTATTAAATGGTTAATATAAGCACCTCATTTTTGCGCTCCCCGAAAAACCAAAAATGCAAACCCTGGACAGAAAGTCAAACCCTAAGGGGTGAAAAGTTGACTTTTTGATCAAGTGAAAATTGGCCACCTCGCTTTATGCCATTGGATAGAGAATCTCGACACGATCCCAACGCAACTGGGTTTGCAGGAATCGGGGTCCGGATGAAGGTTCTGCGGGCGGTCAAACTTAAGGAAAAGCCATGAGTTGACTTTTCCTCGAATTCCGTGCCAAGTACCTTGCTTTATATCATTGGATAGAGAATCTCGACACGATCCCAACGCAACTGAGTTTGCAGGAATCGGGGTCCGGATGAAGGTTCTGCGGGCGGTCAAACTTGAGCAGAGCCAAAAGTTGACTTTCTGCTAAAATCCGATCCAGAGACCTTCCCCTAGGTCATTGGATAGAGAATCTCGACACGATCCCAACGCAACTGAGTTTGCAGGAATCGGGGTCCGGATGAAGGTTCTGCGGGCGGTCAAACTTGAGCAGAGCCAAAAGTTGACTTTCTGCTAAAATCCGATCCGGGGGCCTACCCCTAGGTCATGGGATGGAGGGCTCCGATACGATTCTAATGAAACTAAGTTTGCCCAGATCGGAGTCCGGATGAAGGAAATATGAGCTGACGAAATTCCCGGGCAGCAAAACCGGCAATCTGCGCACGTGGCAAAAAGTTGCACACGTGGCGAGTTGCGCAGGAAAATATCTCAGGGATTAAATCCGTAAATATCCAAACATACGAAATATCCCAGGGACTAAATCCGTGAAAATCCGAGAATATCGGATTAAATCAAAAATTGCCAGGGACTAAATCCGAATTCTTTAGATTTTTACGTCCGGCGAGCGGCGGCATTAAATGATTTTCATCATTATGCCGCTCGCACGGACGTGGCGAGCGGCATGCGCTCACCTAGAGCTGGGCGCCAGGGTGGGCGCATACCATTTTTTCTTGCTTATATAAGCCGCGCAGCCTTCCGCGCACAGGGTTGGAAGATTTTTCAAAAAAAAAAAACTAAGTCTTCGGAGTTCTTGAAGGTTCGAAGGGTTTTTGGTTTTGCTTTCTTCTTCCTTCACCCGAAGCCCCCCCCCCCCCTTTCTCTTCACCCCGGCTTGCCTCCCAGAAAACCCCAAGCTCCTCACCCTCCTTTGGTTCTCCTCTAGTTCATCCTAAACCAGTGGAGGCTTGCTACTGTCGGTGTGGTAAAGAGGAGGCTCCGGCCGCTGTCCGACTTCGAGGAGGCTCCCCCACTCAGCTCCAGAACTCAAGAACCACCAGGTAAACATCCCTGTTACTTTGGGTTATACATATATGAGTATGTGATGTTTTTTTTCGTAAGCCAGTCCTATTCGGTGGTATGAGGCCACAGCCATGAAACCATGTTTTTTTGTTCACTTCCATCTGATGAAGACCACCAAGTAAGGAAGAGGAAGATGCGTGTGTTGCTCGCGCCGAAAAGGGAACATGTTCCCAAGTTCCCTTCATCCATTGTACCCCTGTAAACCCCCCTCCTCATTCCCTTCTTCGGATGTTAGGGTGCATGCTTGAAGGTCTAGTCGTGGATGGGAGTACATGTAATGTCTGCATGTGGTTCCTTTTGTTTTTTTTTTACATTGCTGGGTTTGCTAACATGCTGCTTGTGCACCCTTGAGCATGCTCCCATCACCCCCCCCCCCCCCTCCTTTTTCAAGCTGTTAATGCATCTGTACCAGTTTTTTATCGGGTTTGTTTTCTTTCTTCTAAAAGATTTTGGGTTGTGGGATGAAGCATGAAGCATGTTTACATTAATTTCAATACAAGTTTAAGTGCCTTCTGGGGAGTGGTCGAAGCCTGGGGAAGTGTTCTGGGCATGTTATTCGTGAAGTATTTTGAAAGCATGGTTGTATTGTAAGTTTTCTGGGTTTTCAAAACTTGAAATAAAATGTAGTTAGATTAAATCCAAGATTAGTTGGGAGGTGTTCTGAGTATGTTAGGAGGCTAGTGGAACAGTTACAGACCAAAAAAAATCGGCCAGAGATGGAGATCTCAAAAAAACAGAGAGTTGAAAATTGCAGTGAGCTGCCGCCCATCTGGCGCCCACCTGGCGCTCACCTAGGAGGTGGGCGCCCCTTTCATCTCACTTCCCGCCGAGCTGGCGCCCACCTGGCGCTCAGCTCGCGCCCACTAAAAACCAGGTGAAATTCTGGCGCCCTTCTCGCGCCCATCTCGCGCTCACCTCCCGCCCAGCTCGCGCTCACCTGGTATCGGGTGAGCGCCAGGTCAAAATTTCGCCCGGTTCTGGCGCCCATCTGGCGCCCACCTGGCGCTCACTTCAGGAGGTGAGCGCCAGGTCCAAAACAGGCCGAATTGTTTTTTTTTTTTTGAAAATTCCAAAAATACCCTTTACCATACCGCGGGGGGCGAACCCCACCCCTTTGTTCGCTGCGCATCCAACTCGCACCTTGGTACGGGGAGGTACCCCACCCCGTGGGCTCCGCTTCACCCAAAGGGCCCCCGGGTACCTCCCCTTGGACCCAGCACAATGAGCCAGTTTTTTTTTCTGACAAAGTGTCCATCTTGTGTTTTTTCTGTGATTATTGCTAGATTTGAATGCCATTTCCGAACTGGATAAACCAGTAGGGTTTCCGGGTCACCCGGAAACCCAATGTGGGACTTGGACCCCCGGTCCAACTTGACTTCCAGTGGGCCTTCCAACGGGGCCCACCCAACCCAATAAACACCAAAGCATGCCATTAAATAACTTAAGTAAAAACGAACAATTTGAACCGAGCGGGCCAAACCCAATACGGCCCACCCGAGCCTTGTTATGTGAAATTGATGCATGAATTGCGTGGTTTGGCCGAGACCAAGGGCAAGGGCCTACCGGGCCCGCCAAAGCCCACCAACCGAACCAAGGAAGGGTGCAAACCCTGATCTCTGGTAACTTGGGCTTACAAGCCCAGATTTGGACTACGGGCCCCAAGCCCAGTGTCCAACTCACTTTGGCAGATTAAAAAGATAAATCCAATAAAAATACTTGGCCACCATGTGGGCCCACCTTAGGGGCCCACAAACCAGTCCGGCCACTTGTGCATGAAAAACACTTAATCTTCAAATCTGAACTTAAAGTAAAATCAATTGAACTAACCAAAGCCCAAAGGACCTCTCAGGCTAGACTGAGGTCCACAAGGGTACACGGGCTTCACTAAGCCCACCAAGGATACCGTGGGCCTTCCAACAGGGCCCACCCAACCAGACCTAGATCACCTAATTAAACAAGATAAAAGCAATTAAAGGGACCCACACCACTCAGGTGGTCCCGCCAGACTTAACCAAACTGCATATCGGATCAGGAATCGGGTGAGACCAATGGAAGCTGACTCAAACCAGGGAACCCACGGGATCCGTCATCCGACGGGGTGGACCGGGGTGTCTACGGACTTCCCCGGACCACAACCGAGAACAGACTTAGAATCTCAAGCCGCAGACCAAAAGCCCTAATAGAAAAGATTAGGCACCCAGGTGTCTGCCTGCACCCCATCAGGCGGTGGCGACTCCGAATTACCCCGTGCAGCGTTTCCCACGCGCGCACAGTTAATATTTAACAAATAATAAAGGTTTAGTCACAAAATGAGTTAGAAATTAATAATCAGTGAAAACCCTAAATTATGCTATATGATCTGTGGGTAGTGAACCCTTGCTGTGAGAGCTGGAGGTAGTGAACTCACTTCCACCACAAACATGGATATTTGTGGGTAGTGGATTGCTGTTCACCTTTATTGGGGGTAGTAGACTGTTGTTCACCCTAACTGTGGTAGTGAACCTGAATCCACCACAAATATGGATTCTGGGGGTAGTGAACTCAAGTTCAACACATCCTTTGAGGCATTGTGGGTAGTGTAGACACCTAATTTTTGCACCCCAAAAAGTGCCGAAAATAAAATTTTAAATAAAAATTCAAATCCTAAGGGGGTCAAAAAATTGGCTTTTTAATCCAAGTAGAATTGGCCATCAAACTTCATCTCATTAAAAAGAGCACTGTGACACAGTTCTAACGCAACTGAGTTTGCTGGAATCGAAGTCCGGATGAGGAAGTTATGAGCCGATCAAACTTTTGAAGAGCAAAAAGTTGACTTTTTGTTCGACCCCAATTCAGCTGTCCAAATTGATCCCAGTGGATAGAGGGTTCCGAGTTGATTCCAACGACACTAAGTTTGTTGAAATCGGCCATCGGACGGAAAAGTTATGAGCAGTTGAAATTTCAAGAAACTGCCCGTTTGGCAAAAAAAGGCAGTAAAAAGCAGAATAAATCAATAAAATAAATGAAATAAATGTGCATTTTAATATATTAAATCTTTTAATTAAATAATCTCATTTTTTAATAAAATAATCAAAAAAATCGGATGAAAATCTTGCAAAAAATCAAATTTAATAAAAGGTTTGAAATCCAGCATTTAAAAAACGTGCTCACTCGTATTTGAAGTACGGACAAGGCATGCCCGCACTTCAAATGCGGGCAAGCCTTCTAGAAGCGGGACACGTGTCCCGTACGGTGACAACTGGCTAATTCAGCGAGATTTGAAAACGTGGGTATTTTGCCCGCATTTGAAGTACGGGCAAGGCATGCCCGCACTTCAAATATGGGCACGAAAATTTTGCCTATAAATAGGGAGGCCAAACCCCCCATTTGAACAACCTGGTCCCTCCCCACTCTCCGTTTTTGTCTTCTCACACATCCAAAACTTTGTCCAAATGCCCTCTCATTTTCAAGCTTAATTTTATCCCTAAATTGCCCCTAGGCCATACCCTTTTACCTTCCCCTTTTGTACCCTTCAGTTCCAATAGCAAGGAAGTTCTTTTCAAACCCAACTTGGGAAATCAACAGGAGTGCGGAAGCACTGCCGAAATTCTCGGAGAACCACAACTTACCAAAGCAAGAAGAAAGTGGTATGGTAATATTGTTGGTAATTTCTTATTCAACATATGTGAACATCAATTCATTCTGATAATTTTGTTTTCATTTGTCTTGCCTACATTACATTACTTCTAACCTTTTAGCTTCTTTGGTGTAAGCAAATAAGCTCCTATTGAAGGAAAACTTCCGTATGGGACAAACTGGGAGGAGAGGAATGTTATAAGCTAAATGGACTTGTCTTAAGTCTCTTTTGACTCTACACACTAACCTTGCTTCTTTGATAGGTTAAGTAATATTAAGGAAGGGTTTGTCCTCCAAAGAACATCTTTTGTACCCTGTAAATTTCCCTTCAATCCCTTCTTAAGTTCCCATGCATGCAAGTTCACAAACCGTGATACGTTGACAAAGAAGAAAAGAAGGAAATTTGAAGACGAATGAAGATATTTGCACAATAAAAATGTGCTGGAACTCCAACAGAAGTCGCCGAAATCTCCAGGAGGCCAACCAAAGTGATCCCAGCCAAAATCGGCACAAAAATGAGAATTCGGATGAAAACCGTATTTGAAATACGGTCCAGGTATGTCTGTATTTTCTATACGGTCTGGCCTGAACCGTATTATATTTACGGTTTTGTAGACACCCCAAATTGCACTACAGAATGAGAAAATAGTAAAAACATGTAATTAGAGCTTAAAACAGGTCAAAATGCATTAAAACTAACAAGGCATGCTTTGCCCATATTTTATTCACGGGCCGGTCGCGCCCGAAATTTCTCTACGGTCAGGCGCGCCCATATTGGTAATACGGGTACCATTGGACCGTAAATCATTTACGGTCACTAAAGACTCGTGCGAGTTTTATTCTTCTCTCGATTTCCGAGCTTTATCTTTAGTCCAATATCCCTTTAAATGAGCGAATTATGTTTTTTATTCGCTGAAGCCATCTTGGTTGGCTATGGATGGGCATTATCTCTGTTTTTGACTCTATCCTGAGGATCAGGATATATCCTTCTGGACAAGCCTTGCCCCTGTGCTTACCTATAAATAGAGGTGAGATTCACAAGCTAAGGGCCACGAAAATTTGAAGTCTAAGGAGCTCCAAGAGAAGAAGAGGAACCCATGCTGCTCTACTTGCTCAATCCAGGTAAGTCCCTTTTCCCTTTTATTTTCTGTCTTCAATTCTAGATGTAATAGGATCATCTCTATTGCTGTAGAATAAGGCCATCTATTGTATCTAGTATTCCTAAACTTGCCTCTAAGTACCTCAAGAATCTCTCTAGCCGTAAAACGTGAAGAGAGAGCTAGGGGAAAAGAAAACAGGTGGATCCCTAGATTAGAACCCCATATCTGTTTTTCTCTTTTTTTAAAATAAAGCCTTGGATTGTGTTTGTGTAACCAAACCTATCTCCAAGTACCTCAAGAATCCTCTCTAACCGTAAAACGTGAAGAGAGAGCTAGCGGAAAAGAGAACAAGTAGATCCGTAGGGTAGACCCCCATGTGCTCTAATCTGTGAGATGTGGCTGTTTTAAATATCCTGATCATGTTTTAATGCTTTTTATGATATATCTGAATGAATAACATGAATCCATGATGTTTATAGCATGAGATCCCCACTTTTTTATAAAATTTGGATTTTCACCACTTTTGCACCTACAGCACTGTCTTCGTGATTTTTGTGGTTTTAGGCTAAGATCCTGGATTTATCATGATCAATATGGTAGATCTGAATTCAAAAGCCTGAAAATAAATTCTAGGGTTTCATGATATGGTTCTTAAATCGTTTTTCACTTTTGAGAGAAGACCCTACGGTCTAAGTTCTCCCCTTTTGATGTTTTTCATCAACGTGGGTATTTTTGGTTTTGATTTCTTGATTTAATGTGAAATTTTGGCCATATCTATGTCCTGGACTATTCAAGTTCAATTTTGAAATATTTTATAAAAATCATATTTTTCTAGATTTCTAGAATTTGACTTGAAGCCAGATTTTTTGGATTTTTCACTTTAAATTGATTTTATTTGATTTCATCTCAATTTTATTTTGATCATGAAACCCTAGGAATGGTATGATCATATTTGAAAGTTCTGGATTAATCAGATTATTCATATGAAAAAACCATATATTTTTGTCTTTTTTGTGATTTTTGTGATTTTTATAGCAAGCTTTTCTTCTTTGTAAAACATGAACAATACTTGGCAACCACCTTGTGTGAATGAATAGGGGTGCCTAACACCTTCCCCTGTTTATAACCTAATCCCCTTACCCATCTCTGGTTGTTTTTTTAGGAGGGTTATTTTCACCCTAAAATTGCCTTTTGTGCTTATTTGATATTTTGGTGTCCATTCACACCTAAATTGAATGGTGGCGACTCTTTGTTTTATTTAATCCCGTGTGATGATTGAGGAAGTCATAGGATTTTGATTTTTTCCCATGTCTCACAACTAGCGACTCTGCAGGGGACTTGAGGATTTCAGCCTTTTGGTGTTTGTTCATGTTTTTGATTTTTTGATTTGCTTGTTGTTTAGTGTTCTTAAGCATATGAGATATGTTTTAAATCTGAATTATTGCTTAAGAATTCATAGGGGTAGAAACATGCTTAATTTTGATTTACAGGATTGTTTCTACAAACATGCGTAGGGGAGGTTCGTTTTGCTAAACCATGTTTATTTTTGGCTATATTTTTATGATAGCATGTTTTAATTTTCAACATGATCTCCATGATGTGTTTTTGGAGTGTATAACATGATCATATGTTTGCATGATTAGATGATTTTTATGAGCATGTTTAAGGTGCTATAGGATTGCTTTATTTACTTGTTTATTTTAAATATGCTTTCCTATTATGCCTTGGTTTGTTTATGCATGGCTACGAAAAGAGTGGCAAGGGTTTGGGACGTTGTGAATGCACCTTATTTTTACAATGCACTGTGCACCTTTTATTTTTTTTACACAGCCTACCCTTAACCTATAGGAAGTTGAACCCGAATGTGTGTAGCTTGGTGCAACGAGGTCGATACTTCGGAAAGCGAAAGTGAAAACATTCACCTTAGAACTTTGAGCTAATGATGTGATGATAACGTGGATCTGTGATTCTGGTCATCACTAGGCTTGAGTGCTAAGTTGCCATTAAGCCAAAACCCAAAGCCCCTACGCTTGAAGGTGGAGTTACACATTTTTGGCTAAAGTACACAATTACATGGGGATATGGGTTTGTAAATTGTGGGAAGGCCGTTTGCATGGCTTACAAACCAAGGCATAATACGGATGCCATATTGAAGGTAAACAAGGTAACAAGGTAATCCTATTGCTTTACATTATTTTCATGTCATAGGGGTGTCATGGTGCCCATTGGTTCGGGATAACATTGGTCCCAAAATATGCATGTTTCTAAAATTGGTGCAGCCCATAGGAAGAGTTTCTAACTCTGCTTAGAATCAATCCTACCCAATGTTCATACAAGAGGCAACAAAAAGGGTACCAAATTCTTGAGTATGGTGTCAATTTGGAGGGTACATGTGCCTTCCTAAACATGTGTTTTAGCAAAAAGGTCAAAATCCACTTTGGGACAGTTTAGAAGCCCTGCACTGGGTGAACTGTATGTTTGGATGAGCAATTAAAGTGATCAAACCGTGAAAAAACTTAGAAAACATAAAAGAGCTCCGTAAAACCGTATTTGATACACGGGCTGGGCTCATCCGTATTAGTTATACGGGCGGGGTTCGCCCGTGGATTTCATACAGTCACGGCTTGCTCGTAATTTGAATACGGGCAGGGCTGGACCGTACTGTGTATACGGTTTTCGCGGAAAATTCAATTTTAATCAGTTTTTCCCACTAAAATCTTCCTTTAACCTTTAAATAATGATAAAGGAAAATGAGTTTGAATAAAATGCTTCAAAAAAAAATAAATAAATAAAATGTGAAGAGAAAATCTCTTGGGCCTCTGAAAGCCTTTGAATTTCAGACTTTTTCTCAAAAACTCCTTGGGCTTCTAAAAGCCTTTAAATTTCAGACTTTTTTCCAAAAAAACTCCCTGGGCCTCTGAAAGCCTTTGAATTTCAGACTTTTCTCAAAAATCCCCGGGCCTCTGAAAGCCTTTGAATTTCAGACCTTTTTCTCAAAATGTCCTTGGGCCTCTGAAAGCCTTTGAATTTCAGATCTTTTGGGCCTCTGAAAGCCTTTGAATTTCAGACCTTTTTCTTTTGGGCCTCTGAAAGCCTTTGAATTTCAGATCTTTTGGGCCTCTGAAAGCCTTTGAATTTCAGACCTTTTTCTTTTGGGCCTCTGAAAGCCTTTGAATTTCAGAGCTTTTTCTTTTGGGCCTCTGAAAGCCTTTGAATTTCAGATCTTTTGGGCCTCTGAAAGCCTTTGAATTTCAGACCTTTTTCTTTTGGGCCTCTGAAAGCCTTTGAATTTCAGACTTTTTCTCAAAAACTCCTTGGGCCTCTGAAAGCCTTTGAATTTCAGACTTTTTCTCAAAAACTCCTTGGGCCTCTGAAAGCCTTTGAATTTCAGACTTTTATCAAAAATCCAGAGCCTCTGAAAGCCTTTGAATTTCATACCTTTTCCAAAAATATCCCTGGGCCTCTGAAAGCCTTTGAATTTCAGACCTCTTCCAAAAATATCCCTGGGCCTCTGAAAGCCTTTGAATTTCAGAACTTTTTCAAACCCCCCCCCCCCCCGGGCCTCTGAAAGCCTTTGAATTTTAGATCACTTTCTCTTTTTGTGGGACCTGTTGGAAGCCCTAGAATATTCCAACAATTCAATTCAAAAAAAAGAAGCAAATAAAGAAAAAAATCCAAACTCGTGTTCACCCAGCTTGCACATAGGCATTCCTAGGTATGTGAATGAGATTAATTGGGCACTGATATTTTTTCCTTTATTTTGTTACCAGGTACTAATACACTTGCAATCATAGCTCCTGTAACCAGATCAAGAGCTCGCGCCATGAATCCCATTGAGGCTGAAACTGATGCTCCTCACCCAGATATTCTCTTGCTTCAAGAGCAAGTGGCAGGACTAGCCCGAATGCTAGAAAACATCCTGTCAGTGCAGGCCCAACAAGTGCAAGCCCAGAACCAAGCATCCACTTCCAACCCAGCACCTCCACCACAAATCAACATTCCACCTCCTGTTCAACCTATTCCTGAACCCATCTATGAACCCACCCCTGAACCTATACTGATCAGGGATGAGACAGTGGAGTTGGACAAAGCTAAGGAAAAGGAAAGGATGAGGGAAGAAGCTGAGAGGAAGTTCATGCACAGATTGGAAATGATCCAAGACGAACTGAGGGAAGTAAAAGGGGTGAACAACTTCGGGGTCACCAACTTTGAAGACTTGTGCTTGTACCCTAATGTTAACCTGCCAGCTAAGTTCAAGTGTCTGGACTTAGATAAATATGATGGCACTAGCTGTCCCATGAGCCATCTGAAGTTGTACTGTGGTGCCTTATGCCAGTTCGGTCGAGATGAGGGTGTTCTGATCCAGCTCTTCCAAAGGAGCTTAACTGGAACCGCCTTGAGGTGGTTCGCTACTCTAGACCATGGAAAGATTAGAAGATGGAAGGACCTAGCAGATGCCTTCCTAGCTCAATACTGGTTCAATTCAGAGATCGTACCAGACAGGTACGATGTAATGAGAATGAGCAAAGGAAGGGATGAGACTGTAAGGCAGTATGCCAAGAAATGGAGGGAGACAGCCTCTCAAGTTAGGCCACCTATGCTAGAGCAGGAGATGATTTCCATTTTCATCAGCACATTGGGTCAACCATTCTACAGCCATTTGGTGGGTCAGACCACCACTAATTTTGCTGCCTTAGTCCAAGTGGCTGATCGAATTGAAGACGGGATAAGATCAGATAAGATAATTGACCACTCTGCCATAGTTAGTCAACAGGACCCTAATCTGAAGAAAGGAAGCGGGATTAAGAAGAATGGGAACAAGAAAGAAGGGGAGGTGAACATGGTACAGCCACCATCTGGCCCTAACAAGCCCATACAAATCAACATACTTGCTCATTTTCCTACTCCACCTGCTCCATCCACCCAGGCCCCTATGAGGGTTAATGTTCCAGCAGCACCTTCAGACCAAAAAAGGATTTTTACTAAGGAGGAAAAGGACGCTTATTTTGCAGCAAGGAGAAATAGGGTTTTCACTCCTATTCCAATGACTCCTTCTCAGTTGCTTCCCACTTTATTGCAAGCAGGGTATCTCACTTTAAGAGAGCCCAATCCGAATGCATCCAAGGGGAGAAATTTCGACCCCTCCACCACTTGCGATTACCACATGGGTGCACCTGGGCACCCTACTGACAAGTGCTGGCCTTTGAAACATGCCATTCAGGATTTACTGGACCAGAATACCCTGTCTTTCAATACGGGAGATCCAAATCCTCCCAGAACAGACATTGGCCAAAACCCGTTGCCTCAGCATCATGGGGCAGGCCCCTCTAATGTCATAGGGGTAATTTCCTCTGATAAAATAACCTTTGACCCATCCCAGTTAATTACTCCAATTGGGACAACGGTCAAAGTTTATTTTGACAGAATAAATAAGGAAAAAGAAATAAATATGGTTTCAAAGGGGAATGATAGTGCTGCTAAGAACATTAGCTCATCTCTGGACCGGGTCTTGTCCCTCATGGCCCAAATGAACATCGCAAAACCACCGTTGGTCATCAATTGCAGTCCATCCACCTTTACTTCACCCATTCACTCCAAACCACCATTGGTCATAAACTGTGACCCTCTTAGTGCATCAGTCACTTCTGCAACCCCCCAACCAAAACAACTTCCACCATTGGTTGTTAATGTTCCCCTTGCTCAGACTTCCACAACCAAGTCCAAACTACCCCCATTAGTGGTAAATGTCCCTCAGCCTGCTTTCTCTGAATCGGTTGTACCATGGAACTACAATGAAGCTTTTACCACTACATGCCCTACAGCTGAAAGCAAGGAAGAAGTGAACCTCATGATGAGGTCAGGAAAATGTGTAGGTGTGGAAGAAAAACAAAAGGAGACAGAGAAGGAAAAGGAAGAAGAAAGAAATAAAGGAAAGGCCAAGGTAGGGGAAGATGCCCCTCAGGTAACTAACAGTGAGGCTGCTGACCTCATGAAGGTAATAAAAAAGAGTGAGTTCAATGTTGTCGAGCAGTTGAACAAAGTCCCTGCCTAGATCTCAATACTGGGCCTATTGTTAAATTCTGAAAAACATAGGGACTCCTTGTTAAGGATACTCCAGGGGGCCCATGTGCCTAAAAACATTGAACCAGACCAACTAGGCCGGATGGTTGGGCAAATATTATCACACAATGTCATAACTTTTTCAAAGACTGAGATCAGCCCAACAGGGTACCATCATGTTGACCCATTGCACATAGCTGTACTCAGTAAGGGTTGCATGATAGCCCGGGTCTTGATTGATAATGGGTCGGCTCTCAATGTTTGCCCATTAATAACCTTTGTTAAGCTCGGTCTGGAGCAAAACAAAATCAAACAGAATGGAAGAATCATAAGAGCATTTGACAGCTCTAAAACACACTCCCTATGGAAGGTTGAACTGCCGATCACAATTGGACCATATATTTTTAACATCACATTTGAGGTGATGGATATACCTGCAGCCTTCAACCTACTCCTAGGAAAGCCGTGGATTCATACAGCTAGGGCTATACCGTCTACGCTCCACCAAAGAGTCAAATATATCAGAGGGCAAAAGGTGATTACTGTCCTAGCCGAAAATTTGGTTCCTCCCATGTGGTCCCCTGATGTACCCTATATAAACATGGAAATGACTGCTGACAAGATGGCCTTTCACTCTTTCCAGTTTAAAACTGTTAATTTCATACCTGGGGGTATCAAGAAAAAGAAGGAAAGTTGACATGTGCTGAGAAAATGGTCAAGAATGTGCTAGAAAAATATAACTTTCACCCTGGAAAAGGTCTGGGGGTTAACTTGCAAGGAAGGATAGAACCGATAATGGTTAAGAAGATGATCCACAGAGCAGGATTGGGGTCCAAGCCAAAGAATTGGAGAAGACAGAAGGAAATGGAAGACATGAAATTCCCTCACATCAGGGAAACTTTTCCTAAGCTTTCTCACATGATTCAGCTGTCTCCTCCTGAGGATCAGTCCAAACCCCCATACTATAACATCAATCCATTCCAAAAACCCAAATCCTCAACCGTGCAACCATATGTTCCACCTCCACCTCCACGAGCATTGGGTGGGCCTGGACCACAGGCAGAATAGGAGCGTGATTTCTCTGAGGACATTGGAGCATTTTTTTGCCATGACAGAAGGCAACAAAGAAGGAGCAGAGGAGCTACCTTTTATTGATTGGGCTGCAGTAGAAGTTCCATCTGGAACTAGCCCTACAAAAGAAGCAGGCGATGCAACTCACCCAGTATTGGTGATTTCAGATGCAGACCCTAAGCTTGAGGAGCACGCTTGTATCCCTGCCCCAGATTCTTTTATTTTGAACAATTGGGAGGAAACTCCCCTTACTTTTGAAGCCGCGTTTGTTTGGCAAACAGACATGGCTTCCAAAACAAAACTCCATTAGTGGAATGCCCTTTTCCTGAAGGTTTTAATGAGCCTTCGTCTTCAGGGAAAGATTTTGTAGAAGGCTCTCAAAAAATACAAAAAGATTTTCCAACTTTTTATAGAAAAGATAAATTTTTTAAAAGGGTCCAAACCATTTATGAACCATATAAGCAAACTAAATTGGATCAGGTTGAGTATGACTTCGACCTCGAGCTCGACTTTGACCTAATGGGGGTTGAGGAAGAGACCGAGGACGAAGAAGACGACCCTCCAAAAGAAATCACATATCAATTGGAGCGTCATGAAAAGGGGGTCCAACCCAATATTGAAGAGACCATATCAATAAACCTAGGGACCGAAGATGACCCAAAAATAGTGAAGATTGGGATATGTCTATCTGAGGTACAGCGGGATGAAATGATACGGTTCTTGGCTAATTATGAAGATGTATTTGCATGGTCGTATCGGGATATGCCAAGGTTAGACACAGACATGGTTGTGCATAGGCTACCCATTCTAACAGATGTTAAGCCAGTTAAACAGAAACTGAGAAGGTTGAAACCTGAATGGACATTGAAGGTTAAAGATGAAGTGGTTAAGAAATTCCAAGCTAGATTCTTGGCAGTCTCCACATACCCTGAATGGCTTGCAAATATAGTACCAGTGCCAAAGAAGGATGGAAAGGTCAGAATGTGTGTAGACTACAGAGACCTGAATAAGGCAAGCCCAAAGGATGATTTTCCACTTCCACACATAGACATCTTAGTGGACAACACTGCTGTGCATAGCCTGTTCTCATTCATGGACGGGTTTTCTGGGTACAATCAAATTAAAATGGCTAAGGAGGATCAAGAAAAAACAGCCTTCATTACACCTTGGGGTACCTTCCACTATATTGTTATGCCATTTGGGCTTAAGAACGCCAGGGCGACCTACCAGAGGACCATGACAGCCTTATTCCACGATATGATCCACAAGGAAATGGAGGTCTATGTGGATGATATAATAGCCAAATCATGTGAAGAAGAAGACCATTTGATCAACTTAAAGAAGGTGTTTGACCAGCTTAGGAAATACAGTCTAAGGCTTAACCCTGCGAAATGCGTCTTTGGGGCTACATCAGGAAAATTATTGGACTTTATAGTAAGCAGGAAGGGAATTGAGATTGACCCAGCTAAAGCTAAAGCAATCATTGAAATGCCATCACCTAGAACGAAGAAGGAAGTTCGTGGTTTTCTTACGAGGATTCAGTACATAAGCCGGTTCATAGCACAGCTCACCGCTATCTGTGAACCAATTTTCAAGCTTCTAAGAAAGAATAACCCGACAGTCTGAAATGACGATTGCCAAGAAGCCTTTGACACAATAAAGGAATATTTGTTGAACCCACCTGTGCTAGTACCACCAACTCCAGGAAGACCATTGATTTTATACTTGTCAGTTTTGGAGACGTCAATGGGGTGTGTCTTGGGACAGCATGACGATACAGGCAGAAAGGAAAGGGCGATTTACTACCTAAGCAAGAAATTTACAGAATATGAAGCAAAGTATTCCCCTTTGGAAAAGACTTGTTGTGCCTTAGTATGGGCAACTCAGAGACTGAGGCATTATTTCCTTAGTCATTCCACCTTATTGATATCCCGAATGGATCCTTTGAAGTATTTATTTGAGAAACCAGCTTTAACTGGAAGAACAGCAAAGTGGCAGTTGTTACTCTTTGAATTTGACCTCACCTATATCACGCAGAAAGCCATTAAAGGTCAAGCCATTGCTGATCACTTAGCTGCACACCCTTTACCAGAATACCAATCTTTGAAGACTAATTGTCCTGATGAGGCAATCCTGTTTACTGAAGAAGAAGAAGGGGAAAGCTCATGGCAAATGTTTTTTGATGGGGCCGCCAATATGAATGGAAATGGAATAGGGGCTGTTTTGATCAAGCCAGATGGGGCACATATCCTGATCGCAGTGAAGCTAAAGTTCCAATGCACAAACAATATAGCAGAGTATGAAGCATGCATAATTGGGTTGCAAGTTGCCTTAGACCATGAAGTAGAAGAACTTGACGTATATGGGGATTCGAGTCTTATCATCTTCCAAACAACTGGTGAATGGAAAACCAAGGATCACAAATTGATCCCCTATCACCAGTATTTGGAAAAAAATAAGCACCAAATTCACTCGAATTTCCTTCAATTATATGCCAAAGGCCAAAAACCAGTTTGCGGATGCTCTAGCAACATTGGCTTCAATGGTCAGTATGCCAGAAGGTGTTGATATCAGACCACTTGAAATTGAAGTCAGAGATGAACCAGCTTATTGCCTTGTTCTAGAAGAAACCCCAGAAGAAGAAACACCGTGGTTTCAAGATATTAAGAACTTCCTAAATGATCGGAGTTTGCCAGAAAATGTCACCTCTACAGAGAAAAGAACAATACAGAGGTTGGCAGGACAGTTCTTACTAAGTGGTGGGCAGTTGTACAAAAGATCACACAATGATATCCTGCCCAGATGTGTTGCCAAGACCGAGTCAGAAAGGTTAGTTGAAACTGTACATGGAGGAGTGTGTGGACCCCATATGAACGGGCACATGCTTGCCAAGAAGATTCTGCGATTGGGATATTACTAGTCGACAATGGAGCATGATTGCTATATACATGTCAAAAGGTGTCATTTATGCCAAGTGTACGCGGATAATAAGAATGCACCTCCAAGTGAATTACACAACATGACATCTCCATGGCCCTTCTCCATGTGGGGTGTAGACGTCATTGGAATGATCTCTCCAAAGGCATCAAATGGGCACAGGTTTATACTTGTAACAATTGATTACTTCACCAAGTGGGTAAAGGCAGCTTCATATGCAAACATTACAAGTAGCCACGTTTTGAAATTCTTGAAGCACAATATCATTTGTCGCTACGGTTTGCCAAGTGCCATAGTATCAGAAAATGCTTCAAACCTTAAAAACAAGGACATGAGAAAGATGTGTGAACAGTTTCAGATCACCCACCACAAGTCAGCTCCGTATAGACCAAAGATGAATGGGGCAGTGGAAGCAGCGAATAAGAATATAAAGAAGATTATTCAGAAGATGGTAGTGAGTTTCAAAGATTGGCATGAAATGTTGCCACTTGCTCTACATGCTTACAGAACCTCAATTCGGACTTCTACAGGGGCAACCCCATATTATTTAGTATATGGAATGGAAGCAGTTTTACCAGTGGAAGTGGAAATACCTTCATTAAGAGTACTAATGGAAGCTAAATTAGAAGAAGCTAAATGGATACAGTCAAGACATGATTAACTCAATTTAATAGAGGAAAAGCGTCTGAAAGCGCTTTGTCATGGCCAATTGTATCAGAAAAGAATGGCCAGGGCTTACAATAAGAAGGTAAAGCCCAGAACTTTCCAAGAAGGAAATTTAGTATTGAAGAAAATTTTACCCTTTTTGGAAGACCCTCGTGGAAAGTTTAAACCAAATTGGGAAGGACCTTATGTGGTCAAGAAGGTCCTGTCAGGGGGTGCTCTCATCTTAACAGAAATGGATGGGAAAGATTTTCCTAAGCCAATTAACTCTGATGCAATAAAGAGATATTTTCCTTGAATGAATATTACTAGGAAATGATCTGAGGCCATTTTTCCTTATATCCCAAAATTTCATCCCTAGTCAAGCCAATTTGAGCCTGTTCGTCTTATTTGTTAAACCTAAACTGGACTTACAGTCTTATACTGGGGCAAGGCCAATAGGGGCAAAGCCAATAGGGGCAAAAAGAAAAAAAATAGAGGCAAATGAAAGCCAAATACAAAAGAAGGGGAATGGGATTGAATTCATCATGACTGCAAGTCCGGTTGACCCATTTTCACACTTAGAAAATTTTGAGCCTTTAATACCTTTTATTTCATAAACCGAGCTTAGCCTTTGTTTCGTCCTATTATTAAGCCCACGGTGATCTTAGTATATTCATTCAACTTTCAGAGTAAGGTTGGTGATGACGGAATGCAGAAGCCAGCCCTAGTGAAAACCGTAATTGGCGCTAGGGGCAATAAGGGCAAAAAGAAAAAAAAAGGAAAGAAAAAAAATAAAAATCAAAGGGTTGAGTTGATCATGTGGTCCAAATTTAATCAGCATAAGTACTGGAAACTGAGCAGATTAGCAGGGTCAGTCATGAAGGTAAAGCCATTAGGGGATGATTCTAAAGGCCACGGAGTAGACAGATTTGGTCTCTCCCTATTGCTTGGACTACCCTTTTCATTATTCAACCTGATTTTAATTACTTTAATTATATGTGATTAAGTATTTTGGATCAGCTTTAAAAAAAACTATACTTTGGCCAGTGATGAGAAATCAAATACTTTTTCATAAAACTTCTGTTTTTACAAGCATCTGAGAATTCTGAGGCCAATAATATAAAACCTATTTTTGAATTAAATCTATTATCTTTCCACTAATGGAGTTTGCTTTTATATAAAAGTATGAAAAAAAGAAAAGAAAAAAAGAAAAAAAAATAAAAGAATCTAAGCCCTATTCCCTAACTACTCTTCAAGCTCCCTAATCCTAGCTGCTTGAGTTGAAATGATTCCAGAAGCTCCCTCTGCATAAGGGTCACTCAAAAAGGAGATAATCTCATCTGAAAAAGAATGCATGATCTTCAACGCCCTAAGGTCGGCCAGGGAATCCTGATATTTCTTCCGCATCACTCGGACTTCAAAGTGACGAGCCTGCCTTTGTTCTTCAAGTTTCTTCTCCATGGCAATGCGGCAGATTTCTGCTCTTCAAATTTCCTCTCCAGATCAATGACTTTTATCCTAAGCTCTTGTGCTTCTCGTACCCATATTTGTTGAAGCCGCTTATGGGTTGCCTTTTCAGACTCCAGAATGCCCTCATAGGTAGGGGGAAGAACTGCAGGAGGATCCTCTGGTACTGGGGCATGACTCTGCACCTGCTCTTTGATCCAAAAGTGATAGTCCTTCACATGGGACTCAGAAAAGACAGGACCCCACAGAAAGCGAACATAGGACCACTCATTCATTAACTAAGCATTTAGCCCCATGGTGGCTGATGTAAGTGGCCCTACAAGGCTCTCATAGCCAGTTGGGATCATAATTCCCTGGGTCGCTCCAAACTACCGAAGAACCCTCAAGGGAAGATAGAGAACAGCAGATTTCAAGCCTGCCAGGACCAGAAAGTTCCTATCTCTGAAGCTGATCACCGTCTCTGGATTGGGCTGATAAGTGCCAGGCCATCTCACTTGATCATCCTGGAGAGTACCCAAAAAAGTGAACCATCCCTGCTTGCCGCCTTGGATATTAGGACAACCCCTATGGCTCATCAGAACAGGAACTTTCAACCTTGGAAAGAAGCGGCGAGTTATCTCTTCAACTTGGCTCAGGTGGTCAAGCAACCAAATCTGCAGAAAAGGGGAGTATTTCAATTTATTTCAAAAGAAAAAAAAAGAGAAGAAGGAAAAAAAAAAAAGAAGAAAAGGAAAAAAAGAAGGAAGAAAAAAAAAGAGAAGAAAAAATAAATAAATATAATATTTATTTACCTGTAGGATAGGGGCACAGGCAAGGAAGCGTTTCTTCTTTCTGAAATAGTAGTCAGTAAGGGCCTGGTATATCTCTGCTAAGATCATAGGGGCCAACCTCTCACGTTCCCTAACTTGGCAGATGACTGAGATGAGAGCCAAGTCAACCTGGTCATCACCCCGTGGGAAGAATAACTGGTTGACTACTATCAGAGTCAAAGCATTAAACCTAGAATCCTTGTCCCCACTCCTTAGAAGTTTTTCAGTCAAAAAGGTCTTGGACAAGGTCAATAGGGTATCAGAATTCCCTAGGTCTTTCTTCCCTATACCCAAGAATGTAGAGGCCTCCTTTTTGTCACTAGGCTTTAGGGGCGGGTTCACAACTTTTTCAGAAAATTTTAAGCCAAGGATGGTTTCAATTTCTTCTATGGTAGGAGTCATCTCTTTGTCATCAAAACGGAAGAGATTCAGTTCAGGAACCCAGTGTCCAATCAAAGCTTCAATGATTTCCCACTTAAAGGGAATTTTAGGGATGTGTAGGATATGCCCTAAGTGGATAGAATCCTAGCGAATCTCCTCATCAAGGGTCATGGAGTTGACACACCTGTCATAGAAGGAGTCCACAATGTTATACCTGGTGAGATTAGGAGGTTTGGATCTAACATGTTGTCTTGCAGGAGGAGATTCAACGACAGAAGAGAACGGTGCAGGGGAAGCCATGGAAACGCCAAAGAAGCCAAGGAAAGCGAGAAAAGACATGCTCAGGGAGTTTTCAAACTATTAAAAGTGTCACAATGATGTTCCCCATGAGTTTATATAGAAAAAATCGTTAAGGCAGTAAAATCCGTAATTATAATATGGGCCTAGCGCGCCCGTATAAAGAATACGGACACACTCGACCGTGGAAAATTCACGGGCAGAGTGCGCCCGTATTAATATTATGGGCACGGCTTGCTCGTAGTCTAATTACGGTCCCTTCGGAAAAATGCCAAAAAGTGGGGAATATTGATTTCTTTGGTTTCCTAAGTTTCACTTGTCCCTGTTTTAACATTCATCATGCAATAAAAGCTGAAAACAAAGAAGGAAAGAGCAGAAATGAATAAAAATCAAGATTCTTTTATATATATATATATATATATATATATATATATATATATATATATGAATATGTACATCACTTTTGTCAAAATACATGTATATAAAAAAATCCTAATCTACTGTGCCTCCGCAGATCCATCTCCTCTGCCACGTCCTCTGCCTCGAGATCGTCGACGCCCGAAGACTATCGGCACTTTATCACGAGCGGAAATACGCTCCCTCCTGCAGCCCAAAATGAATTGGATGTCATGCAAATACAAGAATGGAAGTCAAGAGCATAAAAGAAACATACCTAGAGTCAACTGAAGAAGCAGGGGCAGACCCCAGAAGATCTACGTCCCTGGCAGACTCAAGATCAGGTTCTGCAAGAACAGGCTCAACCACAGGATCGGTACGAATAGCAGGCTCAGAAGCTGGAGTCGGCACCTCTGGAACACCGATCATAGATGGAGGGTCTATCAAAACATCAGGAGCAGCAGTCTCTACCTCAGGCTCAGCAACAGTAGCCTCCTCCATCATCCCAGCCTCCACAGTACGCTCTACCACAGCAGCATCCATGGCCGACTCCATATCTACATCTGCGGATGCATCAGGAGCAGTCTCAGGTACTGGGGCAGACTCTGGCACATCCTCAGCAGCAAGTACAATATCAGCCTCGATCTCAGGCTCTGCTGCAGGCGCCTCTACCGGACTGGGAGAAGTCACGAACTCCACCCGTGCCACAGAAAAAACCTCACCACGAAGATGCATGGGCACAGGTGAGGCAAGTGAAGAAGGGCCGGCTGTGTCCTCTTGAAAATAAGAGAAGAAATTTCAGTCAGAACAAGATAAATAGTTATAAGAACAGGAATGGAAATAAAAGAAGAAATTAACCTGAGTATGAAAAGGACCCGCCTGGTCCTGTGCATCAGAAGGGCCCGCCTGGCCCTGTGCTCTGGCTAACTGCCCCCAGAGGTCTGAAATGGTAATGTAGAGGGCGTCCCGCTCGGCGATAGCAGCATCTCACTAGCTCTCTATATCAGCGAACCTGGACCGGATCTCTACCAACTGAGCCTCCTGAAATAGAAAAGAAGGAGTCAGAAAATGCCAAGTTCAAAGGAAATGAAAATAGAAGATCACAAAGAGAGAAGGCGTACTGTCGTATCGTAAGCCCTGATCACTACACCTCCTATCTCCGTGACTCCACCACGGACAGGCATGGGTGGCATGAGGCACCCGACTGAAGCTCGCCTGAACCAGGCATCATAGTCACCCTCCTCTAATAACGTCTCTGCCTCAGTCCAATCTAAGAACTGAGCAGGATCAACAGGCATAGGAGGAAAGGAGGGGGTAGTATTTGGAGGAATGGCAGGAATCCGCGGCTCCCCCACATGCTGATAGAAGAAGTGCTCGCCACAGTACCAGATGCTACCCATCTGACCAATGAAAAACTGATATCTCTGTCGTCTCTGGTCAGGGACGAAAGCATCATCTTTGGCTGCATGCAGGGCCAACACCTCATGAATGTCCTCCATCCTGGGGACAAACAACTGAAAAACCGAACAAGAATATTAGATTCAGGAAGAAAAGGAAAGAAAAAAGAAGAGGAATTAAAGTAGATTACCTCAGACCGGTACAGCCTGTCCAGGTGGGCCAGGGTGGACCTAGGACAACTCTTTTCAGAGTCATGCTCCACATAACACCATCTACGTGCCATAGGATATGTCTCCTCAGGCATCGTAGAGGTAGGGCGGAAATAGGGTATATAAACCCTAGCAAAGAATTGCAGAAAGAAAAAAAGAGAGTCAGAGGAATAGGAAAAGAGAGATAGAAAGAAAGAAAGAAAGAGAAAAAAGAAAAAAAAGAAAAAGAGAAATAAGATTCACCTGCAAAAAAGGCCAGAAGAATCTGCACCCAACTCCAGCCCCTCTGGAAGTAGAAAGGCCGCTCACTGATCGGCGCAGACCGGTCAAAATAGTACCAAAAATGAGCGGGCCCCAGGCGTACCTCCTCGCTCGATGCAGATCCCCTAGTAAGCTCAGAAAATAAGGACTAACCGAAGTCGTGTCCTCTGGAAAGAAGCAAGATCCCATCATGTACAGAAAAAGGAATCGAAAGGCATACGAGAAAACGTGATCACCAGCGGCAAGCTGGCCAAACTGCCTCACCCTGAAAGTCTCTCTCAACCAAGTCAGAGACAATCTCGCTCTCCCTCTATCCCATGCCTCAGGAGGCAGCACAATATATCCAAGGTAAGCAGCGATCTCATCAGTCTCTGGCATTACCATCTCAGGAATAACATCACCGATCATCCTAATCTCGGTGATGAGCGTGAAGTCAGACGGCCTGATCCCGATCTCAACATCTGGGAAGTGGAAGCTCAACGTCTCTGGGAAGAATCTCTCGAGCAGTGCCGCAATAAGGGCCCGATCCAGGCGAACATCAGGGATGGTGATGAATAGGCCAAAGCCATACAAGCCTAACTCCCGACGATAGGCCGAACTGCAAGCTCCAATAAACTTAATAAAGCTGGCCCAGCTTCCACGATAATGAGACATAGGATACTCCAGAGGGATATCTGCCCTAATAAACGCTGAGGGATGAGTCCTCAAGCCATGCAAAAGATCGGTATCCCTAATCTGGGCAGCCACCTCATCAGGGATCTCAACCCTGGTCCTGGCCTCATCTCTGACACGGCCTCCTCTGCGGCCTCCTCTACAGCCCTCATCATGGCCTACATCTCTGCCTCCACCTCAGCACCTGCTACGGCTCCTGTCTCGGCCTGAAGCCTCAGCTGCCAGCTAAAGAAATAATTGGGAAGAAGAGGGAATTAGGATCTATTTTGTGAAAGAATAGTGAATTCAGAAAGGTTAGAGTATACCTCTAGGGTCGCCTCACGCGAATCCCCAGAAGGAAGATCTGGGATATCTGAATCCGAATCCCTCTCGACTCTCGAAGACGAGGCCACATCAGCAGGATCACGCCTAACCCTCAAAGAGGAAGGCTCATCTGCAGGATCCCTGGAAGCTGATCGAAGGCGGGCCATCTACGGTTCAAACCAGGGAGATGTTTAATTATTCTTGTTAAAATTTTATTGCTTGATTTTTATTCTAATCAAGTTTAATTGATTTGCAGGAAAAGGAAAATTGAGGAATGAAAGAAAGTGCTTCAGAAACTCCCGATCAAATCAAGAATTAACTGAAGGAGTTTATATTTTTCTAAAAATATTTTGTTTGTCTTCGCTTTAAAAATTATATAGAGAAATTGTATAAGAAGTACATGCTTCTTATAGGTTCTCTTTATATGAAAAAAAAATGTGTGGATGTTTTAATTTATTCCTTGGTATGTCCTAAAGATATCTAATCATTTATTTTACTTGGTTTCAGGACAATCAAAGCATGCTCAAAATGGCACGAAAATTATCTATTACATGCCAAGATGTTTAAACATCATGTGAATCAAGGATCGATTCATGCCAAGTCATTAAGTATTCCGCTTCAAGGAATAAAATCCAAGTCTAAACAAGTATGGCAGCACCACAGGCCAAAAGCCAAGATGGAGATAGCACAATTGCACTCAAGACTTGGAAATAAAGATGCTCTAGCAGTTCATAGAGTAGCATTCAAGA
The DNA here is from genome assembly GCA_947561395.2 of Buxus sempervirens. NCBI lineage: Eukaryota > Viridiplantae > Streptophyta > Magnoliopsida > Buxales > Buxaceae > Buxus > Buxus sempervirens. The sequence continues at coordinate 46,332,864 of OX387182.1, read as the reverse complement.
ACAGATTCAAAAGAAGAAGTCACTAAAGCTGATGTGACAAAACAAATCAAGCAAAGTATGGTTCATACATATTGGCAGAAGCAATTCCCAGAACTATCACAAATCAGATGATTAGTGCAATGATGACCAATGGTTAGATACAACAATTCTAAGCCAGTATTCCGTTGGTCAAAACAGAAAATTGCATGGGACAGCCTCTTGCTTCAAGAGCATGAGCAAGTCTCAGCCAAATGAATAGATAGAATCAATTCTGGTCAAACATGAGAACCAATACAAGCAAAATAATCATGGAAGTGTTCAAGGCATTAAACAGTTACAATCTTAGTCATATTCGGATGCTCAGAGAAATTGCAAGGCTTAGTCGAGCAAAAATCATGGTTATAATCTGTTAAGGAATACAAGAAAAATGAAAAGACTCTTTGGCATACCTGTTTATGAAGGAGAAATCATCAAAGAAAAAAATGGAAACTTCAAGCTCACCCACAATGGATGCTTGAAACAGCAATGAGGAGGCTCGACAATAGCTCGAAATGAAGAGGACTCGCCGGGGAAACAGGGACTCACCGGAGGAGAACAGTGGTCGCCGGAAGGAGAGAGTCGCCGGAGAACAACAGGAGTCGTCGGAGATTTGAAGAAGAAGAAGAAGGACCGGAGAAGAGAGTGCGGTCGCGGAGAAATTAGGGTGAAATGCGAGCAGAGGAGGAAAGGTCGCGGTCGTGGTATTAAGAAGAGAACAAAATCCGTAAAAACAGTACGGGCAGCAGGCGACCGTGAAGGTAATACAGTCCCGTTCACCCGTGATCAATATACGGGTAACATCGGTCCGTAATAAAAATACGGGCGAAGCTAAAAAATTGCATATTTTATTATTTTCTCCACACTTTCCAAAAGATCAATGTCTATATTAGTTGTAAGTTGCAAGGATTGCCACCATACTCACTTTTGTTTAAAAATTTTGTCTCAAATCTCACTTCATAGCCACGAGTGCTAGGTGCGAGGAGAGAGGAGGATTTGGCCCTTAAGCTGAGGGACTTTTTAGCAGATCTTCCAAAATAAATTCTTTTTTATAAAATCATCCATTTAATCCTTGCAAAGTGCAATTGGCTAGACAAAAGTCTCAGAAAGTGCAATTGGTGGGTCTTTTTGCTCTCTGCTTGTAATTGGTTCCAAGAACCAATTACTAGCAAAGAGGGGGCAGCTGTAGACACCCCAAATTGCACTACAGAATGAGAAAATAGTAAAAACATGTAATTAGAGCTTAAAACAGGTCAAAAATGCATAAAAACTGACAAGGCATGCTTTGCCCGTATTTTATTCACGGGCCGGTATAGCCCGAAATTTCTCTACGGTCAGGCGCCCCCGTATTGGTAATACGAGTACCATTGGACTGTAAATCATTTACGGTCACTAAAGACTCGTGCGAGTTTTATTCTTCTCTCGATTTCCGAGCTTTATCTTTAGTCCAATATCCCTTTAAATGAGCGAATTATGTCTTTTATTCGCTGAAGCCACCTTGGTTGGCTATGGATGGGCATTATCTCTGTTTTTGACTCTATCCTAAGGATCAGGATATATCCTTCTGGACCAGCCTTGCCCCTGTGCTTGCCTATAAATAGAGGTGAGATTCACAAGCTAAGGGCCACAAAAATTTGAAGTCTAAGGAGCTCCAAGAGAAGAAGAGGAACCCCTGCTGCTCTGCTTGCTCAATCCAGGTAAGTCCCTTTTCCCTTTTATTTTCTGTCTTCAATTCTAGATGTAATAGGATCATCTCTATTGCTGTAGAATAAGGCCATCTTTTGTATCTAGTATTCCTAAACTTGCCTCTAAGTACCTCAAGAGTCTCTCTAGCCGTAAAACGTGAAGAGAGAGCTAGGGGAAAAGAGAACAGGTGGATCCCTAGAATAGAACCCCATATCTGTTTTTCTCTTTTTTTAGAATAAAGCCTTGGATTGTGTTTGTGTAACCAAACCTATCTCCAAGTACCTCAAGAATCCTCTCTAACCGTAAAACGTGAAGAGAGAGCTAGGGGAAAAGAGAACAGGTGGATCCGTAGGGTAGACCCCCATGTGCTCTAATCTGTGAGATATGGCTGTTTTAAATATCCTGATCATTTTTTAATGCTTTTTATGATATATCTGAATGAATAACATGAATCCATGATGTTTATAGCATGAGATCCCCACTTTTTTATAAAATTTGGATTTTCACCACTCAAAACCTACAGCACTGTTTTCGTGATTTTTGTGGTTTTAGGCTAAGATCCTGGATTTATCATGATCAATATGGTAGATCTGAATCCAAAAGCCTGAAAATAAATTCTAGGGTTTCATGATATGGTTTTTAAATCGTTTTTCACTTTTGAGAGAAGACCCTACGGTCTAAGTTCTCCCCTTTTGATGTTTTTCATCAACGTGGGTATTTTTGGTTTTGATTTCTTGATTTAATGTGAAATTTGGGCCATATCTATGTCCTGGACTATTCAAGTTCAATTTTGAAATATTTTATAAAAATCATATTTTTCTAGATTTCTAGAATTTGACTTGAAGCTAGATTTTTGGATTTTTCACTTTAAATTGATTTTATTTGATTTCATCTCAATTTTATTTTGATCATGAAACCCTAGGAATGGTATGATCATATTTGAAAGTTCTGGATCAATCAGATTATTCATATGAAAAAACCATATATTTTTGTCTTTTTTGTGATTTTTATAGCAAGCTTTTCTTCTTTGTAAAACATGAACAATACTTGGCAACCACCTTGTGTGAATGAATAGGGGTGCCTAACACCTTTCCCTATTCATAACCTAATCCCCTTACCCATCTCTGGTTTTTTTTAGGAGGGTTATTTTTACCCTAAAATTGCCTTTCGTACTTATTTGATATTTTGGTGTCCATTCACACCTAAATTGAATGGTGGCGACTCTTTGTTTTATTTAATCCCATGTGATGATTGAGGAAGTCATAGGATTTTGATTTTTTCCCATGTCTCACAGGTTTACACCAAACCGTACATCAAATACGGTCAACTGTAAAATAACTTAAAAATCTAATTTTGTTGGCCCAGTTGGATTTGTTCCAACCTGAACCGGCTCGACCCGACCCAATGAGCCGCTGGGGCTATTCTTAGCCCCTTTGTGGACCATGGGCCTAGATAGGCCCATCAAGACCTCTTGGGCCCGTCCATGGGACCCACATATTGACCAGCCCAAACCAGGCCCGTTTTCAACAAACGGGCCCAAGGCCACTTGTGTAGCAATTCATGGGCCTAGTCCAAGCCTACTGAATCTTTTAACCTTGTGAAATTAGATAAATAAACCAAAAAGGGTTACCCAATAACCCTACTGGGCTTAAGCCCAATCTTGGCACTTAATAGGCTTTCCAGCAGGGCCTGTATCCAACTCACATAACTCAAGTAAAAAGATTTAAAAAAATGAAATAAAAAGGGGCCCACACCTCTAGAGGACCCCGCCAGACCCAAAAAGGCACATGCTGGTCTAGGAAGGGTGAAATTGACTCAAAACCAGGGAGACCCGAGGGACCCGTCAAACCGACGGGGCGAGCCGAGGTGTCTTCAGACTTCCCCGGACGTAACCGAGAACTTAGCTATATCTCTAATAAGCAGCAGACCAGACTTAGACCCAGATAGGCAATCCCTGTGTCTGCCTGCACCTCTCAGGCAGTAGCGACTCCGAAAGTCCCAAGGCACGCACGAATGCCACGTATGCCACGTGTGCGATCTAGGCGTTTTTAGGTGCGCTCAGGTAGTGAACCCAAATTCACCCTAGAAGCTAAGAATTGTGAGATTGTTTATAATTGAGCATATGGAAACAGTGGTTTGTTTTTATGGTCTAGTGGGCTTGGTTGTAGAGTTGGATCCATGTTTAAGCCAGATAGTGTGTTGGAGTCACTTGTGTGGAATTAATACTCTTGTCCAGCATGCGTTTCACTGATTTGTGGGTAGTGGATGGCCGTTCACCCTAGCCCGTGAAAGCTGAGGGTAGTGAACTAGCATCGACCACAGAATTAAGGCCACCCTATGTGCGGGTGAGCTGCAGCAATCCGTGAGGTCAACTCGATGGTTTAGTATATTCAAATATGCTATAATCACTAACTCCTACTAATTAGTTGATTGGGTTGTACTTGCCAACTCATGCGTAAGTACTCTGCTTTGGAAGAGCGACCCTAGCTAGGTCTTTCCTTGTAAGCCATAAGGTGGTGAATTGGACACATGTTAAATCACCCAAGGTACTCTAATCCATGAGTCCTATATTGACACATCTTTGTAATTGATTGTGGTTAACTAATATCGTGGTTTGGGTTCATTTTGATTTTATCTTCTCATTATATTATGACTCTTGAATACTGCTGAAATTACTGAACTTTCAGAGATTTTTTGGATAAGGATTTAACTGCTACATTGTATTATAATCTACATAAATTGTATTTAGCATGCATTTGCTACTTACGGGGAAGAAATTCTCACGCGTTTTGTTTTATCGGTTTTGTTTTCAGAAAATTCTGCAGAGCGAGTACGTGCTCGGGTAGACAAAGATAATGGGTCAGATGTCTATCGTCCAGAGGATTACTATTTTCCTAGCTAGGACTAGAGATTATTCTTTTATAGTTTTTCTGTCTTTTTGGATCATGTAAATGTTGTTTAGAGAGAGAGTTTGTGTGAAACTTAGTGGAACTGTATCTATAGACTTTTATTTTGGATATGTATATATATAGGTTTAGATTTTGTCCGCACTTACACCCACGCTGAACTTATTTTATTTTGTTTTAAAATTTTGTGCACTCTGATGTTAACTGGTCAATCAGGTTTAGGAAGTGCTACTGGGACCTTACCTGATGTCTAGGAGCCGGCATATAGCTCTAATGAACATGTCCGGTTTCAAGGCGTCACATATCTTTTTACAATTAATTAGAATTAGACAACACAAAATCTAGGAGTTGCGCTTAAGAAATTTGGGAACCTAGCTTGCAATTTTTTTTGAAAGGGAAAAAATTACTATCAGCTGATAGTTCTTATGGCAAATTAACATTAAGTCTATTAAGTATTGACTTCATCAAATTTCATTTTCACTAGTAGAAATAGAAATTTTTAGTCAATAATTTTTTTAAATACAATAAATTGATGGCTAAAAGTCATCAATTGATGATAGTCTCTTCATTTCATTTGTTAAGTCACGTAGGCTAGTAATTAGCTTCTTTTAACAACTTTAAATTTCATCATATCATGTGTACATTTTTCAAAGATATGAATGTCTATTTGAAGTTACACCAAATGATCACTTCATGGATATAGATAAAAGAAAGACTTATGTTGTACTAGGTTTGCATAAAAAAACATTATATATTAGTTATTAAGAAGAGATAACCCAATGTAATTAATTATTTATTTAATTGCCCGTGTGTCTTAAAATATGCTAAATATTGCATGAAAATGCCCCACATACTCTACAACAAAAGTCAAGAAAAAGAAATTGCATGGTTGAATATTTTTTAATATAAATGGACCAATCACATATTAAGTTGAAAAGAAGAGTCCTACCAGTCTTAAATCTCTTGATTGCTAAAGAAAGATAAAGATTGGGAAGAAAGGATGAGTCGATGAAGTTAGAGAAGCCTTTATTTTCTCCTAAAACCTCGCTCTGGGACATTTTCAATTCTTTTATAATTAGATTTTTATTATCTACAAACTAATATTCAATTATTAAATACCTATAATATCCTTAATTTAGAGTTAAAATAAGGACGATTAATGCAATTCATGATTTTAGATAAGCCAAATCGTGATTTAAATTTGAGAACGTGTTCTTACAGTTTGTAATCTCGAATTTAGAACAGATTTGTGTAAAGAGCATAAATTCGCGTTTTGAGAGCAAAAGCATGATAAGTTGTGGACAGATTAGGTAACTAAGGCTTGGACATGTGATGCTAGGCTTTGCAATTTTTGGCCTCTATAGATAAACAAACAACTCTTAATCCAAATGGGTAAGGCATGTGGAATATTATGTTTCAATATTAATTGATATTTTGTCTTACAATTAAGAGTATCTTTTGATAAGAATAGTTTCATTTGAATTTCAAATAAAATATTATTAATTGAAGCAAAACGTTAGGCCCCACTTTTCTTCAACTGATAGTCAATGCGCCGCGTTGAACTATTAAATGGTTAATATTTAATAAATAATTAAGGTTTAGTCACAAAATGAGTTAGAAATTAATAATCAGTGTGTGAGACATGGAAATGTCATCCCTGATGACTTCCGATATCGTCACGCGGGGATCAATAAAATGTAAAGAGTCGCCACCATCCATCTTAAGGTGTGAATGGACACCAAAGGGTTCATAGATGTCAAATAGAGCCAAAGTAGCTCTAATACATGGAAAATCCAGAGATTGGATACGGGGAATTATTTATGAGCGGGGGAAGGTGTTAGGCACCCCCACTCATCCGTCTAAGACGGTTACCACATGCTTGCTTATGCTATAAATTGTTTGCTAGTAAAATTAACAAAAAGGTGCTTAACAAGCACAATGTGTGTGACCATTCCACATGAGAAGTCTAATGAGTTTAGACTCTCTTTGTGGATTCATCACTTTCAAAACTTCATGAGTGAAGTGAAATCAAAGTAAAAATGAAGAAAATCAAGCCAAGGCAAATCTGGAGGAATTCGGTCAAAAGAGCTTGAAAGCTTTGACAAACCAAAACTCATTCAATTTAAATCTAAATCAAATGAAACCAAAGCCATTTGAAAACTGGTATATATTAGAATATACAGTAAAAAGTTCAGCTCGATCCGATTCAAAACTAGGGAGAAATCCACATATGAAATCTGCTGTTATAACTCAGAAAAAGTGTTAAGTAGGCATTTTCAAAGCTCTATTCGTGGAGTTTGGCTCAATAAAAATCCATGAAAATTGGTATGGAGGAAGTATGTAGTGCCATCTTTCCAAAGAAAAAAACCTCACACCAAACTCTATCCGAATGTGGCTTGTGTGCTCTCTTGAACAGGCCTAGAAGACCACAGATTAGCTCTGGACTATGCCAGCGAGCACCTCTGAGTCAACTGAGCACCCAAGACACAAAACAGATTGAAATCTGCTGAAACCAGTTGGAAATGAAAATAGACTTCTCAAAGAAAACTCAGAAACTGGAATCATAGGAAACGGATTAAAACTGAGCAAATAGTGCACCATCAAAGCGGCAAGTTCAGCAATCTGGGCTGAACTGTCTTACAAACTTTGAAGAGATGGTGTCAAAAATTGGCTACATGGAAGTGGACGAAAATTTCCAGATATTAAATAGGCCTTCCAATCTATCACATGTCTTTAGAATCACTCAAAAATTCATCCGGAGGATGAAGTTATAAGCATTCCAAGACAGGCCACAGATCTGCCCTACTTTGAAGTTTTTGAAGAGGAAACAAGGAAACCAGTGCATGTGTGCATGTGGATTCGACCAAAACCTCAAAAATCAACCAAAACTATCTCATGAAGTTCTAAAATTCATTCTGAGGCCTGGGGTCTCAGATTTTCCATATTGAACATGGAAAGTCCAAGATCTAGCCTATTTGATGTAAAAAGTGAAAAGTGTGTGAAGAGGTGTGGAAAATCACATTTCTAGGAGAAGATTGGGATCCATTGCTATTGAAAGCATGGATCCCTGCATCCTCTCCATATGCAAATCAAAATCACATCAAGCACAAAATTATCATAAGATCAACATGCCATTCAAAGTAGGTTCTAAGCCTAGAGGGTCCATTCCAACATCTTTTTCCCCAGGCTCTCTCTTCACGTTTTACGGCTAGAGAGGATTCCCAGGTACTTTGGATGTGGTTTGGGGCTACAAGCAATCACCAAGGCCTTACACTACAGAAAGGTAGAAGGAGAGATTGCTGGAAAAGTAAAGAGGAAGCTAGAAAACCAAATGGAGCTTTACCTTTGGTAGCTTGAACAGTTGAGGCAGCAATCCAGCAGAGTTTTCCCCCTTCTTCCAGAGCCTCCAAGCTTCAAATTCTCAGCCATTTACAAGAGGAGGACCCCTCTATTTATAGGCCAAGTCAAGGGTAGAAGAGTCCCAAGGGTAGGCCAAAAAGGCCTTCTAGATTATTCCAATTCTCCTCCAAGGCTTGAATTGGAGTAATTCAGCAAGTTTCGGAGGGTGAAATAGGGAATTCAAGTCCCTGAGAGAGAGGTAATGTGCGTAAATAAGGCTCAGAGATCGAGCCTTTTCGCAAATGCACGAAACAGCCAAAACCGTATACTCAGTGCGGTTTCTACAGAACCGTCCTATATGTGCGGTTTCTATGCAAATTCATCTCAACCGCACATACAGGACGGTTCAATTCAGTTACGCTCGCTATGATTGCTGTCGACGTGTCTCAACGGCCGAAGCTTCCGGAAGCCACGTGGCAGCTCACGCAACAAGCATGAACATCAACCGTGCTGTGTATGCGGTTGCAACCGTACATGCAGTGCGGTTCAGACCAAATTCTCAAAAACCGCACATATACCACGATCAGCACACTTTTGGTTGGTTTTGAGCCTTAGGTGCACAGGCCAGGCTTATTTACATGTAATATCGTTTAAGTAAATGTCCTCGTATTTTTTAATCTCCATTTACTTAAGATATTACATGTAAATAAGCAAACACCCCCCCATTTGAATCCATTAAAAATATTTCCAGACCCAAATTCCAAGTGAATAAAAAGTCAACTTTCCAGTTCCAGGCTAAATTCCGATTTTTCAGGTCCGGTAAAAAGATTCAACATGTTAATACCAAGGTATTCGTCAAGATTAAAAATCTCAAAAAATTCATTTATGCAATAACATTGCTAAAAACCTGATTACCGGGAAAAATTATCTTTAAATCTTGCTTTAAAAAAATATTTCATTTTCTGGGGTCAAAAGTCAACAAAATTCAACCCGAAAAAGTTTGACTTTGCATAAAAGATTGAATTCGGGCCTTTTCCTTTGCGGCTTTGGATTCAAATGGGTTAAGGATCTTAAACCCAATGCTAAGAATTGAAAATTAAATAAAATATTTCTCTCCTTCAAGATTTATCAAAAATCGTGCAATTTTTGGGTGTCTACACAGTGAAAACCCTAAATTATGCCATATGATCTGTGGGTAGTGAACCCTTGCTGTGAGAGCTGGGGGTAGTGAACTCGCATCCACCATAGACGTGGATATTTGTGGGTAGTGGATTGCTGTTCACCTTAGTTAGGGGTAGTGGACTGTTGTTCAACCTAATTGGGGGTAGTGAACCTGCATCCACCACAAATATGGATTCTGGGGTAGTGAACTCAAGTTCACCACATGCTTTGAGGCATTGTGGGTAGTGAGCCCAAATTCATCCCAGAAGCTCATAATTATGAGATTGTTTATAATTGAGTATATGGAAACAGTGGTTTGTTTTTATGGTCTAGTGGGCTTGGTTGTAGAGTTGGATCCATGTTTAAGCCAGATAGTGTGTTGGAGTGACTTGTGTGGAATTAATACTCTTGTCCAGCATGCGTTTCACTGATTTGTGTGTAGTGGACGGCCATTCACCCTAGCTCGTGAGAGTCGGGGGTAGTGAACTAGCATCCACCATAGAATTAAGGCCACCCTATGTGCAGGTGAGCTGCAGCAACCTGTGAGGTCAACTCGATGGTTTAGTATATTCAAATATGCTATAATCACTAACTCCTACTAATTAGTTAATTGGGTTATACTTACCAACTCATGCGTGAGTACCCTGCTTTGGAAGAGCGACCCTAGCTAGGTCTTTCCTTGTAAGCTGTAAGGTAGCCAATTGGACACTAGTGTTAAATCACCCAAGGTACTCTAATCCACGAGTCCTATATTGACACATCTTTGTAATTGATTGTGGTTTGGGTTGATTTTAATTTTATCTTCTCATTATATTATGACTCCTGAATATTGCTGAAATTACTGAACTTTCGGAGATTGTTTGGATAAGGATTTAACTACTACATTGTATTATAATCTGCATAAATTGTATTTAGCATGCATTTGCTACTTACAGGGAAGAAATTATCACGCATTTTGTTTTATCGGTTTTGTTTTCAGAAAATTCTGTAGAGCGAGTACGTGTTGGGGTAGACAAAGATAATGGGTCAGATGTCTATCGTCCAGAGGATTACTATTTTCCTGGCTAGGACTAGAGATTCTTCTTTTATAGTTTTTCTGTCTTTTTGGATCATGTAAATATTGTTTAGAGAGAGAGTTTGTGTGAAACTTAGTGGAACTGTATCTATAGACTTTTATTTTGGATATGTATATATATAGGTTTAGATTTTGTCCGCACTTACACCCACGCTGAACTTATTTTATTTTGTTTTAAAATTTTGTGCACTCTGATGTTAACTAGTCAATCAGGTTTAGGAAGTGCTACTGGGACCTTACCTGATGTCTAGGAGCCGGCATATAGCTCTAATGAACATGTCCGGTTTCAAGGCGTCACATATCTTTTTACAATTAATTAGAATTAGACAACACAAAATCTAGGAGTTGCGCTTAAGAAATTTGGGAACCTAGCTTGCAATTTTTTTTTGAAAGGGAAAAAATTACTATCAGCTGATAGTTCTTATGGCAAATTAACATTAAGTCTATTAAGTATTGACTTCATCAAATTTCATTTTCACCAGTAGAAATAGAAATTTTTAGTCAATAATTTTTTTAATACAATAAATTGATGGTAAAAGTCATCAATTGATGATAGTCTCTTCATTTCATTTGTTAAGTCACATAGTCTATTAATTAGCTTCTTTTAACAACTTTAAATTTCATCATATCATGTGTACATTTTTCAAAGATATGAATGTCTATTTGAAGTTACACCAGATGATCACTTGATGGATATAGAAAAAAGAAAGAAACTCATGTTGTACTAGGTTTGCATAAAAAAACATTATATATTAGTTATTAAGAAGAGATAACCCAATGTAATTAATTATTTATTTAATTGCCCGTGTGTCTTAAAATATGCTAAATATTGCATGAAAATGCCCCGCATACTCTACAACAAAAGTCAAGAAAAAGAAATTGCATGGTTGAATTTTTTTTGATATAAATGGACCAATCACATATTAAGTAGAAAAGAAGAGTCCTACTAGTCTTAAATCTCTTGATTTCTAAAGAAAAATAAAGATTGGGAGGAAAGGATGAGTTGATGAAGTTAGAGAAGCCTTTATTTTCTCCTAAAACCTCTCTCTGGGACATTTTCAATCCTTTTATAATTAGATTTTTATTATCTACAAACTAATATTCAATTATTAAATACCTATAATATCCTTAATTTTAGAGTTAAATTAAGGACAACTAATGCAAATTATGATTTTAGATAAGCCAAATAGTGATTTAAATTTGAGAACGTGTTCTTATAGTTTGTAATCCTGAATTTAGAACATATTTGTGTAAAGAGCTTAAATTCGCGTTTTGAGAGCAAAAGCATGATAAGCTGTGACAGATTAGGTAATTAAGGCTTGGACATGTGATGCTAGGCTTTGCAATTTTTGGCCTCTATAGATAAACAAAAACTCTTAATCCAAATGGCTAAGGCATGTGGAATATTATGTTTCAAGACTAATTAATTGATATTTTGTCTTACAATTAAGAGTATCTTTTGATAAGAATAGTTTCATTTGAATTTCAAATAAAATATTATTAATTGAAGCAAAATGCTCCCCCCTCCTATTTCCTTTGGATGTGCATCCCAAATATATGTATATTGTACCTTGCAAAATAATAAAAATAAAAATGTTTGTCTTCTTAGTGTCAATACAAAAATACACACACACCCCCTTATCTTAAAAAATCATATGCTTTTTGGGGAACTAAATTTTTACACAATGTTATTAAAAAGGTATTTTGCTTAAGAATTTTAGGAGTTAATACATCATATATCAATTTTTTAAAACAGACTGTACAAATTAGAAACACTTATTAAGATTTTTGAGTTGCATCCACTTCGAAGGACTTAAATTTGACAATTGGCTCATTACTTTAATTAAATGTATTCAAAGCTAATATTTTTTAATTTATAACATAATAATATTTATGGTAGTATGCTTGGTACATGCTATATGTGGGAATGCATTCTCCATTTGTATATGATATTACAATGTTGTATATGTATATACATTAGAGTATATGAGAATTTGAAAATAAAAAGGATAATCTCTTATATATCTATTTACAAATAAGTAGAACTAGATAACACAAAATCTAGGAGTTATGCTTAAGAAATTTGGACACCTAGCTTGCCTTTTTTTTTTAAAGGGAAAAAATTACAATCAATTGATAGTTCTTATGGCAAATTAACACCAGGTCTATTAAATATTAATGACTTCATCAAATTTTATTTTCACTAGTAAAAATAGAAAAATTTAGTCAAAAAACATTTTAAATACAATATGCAAACCTAATGACTGAAAGTAATCAATTGATGATAGTCTCTTCATTTCATTTGTTAAGTCACAGTCTAATAATTAGTTTTTTTACAAGATGTCTTAGTTTCTAACAGCTTTAAATCTCATCATATCAGGGGTACGTTTTCAAAGATACGAATGTTGATTTGAAGTTACACCAGATGATCACTTGGTGGGTATAGAAAAAAGAAAGAAACTCATGCTGTACTAGGCTTGCATAAAAAAAATTTATTTTATTAAGAAGAGATACCTCAATGTAATTAATTAATTATTAAATTGCTCATGTGTCTTAAAAAAAATGTCAAATATTGCATGAAAATGCTCCACATACTCCACAACAAAAATCAAGAAAAAAAAATCCATGGTTGAATTTTTTTTTTAATATAATTGGACCAATCACAGATCCCCATATATGACAGGGTGTTTCTAGGATGAAATTGTCTACTGCCAGACTCCTGTGACAGACCCTATAGCATATGTGGGATGTTGTCATGTACAGTATCTCACAGCTATTATTCATTTTATTTTTTTAAATAGTGAAATGTAGTTTCATTTAACATTTCGTATTAGAAAATATAAAATGAACAGCAGGCGTGAGATGCTGCATGTCTTAGCATCCCACAAATGCTGCGACAGATGATTTCAACCCTCATGATAGATAGGGGTGCAATTTGGGTTGGTTAAAACTGAGAATCGGTTGGGTTGGGTCTTGACTCGAACTATAGAAGTTTCTTTGTTTTTCTCTTCTCTACGTTTTTTTCTAATAAAAAAAAGGCGTATTATCAAAATAATGACAGGAGGGAATAGCGATGGAGAGGCGACAACGACGAGGGTGAAGGTGATGGCACAAACAACCACTGAGTAGACCCTATGAAGGAGTGGGGGCCCAGTCCGTTTGTCACGAGTGCCAGGTGTGAACCCTTCTGTGGCGATTAGGTCCAAGATAGGCAGACAGAGCATTAAGTGTGGAGGCATAACTGTACACTTGTGAGTAACACGTGTCTCTTATTGGTTGCTTAAGAAGGGGCAGCGGTAGCCATTAGGAGATGGGAAGGTCTAGATTTAGGTTACCTATCCAAGACAAAAAAAAGTGGAGTTTGAATGAGACGAGTGTTTGCTTTGTGGGTGGTAGCGTAGTCCTAAGACCCCTAGTGTATGTATGTATTATGTTTGTATTTTGTTTTTTCTTTGTTAGTTTGTATTTTGTTTTTTCTGATAAATATTCTTTCTTAGTTTGTATTGTAAACTAGGGGACTGCAAGCGCTACATGCGTAGCAGAATATTTAGGATGTTTTTTGGATTTGAATTTAAAGATAAATCTTATATTAAGCAACTAATTTTAGATAAGGAATGAAACTTTTTTTTCTTGGAATTCAAGGTTTCCGGGCCTGCTTACGCTCAAGCGACTAATCTCTTAGGGCCCCATACAAGACCCTGCAAACCACATGACTCAGGTAAGTCTAAGGTGCCCCAAACCTTTACCATCAGGGCCATAGATAAGGAATGAAACTTGGTAATTGAGGATACATCAAAATCGGGAATAGTGCGTAAACAAGGAGGTATTTTAGGTAGAGATTATTAGGCTGGAATCTCTGCAATTCCCTTAATATATTAGTATAGATGAGGATGTTGAGCCACGGCCGGAAGGTCTCATCTTGGTTACTTCATAGCAAAAGTTTAGAAGCTTCTCAAATCAAATTATTGCCTCTTTGGTGTTAGTGTGTAATTAATCTTTGTTAATACATAATTACATTATGGAAGGTGCCATTATTATAGTAACAAATTAACCCTTGCAACACTCCTTTCAAGTGAGGCATTATCTAAGGGGATGAAATCACCTGCAATTTTTTGCTACATTGGTCATTGCTATTGGAGTTGGATACTGCCACATGTAGCATCTTACACTAAGTGTTTTTTTTCTTCAAGTGGATCGCATATGAAACATTTACAATATGAAAAAACACTAACCATCATATACTTTACATGGCAGCATCTCACACCAATAGCAAAGAGCACTTGTTGTCTCTCATCCAAGTTTATCTTCTTTGTAGGGAGGTGGAAGTGAAGGTGGAAGGGCTTATAAGCATACTTAAAATTGAAAACCTATAAACATATTTAAGGCAATAGTTTCTTTTATAAAATATTTAAAAAATATTGCAAGGCTTTTTCTAAAGCGAAAGAAGAAAAAAAAATAGAAAATTTATATCTTTCAAAATAAAATATATATGTATAGATTCTAAAAAAATTAAGATTAATTTGACTAATGAAATAATAAAATAAATAAAAACTAAGGAAAATATTATGAAACATTTTAATAATTTTCTGGGAGAAATTAAATTATTATATAACATATTTTTTTGGTGAGATTATTATATAACATATGCAAGGGAGAAAATTGCTTTTGGATTTTAATTTTACAAAATTATTTTTGGAGTTTCTCATTAATTTAGTTAACTTAGAGGGGATAGGTGCGTCAATTATCGAGGATGATAGAGCTTAGCACTAGAAAGCCAAGCCAATGACTGGCTCGGAGCGAAGCCGCTGCGAAAGCGTGGCATCTCATTATCTTGGGCGTGAAGGGCCTGAAGGCTGTCCCCGATCAGGAATAAACCTCGAGCTTTCGCCTTTCGGTGTTTTTCTATTTTTTATATTTTTTTTTCTCATTATCTACTCATCTGTATCTCCCTCTCCCTCTAGATATGAAGTGAGCTCACACACGCGTCAAGCTGACATCATCCCATGCAAGGAGGTGACATCACCGCTGGCGCTCCACCGATTTCCACTTTACCACTCAGATGTAAGTTCAATGAACAGACTTTGTTTCCAAAAGTGTAACCTCAATACTCAATTCCTAAAATGCCCTCTCCACTGAAATGACCACAGTACCCTCCTACCAATCTCATGAGTTTGGCAGGAAAATTTGAAAATTTTAAACATCATACAACTTTTGAACTAGTCTTTAAACTAGATATCTTCACTTCACAGCTTTTTTTGTAAGGCAGAGCAAATAATAATGTTTATCTAGAGATAAAATTCATAGAAATTCAACAAACTTGATTAGAACCTTTAGATGTCACTTAACGACTTGAAATCAGCTGGAGCCCTTGGTTTGAAGTTCTACTGGTCCAACGACCAGAGGCATATACGCGTTTGAAGTTCTATTGGTCCAACAATAAGAGGCATATACACGTCTCTAAATGAAGCTGACATGTACACACCCTTCAACATTGAAGAGACAAGCTGATATGATTCTCTCACTCGATATGAGGGTTATAAATATATTAAAATCAAAGAAAAAATATTTGAAGGCAAATAACCTTCTAAAAACATTAAGCCAAGTATTTATAATATTATCAAACTTCAAGAAAAAAGGTAGTATATGATCCCTTGTAAAGAATAAGAATCCTTTCTATTTGAACCTTAATATGAGAAATTAAGGATGGCAATGGGTTGGGTGTATCAAATAACCCTCTCGATTTACTTTATTAGTAGGGTTAGTATTTCATAAATCAGATTAGAGTTGTGTTAGAATTTAGCTAAACTAGCTCCAACTGCCCTGGGCCTGATTTTAATTCATTCAAGTATATGTTTTTCATATATATATATATATATATATATATATATATATCCCATATAAAAATGTATATTTTATTTTACAAATAAAGAATATATTTATAGTACAACCAAGTCAAATTTATTTGCCTGTTGCCATGTGAACTAAACAGTCATAATGATGGGTTGGGGTTCCTGTTTGGATCCCACTGTTGCCATTCCAGAGTATAAGTGACTCATTTGTTTGGACCCATGCATTCATCAATTTTTGTTTTTATTTTTTATTTTTTAAATTTATGCGACCCTCTAGGAAGAGCTAGTATGATCAAGAATTTATAATCATTTGATAAAACCATCCATTGACACAATTCGAATATTAAAACATTAGACTATAACTGCAATTAAGTCAACAATTCGAGCACCATGTTTAATTTAAAAGGCTAAAAGTGTATAATTGGACTGATTTTTTTAATGTAGAAGCTCACTTGATAAAAGCAGTAAGGTTTTCTTGTAGGTGGTAGGCCTAAAATTGCGCTGTAATGTTGGTATATGCTTGAGGCATTACTTATAAACGTGTCATCCTACATGACAACCAGTGAACTACATATAAACATAAGAATCCCTTTAAAAGATCACCATTGGTCGATCAAATTGATTTTTTCCTTTAGATCAAATAAGAAAAAACATTAGCAAGGTTTCTAATAAATAAAAAAAGATGCAATAGTATTAAACATATTGATATCCCCTAGTTAATGCAAACTAGCTAGATGCACATAAAATATTGCACGTAGAGGGAGAGAACAGTTTTGGAACTGTCCAGATTTTAAATAAATAAGTAGAATTTGGACTATTTTAACCTCATATTAATGATGCCTTTACAACGAACGGTAAGGGATTTTTAAGGAAATCGTGCATACTTGTTGGCACACTTCCCAATGGGCCTATTCGCATTACATATAGTATAGATATAATGAAATCATCGTGTGTGCTGCCACCTGCATGTTTGCGCATGTGTGTACATTTGCAAATTACTCATCGTTGTATAAGATCATTTGTTTGAGGTTGGAAATATTGGCCTCGTATGACATTCATTCTGGATTCATGTAGAGCTTATAAATATTACAAGTTTGTCATTGTTTTATCCTAAAAGTAATTTTCATGAATAACAAGTCTGCCAATAATTATAAAATTTATTTTGAAAATCCAAATACAGGTCTTAGATTTTATATTATAATGTATTTTTTTAAACTTATTTGGAGAACATTTGCTTCCCCCAAATGAAATGAAACACCAGTTTAACCCCCAAACTTTATTCCAACCCCTCTAACTCATTTCAAGCCATAGAACCTTTTCCCAAACTCGATCCATAAAATTTTGCGAATGTGAAATGGACCGAGGAACATTTTTGGATTTTAGTTGCGCCGGTAAGAGGAAGATGCCGAAATATTAATTTTTCTGGGGACGTGAGTTTACGCGTCGAAGACGCCGATGACGCGGCTTGACCGTCAACACCTAAACCATACTCTCCGCTCAGATACTAACCACGGTTAGTTCCGTACTGAAGTGACACGTGCCCCGATAAACGCGCTTTCCTTCCACCGCCTTATTTATTCAGCTCTACCTCCTCCCAAGCAATCCCCCATTTCCTCAGTCTTAGCAGCATAGCACTCCGTCTCTTCTTATCTGCTTCGCCTCTCACTCTCACACCACCGGCTCCGAAGTTTTCGGAATCCCTCCTCCGATCTCTCCGGCGAATTTCCCGGTGAATGTTCTGTGAAATCTCCGTAATCTAAATCTTTTTCCTCTTTATCGAGTTGTCTGAAGATTTCGAGTTTTTAACTTCAATCGGAGCTTCTTCCGCCATTTTTGGACTCTGTTCAGATCATACAGTCGTCATTTCTTGATTAGACTGATAATTTTCGACTCCGAGAGAATAGAACGTAAAGAAGATGGTTTTTTAGATTAATGCAGTGAAACAGAAAGTTTCCTTAATTGCTGCTTCTTTCGGTCGACCATCTGTTCGTCTTGATCAACTTCATACGCTCAAACCCAGAACAGGAAAAGAACCATGGCTTCGTCTCAGAATTTGGCGAGTTTGGACCCCTGGGCATTCCGGACTTCGTTCGCCGATTCGTGGATTTCTGAAGCCTTCGTGCGTGACACCGAAGCCCTGACAAAAGCTCTCCAGAAGTCTCTCTCTTGCCAATCAGAAACCCTAACCTCCCCCGATGCAAACTCCTCCTTTCTCAATCTGATTAAGCCCGAAGGAGCTGCGACGCCGACCGGATCGGGATCGGATCTCGACACCGCAGCGAAACGCCGGAGCACGATCGCCACCGCCACAGCCACCGGGAAGATCTCGAAGAGGAAATCGCGAGCGTCCAAGCGATCTCCGACTACCTTCATTACAGCTGATCCAGCTAACTTTCGTCAGATGGTCCAGGAGGTGACCGGAATCCGATTCCCTAACTCGCACCTGCCAGTCTCTCCGGTCTTGAAGCCGGAACCCCAACGACCGATGACCCACCCGTTGCAGAGCTGCCTGCCGATGCTCGACACGTCGGCGTTGTTGTTGGATCATCATCATCAGAATCAATTGCGAGAACGGCAACCAAACGTCATGGGGGCGACTTCTCGGCCGCAAGCACAAGTGTCGACGTTCTCGCCGTCGGAGTCGGTTGACGGAGCAGCAGCAACAGTAGGAATGGATTTCGGTAGCTTCCATGGCGCCTTCCCCACTCTCGAGTCCTGGCGAGTAATGTAACAAAATTTCCCTTTGTCTGGGTTCTGTTATCTTCTTTTCATCTCTCTCTCTCAATCGCTGGTAGAGAGAGAGATGACGATGGAGTTCTGTTCATATTCTGGTTCTCAGGTGTTGGTTACCTCTTCTAATCCAGGTGTTTTCTTTTTTGCCTTTTTAAGTATAAAATGTCTTTTTCTAGAGATACATTTTCCTTCCATCTCTGCCACTTTGCAGGTAACCGGTAGGGCATGGCAGTAACCTTAGAACTCATGAAGCACGAATCATACATTTTCTTTACGTTAGGCAGCGAAAGAATTTTTTTTTTATTAAATTTGGCAAAATTCGGTGCGTGTTCGTTCGTTGCCTTCTGTTTTAAGAAAAGGAAGTAAATGTGTGTTACAAATACACACAACGGAACCTACGGGGAAATCAAATGTTATTTTGGAACGTATATAAGGGATGTATTCGGATGTGTAATTGACTCTTTTTCTTTTTTTTTTCCTTTTAACCCTATTTTTCTGCCTTTTTTAGAAAATTTGAATATTGTTGGGGGATGTTGGCTACAGTCCAACATTTTGGTGTGGTATAAAAAAAATAAAATTGTGCTTTAACCAATAATGGTTAAAGCACAATTTGAGGAAGGTTTGTATTAAAATACATTGGTAAGCGCTTGATACTAATAATGTGAAGGTTTGTATTAAAATACGTACATATATGGGGCTAGGCTTGTCAACTTTTCTTGACCAAGGAAAATTTGGGTCCTATAATTCACCAGCTCTCTCTAGAGAATGAGAAAGATCATGACCATCCAAGGACCCCAAAAATTTTCTATTGGAGGCACACCAAATCATTATAGTGGACTTATATATAACCTCCCTTGTGTTTTCTGATATTCTTTATATACCCAAAGTGCCTTTCATATTTCAAATGTACTCTATACCTATGTTTGTTAAGCCCTATGTATCAATAATTAATTGTTTATGTAATGCTCTTTGTTTCTATGTATTAGTAATTAATTGCTCATGTAACGCTCTTTGTTTTTTTTGGTTATATAAATTAAATGATTTTTTTTTTGTATGAATCGGGTTGGGGGATAGAGAGATCGGCACATAGTCGAGACTCACGCACACACTTAATGGGGATGGGATTTGATCCCATGACTTGTGCTATTACTAACACGGTCCTTACCACCAGAGCAGGCGGCACCCTCTGAAATACTCGCTGACTCTCTTAAAAACAATTAAAAATAAAAATCATTATTGCGCAAGTTCAAGCTTAAAAGCATATTTATATGATAACAAAACATTAAACCCCTTAATCTAAAATCATTGTGGTTGAAAGTAATAATAAAACGTTTGATGATCGCTGCTATATTTGTACTTTGATATTAGTTGGTAGGGATTATTTGGATTGAAATATTATCTACCGACCGAAAAAAACATCTTTCAGATGATTGCCTTCGATTAGCCACGGTATTCTTCAATAGCAAATCATTGTAGAGAAGTTTTAAATGATTGTTAAAAGGTGTGAGATGGGTTATGCAAGCCGAGGTCTAACAAAGTCTAATCCTCATAAGCCTAATCCTAAATCTTAAAGTTTCTACATTTCAAACCAATATCTTGCTCTATAAGTTAAGATTTGATAATCTAAATGCGCTTTAAATACTAATAAGATATTAAGTTTTACTTCACCTAAAGTATTAATTATGTATTTGAAAATAGATGCACGTATTAGCGAGGGATTAGGTTTTTTCTTTAAGTGCATTAATTATGAGGCATGTGGCAAGTATACGGAAGATTAATATATAGATAAAGAATAAAATGCAAAAATAATTTGATCAAATAACTTTCAATAAGATTTGACATGTACAGAATAACTACTTTAACCAAAAATTTTCATTTGATTTTTGCATTAAAAATGATTAGATTTATTTGATGAAACAAGGACATCAATGCCGTGATTGATGCAATATCAATTCAAAAAAAAAAAACAATCACGGGAGACATTATTTTGTTAAGTTAAATGCACCAATCATAGCATCTGTGACCGGTAAGGATATTAGGTGGAAATAGTTTTAAAGTATATTTAACATATTCGACGTCTTTAAAGAGCCCCTTGGACCAATTTTTTCAACCAAAGGAAGAAAAATGAGCATCTATCTTCTGCACCCAATTTCTAATATACCAATACACCCATTCATTGTGATTTGCACATTCAATCATTTCAAGAGAGATATGATTTTTTAAAGTGGGATTGACCAATCACAAATGATTAGTGTATACGATAAATTGGGTGCAAACAATTTCTGTTCAAGTGGGATATTTAAATGTGATTTCTAAGACCAATATAGATTCTTAAGCTCCAAACGATAAAATTTTTCGTCTTTAAGAGGGCTTAAGATTCTACCATAAATAATATTAAAATCTGCAACTGGTACCTTGAATGGAGAGGTATGTGCAACTACTTAAATTGCAAACCTGTTGCTCCGAAATTGGGCCGGTGTGGACACGTGTCGAAGGTGATGATGTGTCTCTACGCGGGCGTGCCAGTATCTTTTGATACAAATGATTTCGGGTCGAACCCTGACCCGGGCACCTGTTCCGAATCTGAACCGGAATCGGTCCAGTCGTACTGCAAGTCACCTGTAATAAAAACGGGTCAGGCGATGATATGAAGACTAGGGGTCCGGTCTTCGTTTGGGTTCTTGCAAGTGTTTGAAAGCGAAAGCAACTAATGGCACACAAATCCTTTTATTATAAAATCGGCCGACGAGCCGAAAGCGACAACAGATAATCCTCAAAATGGAAACAAAAAGTACAAAAGAAAACCAACAGGGCTTGCAGGACCGGCCTGTCCTGGTCTTATAACCGTAATCGGGTATAAGCGCAGGAGGAAGGGGGCGGCTGCTTGCAAAGTCAGTTCAGGGGGTTCACCTTGGATTGCTACTTACCCGAAAATACACAAGTCACCTGGCGTGATCAGAGCGAGTCTCGGGACCGGCTGCTCGGGATTCTGTAAACACATAACTACGAGTCAGGGGCGGCCTCAACTTACTCTCCGGTGGCAGGATTCTGGTGTTAATCGGAGTAAAGAGTGGTCGAAGATGTCACTGTGACTGGAAGCAGTGAGAGAGGTCTTAGTTTATCCTTCTGAATTAGAGGGGATAAAGGATCATGGATGATCTGTAGACACCCCAAATTGCACTGCCAAATGAGAAAATAATAAAAACATGTAATTAGAGCTTAAAACAAGTCAAAAAAGCCTAAAAATAGAATGAACAGGCTTTGCCCGTATTGGCTTCACGGGCCGATCTCGCCCGCAAAATATCTACGGGCAGGCGCGCTCGTAGTATCAATACGGTCACCATTGGACCGTAAATCATTTACGGGCATTAAAGACACGTGCAAGTTTTGTCCTTCTCTCGATTTCCGAGCTTTATTTGAAGTCCAATATATCTTTAAACGAGCGGATTAAGTGTTTTATTCGCTGAAGCCACCTTGGTTGGCTATGGATGGGCATTATCTCTGTATTTCACTCTATCCTAAAGATCAGGCTATATCCTTCTGGACCAACCATACCCCTGGGTGTGTCTATAAATAGAGGCTCTCTCCTCTAGCTAAGGGCCACGAAATTTTGAAGTCAAAGAAGTACAAGGAACTCCAAGAGAAGAACTCCTGCTGCTCTGCCTGCTCAATCCAGGTAAGTCCCCTATCCTTTTTATTTTTCTGTCTTCAATTCTAGAAGTAATAGGATCATCTCTATTGCTGTAGAATAAGGCCATATCTATTTTGTATCCCTAAACTTGTCTCCAAGTACCTCAAGGGTCTCTCTAGCCGTAAAACGTGAAGAGAGAACTAGGGGAAAGGGGAACAGGTGGATCCGTAGGGTAGACCCCCATGTGCTCTAATCTGTGATATGTGGCTGTTTTAAATATCCTGATCATGTTTTAATGCTTTTTATGACATATCTGAATGAATAACATGAATCTATGATGTTTATAGCATGAGATCCCCACTTTTTGCTAAAATTTGGATTTTTGCCACTTTTGCACCTACAGCACTGTTTTCGTGATTTTTGTGATTTTAGGCTAAGATCCTGGATTTATCATGATCAATATGGTAGATCTGAATCTAGAAGCCTGAAAATAAATTCTAGGGTTTCATGATATGGTTTTTAAATTGTTTTTCATTATTGAGAGAAGACCCTACGGTCTAAATTCTCCCATTTTGGTGTTTTTCATCAACGTGGGTATTTTTGGTTTTTATTTTCTGATTTAATGTGAAATTTGGGCTTTATCTATATCCTGGACTGTTCAAGTTCAATTTTGAAATATTTTATAAAAATCATATTTTTCTAGATTTCTAGAATTTAGCTTGAAGCCAGATTTTTGGATTTTTCACTCTAAATTGATTTTATTTGATTTTATCTCAATTTTATTTTGATCATGAAACCCTAGGAATGGTATGATCATGTTTGATAGTTCTGGATCAATCAGACTATTCATATGAAAAAACCATATATTTTTGCCTTTTTTGTGATTTTGTGTGATTTTTATAGCAAGCTTTTTCCTTTATTTTAAACATGAACAATACCTGGCAACCACCTTGTGTGGATGAATAGGGGTGCCTAACACCTTCCCCTGTTCATAACTTAATCCCCTTACCCATCTCTGGTTGTTTTTTTTAGGAGGGATATTTTGCCCTAAAATTTGCCTTTTGTGCTTATTTAATATTTTGGTGTCCATTCACACCTAAATTGAATGGTGGCGACTCTTTGTTTTATTTAATCCCGTGTGATGATTGAGGAAATCATAATTTTGATTTTTTCCCATGTCTCACATGATCAAAATAATATAATAACCGGTTGCGGTTGGGTGGATTGTGTCCTTGAGCTCTTCGAATTGGTGCCTTTTATAGCCGATCTTTGACGGTTTGCTCAACGTCCTACTCTTGCACGATCTTCATGGCGGTTGTTCGTCTTCAGTCTTCTGTTCCAAAACGATAACCGCTCGGCCACGATCTTCAACTGGTTTATCCTTGAACGACCGATGACACGATCTTTTGATATTCGTGGTTTTGTCGTGACTCGAACTGTATTCTTGATTTTGGGTTCATGCTGACGTGGCCTAACCAACTGTGTAAGGCCTACATGCTTTGATGCCGTGGCCTAAATACGCCACTTAGGCACCACGTGTCCTTTTCTTATTCGTCGGTCATATAGGGTGTAAACAAAACCTTAAAAAGAAATAAGCTTTATTCTAGAACTTTGAATGGGTGTATCCCCACTTATTGTTGAGAAACTAGAGGAATGTTTAAATAAGTCATCCCTTTATATAATCAAGTTGCACCTTTGATTTTCTTGATTGTTTGACTCCTTCAAGTTCTAATTCTGTTTGGAAAGACACAAAACTTGTCAAGTAGCTAAGGCGTTAAAAATATTATACGGTGCTAAGTCAATAAGAGATTGATTAAAGAGTACTTGAAGATAAATTAAAGAAGTATATTTACATGTTGCAGTTGGTACCTTGTTGACCACAAAAGATTGAGAGGAACAAACTAGAATAAAAAATAAGACCGAATATTTCATGCAGTGGGAGTAGTTGATGACCTAAAGAGTAAATGCTTCTAGATTTATGATTTAACAAAGCTATGAACTTGTTTTTTTTTATTTTTGTAATTTACTTTTATAAATGTACATGTTCAAGTCAACCTCAGACATTTCTTTTTAAAGAGAGAGGAAGGGGTATTAAGTGGGTGTAAAATAAACAGCACCCTGCACCAGGGTCAAGAATAGATTGATAGAAATGAGCAATTTAGATGACTTGAAATGTTATGAAGGCAAGCTGTCATGCATTTTCCCTTTTTTTATTTCGTGAAGACGGGTTTTGAACCTACGCATTTAACGGTCATTTACGTAAAACCCATTTCTATCAATCAATTCTTGACCTGTCATCCCCATCCTTTAAAGGATGAGGATGTGTACGTGTTAAAAAGAAAAGAAAAGAAAAGGAAAAAAAAAAAAAAAGAGAGAAGCTTTTGCTAGTTGACGGTGTAAAATGTCTGAGGGGGGCATTCGAAGTAGACTACTAGCTCAATTAAATCAAATTGTAAAGCTTGCATCAAGACTTAGACTTGGTTCAAATTTAACCTTTACAAAATATAAGGAGGTCATAATGTTTTTTCACCTTCAAAATTGATTAGATATGTTCTTGTTAATGTACTTGGATGATGGGTTTTGTGTTTGATATTATGGTTTCAAAACAAGTTTTTTAGATGTCTGAATTGGGTTATAATTCTTAAAGTAATGCTTTGGCTAGGATTTGGTCATTTATTTTTATTTTTTGTCTTAGGGATTTGATCCAACAAAATTATTAGGTCCATCTCAATGCTTCTTAATTACAAATCCGCACAACCCATGATTAAGAGATTCATCCAACAATATGATAATGTAAGGAAAAAAAAAAGAAATATAAAAAATATCATGATACCATAACTCTCTCTCAAAAAAAATAACATTATAGATCTTAAAAAAAAATTAAATAATCACAAGGATATACACCTTATCGAATGGCATATCAGGTAAACTGCAAGAACAAATGACGAATTGAGAACGTCAGCGAGAGAAGGAAAAAAAACAAAGAAAGAAAGAGAAAAAAAGAGATCACGGGATGGATAAATACGTGGCTTTCGAGAGGAGAAGAAGACGACGATGACTTTGGACGTCAGTCAAAAATGGTTGCTGTCTGTACTTGCAATTGTACCGTCCTCACATCTTCCTCCTGTTGACTCACCGACCTCAATTAACTTACAATGCAACACCACCCCATTTCCATTATCTACACCTTCACATACAACGGTGCAAGATGGTGATCAGATGGTGATGGGACAAGTAGGGGTGTACAGTGTCGAAGTACGCAATCTGAGATTTGCGAGATAATAAATGAAAAAAAGAGAGGTGGCGACGGTTGTAGTGGTGGAGGTTGGTGACAGGAAGGTGGCAGAGACGACGACTTTTCCGAGGTCGTCGGCGACAGAGACGTCGTTTGTCGTGCGTGGGGGGGACGTGGCACGTGAGGTTTGTCTGATTCCTTGGTTTGTGTGGTGACGTGGTTTTTGTCATCTATTTCGGCTCTATCCTTCATGACGCCAGGCTTACGCTTGTATGTCGTCACCCTTACTAGCTTTGGGTTAAATGGGCCTTGGACGGTTGGACCCATTAATGTGGAGAATATTGGGCCGTTGACAAACAAGGCTGTCAATGGGTCGGATCTTTGTTCAAATTGGACATGGATTCAATGCGAAAATTAGAGCTGTGAATATTGCCCAAACCGCCCTAAATCATACATTTAAAGGAGTGGGACCCTATAGCTTAAGTGAGAATCTCTTAACCCTTTCAAATCTTCAAAAGTATAAATTTTGCAGCCGTTGGATGGTCCATATGGTAGCATCTTAATCATGATACAGGGTCCACCGTAGTAAATGGCTGCAGACGATTTCTCACTCCCTAAACCTGCTTGAACCAAATTGAATAACATTCATATCTAAGATTCAGATTGGGTCTAGATTTGGCATGGGATTAAAGTTTGGCCCAAACTTGAGTTCGGGCTCATACTTTATAGCCCAAAACGCCCGATTAGCCCAATTGCTTGCTTGCTTGCTACTGGTTACTTCCTTAATCCTTAAACCCTACCTATATCATAGGATAAGAGACACAGACAAGAGGGTTCTAAACATTGGGATACTCTCTTCAGTCTCTGGCTCACAAATCCTCTTATTTTCATTTTTGATCTGAAGAACAACGTGGGAGAAACGGAGGAGTCTTCTACAGTTTCTTCAACTGATGATTTTTTTTTTTTACCTTTATTTGGTGAATTATTATGGGATAGTTTTTAATTGCAAAATTCCATCTGGAGTTCTATCATTTTTCTTTTTATTTCATCTGTTTTATTATCCGATAAGATCGAACTGAATAGATGTACTTGCCACAAGGTAAGGCTTAACTTGACATTTTTGATCAACTACTTTTCTATGTAATTTGAAATGGAAATGAAGGACTTTATTCTATTCTTATGCAAATGAAAATGTCTATTAGTTGGATGCTGTTTCTCTCATTTTATTTTTTATTGTTCTCTTGTTATGTAGCTTTTAGTGTGAGTAATTCACCTCGAGAGTTGATTCTTCTACTTAGTTTCATTTAGGATCTGTTTTATATATGCTAGTGTAGGCATGCAGATACTTCTATTAGTGGTAAGCGTGCACCATGAAAGTAGGTGGTTGAAGTTGGAAAATGGATTACGATGTCGGTTTTATTTGGGATTTTTATGTGTTGCTAAGGGAGGGCTTTACTAATTATATTATATATAAAAAAATGCTTCTATATTGAACAACATTTTTTTGCTCCTGTTGGAGAGTTGATTTTAACATTGACACAAAGACAGTAATTTAGGGCAAGCTAAGTTAGTTTGAGCCAACTCATTTTAGATTATTAAAACTTTTGGCCTAACCCGCCTTATTTGTAGTTCTACTAAAATATAGAATGTGGATTTAAATTAAGGATCTATGATTTAAATATGGATATAAATAAGGAGATTCGATTAAATTCGAATACAAATATGATCCACTTTGTTTTTGATTTGAAAGGGATCCAAACTGATCGGTATAAAAATGTGATCGGAAAAAGGGTGAATGTATTTCCAAAAGGTATAAAAATGTACAAGTAAATAGTAGACAAGATAAAACACAACCCCAAAAGATCGGCAGACTACATAACTGGAGTTCACAAAAAGATCCAGAAGAGTAGACAATGCTGCTAAATCAAAAAATTAAGCGAGATAAGAGTACAAGTCCATTTAAGAGAGACCCTAACCATCCAAAATTACCGACATATCTCATGAAGCAAGATAAGGTTGCTCTAAGGGTTCAGATCATCTATAATTGAACCTGTAAAATGGTTGAACTGTAGCCTATTGTTGCTTGCCACCTAAGCAAGCAACACTCCTAAAAAAGTGAAAGAAAAACTTTTTAACTTTTTAATGTAGGTGAGAGAAATGCGTTTTCATTTTTTTCACTTTTTGAGAAGTGTTACTTACCTAGGTGGCAAACAACAATAGGCTACAGTTCAACCCTTTTACGAATTCGACTGTAGATGATCTGGATCCTGCTCTAAGAAGCAGTTTAGTAAATCTATCTGAATAAACTTGAGAATTGTGACGGGCTTTTGTGCATGGTTAGCAAAGATCCTTCGCTTTCCTTTTGTCTAGATGTCATAGATCATTGCTGCAAAGGAACAACGTTGAACCAAGGCCGCAAAAGACCGTGAAGCCCAATCAGTAATGTCTGACCGTATAGCTGAGGCAAAAACTCAAGTCATTACAGAAAAGGAGCTAGCCAAATATGAATTTTCTTAACCATAACCGTGAAGACTCTTGTGTAAAACAAGAGAAGACAATGTGTGGCTATTCAAGCTCATTGTCTGCAATAGATCCTCTCTCTCTCTCTCTCTCTCTCTCTCTCTCTCTCTCTATATTTGTTGTCTATGTATATTGTCTGTAACAACAATTGTTATGATGACAAATATGTAAGTTTTAGAATAATTTAGTTATTTTACAATCAGAGTACCATGAAGAACATTTAGTCAATTAATTTGAGCATCATACAGAATTCATATCGAATTTGGATTATACATACGAATTCGAATTATGACGTATAAAATTTGCTGGATATGAATTCAATACGACTAGTCGGATATTTATTTTGAATCATAGTAGATCTATACTGCATTTTACCCATTGACCACCTAGTCTAACCTAACACGTTCAATGCAAATTTATGTTCAAGGACTAACTCGGGTTGGTCCAATGTGCTGGGTCCGAATTGTGGATGCATTATGATGGGCTCGACAGCACACATTCTCATGGCCCAAGTCTTACTCTTTGGCGAGGCTTCTAAGCTCTAGCCTCAAATGCGAGCGTTTATAGACAGGCAAAATTGTTTTTTAGATGTGTCTATAGATTTTAGATAACACTACACAAACCCTTCTAGTATTAAATTATACCAGTTTCCCTTCTGGTTTTGTTATCTGATGCATGTCCCTCCTTTCTAAACCGATGTTACCAATATTGGAAAAAAAAAATTTTTTTTTGATGAATTTAACCTTCTTAAAATACAGTTTTTATAATGAAAGATTATTATTTTTAAGGCCTTAAAATAGTAATTATTATAATTTAAAAATCATTGGTGATTTCATCATTTAAAATTTTGAACTTTTATTGCTATAAATAAAAATAATGAGGTATAAATTTTAAGAGGTTGGAATGATTTTAGAAACTTCAGGTGAGTTAATTGCAATTGTCAAAAACAACCCCAGCCACAGCTTGTCCAGGCTCTCAACTGTAGTTGGTTTAGCCTCGAGCAGACAATTGTGAACAATTGAGTCTTTTTTTTTTCTTTTTGGATATTATATTAAGTAATAAGATTTTTTTTTTTTGGGTGCACCCTTAACGTATTTTTAGTCCCTATCTGGAATGAATAATTGTTAGTTTTTTTTTTTTTTTTGGTAATATAATAATTGTTAGTTATTTTGAGATCAAGGAAGCACCTTTAATCAAATTAAAGTTTTCCCTGATTTTAAAGAATTTTATTTACAAATGATTACTAAAATAATCTTCTATAAGATAAACAAAAAAGAAAAATTTTAAATGGTCAAATTGAGTAAGTTGCTTGGCTAAGTTTCAATGAATAATTTTCAGTTAAGAAAATTAATATCCATGATTTAAGCTATATATGAAACAAATATGGACATGAATGAAGATATAAGATAATATAAAATGACAAATGCAAAATGTTTTATTTTCTAGAAGGTAATTTTAGTTATTAAATAAAGATAAATATTCTAAAAAAAGTTAACGGATTTTTAAGGTTAACAGCATAACTGTAACAATTATGTAGAGTGGAGGGATATAAATATAAATCTTAAAAATAAGATGATATAGATGCAAATATAGCATAATGTAAGGGCATAGATGGGAAAACCCTTGAAACTATGCAGAAATAAAAAAGAAAAGAAAAATAGAAATTTAGTTGTCATCATTACACATGGAAGAAGGAAAATAAAAGCCATTCATGGACTCTTAAGCAAATAGAATTGCCCAATTGGAATACCTGGATCCCTACATGTGGCAAAACATAGTGTTGTGTAATAGTACTAAACAAGTAAGAAAAAGCCAGAGGACCTTTTTTCCTAAAATTATAATCAAGGGAAACCTCAAATAGAAATTCTCATTTGATCATGCTATTTCTATGTGGCCATTATACATGTGAATCTGAGACATTCAATCCAGACATGACCTTCATTTCAATATGTTTATCATGTGGAAAAAGGGATTTCACAGAAAACTAATTAAAATAGATCACTGTTCACAAAAATATTGACCACAAACTTACATTCTTAAGAACAAGTTAATAGGCAAGAAAATTTTCCATCATAGACATCAAATTTAGAAGATTAAGTAGTCTCTTGTTCTTGAAAAGCTGATCCACAGCACCTTGGCAATTTGGGTGTACTTTCTCAAATGTCAAATAAGCCATTAAGACACGAATTCTTTCTAGGATGTCCTGTTATTGACACAACATATGCAATGGGTATAAGAATCCACAAGTCCCAATCTCAAAATGCTAGATGTTGGTTGGGAATGATGATATCAGAAAATATGTTATGTGCATAATTATCATGTCCAAAAGCCAGGCCAAACCCACCGGTAAATTCATTAATGTCACAAAAAAGGTTACCAGTTATCAAAGTTTCACAGCCATTGGTCGAAAATTTTAATCAATCTGCGAGGGTAGCGTATAGGACATTCCACCACGACCACCAACTAAAAGCCATGTCTAATCACATGCATTTTCATGGACTCGATGTTTATGTAATTCATCTTAATGATTGTATGATGATATTGTAATGGTAATTGTGGCTATAATGGACATCATCTAAAGAAAAAATTTCAAATACATGTTCATAAGGGATGCTTACCTACTTGGGTAGTATCTCTTTGTGAGCTTTAAATGATAGAATCACATTCCATGCCAAAGCAATAACATTAGCAGTGAGGACCTGAGATGAATGATTCAATATTGGTGAGCAGAAACAACGAAGTACAAAGTATAAATGAAGCAAAAAATCCTGAATTCTCAAGGAAAAAAAGGTGCACATACAATACAGCATTCATAAAGTTACTGACACTACAAACAGTTGCTAGAATCAATTGCAATGTGCACAGAAGCATAAAAAAGCACAGCATCTTATAAAATTTTCAAACATAACACACATGCACCATCCAATCTAAAAAGACCTATCTGATCAATCTAGAATTTCCGGTACTCATCCATTCCCTCTAGCTTATGTGCCTCGGTTGAAGGCACGGTAAAGGCACTATAAACAAAGCAGGTGCCTATCACCTCAACAACATGCTAAGACAACCTTTATATGCGACGGTCAACAAAGTAGGACAGAAAAGGAAATTATAAACTATAACAAGAGTATCCAATTGACATACAAAGTAAGCATATTACAATGTGCAAATGCACCCATGCTGTCAGTTAAGCAACCACCAGGGCACAGGCAGGCAACTCACCAAGAGAACCTGCCTGGGTCCAGGTGGGGTCCAGTTGAGGTGCTATGCATGCATACATTGTGCTTTGTCCCTGGGAGGCAACCTCTGACGAGACTAAACACTAATTAAATGTTTTTTAAGTGACAAAGGGAAAACAAAAAGAGATGGTAAAAGATTTATGGGAGCATCAAAAAGTTCAGAAATGTTTGTTCATTCAAGATAAATTGAGCAACAGCAATGAAATGCATACATGCTACAGCATCATATTGCAACAGCAACAAATTTTAAAATACTAGTTAAAATTCACCAAAATTTATGAAAAGTAAATCAAAATTTTGTGGCTTTTAAATTAAAGTTAGCATCTTAGTTTGGCATGCCACGAATGTGTATTTTCCAGCTGAAAAGCACCAACATTTTAGGAGTGTAGTCTTCAATTTAAGTTATATAATTGATCTTATCTTCCAAAATATGCTCCTGAATCCAGACTACATTTAATCTCCAATAAACTTAAACTTATACTTTTTGGTATTAATCTATTGTAATAGGAAAGCTCACCAAAGTTTCCAGATTGTAAAAACAACAAAGAAAGAAATTTTCTCTTGCATGAAGATGTAGCATAAAGGTGTCAAACTAGCCATAATAGGGGTAACCAACAATGAAATCTTATGAAAAATGTAGAACAATAGCTGTGTCAAAGAAGAAATAGATCCTTGTTATTCAAATTGCAGCATGTGACTGAAATATTTTAAAACTTCATGGTGACAAAATGCTTCCTCCATAAGAAATCTGCAATAAATTTTTAATTTTTCCCAACAGAGATTTAAACCCTTTAAATACCCATAGTTGAAACAAAGGTTTTAAGTATTGGCCGATACGACTCAGTATTGGCTTGAGGCGATACCGAGTATCAGCTCGATACTCGAGGTTTTTCCGGAAGTATAGGCTGATATGACTCGGTATCGGGCCTGGCCGATACGAAGCCTGATACCGAGTTTTTAAACCTTGGTTACAACTTCCAAAAAAAAAAACAAAACAAAACACTCTCAAAACGCACTAACACTCAAACATATAAGAAAATAAATCAAAAGACCCCATAAAGTGTTCTAGACAGAAAATAAGAAACAATAAAAATTTACCAAAATAACCCTAAAATTCATTAGTGATTTCAAACTTTTTGAGGTCCAGAATGTTAGACTTAACAAAAATGTAGAAATAGCCAATATAGATATGGAATAGATTGTTCCAATGAGACAATGATATCCCAAAATGATATACGAATATAATAATATAAATCACAAGAATTATCATACTCCCCAAATATAGAAAGATTATCAACATTCCAAGGTAATGATATATTATTCAATTTTGGTGAGCTTGATGATCTAAACTTTCTTGAGGTCATTGTTCCTTAAATAAACATGTTTGAATAATTGAGTCACCACAGAAATCAAATGCTAAAAATTATTAATTTTTCGTATTTGAAAGGGTAGATTCAATAGGCACAAATTTTCTGGTAATGAAATTTCGAAATTTATTGCATCTTGAACTGTTGACACTCCACTTATACTTACTTTTGTATCAGAAATGACCTTCTCTTCCTTATCCTTTTCTTGTATTACAGATACAGGTATTGAATCAACCTTCTAAGGCTTATCCTTGATTACTTCCTTGCTGAAAATGGCAATCTTGAGATGCCTCATAATTAAATTAATTCCTTAGACATCCATAAAAAATGTGTAGAAATACTTCCCATAGTTGTACGCAGCTCCTCTTTCCTTCAAACATGATCTTTCTAATTGAAAATGCAAACATTCAATAGAGTGATATCAAGAAAATTTCATCTTGATAGTACTGTCCAATAGTATAAATAATGAAAAAACTTATCATACTAAGTTTTATCACCTTTGACAGCATCATCCAACTTAATTAACTTCTCACCTGCTTTTTAAGAAATATCTTTCCCTTTGCAAAATCATTCAATCACAATACTAACAAAAAGTTGCTGTAATCATACAATTTGAAATCTATAGGTATGGGATTCATTAAGTTAAAAAAAAGGCTATCAAATGACTTAATTCAGGTGTTTTGGGCCCAACACGGCCCATGCCCTTGAGGCCAGAACGGTATGGAACATGCAGCCTAAGTGGACCATGCCACGCGCACACCAAATATGGCCCAGTTGGCCCGCACTGCTTTTGGGCCACTCGTCCCAATAAATCAGGCCACACAAGATACACCCAGTCAACAAAAGTGGACCATGCCCATTCATGGTCCACCTTAACTAAGACTGGATTGGCTTGGATGGGCTTCAAATTGATTTGGCATGGCCAAGCTGGCTTGGGTATCCCCAAAACTGGCTAGTTCAAGCCCAATTTATGCTGATGATTTAAGACAAGTTAAGTGGGTTTTAAGGGTTCTTTTCTTTTATCCATTTAAACTAATTATTGAATGATTTAAAAACTCGAACCTTATTATTGTGTAATTTTGTGTCACTGTAAATATTAAATTGACTTAAATAATGCCAAAATTGCACAATTAATGCATGTTTAGGTTACTTTAATGATTGAGTAAGCCATAATTGGTTGTTATTCATGTGTTAAGTGTATGATTACAATTTATTATGTATGATTAATATAAAATAGGTTATAATTAGCAACATGAATATACTTGCATCGACATTATTAATTTGGGGTTTATATAATGATGCAGTCCGAAACTTACTTTTAGAAGTAAGGAGAAAAAAAAAGGCAGAAAAGCACACAAAATTTTTCATAAGATTTTGAAGAAAGCTAAAGCAATTTATTTATTTATTTTTTTTAAAATTGAGAAGCAAGGCTTTATTACTTTAAATAACAAAAAAATTACCTTTCTGCTTCAATTAAGAAGCAAAAAAGCACTTTACAAATGATTAACCAAAAGTTGCCTTTGTTGTTTGAAAATATTTTTTTTTCTTTCAAAAGCAAAAAATTACTTTTTGAAAAGCAATACTAAACAAAGCCCAATTCTAAACAGTTTTTACAAATTTATCCTCTAGACTACATTTTACAAAACAAGTTTAAAAATTGTTAGAGATAGTAAATTTATGCATTAAGAAGCTGCAAAAATGAAATTTGATATTTATCTATATTTATATGATGCGATTTGCTATACTATTTGGGATACCTAAGCAAGATTAAAAGACATAACGATATGATATGAAAAAGCTGGCTTATACAGAAGGAGTGGTATGATATGATAATTATGTTTATTCAATTATATGCTTTTGCTTTCAGCCTTGATTTGCATATGATTTAGTTTAAAAATATGCCTAAATTTTAAGTTATGCATATGTCTGTTGCTTACAGGGATTCAGTTTATAATTCTATAATCTTTTTTTTTATAAGTAATGAGAGATATATTATAAAATAAGAAGATGAAAGAGGTATAGAGATTGGGACACATCCCACAAGGAATGGGATGCGTCCAAGACTACATCCAAGAAAGCATTCTCAACAGAAATAACTAACAGCCATCAGTATTCCCCTACACCTCATGATAACCACCAAAGGATATAAGGCTTTCCCAATTCCTTATGAAATCCCCCCACCCCGTAGTCACTCCATTCAACAGAAACCGATACCCAAAAGGCTGCAAGTCTCATTACTTTGTCTAAGATCAGTTCTCGGCTGCTGAATGAGTCTTCAAAGATCTTACTATTGCAATTCAGCCAAACTACCCAGATGGTAGCAAAAAAGACAGCTGAATAAAGGCTTTTCCCTCTTTTGGCCAAGTGTGGAAAATGCCATTGGGCTGCCATCTCACCAAGAGATCTTCGTAGAGCCGATTGTACTCCAGCCAAAGCCAACAAGCTCCTTTATATAAACCCCACAAACTCACAATGAAGCAACAAGTGGTCCACTGTTTCCCCTACACTCATACATAGAGTACATGCATGCAAAGATAAAGCCCATGCCTTCCTTCATCTTTGTAGATTGTCTAGAGTGTTGATCCTTTCCAAAAATGCCGTCTAAGTGAATATCTTCACTTTAAGGAGGATTTTAGCTTTCCAAAGAGCCAAAGTAGGGAAGCAAGGAGGGGGTAATGACATCAAGTTCCAAAAATGAGTCCCCAAGATTTACAAGAATACTTCCCCTTAGGTTCAATCGACCATAACCTAATGTCGGGGTAAGACGGATGAAGAATCACCCCCTTAAGGTTCTCAATTAAGGTCCTAGTTGATCAATCTCAGATTCACAAAGTTCCCTACTGAATTGAAGGTTCCATTGGAGCCCTTGAGAAGATGACGAGAGGACATCACAAACAAAAGGGTCTTTAGGGATACGGACACGAAAGAGGCATGGGAATGTAGTTACTAGAGGAGACTCTCCCCACCATACATCTGTGCAAAACTTTATGGAATCACCCCTTTGAATTTTTGTTGATATAAGGGGCAAGAATGATCCGGCTAGATCCAAAATATGTTTCCATGGGCAATCTGAAAAGGCCTTCACGTTTTGATTGACTTCTCTCCCATTAGGATGAAAGCCATATTTACTTGCGATAACCTTATGCCAAAGTGTTCCCCTTGCCTGGCCAAAACGCCACAACCACTTACCAAGAAGTGCTGAATTCTTCAATTGCATATTACCAAGAAATAATCCCCCTTGCTCAAGGCCTCTAGTAACTAGGTTCCATCTCACTAAGTGATCCTTTTTTTGCTTTCCGCCTCCTTCCCATAAGAACTCCCTTCGCAATTTCTCAATAATATGCACCACCTTCGCCGGTGCTCTAAACAGTGACATAAAGTAAATGGGTAGATTGGCTAATGCAGCTTTGATCATCATCACTCTTCCCCATATAGAAAGATATTGCTTTTTCCATATGGACAGTTTCTTTCTCATTCTTTCAATGACTGGGTCCCATGCTGCAACCGATTTAGTTCTTCCACCTAGTGGTGTTCCAAGGTATGTGATTGGCCATTTTGCATGCTTACACCCAATGAAATCAGCAAACATCTTCATCTCTTCTTCTCTTGTGCGAATCCCAGAAAAGCTACTTTTTGCAAGATTTACTTTGAGTCCAGATATTAAGTCAAAGGAATTAAGGATACATTTTACCCAGAAAACTGTTTTCCAACTTTTCTCTAAGAATAGCATTGTGTCATCTGCAAATTGCAAATGTGATATAGTAACCTCATCCTTACCAACCTTAAATCCTTTGATTAACTCTTTCTTCTCACCCACCTCCATCAATCTACTAAAAACATAACAAACCATTGTGAATGGGAACGGGGATAAGGGGTCGCCTTGTCTAAGCCCCCTAGAAGCTGAAATCTGACCAGCCACTCTACCATTGATGATGAAGGAATACGATATGTTCTTCAAACAGCCCCTAATCCACCCACACCATTTTTCACCGAAGCGCTTCCACTTCATCACCTCATCCAAAAATTTCCATTCCACTCTGTTATAAGCTTTTTCCAAGTCCACCTCTAATTCCATGCTTCCTTTTTCCTATACAAACAGTGTGGTTAAGGAAGATTGGATTAAGTCCAATTGGGAGGATGTGGACCCAAACTAGTAGATTAATAGGATTTTATACATGTTTCTTAATAGGTTAGTTTCCTTTGTTTTCAGTTACTTTATTCAAATTTTGTATAAGACTTCCATTGGGTTTAGTTATTCCTTAGGTTATTATGCACTAGTCTAATATAATTATTTTTGAAATCATATTAAAGTGCTTTTGAACAAATTTTTTAACAGCTTCGTATGATTTGTCACACCAAGTCATGGTATGTGAATTTGGGTAGGAATCCAGGATGTGGGGGAGTGACAACCTGCTTGGAAGCAAAATTTGAAAACATGGATTACATACCAGTACTGGCCAAGCTTGAAAAATCCGAAATAAAGGCCCACAACCGGTACCATTACCAGCCATGGTGCTGTGAAAAATATTTAAAAAAAAAAAGAGATCTCATACGGCAGGTACCAAATTAACTTGGCTGATATGAACCAGAATCGGCTAACTTTAACTGTGTTTGACCATTGGGTCAGTTTCTTGGTATCAAGAATTGAGTATTATACCAGTCCTTGCTGGGCCAAGATTAAAAACCATGCATGGGAATGATCCTTGTACAACAAAAAAGCATAAAAGATATGGTGTCATATCATCCTCTCCAACCCCAACTAGAATATTTCCAGCCAAATATGCAAAAGATCAAGAATGTTAAAATGACTACACCGAGGTTCACCATGCTGATTTCGATGAGGGCCTTGCTTGTTGTTTTGTCAAAATTTCACTAGCATGCCACTTGTGGGGTTGGATTTTTTGTGATACTGTGCCAAAAAATTCTTAAGCTTTTTAAATAATGAAAAAAAAAGTTTCTAAAAAGTAGGAAGACAACATTAATAAAATTAAAGAGCTAGTAATAATAATGAAATATTATTATTGATAATAATAATAAAAGAAATACTATTAATAATATGTGCATATGTGTATATTTATATATATAACAATTATATTACTAGAAATATAAAAATATTGTCTTAATATTATTATATTTTAATGTTATATATACATACATACATAGATATATATACACACACGGATGATCCGATCCGCAAGGACCATGATTGGGAATTGTTTGATCATCTTTCTCCGAGTAAGAAGCGAAACATAATCAACTTTGATTCGGGACAGCTATTCGAAATCTTAGTGAAACACTGAATTTGTTATCTCATGTTTGCTTTTCATGAAAAAAAGACCAATTGAAATAGAGGGTTTCTTTGAACAACAAGGAGCTAAGTCGACTATCCAATCAAATGATATTGAGCATATTTCCCATCTCTTCTTGAGAAACAAGTGGGGTATTTCTTTGCAAAATTGTGCTCAATTTCATATGTGGCAATTCTGCCAAGATCTCTTCGTTAGTTGGGGGGAAGAATCTGCATGAATTGGACTTTTTGAGGAAGGTATTAAGAGAGAATTGGATTCGGTTAGATAATGTGTGGTTGGTAAACAAGGATCGGTTTTTTAGCAAGGTACGGAATGTATCGTCAAATATTCAATATATATATATATATTATGATCTACAGATATGTTATATATGAAAATAATAGATGTGTAATATCTTCCTAAGTCGTAAAAGAGATTAGGCTCTCGTTGATAGAAGCCTTTATTGGATAAAAGCTTCCTCAATGAAAGGGCGAAGGAGTAGGTGACAAGGAGACCCACAAAGGGGAGGAAATGAAGAGGGCGATGAGCCACCAGAGACCAAGTATGCGCCACCCCCTTTCTCCTCTCTTTCCCACCTCTCGCGACAACCCCCCTTCTCTATCCACCACCTCTCTCCTCCCTCTTTCAGTTCCATCCTTTCGCCTCTCTCATTCCTTTCCACTCTCGCCTCTCTCATCCCTCTCTTCTTATGTTTTGTTTTTTTTAGAGATTCTGCATGGTTGCAAAATATTTTCAATGGCATGCCTTGTGTGCCATCAATTCTCGCACTAAAGGGGTGGCATAGGTGATATATTCCGCTTAAGCCACCCATCTCTTACCATATTCCAGTGGTTCACTGAAACCAGGTGGTTTGGTGCTGCCTGCCGGCATTGGCGAAATTTTTCCAGCACAACAAACCATTGCTACAACAAGATAGGTGACAAGACCACCTATAGCATAAAAGATTAAGTTGTCACCTAGCCAACAAGCTATAGAGCAATTCATTTTACCACATTCCTCAATACACTATAACAAGTTTAATAACAATATATGCAATACACTATAACAAGTTTAATAACAATATATGCAACATTATGTAAAGAAATGATCAATTTGACACATTTCCAATCAATGTAGTCTAATGCAAGCAACAACATGTAGACATGGGGAACTTAGAATGAGTACAAATAAAGTATGACAATTGCATTAAAGATTGATTAGCAAATCATAAATAACTAACAAGGTTACTTGCATACTATCATATAAATGGAATGCATGCGGTTGTAGTGATTACAAGACAGAGGCACCTTTTAGTTAATTAGAAAAATAATATTAAAAATTAACAAAACTCAATAATTCATAGCCCAATACCAATTTATCATAGCAAAAAAGATAACAAGATGAATTGAAAAAGGGGAAACACTTATGAGATTCAAATGCCTAGAAAAAGTAAAAAAAAAATGTCAATGATATAATACCAATTGTGGGCAAAGGGAAAAAGAGAATAGGAAGTACTCATAACAAGGAAACAAAGAAAAAAAAGCCTAATCATATCATTAATTATGGAGAGAAATAGACTTCCTATGTATAACGAAAATCATAGAAACATTGGTATCAGTAAT
This sequence comes from Buxus sempervirens, assembly GCA_947561395.2. NCBI lineage: Eukaryota > Viridiplantae > Streptophyta > Magnoliopsida > Buxales > Buxaceae > Buxus > Buxus sempervirens. The sequence goes on along the minus strand of OX387182.1, from coordinate 46,293,201 downwards.
CATTATCAGGACCATGAGTGGCAGGAGAACAGTGAACACTTGGTTGACAGTGTACCTACTTCTTCCTCTTCTAGTTGAGCAGAATCATAATGGGCTTTAATACATCAAATAAACCATTAAATTAGAAGATTTAATACTAATTAAGAAGTAATTTCTTACTAATAACTTGATAATTTACTGCTTTCTAACATAACTTACAAAGAACAAATTAGGTTAGGAAGTTGGACTTGCATGATCACCTAGGTGGATACCTCCAAGTTTTAACAGTCGCCTAAGCAATGTTGGCCTAGGTGAGCATCACTAAGCCCACAATCTATATATATATATATAAGGCCTACTCCCACTTAGGTGGATGCTTAGGCCACTATCTTTAACAACAATGCGAAAGACTGTTAACAAGACCTGAAATTGCTGTGGAACAAATCGGAAGTTTAGAAATTGGAACGGTATCCATATTTGCCAATTTGCCATGACTGCAGAGAACCACTCCTACAAACAATCATAGAGAAGTTATATAAATAACAATAAAAAAAAAGTCATCTAAAATATAAACTTTTTGAGATTAGAAAATGAGTAACACCTGTTGAAGCTTTGGAACTACTTGGGATGGCCTTCCTTCTAATGTCATTAGTGTAGATAGGAAAACTCCAATGAAAATAGGAGCAAAAAGGAACTGCATACAATTAGAATTATGTTGACACCAACTTTGCAAAAGCTCTATAAGAAAAGGGTGAAGGATAACCCAAACTAAAAGAAAAAAGAAAAACACCTGATCAAGGAAAAGGCGTAAGAAAGCACCAGATGCTCCTGGTAGGGTCACCAATTTACTCAAGTAAAGATACCTATAATTTCATTGGTTAGTTATGTAAGAAAAATTTCACAGTATTTTAAGCATGAGTAAAGAATACATTTAGCTTAGAGGATAGATAAACTGGAACTATCACATTTCTGTCAACTCAGGTCCCATACAGTGCACATGGTACACATGCTCGTCAAAACAGAACACCCAAACTGACATGTCATTTGTATTTTGACATGCTAAACTATATATAACAATGAAGTCATAATTGGCCAGGAAAATAGTTTTTCGTTTTTTTTAACCAGTTGCTATGACTTCCATAATTTTCTATTTTAAGAAAAAAAAAATTCAAATGATAGAAGCAGGAATTTCTGCCTAACCAAATTGTGTAGAACTTCTGCCAATCAAAGAGTTAAAACCAGATAGTCTTAATTGATAATCAAGAGTATTAAAATCAGCACACTTGAGCTTGGTATTACTAGAAACTCAGAATGTTAAACAGTCCCCCATAATACAGTCCAGTTCAGCATTACAGCTCCAAGTAAAAATCATTACATTTTATAGTAATATAAATAAAATTACCATAAATTCAAACACATGGTCTTTGAGGCATTACCAGACATGCAAGGTAGGACCCACCAATACAAGCCCCAGTAGAGTGAATAAAAAAGTCCGCTTCACGTCCAGTGATGGCACTTGATCAATCAAGACCTAAAACAGTATCATTGCATCAAAAGATTAATAATAAAAAAAGATGCAAAATACAAAGGAAAACAGTCCATGTAAAGTAAACAAAAGCAGAATTTTCGGATAAACCACATGATATACTAAATTGGATGGCCAAGGAGATGAGACTTTATATTATAGGAAGAAATCCTTTCTTATAGACTTAGAGTGGAAATAGGAATTTGTTCATAAATTTCCAACAACATATTTGTCCATGTATTGAAAGCCCTGAGAAATCAGAGGGGCTTACATATAGCAGCATCACCATGCCCATCAAGTAATGAAAAACCTCATGATTAACCAGCTAGGTGTAGGGCCACCTTTGCCTCTCATCAAACATTTAAGCTTGATATGCGAGCTCCGAGGATTACAAGGGAGACTTGCTTATACAAGGAGGCTTATCTCAAAATTTCTTGGGAGAAATTTATGCGAGCTCCGAGGACTATGAGGGAGACTTGCTTCTATAAGGAGGTTTATCTCAAAATTGCCTGGAAGATGTCAGCCATTTCCAGATTAATGAAAAATGATACGCCTTTTATGTGGGATTAGGCATGTCAAAATGCTTTTGAAAGGATCAAACAATATTTATTAAAGCCACAACTCTTAGCAGCTCCAACTAAATGAAAGCCATTGATTCTATACATCGCAGCGCTGGAAAATTCCTTAGGAGCTTTGCTAGCTCAAAATAACGATGAAGGAAGGGAGAATGCCTTATATTATCTAAGCCGAACATTGATGGGATCATAACGAAATTACTCTCATATTGAAAAAGTTTACTTGGCACTTATATTTGCTATTCAAAAATTACGGCATTATCTTCTGGCACATTCCATAACTCTCATCTCAAGGGTTGATCCACTCAAATACTTGATGTCTCGATCCATGCTGTCAGGAAGGTTAGTTAAGTGGTCTTTGCTTTTGTCAGAATTTGAAATCAAATATGTTCCTGAGAAAGCAATAAAGGGACAAGGACTAGCAGGCTTTTTAGCTGCACACCCTACTCCTGACGACACTGAGTTATTAGCTCAATTGCCAAATGAAGAGGTTTTGTACATAGAAAAAGATGAGCCATGGCAATTGTATTTTGATGGAGCATCAAGAAAACGGGAGGCGGGTATTGGAATTGTATTTATCACTCCCTCAGGTGGTTTAATACCACACTATTTTGCTCTCCTGGAGCTTTGCTAAAATAATGTAGCTGAATATGAAGCTTTAATCATTGGCCTCAAAATCACTTGTGAAATGCACATCGGAAATTTGCAAATATTTGGTGATTCACAATTAGTCATCAAGTAAATAAATGGGCAATGTGATATCAAAAATGAGACTTTAATTCCTTATTATCAAAGAGCCAAGGAATTGATGTCTCAGTTCACAGGAATTCAAGTCAGTCACATTCCACGAGCAGAAAATGATAAAGCCGATGCTAACACGATGTATGATCCACCAAATGTGTGCATGTGGTTAAACAGCTAGCACTATGTATCCACCAAATGCCTACATATAGTTAAAATGCTAAGGCCAAAAAAAAAAGTCTACTCAACGAACTACGGTTGATTTGATCCCTTAAAACGAGTACGTAGGCAGCCTGATCTCTGGTCTCGCCACAACAATAAAAATAAAATATGTTCCAAAAGAAGAAGTCTCAAATGACTTTATTGATTATAGACATCAACAAAAGAGAGCAGTAAGATAGCAAAAACAAAAATGTATATGTATGTACAAACGTGTGAAAAGAAAAATGAGAGAACAAAAAAAGAAACAGTGCTGCATCATCCTATCTAAGTAGAAAAAGTTTAGCTCAGACTATTAAATTTCTCGTCCAATCTGACCTTCAAACAAAATAACCCGCTCATGTTCATGGAGCTTATCCTCCCTAGCTTCACTCCGAGCTTGTTAAAGATCCTTATCAGATTTCTCATAATCTTGAATGCTAGATATGACGAAGTCCACTTTTTTTTGAAGCTCGCCATTTGCTTGTACTTTGAAGTCATACTCTTCTCTCGAGGACTTCACCCTTGCCTATGCTTCGGTGAACTCGAGCTTTAAAGATTTGAGTTTGGAAGTGTAAGAATCCATATCCTCTTTAAGTTGCCCAAGTTGTTCCACTAACAGCTCCTTTTGCTCCAAACATGTACGATGATGACTTGCAAGGCTTCGGATTTCTTCAATATTAACTTGAGGCCATTTTCCACATTTGGCCTTGATAGGGAGAAGGTCTTCACCTAGTTTAAGAAATGTACGAACCCTTGAGACAAAGGACTCAACCTTTTGTCGTTTATTGTCATCTGAACTTGGCATAAAATTCAAAACATTCAAAGACTTTTCAATCTTGGGACGACTTTTATTTAGGGACCTGGGAGTACATGCCACAATTATTTTTGATATTTCTTGCATAGTGTTAGAAACAAAGGAATCTATGCGTGCATCAAAATCTTCAAGAAGTGCACCTCCTTCTTCCGGCATTTCAACAGAATCACCTATGATTGGTTCTAGAACACTATCCTTTGTGACAACCATACATGAAGCAAAGCTAAAATCCTCCTTGGGTGATATATCCATATTAAAAAAAGAAGAAGGAAAAGGATCAGTGAAGTCAGAATACTGTCACATGAGTTTCTAATAAAGAGACCTTAAATGTTTGTTTATTCAGTACATACTTGGAAGGCCAGATGATGTTGGCTGATCCTTCCTACGAGAAGATGTTGATGTACCACTTCTTGCGTCATGGAAATTCTCTACTAACATCATCATCATCTTCTTCTGAATCACTAGGCCTGTGATAACAAGCCCTCTTAAAATGAATATCCCGCCCATCGTTAGTATGGAATTGCTCCACCGGTGTAATATCAGGAAGTGATTGGCTGGAACTCTCTGCGATATAAGTGTCACGATCCTCTTCAACATGAAGTTTCTCTGCTGGTGGAACATCATGAATTGATTGACTGGGCTTGCAATTATAGGGATGGGAGATTTATCTCCTAAATTTGACAAAGGGCGAGATTCTTTGGTAGATGTATTTCCAGTCCTAGATACATACTGTAATCCTTTCAAACCAGTTGATACTTCTTGAAGATTTTTCAAAACATAAACGAAGTTTCATGGACCTTTGAAAGGATTTCCTATCAAAGCAGAAAGAACATCGTCCAAAGGCCAACCTAAGTAAGGGAATGCTTGCCTAGCCCACCAACGCACATAGTACCATGTCCATGTACCTGCTCAGTTCATCTTCGGTATCTAAAAGTAAACACCATTATTCCTTCGAAGGAGACGGTGCCATGCAAAAAACAAATCCTTTATACCTCAATTGCTCCTTTGACTGAAATTAAACAAAAGTTTATTAGAGGGCACTCCTTGGTCAAAACCAAATTGTCGAGCAAACCTGTTCGGATAGTAAGGTTCCAACCAAGAGTTTAGACCAATCCGTACAAAAAGCAAACCAGACCTTATACTGATAAGAAGGTCAAATCTCTCTTCAGATTGCTCTTCTTAGTCAATAAGGGTCACATCCACTTCCTCTGGAAAACTTGTAAGCCGTGCATTAAAATAACAATCATGTCCAAACATTGCTCATGCTTCAAACTTGTTCTTCCAGTTTGCCTCCATACCAGCATATCTTACCATCTTAGGGTAACCACATGGGAAGTCAGCATCAAGATGGCTGACGTAAAGACAAGGGAAATGCTCTACTAACCATGCCGTGATGTAGTGGCATGGAAAAAGGAAATTAGCATTCCCTGGACCGTTCAAGTAAGTGACTATCTCTCCCATGGCATGGTAAATGAGCTCCAATACGACTGGTGCCAAAGAAACAGCCGTGCCTTGTGCCATCAAAGAAACTATCAGAAAAGTCTCTGGCCTCACAACTTCTTGATCATAGAGCACCATAAAATGGCTTAACCATAAAGCCAAATAAGCTACCAGTTCACCACGTTCTAAAATGTTCAAGGGCAATTTCCACTTGCCATCTTTTGCTGGTCCCTTTGGTGAACCTTGGGACGATCTCTTACGAGAGTCACCATCTGCCTTCTGTCCACCTAGGGCACCATTCTCACCAAAATCAGAGTATAACATGGGTCCTCTATAAAAGTGCTCAATCCATGCGTGTCATTTAATAAAGTGCGCCCTGAGATATGTGCAGATATCACTATGAATCTTCAACAATTCCTTTACCACCAATAGGTGTTGACCTTCTCCAGATTGCAACTCTTGATTAATAGGGATGAATTCTTCAAAGAAAATGCAAGAAATAGGCAAGCCATGAATAAGCTTCAAATCATAGAAGGAAATGCCAACCTTTCCCTCGCCAGTATGGAATGTATTGGAAAAGCACTCCACAATTCACAAAAGGCTCGCTATACCTCTGGATGCCTATCATACGAAGAACGAGAAGCTGCAATTACACCATATATCAATGTTTGGTGAAGAATATTGTTGAACTTCTCTAATATGACCTTAGTCCATTTATAAAGACAAGATTGAAAGAATGATTGACCCCCAAACTGAAAATCCTTCCAAGGCAAATTATTTTGAAGTAGCCTCGATAAACAGGGAAAAAACTCGTCAGGCACCATAACAATCACGTCATAATCAATTTTATTGTTCACTTTCTCCATAGTGATAGCAGGAAAACGAGCACCTGCCACTTTAAAAGCACTAACAAAGCCTTTAAAGTTGGCATGGTCATATTCAAAGTGGCCAGATCCAATGGTCACTTTCTAAATCCAACTGACACGGTTCACTGCTGGTGGGTTCTTATGGCATTCCATCAAAGATAAGGACTTCTGATGGAGAGGGCCAATTGGTAACTCAATGCCGTTATCATCTAAGGCATGTTCAGTGGTGATGTGTCCACGGGCATCAATGTAAAGAAGTGTGCTTATCTATAAACAAACAAAAAAAAAAAAAAAAGAAAGAAAAAATAATTATCTAATTTCACAACCAAAAGATAAAAAAGAGTGAAGGCTAATGACACAAAAAAAGGAGGGGCCTAAAGGTTGCTGGATTTCTATCAAAAGGGCTAGAGATCATCAAAACATGCCAATAATGGCAAAAGAGCAATAAAAGGTCAAAAGTGGCTAGATTTCATCAAAAAATGCCAATAATGGCAACAAAAGAGGATCAAAATTGACTAGAAATCATTAAAATATGCCAAAATGGCCAAACAGTAATTAAAATCGGCCTTAACAGGCCATTTTTAATTAAAATTAGGCGCACTGGGCCACCCATGCGCCCAAAAGCAAAATGGGGCTGGCGAGCTAGGCCATACCTACACCCGGAAGCGAGTTGGGCCGAACGCGCGAGCCCAAGCGCATGGTATAGTGCGTTGGGCCGCGCGTGTTAGGCCAGGCCCCCACGCATGCCCATGAGCGTGCTGGGCCTTGCGCACAAGCTTGTGCACTCCCAAGCCTGCTAGGCCGCACACATAAGCCCACGTGCGCGCCCGTAGGCGCATTGGGCTAGGCGCTTAGGCCCACTTGCGCGCCTGCAAACGCGCTGGGGCGAGCACTCAGGCCCACGTGCGCACCCACAACCTTCCCTGGACCGTTTCTTCGGCTCAGACCCAATATGAGATCCGCACGGGCCACAATGGACCTAATCGCTGGTATAACTTGGCCTAAATGGCCTGATGGTCCATTAAACCCCAAATTAATCCGAAAAAGTATATCTTAAAGGGTTTTCAACCACTTTAAACCCCAAATTTAGAAGGAAGATCGATCTGTTTTAAGAAGAAATAAAAAAAAAATAGAAGGGAAGTCACCTTCTCAAATATTAAGGGAAGACAAGAGAGCTGGATTCTTTTGTTTCTGGAAAGCAAAAGATAGAAGTCCAGGAAGAAATAAAACAAAATAAAAAGGAATAAAAGTCCCTTATTTATAAAGAAGAAATCCTATTTGCTTTAGGATTTATCTTCTTTCAAATTTCAAAACAAAACAAATATATCCAAATTTGAATTTCGAACTTTACATGTGATAAATCTCACATGCAAGCTCGAGGGGGCAACTGTTTACACATAAATTTTGGTGACATGGCATGCAACGTGTTTTAAAAAAAAAAGGGAGAAGGTTATAACAACCCAAAATAAGTAAAGAAAAACTAATAATAATAATAATAATATAAAAGAAATACATATTTGCACGACCCTTTTTGGAATTGGAAGAAAAGAAAGGGGAAACCTCATGCCACATCCCCTCTTTTAAATAAAAAAAATGAAAAGTAACAAAGAAAAAGGGAGGGGCTTACATTGATAAGTCAAAAAGAATAATAAAAAAAGAGGGCCCACCACTCCTAGCCGTTCGTAACGACTAAGGAATGTGGGGCTATAACTTCCTCCCACTTCCAAGTTGGGGGTTGGGGGCATAACTTCCTCCACTTCCTCTTTCCCGCATTATAAAAACTCTAGATCATGAAAGAAATGGAAAGTTTTGGAGATTTCAGGAGATCATCAAGTTAAGTCAAAGAGCTTTTGGGGAGAATTCTGGGAGCTTTATCTCTCTTGAAGAAGAAAACGATTTGCAGAGAAGAAAAAGGTAATTTCGAAGGGCTACGAGTTCTTCTCAGGACCACCTGGATTGTGAATTTTTAAATAAGTTAAGGTAGGTCAAGCTAACCATATCAAAATTTGCCACTAACACAGCAAAGATAATTTGTTGTAATCTTTTTTCTAACTTCTTTTACTTATAACTAGTAGGGTGCACGTGCAAAACTACACGTAGGGGAGGGAACAGTTGCAAATGTCCAGTAGATAAATCTGGATGGGAAAAGTATCATAGAAGTAGGGGTTTCAATTTAAAAGTGTAAGGAGTTATGGTTATATGTTAGGATTGTTTTATTTGTGGAGGGCAAAGTTTGGAAAAAAGAGGAGGGGGAGGCCAGGCCAGAATCAAAGAATATTACCCCATCTTCTCTTTACCAATAGTATAGATGAAGGTTCTAATGGAATACAAAGATTCATTAACAGAAAATGGACTTATATTTATGCTTAGAAGCTTCAAATTAAATCAAAGAAAAAAAAAGATTTAAATTTAATTTAGGTAATAGTGCTATCAATGAGACGAAATAAATATCGAGTTTTGACCAAAACTATGAATTAATCATTCAAAAAATATTGGATTAGGATCTAAAAAAGGGATTTAATTATAGTCAGATTTGGATTCAAAATTAACCCTTATTTGATTGATTAAGATCCGAATTATTTTAAGATATACAAATGTTTGTAATTTTTAAAAATGTTGAAAGGTAATCAAGTAATTTAAGAAACCCTAATTTTATTGATGTGCTATTTAGTGCACTTACGACAAAAATATACCTTTTTAATCGGATTTGGGAGAAAAGGCAATGAGTATAGGCTGTGTGATCTCATTTCATGATGCCTTTTAGCGATTTTAAGAAAAACAAAATCCTTGCTTAGCGAGAGCTTTGTTACGAGATCCTTTTGAGGATGTCATGCAACGGAGATCCTCAAAATGGTCTCTCGCCTTTTCTTTGTTTTTTTTTCTTTTGTGGTGATCGCAAAACCTCACTTTCTGAAAGCAAGCAAAAGAGAAAAGTAGTCACGAACTCGGTCCCCTCCAAAGCAAAACAGAAGTCAGCATCGGAGGAGCAAATCAAGGACCATTTGCTCTTGTGTGCTCTTTCAAAACTCCTAAGGGACTGTTTGTTTATGCATGCCACTTGTGCTAGTTTTCTGATGTGCTACACCTTCCCACCCTTTTTTCTTCCTACATACAAGCGGTGCAGATTTTTCATGCAAAGTGGTGTAATTCCCACTGGCAATTTTTTAGTGCATCAAGATGGTGGGGCTCAAATTTTATTCTAAGCTCAACTAATTTTTTCTTAGTTGAAACTATATTTTACTTAATTGGGTTACACAAAGCTATAGGAAACTTTAATGCTAGCTAGCTTTCAGCCTTGCAATTCCAATTAATTGTTGTGTGGGTTGATACCGTTATAATTAAGGGGGCTGTATCATCTACAGCCCAGATTCCTAATACAATCCAACAAGACACAGTGCTGCGGGTGATACGGCCCAGTTTTAGAGATAAGAGTCAGTCAAAAGATGCCTTAATTCGAACAAAGGTGCCGAACACTAATTAAGAGTGAGTTTGGTACAAACCTAAACTGCATTGATTCAGGCCTTGGTCCATAGTTAGGAAAGCAGAAGTCCCCTTAAATGTTGAAATGTGAAGGTACAAACAAGGCCAATTGGGTCTGTGCACGTGGGCCTGGCCTGACACGCGCAGCCTAGCGCTCTATACCATGCGCTTGGGCTAGCGCACCTGGCCCAGCTCATCTCCGGGGGCGGGTATGGCCCAACGCACCTGGCCCATTTTGCTTATGGGCGCGGGGGTGGCCGCTTATGGGCGCGCGGGTGGCCCAGTGCGCCAAGCTTGACGAAAAAAATGGCCTGTTAAGGCCGATTTTAATTACTATTTTGCCATTTTTTCATATTTTAATGATTTCCAGCCAATTTTGCCCCTCTTTTGTTGCTGTTTTGCCATTATTGGCATTTTTTGCTGAAATCTAGTTACTTTTGACCTTCTTTTATTGTTGTTTTGCCATTATTGACATGTTTTTATTATCTCTAGCTACTTTTGATAGAAATCAAGCAACCTTTAGGCCCCCCCTTTTTTTTGTCATTAGCCTTCACTCATTTTTTTTTTTGGTTGTGAAATTGGCTAATTATTTTCTCTTTCTTTTTGTTTGTTTGTTTGTTTGTAGATGAGCACACTTCTTCAAATTGATGCTCGTGGACACATCACCATTGAACATGCCTTATATAATAACGACATTGAGCTGCCAATTGGCCCTCTTTATCAGAGATCCCTATCTTTGACGGAATGCCATGTTAACCCGCCAGTATGAGCCGTGTCATTTGGATTCAAAAAGTGACCATTGGATCTGATCACTTTGAATATGACCATGCCAACTTTAAAGGCTTTGTTAGTGCTTGTAAAGTGGCAAGTGTTCGTTTTCCTGCTATCACTCTAGAGAAAGTGAACAATAAAGTTGATGGTAACGTAATTGCTACGGTGCCTGACAAGTTTGTCCCCTATTCACCAAGGCTGCCTCAAAATAATTTGCCTTGGAAGAATTTTCAATTTAGGGGTCAGGCATCCTTTCAATCTTGTCTTTATGAATGGACCGAGGTTATATTAAAGAAGTTCAACAATATTCTTCACCAAGCATTGATATATGATGCAATTGCAACTTCTTGTTATCCATATGACAAGCATCCAGACGTATGGTGAGCCTTTTGAGAATTGTGGAGTGCTCATCCAATACATTCCATACAGGCGGGGGAGAGGTCCGCATTTCCTTCTATAACATGAAGCTTATTGGTGGCTTGCCCATTTCTTGAATTTTCTATGAAGAATTCATCCCTATTAATAAGGAGCTGCTCTCCTTGAGACAATCTGAAGAGGGTCAACACCTATTGGTGGTAAAGGAATTGCTGAAGATTCATAGTGATATCTGCGCATAACTTAGGGTGTGCTCTGTTAAATGACACATGGGTTGAGCACTTTTATAAAGAACCCATGCTATACTCTACTTTTGGTAAGAGTGGTGCCCCATGTGGACAGAAGGCAGATGGTGACTCTCGTAAGAGATCATCTCGTGGTTCACCAAAGGGACCAGCAGAAGATAGCAAGTTGAAATTGCCTTCGAACATTTTAGAACGTGGTGAGCTGGCAGCTTATTTGGCTTAATGGTTAAGCCGTTTTATGGTATCCTATGATCAAGAAGTTGTGAGGCCAAAGACTTTTCTGATAGTTTCTTTGATGGCACAAGGCACAGCTGTTTCTTTGGCGCCAGTCGTATTAGGGCTTATTTGCCATGCAATGAGAGAGATAGTCACTTGCCCGAACGGTCCAGGGAATGCTAATCCCCTTTTTTCCAGGCCACTACGTCACGACATGGTTAGCAGAGCATTTCCCTTGTCTTTACGTCAACCATCCTAATGTTGACTTTCCACGTGGTTACCCTCAGATGGTAAAATATGCCGGTGTGGAGGCAAACCAGAAGAACAAGTTTGAAGCACGAGCAATGTTTAGACATGACCGTCATTTTAATGCCCGACCTACAAGTTTTCCAGAGGAAGCGGACGTGACCCTTATTGACCAAGAAGAGCAATTTGAAGAGAGATTTGACCTTCTGATTAGTATAAGGTCTGGTTTGCTGCCTGTACGGATTGGTCTAAACTCTTGGTTGGAACCTTACTATCCGAACAAGTTTGCTCGACAATTTGGTTTTGACCAAGTGCCCTTTAATAAACTTCTGTTTAATTTCAGTCAAAGGAGCAATTGAAGTACAGAGGATTTGTTTTTCGCATAGCACCGTCTCCTTCAAAGGAATAGTGGTGCTTTCTTTTAGATACCGAGGATGAGCCGAGCAGGTACATATACATAGTACTATGTGCGTTGGTTGGCCAGGCAAGCATTCCCTTACTTAGGCCGGCCTTTTGATGAGGTTCTTTCTGCTTTGATAGGGAATCCTTTCAAAGGTCCACGAAACTTCGTTTATGTTGTAAAAAGTCTTCACGAAATATCAACTGGTTTGAAAGGATTACAATATGTATGTAGGACTGGAGATACATCTACCAAAGAATCTCGTCCTTTGTCAAATTTAGGAGATAAATTCCCCATTCCTATGATTGCAAGCCCGAGCCAGTCAATTCATGATGTTCCACCAGCAGAAACACTTCATGTTGAAGAGGGTCGTGACACTTATATCCCTGAGAGTCCCAGCCAGTCACTTTCTAATATTACACCGGTGGAGCAACTTCATACTGAAGATAGGCAAGATATTCATTTTAAGAGGGCTCATTATCACAGGCCCAGTGATTCAGAAGAAGAAGAAGATGATGTTAACAAATTTGTAGTGAATTTCCATGATGCAAGAAGTGGTACATCAGCATCCTCTAGTAGAAAGGATCAGCCGACATCATCTGGACTTCCAACTATGTACTGAATAAACCAACATTTAAGGTCTCTTTATTAGAAACTCATGTGATAGTATTCTGACTTATCTGATCTTTTTCCTTCTTTTTTTCTTTTTAATACAGATATATTACCCAAGGAGGATTTTAGCTTTGCTTAATGTATGGTTGCCGTAGAGGATAGTATTTCAAAACCAACCACAGGTGATTCTGCAGAAATGCCAGAAGAAGGAGGCACACTCCTTGAAGATTTTGATGCACGCATAGCTTCCTTTGTTTCCGACGCTATGCAAGAAATATCAAAAATAATTGTGGCATGTACTCACAGGTTCCTAAATAAAAGTCGCCCCAAGATTGAAAAGGCTTTGAATGTTTTGAATTTTATGCCAAGTTCGGGTGACAATGAGCGACAAAAGGTTGAGGCCTTTGTTTCAAGGGTTTGTACACTTGTTAAACTAGATTAAGACCTTCTCCCTATCAAGGCCAAAGTTGGAAAAAGGCCTCAAATTAATGTTGAAGAAATCCGAAGCCTTGCACGTCGTCATCATACCTGTTTGGAGCAAAAGAAGCTGTTAGTGGAACAACTCGGTCAACTTAAAGAGGATTGGAATCTTACACTTCGAAACTACAATCTTTAGAGCTCGAGCTTGCTGAAGCAGAGGTGAAATCCTTAAGAGAAGAGTATGACTTTGAAGTACAAGCAAAGGGCAAGCTTAAAAAAAAGGTGTACTTCGTCATATCCAGAATTCAAGATTATGAGAAGTCTGATAAGGATCTTCAACAAGCTCTGCGTGAAGCTGAAGATGATAAGCTCCATGAACATGAGCAGGTTACTCTGTTGAAGGTCAAATTGGAAGAGAAATTTAATAGTCTGAGCTAAACTTTTTCTACTTAGGTAGGATGATGCAGCGCTGTCTCTTTTTTTGTTCTCTCATTTTTCTTACCACACTTTTGTACATACATGTTCATTTTTGTTTTTGCTATCTTACTCATCTCTTTTGTTTATGTTTATAATCAATAAAGTCATTTGAGACTCCTTTTGGAACATATTTTATTTTTATTGTTGTGGCTAAACCAGAGATCAGGTTGCTTATGTACTCGTTTTAGGGGATCAAGCCAACCGTAGTTCTTTGAGTAGATTTTTTTTTTTTTTTTTTTTGCCTTAGCAGTTTAACTACATGTAGGCATTTGGTGGATACATCGTGTTAGCAGTTCAACCACGTGCACACATTTGGTAGATCATACATATGATCTATGGGTATAACTTTTTAATGAACTTCCCATTTACACTAGAGTATATACATCTTCCCTCATGATCTAAGAGTTCATATGCTCCTTTTGGAAAAACTTTAGTGACAACATACGGTCCCTCCCATTTTGATTCAAATTTCCCACCGGTTCTTCGATTGATCACAATGGGTCGTCTGATGGTAAGAACCAGGTCACCAACTTTGAACAACCTGAGCTTTACTTTTTTTATTTAATACCCCTGCAACTCGTGCTTGATAAATTTCAAGTCTCTGTTGCACTGCAAGTCTTTTTTCATCCAATGCTTCTACCTCAGCCAATCTAACCACAGCATTTTAATCTGGCTTTGTAAGCTGCATTGAGTCTCTAAGTGATGGCAATTTTACCTCTAATGGAAGTACAGATTCTGCTCCATACACAAGATTGAATGGAGTACACCCTGTGGAGGTTCTCACTGTGGTTCAATATGCCCATAATGCTTCCGGCAAACACTTGTGCCAATAGCTCTTATTTTTGGACACTATTTTCTTGAGAATTTTGCAAAGTACTTTATTAAAAGCCTCTACTTGCCCATTTGACGAAGGATTATAGGATGATGAGCGTGCCTGATGAAATTTATATTTCTCCATTAACTTGGTGAGAGGTTTACACTCGAAATATTTGGCCTAATCTGAAATATTTTTGATGGGATCCCATATTGATATATAATATGGTTTCGAATGAAATTTGCAACTTTTGATGCCCCCACTTGTCTTAATGGAACCGCTTCAGCCCATTTTGAAAAATAGTCTGTCCCAACCAGTATATAGGCATGCTGCCTTGATGAAGGAGGTTTAAAAGGACCCCAAACATCCAAACCCCATGTTTCAAATGGCCTGGATAGAACTGTGGGATGAAGAGGTTGTGGTGGTTGATGTATAAAATCGCTATGTATTTGACACACTTTACAAGTGGTTGCAAATTTTATGGCATCTTGCATCATGTTTGGTCAATAGTAGCCTAACCTCTTGAGTTGTAAGCTTTGGGCTGGCTTGGTGTGCTCCACATGTCCCTGAGTGGACTTTATGGAGGGCATGCAACACTTCTTTTGATAGACACCTCAAAAGCATTCCATCAAAGGCTCGCATATATAACGTATCATCGGAAATTGTGAAGCGAGGAGCTCGTTGTCGCACATCAACCCTTTTTCTAGGATCAGTTGGCAATCTTCCATGTTGCAAATAATCAACAATAAGTTGTAGTCAATCCAAATCCTCTTCCACAGATATGCAGTGGATATATCTGCTGCTTGCATCTCTTCCATATGCTCTTGTAATGGTGGAAGGATATGCCGCTCACCAACTGTTATTTACAAGTCTATTTGATCTAGAAGAGTTAGAGAGGTTGCCAAATTAGCCAATGCATCGGCTTTATCATTTTCTGCTCGTGGAATATGACTGACTTGAACTCCTGTGAACTGAGAAATCAATGCCTTGGCTCTTTGATAATAAGGAATTAAAATCTCATTTTTGGCATCATATTGCCCATTTATTTGCTTGATGACTAATTTTGAATCACCAAATATTTGCAAATTTCCATCACGAGCGATTTCGAAGCCAATGATTAAAGCTTCATATTCAGCCACATTATTTGAGCAAAGCTCCAGGAGAGCAAAATAGTGTGGTATTAAACCACTTAACGAAGTGATAAACACAATTCCAACACCTGCCCCCGTTTTCTTGATGCCCCATCAAAATACAATTGCCATAGCTTTGCTTCTTCTATGTACAAAACCTCTTCATCTGGCAATTGAGTTGATAGCTCAGTGTCGTCAGGAGTAGGGTGTGCGGCTAAAAAGTCTGCTAGTGCCTGCCTTTTCACTGCTTTCTGAGGAACATATTTGATTTCAAATTCTGATAAAAGCAAAGACCACTTAGCTAACCTTCCTAACAGCATGAATCAAGACATCAAGTATTTGAGTGGATCAACCTTTGAGATGAGAGTAATGGAATGTGCCAGAGGATAATGTCGTAATTTCTGAACATCAAATATAAGAGCCAATCAAAATTTTTTAATAGGAGAGTAATTTCGTTCTACATCCACCAATGTTCAGCTTAGATAATATAAGGCATTCTCCCTTCCCTCATCATTATTTTGAGCTAGCAAAGCTCCCAAGGAATTTTTCACCACTGCGATGTAGAGAATCAATGGCTTTCCTTTAATTGGAGCTGCTAAGACTGGTGGCTTTAGCAAATATTGTTTGATGCTTTCAAAAGCATTTTGACATGCCTGATCCCACATAAAAAGCGTATCCTTTTTCATTAATCTAGAAAATGGCTAACATCTCCTAGAAAAGTTCGAAATAAACCTCCTTATATAAGCAAGTCTTCCTTGTAGTCCTCGAAGCTCGCGTAAATTTTGAGAAGGCATCTCAATGATTGCCTTGATTTTTGTGGAATCAATTTCAATGCTCCGATGCCGAACAACAAAGCCAAGGAATTTTCTTGAGGTTACCCCAAATGCACATTTCAAGGGATTCATCTTTAACTGATATTTTCGTAGTCTATGAAAGACTCTTTTTAGGTCGTCAAGATGATCTCCTCTTTCTTTTATTTTTACAACTAAGTCGTCTACGTATAATTCCATAATATGATGTAGCATGTCGTCGAAAATGACAGTCATGGCCCTTTGATATGCAGCTTCCACATTTTTTAATCCAACGGGCATTACTGTGTAGCAATATATTTCCTTGGGTGTGCAAAAAGCTGTCAGTTCTTCATCTTCGGGTGCCATCTTGATTTGGCTATAACCCGAAAATCCGTCCATAAAGGACAAGGCACCAAAGCCAGTGGTTGCATCTACCAACAATTCTGTGATTGGTAAAGGAAACTCATCTTTAGGACATGCCTCATTTAAATCTCTAAAATCTACACAGATACGGATTTGTCCATTTTTCTTTTTGACTAGGACGATATTTACAAGCCATATTGGGTATTTGACCTCACGGATAAAACTCACATTTATCAGGTTATCAACATCGGCTTCAATATGCATCAACAACTCCGATCTAAAACGACGTTCAGCTTGTTTCGCAGGCCGTTTTTGGTCGGATATTGCCAGATTATGAACTACTATTTTAGGGTCCAAACCCGACATGTCTTGATATCCCCAAGCAAAAACATCACAATATTCTTGGAGCAGTGCTTCATAATTAATAAATCACTGACATAGATTGGTTTTAGGTCATCCAGTGTGCCGAGATTTATTTCTTGGAGGTCGTCAACCGTTGCTTGACCATCGTCTTCAATTTCTGCAAGCACTGGTTGCACTTCTTGCAAGAAATCTGTAGACTCAGTGTCTTGTACAGTATCTTGTTCAATTTCCTCTGCTTTCCATTGTTCAACAAAGATATAGTTGTCCTGCATAATCATTTCCAGATTTTGATTATCAGGGTCATCCTTTGGATTTTTTAAGATGACCGTGCATTGTTCTTCTTTCTTCGTAGCCTTCCTTTGCCTTTCTTGGACTTGGAATTTGGCAAGTTTCCAAGGTATTGAAAGACTGACACACGAGGCTTTTCTTCAAGAATCATTTCTTCATGTTTATCATCCCCAAAGATGTCCTTTTCTCGGTCTGTAAGGACTTGATTTTCAAAAGAAGATGACTCAGCATTTGAAGGTTCTTGTAAACCTTGATCATTATTTTCGTTGTATACCACCTTCTTATATCTTCCATGAAAAGTTTGCTTGCTTTTGATAGCCACCTTTCTATTCCTTCCTTCATTGCTGTTAAATGCTATAGTAACAGCAATCTCAGACCGAGGAATAGATTGCTTAACCTTACGAAGGGGAAAATTGTAGCTTCTTGTGAACACCGCCATTGTATCTTTTAACGACACCAATACCTTTCGGCCCAGTTGCCTTAGACTTTTAGGCACATACTTGAAAGTCTTTTTAGGCTTTGGGGTGGTGTTTACATATTTTTTTCTTAGGACTTTGATCCTCTTGAGAGATATCCACATTGATCCAAGGTGTTGTAGGTACCGTAAAAAGGCAAGCGCGTTAATGACTTCATAACCAGATGGTGAAATCTTAACCTATGCCCTGAAAAGCTAACAGAACAATCTAAAAATTCATTGCTTTGGAATTGAAGACCCTCAAGATCCCTAACGCAACACAATGTCGAAATCTTGAAAATCCTTTCTTTAATGTGATTGTTTAACATCTTTTAATATACCGAACGACTAAACTCATTTGGGTTGATTTATTTTTTAATTGCAATTGAACCCGGTTTAATTTTGTCGAGCTGCCTGCGTACCCATTATTGGGATCAAGTCATAACGTAGTACAAAAGTAGGCAAATTTAGATTTGGGTTTGATTTAGGACAAAACCTAATGTCCGGTTTAATTTTATATTGTTTTCCCAAAGCAATAGACCATGGAAGATCATGCTTTGAATTTTGGAGTTAAGGTGTTTAAGTTATTGACTTTAGGTTTGATTTTAAGGTATTAGACCATGGAAGATCCTACCTTACATTTAATTTGGTTTTTTTTTTGTTATTGGACTATTAAAATCCAATTTGAGTTTTGGTTTGATTTGGGTGGTTTAGTGCTTAAGGCATTGAACCATAAAAGATCATACCTTACGTTAAACCATTTGAGTTTAATTTGGTTAATTTGATTTGAGTTAAACAACAAAGAGGAAACGGTTTAATGTGAGAATATTTGATTTGATTTAATTTGAGTGCTACAATGTCCAAGGTGTTGGACCATAGAAGATCATAACTTAATTGAACCAAAATGTTTAATTTGATTGATTGGTTTGATTTGAACTAAACCGTAAAGGGGAAATGGTTTGATTTAAGAGAATTTAATTTGGTATGGTTTAATCTTAAGGCATTAGACCATAGAAGATCCTACCTTAGACTGAACCACACGGTTTAATTTGGGAGATTGGTTCAATTTAACCACTTTGATGAGTTGAACCGTGGGGGAAACGGTTTAATTTAGGTGAACATAAAGTGTATGGGGGCTGGTTTGAACCATTCTAATAGCAAAACATTATTTGATTTGGCTTGATGCCATTAATTGCATAGTCTGGTTCAATTTTAGGATGATTTTTGTTCAATTTAGCTTTATAACAATTTCGGTTCAATTTAAAATGTGTTTAGGCCATTTTAGTTTTAGAACCATTTCGGTTCAATTCCAATTTAGTTTTAGAACAATTTCAGTTCAATTCCAATTTAGTTTTAGAACAATTTCGATCCAATTCTAATTTAGTTTTAGGACTAAACTCATTTTGCGTGAATTTGACTTAATTAAAAGGCTTTGTATAAGCCAATTGATAAATTTAAAGCCTTCAATTTATTTCCCATTTGATATTGTGTTGATTTGAAGTAGTTTGGTTCAAGATTGAACACTTCTGGGAAGATTCTTGTTTGGTTCAAGGCACTTTAAAATGCTTTTACTAGCAATTATATTTTTACATCATGATTTGTAATGTAATTTGGGTGTATTGAGGTTACAGAGAGTTTCAGGAATTTTTCTAGATATTTTTTGGGCCAAATTAGGCTTAAATTGAGCAAAATGTGCACTTTTGGACCAAACCGGGCCAGTTTTGTGGTTCAAGAGACGCTGGTTCAAGCGGAGTGGGGTCAAAATGGGCCGGGTGCTAGTGGAATGGGTTGTGCATTGCCGGTCTGGGCCTTCTCTTGTGTGCGGGGCTGCGCATGGGGCACCTAGGTCAGATCGGCCCGTCTTCTTTTATTTTTATTTTTTTTAGCGGGCCGGCATTTTGGGCTTAGCAACCACACTTGGGCCAAATCGGCCCGCTTACGGTGTTTGGGTCCGCACGGGCCTTAGCCACGCCTAGGCCCAAGCTCCTAGGTTTAGCTCGCCTGGGCCCAGCACGCGGCCCAATCCGCACCCAGAAAAATGGGTGAAATCATGTTCAATCAAAGATGCAAATTTTTGGTCAACAAGGAGGGCACCAAATGCATCCTGGATGGTGTGTGAAAAAGAACCAAGTCGCTAATAGTTGATCCTCTACTCTAAACTCCAAAGGCCACTATCCACCAACCTTCCTGTTTTGGGATGATTTTGACCATGACTTTGTCTCACACTAGTATAAAAGCAAGGAGTTTCTGGAACACTAGAAGACCATAATTGAGGCTTTCGCTCTTGCAAGGACTAGTGACATCATGGAAGCAACATCCCTTGATCTCTTAGAAGGCATGAAGATCTTTTAAACAAGTTCTGAAGGCTCCTTGCTTTTTCCAAATGCTACTTTAAGCTGGGTATCCTTTTCATGTAACATTGCTTCTGATCAATGCAATATGAAAATTAAAATATATGGCCAAATAGATTTTATAAACATGTTTTTCTTGACAGATGTAAATAGTAACATTGTTGACTTACCAAAGTGTAAACATACCCTATAATTTACAAAGGAATTCAGACCTTCATGTCAATAGAAGTCAATTTATCAAAAAAGTTAATACATGTATTCAACACATAAATATACTAACCAGACCGCATCAGATTACCACACATGTAATCCACACAAAAATTCATCATGCAAAACTATAATTCTTCAGGTTCAAGGTTATCAAGTTAATATAAAAAGAATAAATCAAGAGAAAAGGAATAAAAAGCAAAACAAGGTTGCACAGATCTCAAAAATTTGCCAGGCACTAAATTATAACCCCCTTCGTCCTTGAAAGTTCAAATATCTCTACTGTAAGAATATAGTAATAAACACTAGTCGTCAAAGGTTCTGTAATTAAGGCATTGATTTCCTATAATTAAGGTGCTGTAGTTCGAGTGTGATTTCCTGTAAATTGTACAACAATTTATGATCTTTCCTGTAATTGTTTGGCTGATCAGCCTATTTAATTGGAATAAGAAAAGCATACAGTAGCAAGTTTTCTCAGAACTCTCTTAAGTTTATCACGTCATACACTGCTTATCTCCAAAATTTAAATCACTTGAACTATCTCAATGGACCATTTAAAACATTCAATAGGAAATGAGTATTCTTCTAGCATTAACAGAAACTTCATGAAAGATATGGAACAAAATTGATAAATAAATAACAATCAAATACATGATATCTGATTCATTCTAGACCACATAAACTCCAAAATTTAAATCACTTGAAAATATCTCCATGGACCCTGTAAAACATTCATTATGAAATGATTATTCTTCTAGCATTATCAGAAACTTCATGAAAGACAAGGAACAAATTGATAAATAAGTAACAATCAGATACACGACATCTAATTCATTCTAGGACGAAAAAGCCCAGGCATCATAAGGAAGCACAGGGTATGACATTTGCCCATCAATCAATCATAAGAAACTTAAGATGATGGGCTTTTTTTTCTGAATGCTAAAAAAGTCCCTATAACAAAAGACTATAAATGGAACAAATCAGAAGTAGACAAAATTTATATTTGACTGTAAGAATAAACTTCCATCCGTAATTTCTATTTATGAGCTTTTACAACTCCAAAAAAGAAAAAAGAAAAAAAAGTTAATGTATATTACTACCCTAGAAAGTTTAACAATATCAGCTAGTAAAATCTACCTCTATAATTCACAAAAAGGAGAAAAAAAAAAAAGCACATATGAGAGAAGAAAGAAAGAAATACTTAAACAGTTCTTGCATATACCAACAACAAAGGACTACCTGGCAGATTAAATCCCCAGCAAGAGTCAAAAGTGCAGAAGTCACAGCTTTTGTCAACACTGGATACTTCTCAAGAACTGCCAAATACCTAAAAATTGTATCAAATAGAATTAAAAAATTCATATTGTTTACCCATCTCATTCAAAGTATACTAGTAAACAACAAAATCTAGAGCCAATGAGCACTGATAGGTCCTGTAACAAGTATATGCTGCTTAACAAGGATGCAGAGAGGAAGATTTTTTGCAACAACATAATGCACAAAGAAAATATCAAATTGATGAGCAAAAACTAGGGCAGAGGCCTGTGGACACCTTGGCTTATAAGTGAAAAACTACATAAATGAAGAATTGCTACTATTTCCTACTTCATGCCAACTGTAATTTTAGTTTCCATGCATTTGAGAAGGACACGGTTTTAGGTCTCAATATCAATCAAAATATTGGAATCAGCCATATATCTCCAGTGTTGAATGCCATAATGTTAAATCTATTGGCAGTGGCAATAATTCCCTAAGAGACGCAAGAGATATACAAAAAACTAAAAAGCACGCACACACCATATCAGCAAAATGAAGAAATTGCTAGTGAAAAAAAAATCCCACGTAATACCCAATATGGATGTCATCTATAGCACTAAAGTATTGACATCTTGCTACATTTTCAGAAATACACAAGAATAACAACATCAATAAAAGTATCACCACTTCCAGTGGTTCCACCACCCATGCTACTACTTATAACATAACAATCATTTACGACAAGAACATGACTTCCATCACTGAAACAGCATCATCACTTTCAATGGTGTCCGCATTATCATCATCACCACCTCCAATGGTTACAACATTAATACCAACAATTTTAGTAGTGGCTTAACATTACTTAGAATATAAGCATTACCTAGAGGAATAATACCACAAATACTGCTTTTGCTACCCATCCCTTCAAATGAAAGCATGTGAACCCTAATTTTGGCCTATTCCGTTAATCTATGATTTGTGATTCCTAGTTTGTGTTAGTCTATGTAGTAGTACGTGTATTCATGTGTGTATTAGTGTATTTATTAATATCATTTACATGGTCTGTTTAGCTATGAGGCCCAAGAGAGGTGTGTGAGTGTGTGTGTGTGTGTGTGTGTGTGAGAGAGAGAGAGTGTTTGTGTGCATGTGTTTGAGTGTGTCCGTTTGTGTATATAAATAATTGGATGATGTGTAGTATTAGTAAATTGCATTTGTTGTTATAATTAGAATGATTTAATTTTCACTAGATAGACACAAACTTAATAAGTTACTTTTGTCACATGGAATAGTTGACTGGGTTACTGGAAGTGAGGGACAGATAGGTAGCAGCCTACCACCTCTCCGCTTGTGTATATTAGCCTAATTAAGAAAATTAACAACAAATATTTATCCTAATCATAACTTGACTAAATTTCTCTATAAAACACTTAAAAATCAATAGAAATACCCACAAAAAAAAAAGCTAGAGGAAGTGAGAGAGGACTAAGATTTGATAAGTTGGAGTACGAGAAGAAGTAGAAGAAGACGAGCAGAAATTAGCTAAGAAGATTTATAGAATTTTCAAAGCAAGTAAGAATTTGAATTGAACTCCTCATTCTTCAACCTTAAATTGAGTTGTGTCTATTCTAAATTTTCTATAAATAAGTATGTAACTTCCAAACATATAATCCTCCTCTTTTCTATAAATTAGTATATTTTAAGTTTTCTGCAATTACAGGTTATTATCGGAAGTCCAAGGCTCTTATCTTTCTTGCTTATGTTTCATTAGGTTATATCATACCACAAGTTTTTTGACTTTTCCATTAAATCATTTCATCTATTTGCCTTTATATTGGTTATAAGATTTAGGTGATTTTGAATTTGTAACTGAACTTTCAGATTTAGAGAAACAAGATAGTACAGATTACATTTTGAATACAAATCTTCCATCAACTATTTTCTGAAATTTAATAATTGGTGTTATATTTATTCAGTTTCATTATCCATTTTACTATACATGTAAATTACTAATGTTATTCCATGGTTTATAAATGTATTGATTAAATAATTAAGATGAATTAAAATGGGCATGATTCTAGTCCAGCAAATAATTTAATTTGAAGTGCTTTTCTTGGCAATTCAATGATATGAATTTGTGTTGGTCAAAGAGATGATAAAATTTGGCATACTTACGTTTTATGAGACTAAATGAATTTCCAAGAAAGAGTAAGAATTCTTTACAGTTATCAGGTTTCTAATAACTTTAAGATGGTTCCTTGAATAAGTCTAATCTATGGATTGCACTGTGTTATCCACATGACATGGCTCCATGTAGCATAGTTATCACCACTCAACTACTTTGAATATGATAAGTATGCCTGAATTATCAAAATGATAAGGGAAGAACGGTTAGAAGGAGCAACTGAGAATCCCATTCTCCCATATCCATCAGTGAAGGATGAATATCCAGAAGAGAAGGAATGTGGCTTGTGAGAAAAAGAAATAGCAACCCAAAGCACTAGATCATGAAAGAAGTTTTCATCTCCAACAAAAACGCCCATAATTAGGGACATAAAGAATACAGCGTATTTTGGAAATATTACAATGAGAAGCTCACTTGCCAGAATCAAGTAATCTCAGTATTTATCGCTGTTTAGAAACAAAAAGGAAATGAAGTTATCACAACTGCGATTCACCAAAACAAAAATATTAAATAATTATGCGATGCCAAGTCATGGAAAATTCTAAAATTTATACTACTGAGATGCTGAGAATAATAAATAGCGGCAAGTCCATAAACAATAAATTTCAATACGGAACTGATTGCAGAAGCAAACTAATGAGAAAAATAAAAAGAAGAACTAAAACATTTACCACGAAAGAAGGGACCAATTGCTCCTACCATCTTCGCCTTCACCTCCACCGCCTGAATTCCCATCACCCGAGCCCCCAAAACCACCTGTCCCACCAGCACGGCCATCCGAAACAGCTGAAATCCGAAAATAATCAAGACCCATTTGCCTGAACTTGATTTCTCCATGACCCAGATCCCTATATCCGATACCCTGACTTGAAGACGGAATGTAGGAATGACATGAAGAACAACCCCTAACACTCGCGCCCCGAAGAGAGTTAGCAGAGATTCTATTACGACTACAGATAGGAGCAAAGGTTGTCGGCGAAGAATTGAGGAAACGGAAGATCAACGGAGCCTTACGGACGACTTTCATGGAACTCAAGGACGCCATTTTCGCTCTGCTTCAGAGGGTTTCTGCCTTAAGTCCTGTCGTGGTTTTTAAAAGTTTAAACTACGCAGCATCCGCGTGTTTGGCTGCTAACTATAAATTTATTCTGACTAGCGAAGCGCACGTGCAGTGTAGCACGCACGTAAATAAAATGATTAGGACGTAGGGATGGCAACGGTTCGATTAAAACAAATAAACCGAACCCTAATACAAATAAACCCAACCCAATCTATTTTGAATTTTAATTGAAAAACCCAATCCGCTTTCGACTACCAAAAAAAAAAACCCAATCCGGTTCGGTTGTGGTTTTAAGGTGAAACCGAACCAACTACATATAACTGCACAATTGCACAACCCCTAAGCTTTTATTAAAGATTTTAGAAAGAATAGAATGACGTATTGAAGGAAGCTGACAAGTTTTCAGAGTCTGTCGTGGAAAAGAGCGTTGAGATTTGATTGGGAGAGCCACAAACAAGATCAAAGCTTTAGCCTTGCAGGTAAGTCGTTGTGAATGTTTCAACCTCTTCTTCTTTTTTTTCTTTCATACTTTGTGGTTGTTGATCGAAACCATCTTCTTCCTTTATTTTTATTTTTTTTAATCTTTATTGCTGCTTTTGGATTTCTAGTTTCTGCAAAGCATTCATTCACCTCTCATTTTAGAATGGTTATAAAAATTAAAATGAAAATACAACACTTCAAAGAGATTTGAACTTCTGTCCTAAGTGGAGACACCATAAAATAATAAAAATTTAATCTATTGAACTCCCAAAAAGGTAAAATGGTTTGGTCCGGTTCAGTTATGGTTTCAAGAATATGAAACTTAAAATAGTTTTGGTTTTAAAATTAGTAAACCACAATTACGGTTCAGTTACGGTCTTCATTATGAACTTGTCAATTTGGTTTTGGTATATTGCAAAACCGAACTGTTGCCATCCCTATGAGTACATAAGTGATGAGATCATGAGAATTTGTTGAAGTACATCTTTTGGAAAGTGAAAAATGAAAACGACAAAGATACCCATGTAAATATATTAGTAAAATTATTTTCAAAGGTTAGTTTTGAGAAAAAAGTATATGTTTGGCGCGCTTAATTTCCAATAGGCCTATTAGTTTTATATGTAATATAGATTTTGTGTCCAAATTATTTATACTTGCAAGTCATTTAAGTATCCAAGAGAGTGGAATAGCGTGACTCACTTGTAGTTAAGGAGGTAATGGTCCAATTGTTGTAACCCGAAGTTAAACTCTAGTCTTGACTTGGGTCAAACTGTAAACAAGTCAAGGGTATTTAGCTCTTTATGTTTTGATTGGTTAGTGTAGATTTTAATCCTGTAAGGACACATAGGATAATATTTTATTATGAGTATAAATATGTGATTTAGGATTGAATTCAAAAACCTGGAAAGCATCGTGCTTGAGTGAGGAAGAGAAAGCAAACCAGATGTAGAGGTACAGAACAATCCACCCAACCATGGTAAAAAAAATGTAAACCTATTGTTGCTCCAAAAATGGGCCGGTGTGGACACGTGTCTGTGGTGATGATGTGTCTCTACGCGGGCGTGCCAGTATCGTTTGATACAATGATTTTCGAGTCGATTCCTGACCCCGGGCACCTGTTCCGAATCTGAACCGGGATCGGTTCAGTCGTACTGCAAGTCGCCTGTAATAAAATCGGTCAGGCGATGGTATGAAGACTAGGGGTTCGGTCTTCGTTTCGGGTTCTTGTAAGTGTTTGAAAGCAAAAGCAACTAACGGCACACAAATCCCTTTATTATAAAATCGGCCAAATAGCCGAAAGCGACAACAGATAATCCTCAAAATGGAAACAAAAGTACAAAAGAAAACCGACAGGGCTCGCAGGACCGGCCTGTCCTGGTCTTATAGCCGTAATCGGGCATAAGCGCAGGAGGAAGGGGGCGGCTGCTTACAAAGTCGATTCGGGGGTTCACCTTGGATTGCTGCTTACCCGAAAATACACAAGTCACCTGGCGTGAACAGAGCGAGTCTCGGGACCGGCTGCTCGGGATTCTGTAAAGACAGAACTGCGAGTCAGGGGCGGCCTCAACTTACTCTCCGGTGGCAGGATTCTGGTGTTAATCGGAGTAAAGAGGGGTCGAAGATGTCACTGCGACTGGAAGCAGTGAGAGAAGTCCTAGTTTATCCGTCTGTGTTAGAGGGGATAAAGGATCACGGATGATCAAAATAATATAATAACCGGTTGCGGTTGTGTGGATTGTGTCCTCGAGCTCTTCGAATTGAGGCCTTTTATAGCCGCTCCTTGACGGTTGCTCAACTTCCTACTCTCGCACGATCTTCATGGCGGTTGTTTATCGTCAGTTCTCTGTTTCAAAGTGATAACCGCCCGGCCATGATCTAATAATTCTATTCTTGAACGGCCGATGGCACGATCTTCTGATATTTATGATTTTGTCTTATTGGCTTGCGTGGCTCGAACCGCATTCTTCTGTATGCGTGCTGACGTGGCCGGCTCAACCCTTCAAAGTCTACGGGCCGTGGCCTAACCAAGCCACCTAGGCACCACGTGTCCTTCTCTTATTCGTCGGTTATATAGGGTGTAAACATTGCCCCCCTACTTACTTGTGACGCCGTCATCGGCCGGTGTGATGAGTAAGTATTTTCGGGTTTTTCAAAATTTGTCCGTCGTTTGATGTGAAAAGATCGCGCCGTTTCCCTACGATCGTAATGATGAAACCTTTCGGATTTCACCTTCTATAAAGTACCACAGCCGAGATTTTACTTTACTCTTTCTTTTTGGCTGTTTGTTTTTTCTTCCTCTTTGTCTTCAATGGCGGGCACTCTCATACACTATCCTTCTACAGTCGAAGTTTTCGGCAACTCGATATCTGTAGGCCCCTTCATTTGTGCCAGTAATGCTCCTTTGGAGGCCCCGACCGAGAAAGTGAGGGGCCCTTTACTTTTTACTGACGAAGAGAATCTCCATCTACCTCTTCGCTTTCGAAATTGGCCGACTGCTTACCCTGAATGGAAAGCTTGGGTTGACCGCATGAAGGATCGTTTTGCCGTTGTTTGGCGTAAGACAGGTATTTATGACATGATTATCTTTTCGTGTCACTCTATTCCCTGCAATCGCGATCTTCTCTGCGCCATGAGTTCATTCTGGAATACCCATACCAACACCTTCAATTTCCCCTGCGGAATGATGACTCCTACTGTCATGGATGTCTGCTTTATTACTGGTTTCTTCGCGACTGGTCATGAGATCCGGGTCGGTATTGCGGACCTTAAGGATTACCAGCATTTACCTCCGATGGAAGTGGGTGACAAAGGGAAAGAAGTAGAAAAGAAAAGAAAGCAACCCTCAACGAAGAATAACAGGGCTTTCAAGAAGACACGATCTTCTCGGTCAAAAGGTATTGTGCTGTCCGAGCATGAACCTCCACCGTCAGAGAGCGAATCTCCACCGACTTCAATTCATTCATCTTATCGGTCCTACATCAAGGACTGTGCCAAATTCAAGCCTCCAGCTTATGCAGATGAGGTGGAACACTTCTACTTTCTCCTTTATTTTTTCTGCAACTTTGTATTCTGTTCCAAGGCCCAAGCAGTTACCAAAGAGTATTACTCATTGGTCAAGTTAATTCTGGGTGAGTATGAAGTTGCCCTTGCTCCTTACTTTTTATCGGTTTTATACCGTTCACTTCAAGAGTTTGTTCATGGCTCCCTTCAGAATCCTGGGGGGCCATTGTGGTTCCTCCAATTTTGGGCTTATCACTATTTTCCATCCCAGTTTTATGCTCAAGTACCGATCACTCCTAACATGCCTTCTGATTTTGGTGGCCACGCCTGTTTGGCTGCCACACCAGCTGTTCTATCTTTTTCCGAATGTTTCCGTTTCTTTTTCAATCTTCATTATTTTCCTACTCCTCCTTTTGAAGTTTCCTCAAATTCTCCCGGTTTCCTTTCAATGGTGGATGACATAACTGACGAGCAGCATCTTATCTGGGCCAGTTTTCTGAAGGCTCGAAATTTAAATTATGCTGTGAAGTCAATTAACAAGAAACCGGGGTATGAAGTATACTTGCCCAATTGTGTCGGCCGGCAATTTCAATGCGAACAGAGGATTCCCTTATTTGAAGTAGATGGTTTGTTCACAGTTAATGCCAAACCTGTTGATCGGCCGTCTGTCACTGTAGCCGAAGCTGCCGACATGGAAGATGCTTATAAAGCTGCTGCCGTTGAATTTCGACTTCCCTTTCTTCCTCGTCGTTACGACTGTCGCTGTGATTTCCGTGTTTGGTGGAAATCGTTGTGGAACAATATCTGCCGTTATTCGGTCGATTATTATCTGGAAAGGATGGGTCTGTTTGAGCCTCCGGCTTCACCTATCCAAGAAGGTATATTCTTATCTTTCTTGCTTCTGATCCGCTTGATGTTCACTCAATTTTTCTGTCATTAGGTAAAGTTTCGCCTCTAGCTTTGGAGGCTAGTCCACTTGCACTTTTGTCTGAACCTGTCCAAGAAGATATTAGTTCAGGTATACGGCCACCCGGTGAAACGCTGTTTCTTACCTTGGAGGCTCATTCTTCTCCTTCCGGGGAATTGGCCGAAGATGATGCGTTGTCACCAGAATGTCCTCTCTCGATTGTCCCGTATGAAGATGATGAGGATCCCGATGATGTCCCACTACGACGGCGTCCTCGGAAGGTACTGAATCTTTATTGCTCATCTTCTTAGTTTGATTTTTCTTTCTGACACCTCATTCTTCTAGGCTTCGAGTTCCTCGGGTCCAACTGCTTTTTCTTCCAATGTCATGGAATCTTCTTCGGATCTGGTTGTTGATCCCATGTCTGTTTTTGATTCGGCCAATTTCTCTGTTCCTACCGAAGCATTGGATTCTCCTGGTAGTGTCGCTGCAGCAGCCCCTTTAGCACTCCCTGAAGATCAGGAGCATTTATCCATTCGAGAGGTTTCTCCAGAAAGAAGTCCGTCTCCCGACTTACCTCCTGGATATGAGCAGAGTGCAGCCTTACCGGTAGTTGGGATTGCAACGTCTACTATCTCTGTTGGGCCTTCCGGCCTTTCTGCCTTGGCCGATATTCCTTCTGATTCTCCTGTTACAGCAGCGGAAGTTGATATTAATCGGTCGAAGCAAAAGCTTATCGACTTGGGGAGTTCCAGTTCATCGCTTATTCCTTCTTTTGCTGCGGGACCACTCCCTGGTGATGGCCGATTGGATACTATATTGAACGATGTCTGTTCTACTCTCTCATCTGACGGTTCATCTGAGCCCTTATCTCCAACGAGTATCCGATCGGAAACTATTCGCCTCCTCTCTCCAGGAATAATTGGTATTTCCGAAGAGACTCTTACCCGTGTGATGGCATTGGCTGCACAACTTCGGGATCTGTCTTCTGTATCTCCTGAGGTCAAATCGGTGTTCTCTCAACTTACTTTCCTCTACCCTTATAAAGTTGTCTTTGACCATCTTTCGGCCAAATTACATGAGATGAGTAATACGGCCGATTCTGTTGATGGCCGATATCAACTTTTGCAACAGTTGAGGAATGAGCGCGAGATTTGTCATCATCAGTTTACTGATGCGGCCCACCGTATAAATATTATTAATGATGATATTTCGGCGGTCGACCGTCAGATTGCTGAGTTTCAATCTAGAAGATCTGATCTTGTAAATCAACGGGAGGAACTTCTTCGTACACATAACTCTATTGATGACACCTTGAAAGAGAAGACCCGTCAGTGCATCGAGATCTCCCACGAGCTGAAATCGGAGATAGAGTTGGCTCGAGGTTCCTCTCTGCTTCGGTCCACTTTGGTTGAAGAAAGACGGTCTGCCCAAGAGTCTTTTGACCGTATATATTCTGCCATTTTAAATACTTCTTTGTAAAGCATTTAATGAATTAAACTCTTTTTTGGAATCCATTTTGCCAACTGTCCTAGCCGTCAGAATCGGCTCCTTTTTCGACACAGTCATCTTTTCAATTTGATTCATCCGTATGATCTTTACCCTTAAAAACGCTTTTTTCGAGAAGATATCGAGCCGCCGTTTCGATTTCTTCGGGAAGGCGATCGTACTATCAACATCTTTTTCGGGAAGACAGCAGTCTTATCACCGCCCTTCTCGATATTTTGAATCATTACGAGCTCTCCTTCCTGCAGACGTTTCCTTGTTTCGTTTCGTCTTCTTCTTCCTTCGAGCTTTTCTTCTCTGGTTTCTAGTATCGATCATGGCGGACGACAACCCTAACGACTTGAATCTGTTCCTTGATGGTGAGGATGGTCCTGTTCTTGGTCCATGCACTGATGACGAGACGGAAAAGGCTCCAAAGGTCCTTCATTCTTCCTACCACTTGATCAGCGCCTCTGATCCTGTGAGATGGGGTAATCTGATTACTCTTCCTCGCTCCTGGCCTAAGTGTTCCCCTGAGTGGAACAAATGGGTTGAGCGTTTACGGTCTTATTATATGGAGACCTGGGTTAGGCTAGGTTTGGCGGAGATGATCTTCTATTCCACCTTCTACATTCCCTTCAATCCTATTTTGCTTGGAGTGGCCTCATTTTTCTGGTGTCGGGGTTCCAACACCTTCTCCTTTTACCATGGGCCTATGACCCCGACCCTGTTGGATGTTTGCTGCATCACAGGTCTTTCAGTCCTTGGGGAAGAAGTAGATTCTACCCTGTCTGTTTTCTCATCTTCTGTTTTTAACACCGCTCATGCTTCTTCTGCTTTCGGCACCTTTGTTCGTGCTGAGCGAGTTTCAAATGACGATAATCCTCCTTCCCTTCAAGAGCATTGCTCTTTCTTGCTGTTTTTTCTTTGCCATTTTTTCTGCTGTGGCCCATCTGCTCAGATGGTAAAGGAGTTTGCCGGTATTGCGGTAGCCCTGGCCCATGGTCGCCGTTTGGCTCTAGCCCCTTTCTTTCTCAGCCAGGTCTACCGTGGTTTACACAATCTGTCTTTCGGCCGATTAGGGGTTGCCAGTGGCCCTCTTTGGTTTTTACAATTCTGGTTTTATGAATACTTTCCCGGCTTTTTCTGTACAGCCGTAGACAATCCTTTTCCTAATTATTACTATGCCGGCCGTCGCTGGCTTACCGCAACACCTATTCAATTATCTTTCACGGCTGTTCTTGATTTCTTCCTGGTAGGTCTACAGGAAAATAATCCTCCTTTATTCCATCACTTTTCTCTAGACCAATTTCATGGGTCTCCCCTTTATGCCGCCATCAATTCTTCTCCAGAAGCTCGCCGACGTGCTACGGCCAGTTTTCTTATTGCCCGTGAGCTTCCTTTTGGCTTGCACAACCGAGATGCTCCTGCCACTTCTAGAAGAGAAGGGGTGGAAATATATCTGCCGCATTTCGTCAGTCGGCAACTTGGTTATGGCCAAGGCATTCCTCTGGTGGTGTTTTCATCTACCAATGGTGGCTCTCGGTCTGTTTTGAGCCCTAGTTACCTGTCATTAGCAACTTCTCGGTTCCGCGATCTTTCTGCTCGCTTCCGCAATTATCCTCTTCCCCGGGAATCCTCAGTTGAACCTTCCTTTCGTCGATGGTGGTCTCAGCTTTACTCTGACTTTGTCCGGCTTGATGCAGAGTCGTATACTGCGCTATTTCGACCGAATGCGGTCGATATAGCGAGTATAGGCAAACTCCGCGGGTATTATGAGGCCCGTTACCCAGGTAACTTTCTTTTATGTTTTTATAAACTGATCTTCTTTATTCGGTCGCGTCTGACTTTCTTTTTCTTTATCAGATGATCCTCGATCCTCCCATGTGAAGAGCAAGAAAAAGAAAGCCGAGACGTCAGTCACCTTTAACTGGCGGCGACCTTCCAAAGTTTCTGCCAGTCGGAGCAACCCTTCTTCCAAACAGTCGCCTTTGAAAAAACGGAAGATTGGTGAGGTATCTGATGGTCGTGCTTACGTTACTCGTTCCAGTTTGCAACTCCGAGTTCAGCATCCAGGTGAGCGTGTCGTCGTGGCTGACGATTCTTCGGACGAGGAAGAAGACATCGATTTATTTCGTCCTCAGCATGGGCCTCCCGTTCATTCTGGGAGTAGTGGTAGATCAACTCCCATGCCGACTCCTCCTCGTGCATTTCATTATGCTAGTCCCCCAACCTCAACTCGATTTGTCACTCCTTCGACCGATCCGTTGCCTAGTGCACCTAGGCCGGCTCCTTTCTTCCCTCGTCCCGTGGTTGATGAAGCTGGTCCATCCACTGTTCCTGGTGCTGCTTCCTCTGGTTCTTCTTCTGGTGAATTACCTTCTGAGCCAAAAATTCCTGTGGCCAAGGAAGAAAATTATAGACCCCTCCCTGGTACTTGCTTCGGATTTGTCAGGTTTTGCTTCATGGAAGTAGACCGTTGTCTTTCATCTCCCGAATTTCATGACCTTCTTCCGGCATTTCTTCCGGATTTTGACAGTTGGAACGAACTCCGTTCTTTTGTTCTTCGTCAGCCTGAAGAACTTTCTGACGAAGAATTGTCAGAAGTTCGATTGTTGATATGCAGAGCCATAGTGATGAATTCTCGCGGGGATCGTTCAACCGGAGATCGGCTAATGTCCATGCTTGGTTTTTACAGTGCCGTGCCGCAGCTAAGGGAAGCCATGGACTTTCTCCGTTCTGTCAACGTGAGATGTTCCGATTTCCGTCAAGAAATTCGTGCTGTATATGGTCATAATCGCCATTTGGAGACTTTGAGGTGGTCTCTTCATAAAAATTCTCTTAGCCAGGGCTCTATTGCTGGTGACCCATCAGATACTGCTTCGGACGATTTATCTCGGCTACAATCTGAGGAACATCATCTTAAAGAATCTATCCAGATTCAGATGCTGCTGATCGAATCGAGCCGGCACCGTTTGAAGGAGCACATGAGGGATGAAAGGGAGGTGGAGGTTCGTCGAGCTGAGATGCAGTTATTATTGGAGCGGGCGAAGTATGATCATGCCCGATTTAAGACTTGGTTCGAAAGGTAAGGCTATAAAACCTTTTCTAAACAATCATACCGTTTGTTCGGTATTCACTTTTTTATGATAATGCCATATGGCTGGCATTTTTAAACTTTATTCAGCCGATTCCTCGGCTTTTATTAGACGGTAGTTTTTTGCATGCTTTTTGGATGCATAACATACTCGTTTTATTTCATATCTACTGCTCGTTATAGAAAGATTAGAACTAAACAAACAAAATAAGAATGTTTTTATTTCAACATTGATCTTTCATACAACCAAAGCCGAGCTCTTCTGGCTCTTTCATACAATCAAGGCCAGATGTATCAGCCGGGGTATGATAATACAATCGGGGCCGATATGCCCCTGAAATTGCTCCGCACTCCAACCATAGACGGTGTTAGCGAGGGGCAATTCCTTCAAAGGGGCAGGAGGAAAGAGGAGGGGATGGCAACTATTCCGACCGGCGTAAATGCTGGTCGGAGGAGAGAACTCTCGTCTCTACCCAGAACTCGGTGGGAGAAGACCCACCGTGATGGGGTCAGCGAGAGTAGAGTCGCCTTTTCCGATCCCGCCCATTCTTATGAAGTCATCGGCTTTGTTGACTTCTTCTTCTCCGATCGTCTCCGTCGTCGGCTTTTGATCTTTCGCCATCTCTTCTCTTCTTTCCTTTCTTGGAAGAATGGCGAGCATTGCCTTAGTATTTATAGACCGATCGTTAGAAAGAAGATCAATGGGTCTGAGCGGATCTCGAAGAGATTTCCTATTTTAGTCTAATCCGCACTGTATATCGGCTCCTCGATTTGACAATACCATTTATTTGGCGTTGCAGGTACCGAACAGTAGATATTTTATTTTATTCCTGATTTTCCTCAGGTTGGTTATTGATTTCGCGGCTTTCCCATAGAGTAGGAAAGTACCGTTTCAAAAACTGGCCGTTGATAATCTTCTTTTCTTAGTCATCCAAAGACTGTATATGGTATGCCCCCCCGGGCAATACCTTGCTGACTTGCAATGGTCCTTCCCACGTGGGGGACCATTTTCCATACAAAGAATCCTTTTTCCCTATTGGCAGCAGGGTTTTCCACACTAAATCTCCTTGAGCGAATGATTTGTGTTTCACTCGGCGATTATAGGATCTTGCAATCCTTTGCTTGAGGGCTCTCTGCCGATCCAGGGCTAGCCTCCTCATCTCTCCCAAGTCTTCTAACTCGACTAACATTGCTTCCGTGTAATCCTTGGGAGTGAAATTATTCTGAATAGCCACTCTTAACGATTTGACCGTGATTTCGGCCGGAATAACTGCCTCATGACCGAAGGTTAAGGCAAAAGGGGTAGTTCCAATAGACGTCTTGTAAGACATTCGATACGCCCACAATGCTTCAGATAAGAGTTTATGCCAACTTCTTGGCTTATCCTCAATCATCTTTCTTAGGATATTTTTCAACACCTTATTCGTTGCTTCAGCTTGTCCATTTGCCTGTGCGTAATAGGGTGTAGATTGAATCATTCTGATGCCATATGTTTTGGCAAACTCAGTCACTTCTTGTCCTACAAAAATGGTACCTGAATCGGTCGTGATGGTTTCGGGGATACCGTATCTATGAATTATCTGTTCCCTGATAAACTCAATCACATCCGTTTGTTCCACTTTTTTCAAAGGTTTGGCTTCCACCCATTTGGTGAAGTAATCAATGGCTACTATGATGAAGTTGTGTAGACCGGTCGAAGGAGGATACACTTTTCCAATCAAATCCATTGCCCACCCCCTGAAGGGCCATGGCTTGACTATGGTTTGCAATTCGAATGCCGGCACCCTCTGAACTGGTCCATGTTTCTGACATTCCTGACATCCTGCAGCGAACATCTGACAATCTTTCAAGATTGACGGCCAGTAATAACCATGCCGACGCAATAACCATCGCATCTTGACTCCTGCTTGGTGTGCGCCACAAATCCCTTCGTGTACCTCGGCCATTATTAACATGGCTTCTGTTGGGTTGACACATCTAAGTGGGATGTCTTCAATACTCTTTTTATATAGCTCATCGCCCAGAATAAAATAGTTGGCAGCTTTCCTTTTGGTCGATCTGCTAGTCTTTATAGTAGGATCTTTAAGATATCCCCAGATCTCACCTCTCCAATCCTGTCTTATTGTCTGGTTACAACATGCTAGTGAATCCACCAGAAATGGTCTTTTCTCGGAGTTGGGGAGAGATTGTATGGTCACTGTTCTAACTGAATCGCGCAGCCTGAGTCCAGATGCCAACTGGGCCAGTTCATTAGCTTGATAGTTTTCCTTCCTTGGCCGATGTTCGAATTCAATTCTATTGAACTGCTGGGCCAGGAATCTCGCCCTTCGTAGCAATAGTACTAATGACTCGCTATTGCAGTTATATATGCCCTCCATTTGCTTCAAGACGAGTTGGGAATCTCCAACAATATTAACTGCTCGAGCACCCATTTCCCATAGAATTTCCAACCCTATAATTGTAGCTTCAAACTCTGCTTGATTGTTTGTGGATAATTCTTCAAGCTGAAATGCATGTTCGTGCTTGTCACCAGTGGGTGAAGTTATTACTACTCCGATCCCAGAAGCAAATTCTGTCTTTGAACCATCAAATTCCAGTGTCCATGGTTGGAATTCGGCATAGCAAAAACTAGCATGAAATACTGGGATATCCAACTCTTTTTCCTGCACACTAGATGGATGATCGGCCAAAAAATCGGCCAATGCTTGTCCTTTTACCGCTTTCTGCGGTACATATTTAAAGTCAAACTCCATCAGAGTCAGGGTCCATTTTCCGAGTCTACCACTCACTGTAGGCCGAGTGAGCATGTACTTGACCACGTCAATGGCTGCTATGACGAAAATTTCTTTGGCCGACAGGAGATAATGTCGTAATTTGGTAGCTGCATAATAGAGTGTTAGACACAACTTCTCTAGATTAGTGTACCTTTCTTCCACCGGAGTCAAGAATCTACTGAGGTAATAAATGGCCTGCTCATATCCTTGATCGTTCTCTTGGGCCAACAAGACTCCAACTGAATCGCTCGAAGCCGCTATATAAAGTTTTAGCGGCCGTTCTTTTGAAGGTGGCACCAAAACCGGTGGGGTTGCCAAATACTGTTTGATGCCTTCAAAAGCGGCTTGATGGTCTTCATTCCAGATAAACTCTTCAGTATTCTTGATTTTCAATAATGGGGATAGGACCCTGATCTTCCCGGCCAGGTTTGAAATGAATCTTCTCAAGAAATTCACCTGGCCGAGCAACCTTTGTAGCTGTTTCTTATTGGCTGGTGGCTTGGCTTCTATGACCGACTTTGCTTTATTTTTATCGACCTCAATTCCTCTCTGGTGTACGAGAAAGCCTAGGAAATTTCCGGCCGATACACCAAAAGCACACTTTAATGGATTCATCTTCAAGCTGTACTTACGAAGTCGTTCAAAAACCTGTTTTAAATGCTGCAAATGGTCCATTTCGGTTTGAGACTTTATCACAACATCGTCAATATATACCTCAAGTATTTGACCGATCATGTCATGGAAGATAAGATTCATTGCCCTTTGATAGGTTGCGCCAGCATTCTTTAATCCGAACGGCATAACCACCCAACAATAAGTTCCTAATGCTCCAGGGCATCGAAACGCCGTTTTGGCTACATCTTCCTCGGCAATGAAGATTTGATTATATCCGGAGTGGCCGTCCATAAATGACAAAAACTTATGCCGTGATGCATTATCAACTAAGAGGTCTGCGATCGGCATTGGATATTCGTCCTTGGGCGTTGCAGAATTCAGATTGCGGAAATCAATACATACCCTAATTTGACCATTCTTTTTAATTACGGGTACAACGTTCGAAAGCCACTCGGCATATCGTATCGGCCTAATAAATCCGGCTGATAGAAGCCGTTCTATTTCAACCTTTACTTTACATACCACGTCGTCACCCATCCTCCTTGAAGGTTGTCTGAATGGTTTAAATTCTGGCTTGATAGGGAGCCTGTGTTCTACCATTTTTCGGTCCAATCCTGGCATCTCTTGGTAAGTCCAGGCGAAACAGTCCGAATATTCGGTTAGCAATCGTCTCATTTCTTGTCTGACCGAATATGGTAATAGCTTACTTATGAAAACAGGCTTCTGTTCCGCCTCTGTCCCCAGGTTGATTTCTTCTAATGGATCTTGGGTATCTACCTTCAGGTCTTCTAATTTGGCTGGTGCTGCTTGTAGGTCGGCGAGAGTAATCTCATTCCGGTTTTGTACCCTTTCATCTTCTTGTTCATTAATGAATTCGGCCGAGTTTATCATTATCTCGCCGTTTTCCAGCCATTCTTGTTCCTGCTGCAACTTCCCTATCTTTTCTTCCTGCATGTAAGCCGTCATCTTTCTTACGACGGCTTCTACGACTTCTGATGGTTTAACCATCATTTGGTAGTTCTTTGAGTTCGGCGACTGCGGCTACTTCTGTAATCTGTAGTTGCGCCGTTTGTAGTATAGCCGAACTTGAAGTGATCGGCTGCCCATTCTTGTCATATCCACTAAATGAAATTGGTTTTACCCCTTCGTTATAAAGGGATGCATGTGCGGCATTGGAATCCACGGCAAATGGCCGCTGGTCGGCTTTTACTTCTTCGGTCTTGCCATCCTTCCAAAACAGCAACGATTGGTGCAAAGAAGATGGTACACATTTGTTTGAATGGATCCAATCTCTTCCCAGCAATGCGTTGTATCCGGCGGATGATTCAATTACGAAGAATGCCGTAAGAGACTGCCGTGTCCCAACCGTTAGTTCGATTGGGAGGATTCCTCTAGTTCCTGTAATACCTCCTGCAAAGTTAGTGACGGTGATTTCGGAAGAAATTAAATCCGAATAAGACTTACCTAATTTCTTCAATGTGGATATTGGGATGAAATTTATTGCTGCCCCATTATCAATTAGAATTCTATTGATAGGGATCCCGTTCATGTGCGCCTTTATAAATAAAGGTTTGAGATGTTGAGTCATGGTTAAGGATGGTTCAACGAAACATACCTCTCCTACCAGACCGATTTTGTCACCATCGGCCGGTTTCTGGTCTTTTTTCTCTTCTTCGAGATGTTCTGGATCAATCACATACAAAGCTACTGGGTCTTCCTCCTCCTGGATCTCCTCTAAACGTGGTAACTCCATGCTGGTCCCAAAAGTCATAGGTAGAGTGAGGACCATATGACAGTCAAGTGGTATTGGGGGCATCCGACCGAAACAGATTTCGGCGATTGATGCATCCGCACTCAATGGAGGTTGACTCAGCGACCCACTGATCTCGTCTTTGGGAGTTTCGAGCGTCAATTCCTCTGTTATTTCTACCGTAGAAGGAGTTGAGATCCTACTGTACTCTGTTAACATTTGTTCAACTAACAATTGTTCTCCCTCTCCTCTGGCGAAATTATCCGTCAATTCTTCGTCCGAAACCAACCTTTCGGTCACTGCATTGGAATCATGCTCGGGCGTGGTCTCCGGAGGGATTGGTGAATCAGGCGGGCCCTTCTTGAGCCTTTGTGGCTTCGGAATGCGTCTTTTGGCCACAAACCTGGACGACCAATATGGCTCGGATGATCCAGTACTCTGTTCCTGGTATCGTCTCTTAGCTTGCTGTCGCTGCCAACGTCGCTTCTGCGTTCTGGTCAGTTCTGCGATACTTGCCTGCGCATGTAAAGGAAATTTAGGATGAGTCAATCTTTTCCAGTGACCATCCTGGATAATAGGTGGTTTTACCATCCTGGGTTTGACCCCGTTTACCATCCTGTATTACTCGTAAGTCATGTAGCCGCTATCCCTAGCGGAGCTGTAGGTGGCTGCCGTCCTTGTCGGCGAGCCTACTTGTCTACCAGACGTTAAGTACAAGGGTTTCTTGCCCCCCTGAGTGTGACGTGCATCTTCATACTTGACTGATTTCCCTTGGTATTGGGAATACCGGTATTCTGCTATCACTTTTTGCTTGCAGTCTTGGCAAAGGAGGCCTGGTGACATCTCTATTTTCTCCGGAATCTTGCATGATGTATCTTTATTGACGGAAGACTCCTCTGAGGATTTAACAACCGTTTCCAATCGTTTTTTGGTTGCAACTTGATTGGAAGATAATTCAGAAGGAACCAAAACCAATTTCTTTGTTGTTTTTTCATTGAGCTCTGGTTTCCTGTCTTCTTCCATTCTGGGTTCGCGTCTGGGCTTATGCCACCATTCACCCCATATTTCACCTTTCCTCTCTTGATGCCATGACCGTCCTTGTGTAGGTGGATACCTCCAATGGTTCCTTGGTCGTAAATTCACCTGGTTCTGCACTGGTTGTGCTGTTTTCCCCCATTTCCCTGAGGAAGATCCATCCAGGTCGATCTTAACTGCTGGAGTGCGTTTTGGCAACCCAATGGTAACCATATTTGCCGACACCTCTTTAGGGAATGGTTGTGTGTCAACCTGCATCTTCTCTTTGTCGGTTTCTGCAAACTTCAGGAGCCCTTTATCAATATTCTCCTGTATCACATTACGAAGCACAGTACATTCATTAGTTTCATGAGTTTTCACCCCGTGCCATTTACAAGCTTTACCCTTGGCCGCCACATTGGCGGGGATAAAAGGATGGTCTTTGGTTAATCTGAAGAATCCCTGTTTCAAGAGGTATTCAAATACTTCAGCCGTCTTATTTATGTCAAAGGAATAATTTCGGCTAAAAGTACTCGTCTCCTTTGTTGCCTCTGTATCCTTGGTTTTCCGGATAAGAATTGGGCAGGTGATTGATTGTTTTCCCACGACTTCTACAACTCCGTATTCAAAGTTCGGGTCCTTGTAATAAGACCCGTAAGATGAGACTTTCTTTTCGTTGTCTTCCTGTAATAGCCACTCGTATTTGGTGGCTCTGGCCGACAACTCAAATAAGTCTTCGAACTGTTCACCTTCGAATTTCTTTCGGAGTTCAAAGTGTAGTCCATTTAACGCCAAATTTGCAAATTCCGATTCTGGTAAAAGAATCCGGCATTTGTTTTTCATATATTTAAAGCGAGCAATATATTTATCGGCCGATTCCCCCGGTTGTTGTCTTAACCGGGCAAGATCAACCATGGTTACTTCAGGCTCCGTACGATAAAATTGGGAGTGGAATTTCTCTTCCATCATTCCCCAATTTGTAACTGAATTGGCCGGTAAGGTAATATACCATGTAAAGGCCTGCCCGGTCAATGAGTTTCCAAATAGTCTAAGTCTAAGGAAATCATTACCGGACGCTTCTCCACATTGAACCGTAAATCGGCCAATGTGTTCAATAGTAGATTGCTGACCTTCTCCTGAAAACAAAGTGAATTCGGGAATTTTGTATCCCCTAGGGAATTCAAATTGTTGGTCAATCCAGCCTGGGTAAGGTTTCCTATAAACTGGCCTAGTCATTCGTCGGTGATATTGATCTCCGATCATTTCTTGAATTACATTTTGAATGTAATTACGGTTTACGGCCATATTTCTTACCCCGATATCTTCTCTATGGTTTTCCTGTGCTTCCCTTTGTCCCATGGGTCGCACCTCGATCGGAGGCACATTGGGATGAACTGGGACACCAGGAGGTATTTCTCCTCTTAAAGCGGCGGTGTTGGCCTGTTCGTGTCGGCCGTTTACACCTAGGTTCATGATCGGTGGCTGCTCCGGGATATTTATCCTTTCATGAGCATTTGACCCAGCAGCCGATGTTTCGGCTCGTTCGGTCATCATGATCGGTCTTGCCATTGTAGAGAAACCTTCCTGTAAAACCGCTAGGATTCTACCATTATCAGAAGAAATTTTGTTAATACCCTGGCCAAAGCCTGCCATTTGTTGGCTGAGACCTTGTATGGCCTGAATAAGTCGCTCATTAAGGTCCGGCTGAGAACTCGAAGGTCCTTCTTCCGGGACCTCTGAAGCATAAAGAGGATTTACCTGAGATTCGGCAGGTTCCTCTGGCGCTGCATTTTCAGCATGCCGAGTACTTCTTCTTGCCGCCATTAGTGCTCTTTCAAAGACTAATGGTCCCACCGGGCGTGCCAAAAAGGGATGTTGCTCCAAAAATGGGCCGGTGTGGACACGTGTCTGTGGTGATGATGTGTCTCTACGCGGGCGTGCCAGTATCGTTTGATACAATGATTTTCGAGTCGATTCCTGACCCCGGGCACCTGTTCCGAATCTGAACCGGGATCGGTTCAGTCGTACTGCAAGTCGCCTGTAATAAAATCGGTCAGGCGATGGTATGAAGACTAGGGGTTCGGTCTTCGTTTCGGGTTCTTGTAAGTGTTTGAAAGCAAAAGCAACTAACGGCACACAAATCCCTTTATTATAAAATCGGCCAAATAGCCGAAAGCGACAACAGATAATCCTCAAAATGGAAACAAAAGTACAAAAGAAAACCGACAGGGCTCGCAGGACCGGCCTGTCCTGGTCTTATAGCCGTAATCGGGCATAAGCGCAGGAGGAAGGGGGCGGCTGCTTACAAAGTCGATTCGGGGGTTCACCTTGGATTGCTGCTTACCCGAAAATACACAAGTCACCTGGCGTGAACAGAGCGAGTCTCGGGACCGGCTGCTCGGGATTCTGTAAAGACAGAACTGCGAGTCAGGGGCGGCCTCAACTTACTCTCCGGTGGCAGGATTCTGGTGTTAATCGGAGTAAAGAGGGGTCGAAGATGTCACTGCGACTGGAAGCAGTGAGAGAAGTCCTAGTTTATCCGTCTGTGTTAGAGGGGATAAAGGATCACGGATGATCAAAATAATATAATAACCGGTTGCGGTTGTGTGGATTGTGTCCTCGAGCTCTTCGAATTGAGGCCTTTTATAGCCGCTCCTTGACGGTTGCTCAACTTCCTACTCTCGCACGATCTTCATGGCGGTTGTTTATCGTCAGTTCTCTGTTTCAAAGTGATAACCGCCCGGCCATGATCTAATAATTCTATTCTTGAACGGCCGATGGCACGATCTTCTGATATTTATGATTTTGTCTTATTGGCTTGCGTGGCTCGAACCGCATTCTTCTGTATGCGTGCTGACGTGGCCGGCTCAACCCTTCAAAGTCTACGGGCCGTGGCCTAACCAAGCCACCTAGGCACCACGTGTCCTTCTCTTATTCGTCGGTTATATAGGGTGTAAACACCTATATAAACAACAATTGTCTCCCTTCCACATCCTCTTGAATTAGCAACATAACCTACAATATAGTGGGTAGTGGCTTGGTACCTTTTACAAAAAGCAATAAGCTAAGATTATGAATTACAATCCCAAAACGATGAAATCACAAGAGTTGATATAAACCAACAAGGATAAATCATTACACTGCTAAATAATTGTAGTAGGGACATCATACTAATTTTTGACTCAACAACCAAATTTAATGGACCAAACCAAACTACCAAGCAGATATGGAATACTTCAAAAACTAAGGAATGGCCACTGCCATATTCTACCATCATGGGATATTTTATGTCTATTACTCTTGAATACTTAAAAAAAAAAAAAAGACTAAAACCTAAAAAGAAAAAGAATTAACATAACATAATTGGATACTAGCAGGGTGCACGTGCAGTACTCCACGTGTGTAAGGAAGGGACGGAGCGAGAATGTGGGAAGGAATAGATGAAAATTGATTGTAAGTTATGAAAAAATTGGGACAGTTTTGACCACTGTACCTGTAAATTAATAAATCTTCTCAATAGATGTGTAAGCGTGATTTTGGAAAGCTGCACATTTTGTTTGGCATGTTTCCAAGGGCCTATTCCCATTATATATGGTAAAGATATAGATGAAGCTATAGGTTCCACAGCTATTTTATTGTTCATTTTCCATAACAAAATCATTCAACAGCTAAGTATGCGAACATGGATCTAAAATAACAAGGAATTAAATGATATATAATTGAGATAAAAACTTAAAAAAAATTAACCTGTATTTCATAAACTTACTATCCTAGAAATTTAGATTGATGAATTCCATAACTATCGAATTGGAAATATAGTACGGCACGTGCAAGGTAGTGATAACCACTTGATATACCTACCTAGGACATCTTCAATTAAAAAATAAATCATATGGTTGGTTATATACTGATAAAATTAATTTTATAAAATGGAAGTCAACAACTTGTTGTGACCTAAGAAAGTCAAAATCAAATCATCCTATACAAGAGGGCATTTAAGGGAGATCATTTCACTACAAGTGTATCACTAACCTGTCATATATGATTATAAAGTGAAGTTGGAAGCCATTGTTTGTGGTAGTGTGTTTACTTTGGGCTCAAATCAATTACTTGTTAGATTTCAATATTATTTGCATGCTTGATCTAGAATAAAATTTAAACTTAGTTTTACGCTTACCTACTGTGGAAGACATGGTTGCTTTTCTTCTTTGATTTTTCTGCAAAATAGTATGGGTTAGGGCTAGCTCTTCCTCTCCTTGTTCCTCTGAATCAGAACCCGTCAGATGGGAGACGTACGTTATGTCGT
This sequence comes from Buxus sempervirens, assembly GCA_947561395.2. Classification (NCBI taxonomy): domain Eukaryota; kingdom Viridiplantae; phylum Streptophyta; class Magnoliopsida; order Buxales; family Buxaceae; genus Buxus; species Buxus sempervirens. The sequence goes on along the minus strand of OX387182.1, from coordinate 46,249,127 downwards.
TATGTTCTATCAAAATCGTTAGGATAGGATAGGGGATCTAGCCCGATTATAATACAAAAGTCCTCCCATTAAAGACTTCAATCCCAAATAGGATTCTATGGAGACTGCTAATCCAATATAGTCTCATGGCCTACATACGATTTATATCACATATCAAATATAGAGAATAAGGTGCACCAAACTGAATTAAATTAATCACTTATAATATTTGCTCACTAGTAATATCATCACGGACTATATATTCAACCTGTTTTTATAAAACCAAAAACACAATTAATGTGAGCCCACATAAAAGGAAAAATTCTAACATTACCAACTGCTAAATAAATCAAAACTTGTAGAAAATTGTTGGGGATAACATAAAAACCGACATTAGTGAGATGTCGGTTTTAATATCTGCTACAACATAGCATTTCCTTTGATTATTGAATAACAAATATTTTATTCAAAAATAATAATAATAATAATAATAATAATAATAATAATAATAATAATAGCATCATTTATTAAACAAATAGAAAACATCATAAATCCATGAAATTCAATATGGATTCAATGCGAGAATCAATTCTTTTAAGTCATATATCAAATAAAAAAGTAAATTAAGATAGAAAGTTCAAAAAACATAAAATAAAAAAGGGGAAATTAAGAAAAGGGTCACTTTTTGGCCTATATTTTATAAAAATAGTCCATCAAAAATCTCATCTTGCAGAAAAGGGTCACTTTTCAAATATAATTGACATGCAGGGTCACTTTTCAACATGGGCAGAGCCAGGGGGCATAGGGAGCCAATTGTCCCCCTCAAATTTGTTTGTTTGTAAAAAGTAATTTTATTATTGTTTTTTTAAATATAATTTAAAATCCCCAAAACTTAAAAGCAATTTCCTCCAAAAAGTTAACGAAAAAAATTTACATTTTGGCTTGTATTTATAAAAACAATCCATAAAAAAATCCCATTTGCAAAAAAAAAGCCACTTTTCAAAAATAATTGACCTGCAAGGTCCCTTTTCAAAAAAATTAAACAGTAATGTCACTTTACTGTATCTACGTGAGGAACAAGCACAGCTTACTTAGGACAAGAGCATATTGTGCTACAATACGAGCGCATCCTACATGGGACACGAGCACATTATACACTTGTATCCCATATATAGTGCGCTTGTGTCCTAAGTAGGCTATTATTGTATCCCACATAGCTAGCAGTAAAATTATCTTATAGTCCATTTCTTTTCTTCTAAAAAGTGACCCTTTCAAGAAACAAGTTTTTGATGGACTCTCTTTATACAGAGCAGCCAAAAGTGGCCCTTTTTCATAATTTTCCCAATTTTTTCTAAAAGTAATTTTCTAAAACAATTGAATATTAATGTAGTTGAATTTATTCTGGCTTATTGTTTGTCCTTCCTAAACTAATTTTCTAAAATAATTGAATATTAATGTAGTTGAATTTATTCTGGCTTATTGTTTGCACCTACTTCTGTGATACTTCTCCCTTCTGGAATTATCTACTTAGTGGTTTAAACTATGGACAGTTGCAACTGTTCCCTTTCCTGTGTGCAATTTTGCACGTGCCCTTACTAGTTATTAGTAAAGCCAACCCTGGGGAGTATTCCACTGAGATTCTGACTCTCCCTCTCTCCCCGTAAGTACCCTCCACAACACATAAAAACCCAAAAAATGAAACTAAAATCCTATTCCACTTTCCGACTGCAACCACCTATTTTCATGCTGCACAGCTATCGCTAATAGAAATATAGTTATCTGTAAACAAAGCTACTCAAAGAGGTGGGCCGACGGGCAGTAATGCACGTACCTCCACTAATTTGAAAGTGATATTGTAATTTAATTAGTCCTAAAAAGTGACCCTCTTTTGAAAATATATTTTTTATGGACCGGCTAAAAGTGACCTTTTTCATAATTTTCACAAATATAAATGATTGATTAAAAATCGTAACTAGCAAAGATGAGATGTAATCATAAGAGGAGGGCATAATTAGCAGGGTATATATCGCCAATGTAGATTGTAGCCTAGCAATGGCTCAATCATATCTTAAAGATTCTGCTGGCAATTGCTTTACAAAGAAACCGCCTTCTAAAATATTTAACTCCCGTATCCATTAATAACTAGCAACCCTTGTAATTGTCATGTATTTGGATTTAGGTTCATACGTATAGATACGAATTTGTAGTTTTAGATTTCAGAATTTATTCTAGAATTCAGGAGTTCTTGTTCCTATGATCTCCACAATCCAGATATCATTTTTATAAGTTCTTTTCTATACATTCTCAATCCAAAAAAAAAAAAGTTTTTCAAAGGGTTTTAAGATTTTAATCTTGAAAATGAAACCTCCCATAACTTTTAAGTAAATGGTTCACTATTTAGGAAACAAATGCATATATTTTTAAAAAATTATATTTTAATATCCAAAAGATTTTCTAGATTTTATGAAAAAAATTTCATTTTTAATATCCAAAAGAGTTTCTAGATTTTAGGATTTCTTTAAAAAGAAAGTTTATGTATTTCTTTAGCATTTTACCATCTAAAGAATAAAGCATAATCAAATGGTAAAATTATCAATTATATTGATAATTAATATATTTGATTATATATCCGTAATACCCATAATCCCATTAGATACTAAGAACCGATCTCCCTCTCCATGGACCACCATAAAAGCCAAGGCTAATTAATATTCTCTCGATTCTAGCTATAATTTTTATTTAATTACTAAAAATTAAATAACCCTATAAACCTAATAATGAAAAACAAATTCGTATTTAATATCCAAAAGAGTTTCTAGATTCAAAGATTTCTTTAGAAAAAAAAAGCATTAAATATTCCTTTAGCCTTTTTCCATCTAAAGAATAAATTATAAATCAAAAGATAAAATTTTGATAATAACCCCATAAACCTAATAATGACTCCCATATCCCAACAGTTTCCATGCGCATTAGTACCCACTTTGTTGGAATCCTCTACAACTATCCACCAATAACTACATAATATTTATGTGAACTTATAGCACTCCACGTGCCATCTTCTGGTTTGCCAGAAAAGTACCCTTTAAAATCATCATAATGGAAAAGAACTAACTTATCCTTACATAGTATGATAGATGAAGACTTTCTCAAATTCACTACAAAGTAGAGCTGTAAGTTTTGCCCAACCCGCCCGAAGCCCGCCCAACCTAACCCGAATAATAGCTTGGGTTTGGGTCAGGCCGAACTTAATTTTAAACCCAAAGTTGAGTGTCGGTTGGGCTTGGGTTCATGCTTTGTGGTAAAAAATCCCGAACTAAATATTAAATACATGAGTTACATCTAAATATAACAACTTTCCAAAAAATAAACCCATGACTCATATCCAAATATAGCTCTTTGTATGATCTATACTTACAACACTAATGTATTTAATATTTAGTTGGGAAGTTCATTTTTCCCAATATACAATTACGAAAATTACAACACTAATGTTTTGTCTATCTATACTTATATATAACGTGAGGCGCCCCCTTGGGAAGCGTGCCCAAAACAATTTACAACTTTACCAAAATGTCCATCCCCTGCATAGTTTGGTTTCAATAATATAGGGCTATACCCGTCTCAATTTACCATTTTCGTACAAAAAGAGTTAGTTTGTAACTGCCCCCACTTCTCCTCTTTCCATTCTCTCTCTCCCCACTTCTCCTCTCTCCACGTGCACCCGTGCTATAACTAGTTGAAAAGAACCTTGAAGACTGATCATGTTGAAGTGGAACCTATAGAGATGGTTTAATACATCCCTAGGAATGGTAAAACTAATTAATTAAATAGAGAATAACCTTATTTCTACATGGAAAAGACAAATATTTACATGAAGCTAGCGGGTAATTCTAGAGAAAATGCATCCTCTATTGTAATCTTTGGTTTTTTTCCCATTAAGAGTACTTAAAATAACATGTGAATTATATTCATCTCTTTATATTTGCATGTATTGAATAATTTTCTATTGTGTTGCATCTTAATTAATATTTTAGTTCATAGATTCTAATTTTCTTTACCATAAAATATTTTAAAATACAATTCTCTAAAGTTTACATTTGAATTGGGTTGGCCTGAACCTAGTCGAACTCAAGAAATAATTTTAGGGTTGGGTTTGGGGTCAAAGAGTTTGGATTTAGGACGGGCCGATGTGAGTTTGGGCTAACTAATTTTACATTGGGTTGAGCCCAAACTCGTTGAAACCCAGACCAACCCACCCTACTTACAGCTCAACTACAAAGGCCAACTTAACTTGTGTAAAATCCCAGATTTTATTAATAAAATAATTGTGACAAATAAATAAATTAATCATGGTTGTTAACAATGCAGGGGTTGAGGAATTGGTTCAACTCGGAGAAGTTCAAGATGACCCAGAGAACTTGGAAAGCTAATATAAGGTGAATTATGATCTAATATTAAGTTAGAATTTAATTATTATTATTATTGTTAGTGTTGTGGTTGATCTAATTAGAATAAATAAATAAATAACAATAATAAGAGAAAAGAATTTAGTGGTCGAACCCCATTGGAGGAGGTGAGGTTGATTAGACCATGCCTGGGTTATGAAGTTGTGTTTGGTTTGAAGAAGGTGAAGGGTAAGGTAGTAAAAAGGGTGAATACTAGGGTTAATACTAGTATGGGCAAAAGAGTAAAAACGACAAAAAATTAATAAATTAAACCTATTCTTCATGCGCCTATTCAAGTCCAAACCAAGTGAACAACCTCACCTCTTCTTTCTTTTCTTCCCTACATGAGTTTCAGCACACTGATCTTCTTACCCTCTGGGAGCATATCAGAAGGAGGAAGGAGAGTGATTTATCTTGGATTTAAGGTAAGCAATGGTCGATCTCTGTTCTGTTTAGTGTTGAGTTGATTCAAGTTCTGAGAATGTAATTGTATGATGAAGTAAGGTTGCTGAGTTCGTGTGGATCAACTTTGGGGTGATTCACAGTGCTATTAGAGAAGGACTTAATCTTAGAAGAAGTAAGTAGTCCCTTCAAATGTGCATCAACAGAAATTTCGATGATTATTCGATGAATGTGATTATACATGGATATACAGATTTTTTTTTGTGAATGATTGGGTATGTAAGTGATTGTTTTTAATGTCTGTGATTGTTGGAAGTGGTTTAAGATGATTTGGAGATAATTTCCCATGATTATATTCAATTTTAGAAGAGCATATTGTGAACTATAACCCTTTACAGTTTCTGTTCAAGCATGTATTTCATGGAGATTCCCTACTCATTACAACTATATAGGTGATTTTAATTGTCCTAAACTGTTCTAGCAAGTTTACCCAATGATTTCAATTTATTTCGAATTGATTTGTTGCCTTGAACGAGGAGTTTTTGAATTTTTATGGATTTACGCAACTTTTCGGAAGTTGCAGAAACCCAGATTTTCAACGGCTGCTTGAGTCTCTGCTCAAGCGCCCGTAGGCGCCGAGAGGTGGATTCATGGGCGCTCGATAGCACTCGAGCGCTATCGAGGGCGCCCCACCTGTGTTTTTTTAATTTCAAAACCCAAAAGTGAAAAAACCCAGAAAGCGAACGCCCGAAACGCCGCCCACACGAGCACCCGATGTTGCTCGAACGCCCTTGTCAGATTTTCCTAAAGTTTCCAAACTACCCAGTTTTCCACTATAAAAGTGTTTTTATTCAATCTCAACCCATGTATCATTAGGATTAGAGTGTTTAGAGATTGTTTGCACTAGTGGATAGTTAAAATAAATTTTTATAAAGATTTTGGGTATGTTCTACTAAAGTGGCTTTTTAACCGAGATTTATTGTTCCAAACTATTCCCTTTTATATGAAATTGTATTTCAGGAGTTCCTACACCTGTATTTGGGTTGTTTGAACATATTTTGTGCATCGAATGATTCGATACACACCCGGGACATAATTGCTCGTTGAAACCGTGATTTTGAACATATGTTTGTGTGAGACATGGGGAAAAATATCAATTCAATGACTTTCCTTAATCATTACTCTGGCTCAATAAAAAAAACAAGGAGTCGCCACCATTCCTTTTTAGGGTGTGAATGGACACCCAAAATAATCAAATAAAAGAAATAATAAAAGAAAACAAATTAGAGTAAAAATAACTCTAATTGAAAAAAAGTAAACCAGAGATGGGTAAGGAGATTAGGTTATGAATAGGAGAAGGTGTTAGGCACCCCCATTCATCCACACAAAGTGGTGTAGACACCCCAAAATTTCACGATTTTTGATAAATCTTGAAGGAGAGAAATATCTTATTGAAATTTTCAATTCTTAGCATTAGGTTTGAAATCCTTAACCCATTTGAATCCAAAACCCCAAAGGAAAATTCCCAAATTCAATCTTTTGCTCAAAGTCAAACTTTTTCCGGTTGAATTTTGTTGACTTTTGATACCAAAAAAATGAAATGTTTTTTAAGGCAAGATTTCAAGATAATTTTTCCCGGTAATCAGGTTTTTAACCATGTTATTGCATAAATGAATTTTTTGAAATTTTAAATCTTGACGGATACCTTGGTATTAACATGTTGAATCTTTTTACCGGGCTTGAAAAACCGGAATTTAGCTTGGCTTGGAATTGGAAAGTTGATTTTTTATTCACTTGGAATTTGGGTCTAGAATTATTTTTAATGGATTCAATTTGGGGGGGGGGGGTGTGTTTGCTTATTTACATGTAATATCTTAAGTAAATGGAGATTAAAAAATACGAGAACATTTACTTAAATGATATTACATGTAAATAAGTATTGCATGTGTAGGTAAGGATAAAAAAAGGTGAAAAATTGAAAAAACCTATGCATGTCCGCATTTAGTATGCGGACAAGGCATGTTCGCATTTGATATGCGGACAAGGCATGTCCGCATTTGGTATGAGGACAAGGCATGCCCGCATTTGGAAGTTAAGGAAAATGAGGAATAAAAGGTTCAAGGATACATTAGGGATAAGGATAATATGAGATTATAAAATCTGTAAAGCTTAGAGAATACTTAATATTTAAAAGTGATTTTTATAGACTAGGGGTGATTTAGGAATTTTCTTAAATCTTATTGGTTAAGGACTGCATATTGGTGGTGTGTCATATCATGGAATTATAATTTTTATAATAAGATTTGGTATATGGGATTAGGATTAGTACGTAAGAGGAAATTTAGTAGTTAATATTATGGAAGGTTTTATAAGGGGCGTGTGATAATATTTGAGAAATAACAAAGAAGTCTTCCAATTGGAATAGGAAACCAAGAGGGGATTGGTTATGTGATATATATATGAAAAAGAAAAATAGGGATAAGTTTAGTTTTATCATTACACAACTAGGAGGAAGGAAGAAAAAAAAAAGAGAGTCTTGATTGAAGAAAAAGAGAAGGATATCAAGGGTAAAGAGGTTTTGGGGCTGGAGGATTTGCGTGAAGAGGTAAGTAACAAACCATATGAAAACTAGAGGAATTGCATGTTTTTCCTTTGTTACATTTGATGGATTAGTGAGAATGATTGGTTTAAATATTAAGATCTAAATGAGGATTTGATCTTAGGAACTCATAGTTAATTAGGTCACATATTAAGGGAGAATAGAGGTGTTTTGGGAGTGAAAACAAGTAATTTAACAAAATATAAAGGAAAAAGAGTAGGTCTTCACACAGTGTAGAAAACCTAGAAATCTTCAAATTTGCCTTGGCTCACAACCCACGCTTGAGCACCGGATCGAGCACCAAGCGTAAATTGATCGCAAACGAGCTCCGCTCATGCATGACATCATGCGACGGATTTAAAAATTGAAACTCGAAAGCTGTTTTTGAACGCTCGATCCATGCTTGAGCGTAGCATTGAGTCTGAGTGTTACTAAAATGATAAATATTGTAGACACTCAAAATTGCACTACAAATGAGAAAATAATTGAAAATATGTAATTGGGATTTGAAATAGGTCAACAAAGTGTAAATTTTGGTCAAACATGCAATGATCGCTGTCAGCACCCCATTTTTGCACCATAAAATTGCCTAAGAAGCATATCTTAAACCGGAATATATGTGGGCACGTAAATCGAGGTTTTTATAGTGGACCCGTCTTTTTTAAATAACAAGCCCATAATAAAGAGAATTTTGAGTCGATTCCGATGTACCAAACCGTGCTCAAATCGGATCTCAAACGGCTAAGTTATGAATAAAAGAAATAAAGGGTAGTTTGGGGATTTTTATAAAACCGAAATTGGATGCCACATGGCAGCCACGTGTACGCCATGGTGGCTGCCATGTAACCAATGATAAATTAAAAATTTTGGGGTTGTTTTAGTAAATAAGTAAGTTTCCTAATGTGAGACATGGGAAAAATCAAATCTAATGATTTCCTCAATCATCACACGGGATTAAATTAAACAAAAAGTCGCCACCATTCAATTTAGGTGTGAATGGACACCGAAATATTAAATAAGCACAAAAGGCAAATTTTAGGGCAAAATATCCTTCCTAAAAAAAAACAACCAGAGATGGGTAAGGGGATTAAGTTATGAACAGGGGAAGGTGTTAGGCACCCCTATTCATCCACACAAGGTGGTTGCCAGGTATTGTTCATGTTTAAAATAAAGGAAAAAGCTTGCTATAAAAATCACACAAAATCACAAAAAAGGCAAAAATATATGGTTTTTTCATATGAATAGTTTGATTGATCCAGAACTTTCAAATATGATCATACCATTCCTAGGGTTTCATGATCAAAATAAAATTGAGATAAAATCCAATAAAATCAATTTAAAGTGAAAAATCCAAAAATCTGGTTTCAAGTCAAAATTCTAGAAATCTAGAAAAATATGATTTTTATAAAATATTTCAAAATTGAACTTGAACAGTCCAGGACATTGATAAAGCCCAAATTTCACATTAAATCAGAAAATAAAAACCAAAAATACCCACGTTGATGAAAAGCACCAAAAGGGGATAACTGAGACCGTAGGGTCTTATCTCAATAATGAAAAACAATTCAAAAAAACATCTCATGAAACCCTAGAATTTACTTTCAGGCTTCTGGATTCAGATCTACCATATTGATCATGATAAATCCAAGATCCTAGCCTAAAATCACAAAAATCACGAAAACAGTGCTGTAGGTGCAAATATGTGGAAAATCCAAATTTTATCAAAAAGTGGGGATCTCATGCTATAAACATCATAGATTCATGTTATTCATTCAGATATATCATAAAAAGCATTAAAACATGATCAAGATATTCAAAACAGCCACATCTCACAAATTAGAGCACATGGGGGTCTACCCTACGGATCCACCTGTTCTCTTTTCCCCTAGTTCTCTCTTCACGTTTTACGGCTAGAGAGACTCTTGAGGTACTTGGAGATAGGTTTGGTTATACAAACACAATCATAGGCCTTATTCTAGAAGAAAAAGAAAAAAACAGATATGGGGTTCTATTCTAGGGATCCACCTGTTCTCTTTTCCCCTAGTTCTCTCTTCACGTTTTACGGCTAGAGAGACCCTTGAGGTACTTAGAGACAAGTTTAGGAATACAAAAACATATATGGCCTTATTCTACAGCAATAGAGATGATCCTATTACTTCTAGAATTGAAGACAGAAAATAAAAAGGGATAGGGGACTTACCTGGATTGAGCAGGCAGAGCAGCAGGGATTCCTTTCTCTTCTCTTGTAGCTTCTTAGAATTCCTTGGACTCAAAATTTCGTGGCCCTTAGCTAGAGGAATGAGCCTCTATTTATAGGCAAACCCAGGGGTATGGTTGGTCCAAGGTTTGGCAAGATAGAGTTTCAGTTTGAGTTAAACACAAGATCATGCCAATCCTTTATCCACAAGGATAAATGAGATAATTCGAACAGATAAATAAGAGAATTCGCTTATCCAAGAGAGATATTTGGGTGCAGATAAGGCTCAAAAATCAAAAAGGTAAAATTCGCACAAAGACCCCCGTGACCGTATATATATTACGGTCGCGCCCTGCCCGTATTATTAATACGGGCACGCCGTGACCGTATATCAACTGCAGGTATGACCAGCCCGTAAACAAAATACGGTCATGACCAGTTTGGCCAGATTTTACACTTTTTTGACCTGTTTCAAATTCCAATTAATATTTTCAATTATTTTCTCATTTTTAGTGCAATTTGGGGTGTCTACAGCTGCCCCCTCTTTGCTGGTGATTGGAACCAATTACCAGCAGAGAGTAAAAAGACCCACCAATTGCACTTTCTAAGATTTTTGTTTAATCAATTGCACTTTGCAAGGATCAAATGGATGATTTTATAAAAAAAGAATTGATTGTGGAAGATTTGCTAAGAAATCCCTCAGCTTAAGGGCCAAATCCTCCTCTCTCCTCTCACTGAGCACTTGTAGGCTATGAAGTGAGATTTGAGACAAAATTTTTAAACAAAAGTGAGTATGGTGGCAATCCTTGCAACTTACAACTAATATGACATTAATCTCCTGAAAAAAGTGGAGAAAATAATAAAAAATTCAATTTTTCTTGGTGGCCTGCAGTTGTAGCATAATGAACAGCAAAGAACAGACACAACTCAAAATTACACATTTGAAAGACATCTCATTAATTGAACTTGCTTTGGTCAAAAAAATGAGTGATAAAAAACATGGATTTGAAGATAGCCAATGAAACCCCTGCTTGAAGTCTGATGGGGTGGCATCTCTTCCTTATCTCAGATTTCTTGGAGCTCTCGTGGCTATGAAAAGAAATTTGAGACAAGCAAATTTTGAAAAGAATATGGATTTAAAATTGACCACTGCAAACTCAATTGATTTTGATGTTTTTCACTTTTTGAATTTTCCTGATTGATTTTCTTATTTGATATACCTGGGTGCCATTTGATGCCCGAACCTATGCTTGAATATTTTGCAACTTGCTTTTGCTTCTTTATCTTCTTGCTCTCTCAATAACGCTGTATGTGCTCTTGCTGCCCATAACCTGTCTTCATGCTTTTTAATTGCCCAAGTAAATGCCCTCATCTTGATTGATGGATCATGATCTGTTGATCTAACCTCATGCCTTTACAACCCATGATCTATCTTTCATGCCTTCTTGCTGCCCCAATAAAATCCTTCTTTATGATTGAAGAATTGGGAACCCTTGTTTAACGAAGAAAACATGCCATTGCTTCGAAGCCTTTTTTTCTTTCAAATTCAAAGACTAAAGATTGATTGCTTCTTCTAGATGTTGGAATTCATTCCAATGAAAACCCAGAAGGAAAGACACTGAGCATGCCCCGGTTTTGATTGTTTGAAGAAGTATTTGCCCCTCAGTAGAGATGATCCTCTTTTTTCCTTTTTCTCTTTTTTTTCTTTTTTTTCTCTTTTCTTTTTCTTTTTCTTTTTTTTTTTTTTACCTTTGCCAAAAAGAAACCCTAATAGAAGAATGCAAATACAAACATAAGAAAATATGTTTTATACTAGTGGCCTCAGAATTCTCTAATGCTTGTAAAAACAGATGTTTTATGAAAAGATATAGATTCTCATCATAGGCCAAAAATATATGTTTTTGCTTTTTTTTGTGTTTTTATATTTTTTTTGAAAAAATGATCCAATCACTTATTAGCATATAGTCCAAAAGAATTAAAATCAAGTTGAATAATGAGAAGATTATTTCATAAAATGACGAAAGACCAAAATAAGCCTTTGGAACCTTTAGAATCATTCCCATGACCATCGGCTTGTCAATTGATACTTCAGATATGACGACTCTTTCAATCTGACTATTTTGCCCCAGTTTAGAAAGACATTTTCCTTCATCCAATTGAAGAGCAATTGTTTCTCCATTGTCTCCATGATATGAGAATTTATGACTTCAACTTCAGCAATAATTTCCTAATGGCAATTTTGATGGCCATCAACTTGTTCATGGATGATTCATATCATAGTTCTGATTATGTTGCTTCAGTCTTGAAAAGAGAATTTTCCTCAATCACTTGAAGAGTGACTGTATCTTAAAATAACCACCAACATGAGGACTTCATCTGGATCTATGCCAATTTTGGACTTTCCTCTCTGACGATTTCCTTCTTGTAGATAGCTGATTATTTGCCATGTAGCGCCCTCCCGGGTTTTCACTACATTTCCTTCCATTTTTTTTTCCGTTTTCTTTTTCTTTTCTCCCTTTTTTTTTATCCTTCATCACCAGCAACTATATAGTCAAAGCTGCCTTAATTCAAAATTTCTTAATCAAAGAGGACTTATGAATGGGACGAAACGAAGGCTTGGTGTTTATTTAGAAAGAAAAGGAATAAAAGGCTCAAATATCATATGATCAAATGGGTTAACTGAAATTGTAATTTTTAAGGCATTTCTTCCCTTGGAATGAATATAAAATTGCCCCAGTAATGAATTTCTTCCCTCAATTTTATTTCTTCATTTGAAACTTATTCTCCAGTATTGAACTTCTTCTTTTTTCCATTTTTTTCTTCACAATTTTGAAGACATTCTCCAAATAGCATTTGATTATCTTTTTTTTTTTTCCTTTTTTTTCTTTCTTTTTCTTCTTTTTTTTTCTCATTTCTTTGCCCCATTTTCTGAAAACATATTCAAAATCCCTTTTGAACTTCAATAATTTTCCCTTCATTCCTTTTTTTTTTATGCCTTAATAAATTTGCCCCAGTGTGGGGTTACAATTCTCAGTTTAGGTTACTTGGAAAAATGTATCAGGCTCAAAGGGTTTAACTAGGGATTTTAAAATTTTTTGGGGATATAAGAAAGAAAGGCCTCTTATCATTTTAAGAAAAGTTTGAATTTTAGACTTGGCAGAGTTGTACTACATGACTGGCTCAGGATTTTTTCTTCTCTCTTTTTTTTTTCTTCTTAATCACCTTCTGTCAACATGAAAGCCTCTTTAAATAGAACTTCTGTTATGAACAAGTTTTTCACCTTTTGATCAATCTTATGAATTTGGATTCTTTCCATCAAATGATGCCCAATTCTATTTCCAACGAAAAGGTCAGATCTTCTCCCATATTTTCAAGTGCAAAGCCCCAAAATTTCTTCAAACAATATTATCAACCTCCCTTTGAACGAATCAGCAAGTGGTGCGATTCTTTCTGTATTCTAATGAAGAAACTTCAAATCTTCTTCTATCTTTTCTGTTGAAGACTGTGGGTCATCTTTGGTTCCAAAGGCCATAAAATTGGTCACTTCATAATTTGCAGAATATTCTTCTCATGACACTTAAAAAGATTTGAATTTTCATATAAAATGTCTTTTTCTTTGCTTTTGGTCTCAAAATTGAGCCCAATGTCAAAGTCATATTCAACTCAATGAAATTCAATAAGAGATATGATTCATAAGTAAAAGGACCTTGCTGAAAACTCTTTTTCTTTCTAAAAAAATGTAAAAGGGAAAAATCTTTTTTTTTTTTTTTTCGAAGAGCCTTTATTAAAATCACTTCCTGAGAACAAGGCTCCTTGGGATCCTCAGGAAATGTGCATTCTTCTTATGGGAGTTTCTTTTCAAAGAACATGGGAGTTCGAAAACTGCCCCTGTTCTTAAAGGCAAAAGTTGACTTTTCTCCCTTTTTCAGATAATTTCTTTCTCTTGCTGAGTGAGGCAAGCCTTCCTGCTCATAACCAGGAGCATTTCTTTCAAGATAAACCATGACTGTTGGACCAATAGGAACGATAAGCTGAGAAGGGTCAAATCTTCTTTCTCCAGAGAAAATTGCCCCTATTGCATTTGAGCTGCCTGCCCCATTGTTATCGATAGGTGAGATGGGAGTGACTGAATTGAATGATAAGGAGTTATTATCCAACAAATCCTGGATTGCATGCTTTAGGGCCAAGCAACGATCTGTGGTATGCCCTGGAGTGCTCATATGATAATCACAGATTGCAGATGAATCATAATTCTTCCCCTTGCTTGCATGAGGATTTGGCAACCTCAAGGTCACATAACCCTTTTGAAGTAAAGTAGGCAAAAGCTCAGATGGTCTCATAGGCAGTTTATAAAATTCCCTTCTCTTCCTTACTTCTGTTTCCTCTTTCACAGGCTGTGCAGAAGGGACATTAATTTGGATAGGCAGCAAAGGAACTTGATGGGTTGGCTTGGTAGGAGGTGGATGGACATTGATTTGAAAGGGTTCCTTGGGAAGTTGCACCATATTCACCTCTGCTTCTCTCCTTTCCTCAGATTTTTTCTTTCCATTACCATTCTCCTTTTTCTGTGTAGAGAAAGTGGTGGAAGCTTCCTGGTTCAATACTGCAGAGTAATCAGCTATTTTCCCAGACTTGATCCCATCTTCAATTTTGTCTGCCACTTGCACTAGGGCAGCAAAGTTGGTGGTAGTTTGACCCACCAAGTGACTGTAAAACGGTTGCCCCAATGTCATGATGAAAGTTGAAATCATTTCTGGCTCCAACATAGGTGGCCTGACTTGTGCAGCCAACTCCCTCCACCTTTTAGCATATTGCCTTATGGTCTCATCATTTCTCTTCGCCATCCTCATCATGTCATACCGGTCTGGCACGATCTCCGAGTTAAACTTGTATTGTGCCAAAAAGGAATCTGCTAAATCCTTCCACCTTCTTATTTTCCCATGATCCAAAGTGGTAAACCACCTCAAAGCAGCTCCAGTTAAACTCCTCTGGAATAGTTGAATTAGTATGCCGTCATCCTAGCCAAACTGGCATAAAGCCCCACAGTATAACTTTAAATGGCTCATTGGGCAGCCAGTGCCATCATATTTATCGAAATCCGGACACTTGAATTTGGCCGGTAAGCATACATTGGGGTATAGACACAAATTTTCGAAATTGGTGCCTCCAAAGTTATTCACCCCTTTCACCTCCCTCAGTTCATCTTGGATCATTTCAAGTCTGTGCATGAATTTTCTTTCAACTTCTTCCCTCATCATTTCCTTTTCCTTAGCTTTGTCTGACTCCACTGTCTCATCCCTGATCAGTATAGGTTCAGGGGTGGCTTCGTAAACGGGTTCAGGAATAGGTTGAATCGGAGGTTGAATATTGATTTGGGGTGGAGGTGCTTGGTTGGAAGTGGAGGCTTGGTTCTGGGCTTGGACTTGTTGGGCCTGCACTGATAGTATGTTCTCTAGCATTCGGGCTAGTCCTGCCACCTACTCCTGAAGCAGGGCTAAATCTGGGTGAGGAGCATCAGCTTCAGTCTCAATGGGATTCATGGCGCAAGCTCTTGATTTGGTTACAGGAGCTATGGTTGCAAGTGTATTGGTACCTAGAAAAATAAAGAGAAAATATCAGTGTCAATTTAATCTCATTCACATGCCTATATATGCCTATGTGCAAGCTGGGTGAACACGAGTTTGAATTTGTTTCTTTCTTTATTTGCTTCTTTTCCTTTTTTTTTTTGAATTGTTGGAATATTCTAGGGCTTCCAATAGGTCCCACAAAAAGAGAAAAAGATCTGAAATTCAAAGGCTTTCAGAGGCCCAGGGATATTTTTTTGCAAAAGATCTGAAATTCAAAGGCTTTCAGAGGCCCAGGGGTATTTTTGAAAAAGGTCTGAAATTCAAAGGCTTTCAGAGGCCCAGAGATTTTTGAGAAAGGTCTGAAATTCAAAGGCTTTCAGAGGCCTGAGGAAAAAGATCTGAAATTCAAAGGCTTTCAGAGGCCCGAAAGATATGTGTCTATAATTCAGAGACTTATAGACGGCCCAAAGAAATGATTTGTCTAAAATTCAGAGGCTTTTAGACGGCCCAAAGAAAAATTTTTTTTTGTCTAAAATTCAGAGGCTTTTAGATGGCCCAAAGAAATGATTTGTCTAAAATTCAGAGGCTTTTAGACGGCCCAAAGAAATGATTGTCTAAAATTCAGAGGCTTTTAGATGGCCCAAAGAAATGATTGTCTAAAATTCAGAGGCTTTTAGATGGCCCAAAGGATATGATTTGTCTAAAATTCAGAGGCTTTTAGACGGCCCAAGCAAAGGTTGTGTCTAAAATTCAGAGGCTTTTAGATGGCCCAAAGAAAAATTTTTTTTTTTTGGTCTAAAATTCAGAGGCTTTTAGACGGCCCAAAGAAATGATTTGTCTAAAATTCAGAGGCTTTTAGACGGCCCAAAGAAATGATTGTCTAAAATTCAGAGGCTTTTAGATGGCCCAAAGGATATGATTTGTCTAAGATTCAGAGGCTTTTAGACGGCCCAAAAATGATTTGTCTAAAATTCAGAGGCTTTTAGACGGCCCAAAGGAATGATTTGTCTAAAATTCAGAGGCTTTTAGACGGCCCAAAAATGATTTGTCTAAAATTCAGAGGCTTTTAGACGACCCAAAGATCTGAAATTCAAAGGCTTTCAGAGGCCCAAAAGTTCTGAAATTCAAAGGCTTTCAGAGGCCCAAAAGAAAAAGGTCTGAAATTCAAAGGCTTTCAGAGGCCCAAAAGTTCTGAAATTCAAAGGCTTTCAGAGGCCCAAAAGAAAAAGGTCTGAAATTCAAAGGCTTTCAGAGGCCCAAAAGTTCTGAAATTCAAAGGCTTTCAGAGGCCCAAAAGAAAAAGGTCTGAAATTCAAAGGCTTTCAGAGGCCCGGAGTTTTTTTTTGAGAAAAAGTCTGAAATTCAAAGGCTTTCAGAGGCCCGGGGTTTTTTGAGAAAAAGTCTGAAATTCAAAGGCTTTCAGAGGCCCGGGGTTTTTTGAGAAAAAGTCTGAAATTCAAAGGCTTTCAGAGGCCCAGGGATTTTTTGAAAAATCTGAAATTCAAAGGCTTTCAGAGGCCCAAGAGTTTTGAAAAAGTCTGAAATTCAAAGGCTTTCAGAAGCCCAAGGAACCTTTCTCTATTTTTTTTTTTGATATATATATATATTTTTTGTTTTTTTTTGAAGCATTTTATTCAAACTTGTTTCCCTTTATCATTATTTAAAGGTTAAATGAAGATTTTAGTGGGAAAAACTGATTAAAGTTGAATATTCCGAGAAAACCGTATACACAGTACGGTCCAGCCCTGCCCGTATTCAAATTACGAGCAAGCTGTGACCGTATGGAAAACACGGGCGAGCCTAGCCCGTATAACCAATACGGGCAAGCCCAGCCCGTGTACTAAATGCGGTTTTACGGAACCCTGTTATATTTTTCCAATTTTTACATGGTTTGATCACTTTAATTGCTCATCCAAACATACGGTTCACCCAGTGCAAGGCTTCTAAACTATCCCAAAGTGGACTTTGACCTTTTTGCTAAAACACATGTTTAGGAAGGCACATGTACCCTCCAAATTGACACCATACTCAAGAATTTGGTACCCTTTTGTTGCCTCTTGTGTGTACATAGGGTAGGATTGATTCTAAACAGAGTTAGAGACTCTTCCTATGGACTGCACCAACTTTAGAAAATATGCATATTTTGGGACCAATTTTATCCCGAACCAATGGGTACCATGACACCCCTATGACATGAAAATATTGCAACACAATAGGATTACCTTGTTACCTTGTTTACCTTCAATATGGCATCCGCATTATGCCCTGGTTTGTAAGCCATGCAAACGGCCTTCCCACAATCATACAAACCCGTATTCCCACGTAATTGTGTACTTTAGCCAAAAACGTGTAACTCCACCTTCAAGCGTAGGGGTTTTGGGTTTTGGCTTAATGGCAACTTAGCACTCAAGCCTAGTGATGATCAGAATCCCAGATCCACATTATCATCACATCATTAGCTCAAAGTTCTAAGGTGAATGTTTTCACTTTCGCTTTCCGAAGTATCGACCTCGTTGCGCCAAGCTACACACATTCGGGTTCAACTTCCTATAGGTTAAGGGTAGGCCGTGTAAAAAATAAAAGGTGCACAGTGCATTGTAAACATAGGTTACATTCACAACGTCCCAAACCCTTGCCACTCTTTTCGTAGCCATGCATAAACAAACCAAGGCATAATAGGAAAGCATATTTAAAATAAACAAGTAAATAAAGCAATCCTATAGCACCCAAAACATGCTCATAAAAAAAATCATCTATCATGTAAACATATGATCATGTTATACACCCAAAATCCTCATGGAGATCATGCTGAAAATTAAAACATGCTATCATAAAAATATAGCAAGAAATAAGCATAGTTCATCAAAACGAACCTCCCCTACGCATGTTTGTAGAAACAATCCTATAAATCAAAATTAAGCATGTTTCTACCCCCATGAATTCTTAAGCAATAATTCAGATTTAAAATATACTCATCATGCTTAAGAACACAAAATAGCAAGCAAATCAAAAAATCAAAAACATGAACAAACACCAAAAGGCTCAAATCCACAAGTCCCCAGCGGAGTCGCCAGTTGTGAGACATGGGAAAAATCAAATCCAATGATTTCCTCAATCATCACACGGGATTAAATTAAACAAAGAGTCGCCACCATTCAATGTGTGAATGGACACCGAAATATTAAATAAGCACAAAAGGCAAATTTTAGGGCAAAATATCCTTCCTAAAAAAAAACAACCAGAGATGGGTAAGGGGATTAAGTTATGAACAGGGGAAGGTGTTAGGCACCCCTATTCATCCACACAAGGTGGTTGCCAGGTATTGTTCATGTTTAAAATAAAAGAAAAAGCTTGCTATAAAAATCACACAAAATCACAAAAAAGGCAAAAATATATGGTTTTTTCATATGAATAGTCTGATTGATCCAGAACTTTCAAATATGATCATACCATTCCTAGGGTTTCATGATCAAAATAAAATTGAGATAAAATCCAATAAAATCAATTTAAAGTGAAAAATCCAAAAATCTGGTTTCAAGTCAAAATTCTAGAAATCTAGAAAAATATGATTTTTATAAAATATTTCAAAATTGAACTTGAACAGTCCAGGACATTGATAAAGCCCAAATTTCACATTAAATCAGAAAATAAAAACCAAAAATACCCACGTTGATGAAAAGCACCAAAAGGGGATAACTGAGACCGTAGGGTCTTATCTCAATAATGAAAAACAATTCAAAAAAACATCTCATGAAACCCTAGAATTTACTTTTAGGCTTCTGGATTCAGATCTACCATATTGATCATGATAAATCCAAGATCCTAGCCTAAAATCACAAAAATCACGAAAACAGTGCTGTAGGTGCAAATATGTGGAAAATCCAAATTTTATCAAAAAGTGGGGATCTCATGCTATAAACATCATAGATTCATGTTATTCATTCAGATATATCATAAAAAGCATTAAAACATGATCAAGATATTCAAAACAGCCACATCTCACAAATTAGAGCACATGGGGGTCTACCCTACGGATCCACCTGTTCTCTTTTCCCCTAGTTCTCTCTTCACGTTTTACGGCTAGAGAGACTCTTGAGGTACTTGGAGATAGGTTTGGTTATACAAACACAATCATAGGCCTTATTCTAGAAGAAAAAGAAAAAAACAGATATGGGGTTCTATTCTAGGGATCCACCTGTTCTCTTTTCCCCTAGTTCTCTCTTCACGTTTTACGGCTAGAGAGACCCTTGAGGTACTTAGAGACAAGTTTAGGAATACAAAAACATATATGGCCTTATTCTACAGCAATAGAGATGATCCTATTACTTCTAGAATTGAAGACAGAAAATAAAAAGGGATAGGGGACTTACCTGGATTGAGCAGGCAGAGCAGCAGGGATTCCTTTCTCTTCTCTTGTAGCTTCTTAGAATTCCTTGGACTCAAAATTTCGTGGCCCTTAGCTAGAGGAATGAGCCTCTATTTATAGGCAAACCCAGGGGTATGGTTGGTCCAAGGTTTGGCAAGATAGAGTTTCAGTTTGAGTTAAACACAAGATCATGCCAATCCTTTATCCACAAGGATAAATGAGATAATTCGAACAGATAAATAAGAGAATTCGCTTATCCAAGAGAGATATTTGGGTGCAGATAAGGCTCAAAAATCAAAAAGGTAAAATTCGCACAAAGACCCCCGTGACCGTATATATATTACGGTCGCGCCCTGCCCGTATTATTAATACGGGCACGCCGTGACCGTATATCAACTGCAGGTATGACCAGCCCATAAACAAAATACGGTCATGACCAGTTTGGCCAGATTTTACACTTTTTTGACCTGTTTCAAATTCCAATTAATATTTTCAATTATTTTCTCATTTTTAGTGCAATTTGGGGTGTCTACACCTAATGGGGTTTGTTATGCAAATAAATAAAAAATTTAATAACAAAGTTAATAAGAGTTTTAAGATTAAAAGAAAATAAAAAAATAATAATAAAAATAAACAAA
This sequence comes from Buxus sempervirens, assembly GCA_947561395.2. Classification (NCBI taxonomy): domain Eukaryota; kingdom Viridiplantae; phylum Streptophyta; class Magnoliopsida; order Buxales; family Buxaceae; genus Buxus; species Buxus sempervirens. The sequence goes on along the minus strand of OX387182.1, from coordinate 46,228,934 downwards.
TAGAAATGAGTTGGACGAATTGGTCCAACTCATATTCTCTTGAGATATTGAGACTAAGCTTAAAAAAATATAAGCCTAATAAAAATGTGGGACAAAATAAACTTTGACCAAACCTAAATGAATGATGGTGTTTAAGAGAGGAAGAGGAAGAGGAAGAGGAAGAGTTAAGGGTTTAAGAGAGGAAGATGAGTTAGGTGTTTAGGTGTTTAAGAGAAGAAGAGGAGGAGTTAGGAGTTAAGGAAATGAGAGGCTTAGGAGACGAAGAGGAAATGTTAGGGGTTAAGAAGTTGAAGGGGTGGGAATTCTCTATAAAAAGGCTTGAAGTTGAGAGCAAAAGAGGAGGAGGATCAAAAGAAGAGAGTTCTTAAAAAAAAGCAAAGAGGGAAGTGAGAAAAAGGAGGAAGAAGGTTGTGTAGGAGGAAAGAGAAAACATCTGGAGTTGAGCTCATTAGCTTCCGAGAAATCAATCCTATACCAGGTTTTTTTTTCTCTATTTTTGTTTGTTTATTTTTAATCAAGTTTTTTTTAATGTTGTTGAATTATACAATGAAAATATGATAATACAAAGCATGTCACTGTTATGTTATAGCCGAATGTTTTTTATTTAGTGTTGCTCAATTATCAAATAAAAAACTGATATGATAATCATTGTTTTTTTTGTTGCTCAATTTATTGTATTTTTATTGTGTGGATTCATTGCCTGAGTTCTGCGTTTTGGTTTGAGAAACCAGCACTCTCGTTTGGTTTCTCAAACCAAAAATCTTTCATTGGTGTTTTGCCTTTATGCATTTTGCTTGGAGAAATCATTTGCTACATGTTTTTTTGCTACGTGGGGCTGTAGGAAAGTGTCTTATTGGAGGAATAGAATCACTTGCTTTGTACAAAAACGTCAAGAGTAGCATAACCGTGTGACTATTTGAGTTCCATTTTGTTTGATTAACATATATCAATACCTTGTTTAATCATCTTATAAATCATTGTAGGAATGGTTTGGATACTTTTTTTGAGGTTATTTGCCTGGATTGGAACCATGAATAGTCATTGGGTAATCTTTAAAAAAGTATGATTTTCAGAATATTTCAGAATTTTTTTTACTAGTACAAGTGAAGAAATTCCTCATTTTTTTAATTCTGTCGTCTTCAAAATGAATCAAGCATTCTTTTCCCTATTTTTTTTCATATTTTTTGAGTGCCAAAACGGCAAACCAAGCCAAACCCCAAGACTTTGAACAATCGGCCATGGTTTGGGCTAGTTTATTGTAAATTCGATAAATAGTAGAGTAATTTGTGCAATTTTAAAAAAAAAGTTGGGCAAAGATGAAATTCTCAATTCTGTTATGAATCTAACTTTTGAAATTTTATTGCAAAAGACCCCTACATTCTTTTTTAGCTTTACTCTCTCGTTTTAAAAGCTTTTTTGAGTGGGATTTTGCTGTGTTTCCTAATCTTGAGTCCTCTACTATGCAAATCACAAATTTTGGAGAACTTTCCTTGTAAAATGACCTTTTTGCCCTCAAAGAGAAATAAGGTCTTCTTACCTAAAAAAAAAGGAATAATAAAAAATGGTAATTATATGTTTAATATAATTAAACCACGGGGCCCATCCATGAAGACTCATTCACATGAATTTCAAAGGCCACATGTAAAATTGGGCTAGACCCTGAGAGGCCCAAACAGACCCAAAACGATACATGTTGGCATTAACCTAAATTGCTTTTCTTTAGATATAATTTTGTGTAGACCTTATACATATAGATTAATATTTGTTGTATACATAAAATGATAACAAAATTAGAAAAGAAGATAAAATATATATATATTAAAAAAATATAATAGAGCCCATTAAATATCCAACTAATTTAAGGGAACCCATTTTGGTGGGGCAACCCATGGTGTTCAAGGACTTCCCTAGGTTGCAATCGGATCACTCATCCGGAATCACTGGTTCAGACCAAAAGTCAACAAAGTGTCTACCTACACCATTTCAGGTAGTGGCGACTCCATTAAACATGTAACACGCTTTTTTCGCGCGCCCGAGGTGCGCACAACCGCATTTTATCTGCAGTCTGGTCGTGACCGCAGTTGATATGCAATCACGGGGTTTTTTGAGCGAATTTGTCATTTTTCGATTTCTGAGCCTTATTTACACTCAAACCACTCTCTGGGAGATTCGAATCCCCTTTTTGACCCTCTGTGGTTTAATTGATTTACATTAACTCCTTCTTTGAAACTCAATTGGAACATTCTGGAACCCTATTTTGGCATACCCCTGGGACCAACCATGCCCCTGGGTTTGTCTATAAATAGAGGGCCTCTCCTCAAGCAAAAGGCGGAGAATTTGAAGCTTGAAGAGCTCCGAGTGAAGAAGGGAACCCTTGCCTCTCTGCTTTCTCAATCCAGGTAAGTCTCTTTTCTCTTTTATTTTCTGTTTTTAATTCTAGAGATAGTCTATTCTTCTCCATTTCTGGAGAATAAAGCCTAGTTTATATTTGTATCCCCAAACCTGTCTCCAAGTACCTCAAGACTCCTCTCTAGCCATAAAACGTGAAGAGAGAGTTAGGGGAAAAGAGAACAGGTGGATCTTTAGAATAGAACCTATAATATGTTCTTCTCCATTTTTTTTGAATAAGGCCTTTCTATGTTTGTATTTCCAAAGCTGTCTCCAAGTACCTCAAGACTCCTTTCTAGGCGTAAAACGTGAAGAGAGAGCTAGGGGAAAAGAGAACAGGTGGATCCTTAGAATAAAACCTTATAGTCTGTTCTTTTCTCTTTTTTGTAGAATAAGGCCATTTGATTGTGTTTGTATCCCCAAACCTATCTCCAAGTACCTCAAGACTCCTCTCTAGCTGTAAAACGTGAAGATAGAGCTAGGGGAAAAGAGAACAAGTGGATCCGTAGGATAGGCCCCTATGTGCTGTAATTTGTGATATGTGATTTCTTTTACTATTCTGTTCATGTTTTAAAAGTTTTATTCTGAATCTAGAGAAATCCTATGGATCCATGCTGTTTATAGCATGAGATCCCTATTTCCTCCTACAGTTTTGGTTTTTCACACATATTGCACCTATATCACTTTTTTCTTGATTTTGGTGATATTTGGCTAGGATTCTGGATCTACCATGATCTATATGGTAGATCTAAAACCAAAAGCTTGAAAGTAACCTATAGGGTTTCATGATGTGATTTTGAAGATGTTTTAATTTTGGAGAGAGGATCCTATGGTCTAAACTCTCCCTTTTGATGTTTTTTTTTCATCAACATGGGTTGATTGGGGTTCTATCTCTCCAATAATGAGAAATCTGGATCAGATTTGTACCCTAAAGAACTTTACTCTTCAATGTTTTAATCAATAGATTTCAATCTAGTTTTTCAACCTTCTAATGGTTTAGGCTAAAGCTAGTTTTTCAGGTTTCACTTTAGGATGGTTTTCTTTGATTTTTATCTCAATTTTATTTCAATCATGAAACCCTTAGAATGGTGTGATCATATTGAAGGTTTTGAATTAATCGGGCTATTCATATGAAAAACCATACACTTTTGTCACTTTTATGATTTTTTCTTTATTAAGCAAATTTTCTTTATTTTTAACATGAACAATACTGGTAACCACCTTGTGTGGATGAATAGGGGTGACTAACACCTTCCCCTGTTCATAACCTAATCTCCTTACCCATCTCTGGTTGTTTTTTGTTTTGTATTTTAAAATAGAGTTATTTTTATTCTAATTTCTGTCTTTTTTATTTGATTTGATATTTTGGTGTCCATTCACATTTAAACAGAATGGTGGTGACTCCTTGTTTTAATGAATCCCGTGTGATGATTAGGAAGTCATTAAATTGATTTTCTATGTCTCACAGATATGATGAATTAAAAATAATTCACATGATATTATAGTAAAAGAATTATTTGAATTTTTAAAGGAAGACTCCATGATTAAAATTTGGATATGTCTAAATGTAGCGCCCCAGATCTGGGTTTGCCCTATCATGGCACCGACCCGTCCCCGAGATCTACTTATGGGCCCAATAGAACCTGATAAACACAATTTCCTGGGCAATTACAATGTAATTATCAGAGTGCATAAGCTAAAGAAGCATGGAATAAAAATTTTCCATCTAACAAAGATCTTATGTATTATAATCTCTAAAACATGATATCTGTGTATACAAAATACAACTAACGCATCTAATTGCTCACAAGTTCTTTCTCAAATCTACAAACATGTACAAAAGATATCTCCCAAGAGTATTAGTCCAAAAAGGATATTTACATCCCATATACAATCCCCAAGACAAAATACAACATCATAAAAAGAATCCTACTGCGGGTAGTAGTAGCCCTCAAGCCTGTACTCAAGCTCACCCTCAATATCTGCCCCGGTACGTGGCTCACCAAGCAGATTTGAAAACAAATCCGGTAAAACAAAACATGCGTGAGACTTAAAGTCCCCGTAAGCAGCAAACATGCATGCAGAGAAACAGTTTATGCAATTTTGTAACATCATGATAATATTCACAAGTATAAGATACCAAATGTAAACCAAAACATCTCAAACAGATATAAAGTATAATTCCAAGTCAAATATCTCAATTGGGTAATTCATGAAATCAAATCAACAATTCCAAGTCAAATGTCCAAATCAGATTAATGACCACTGACCAAGAGTAAGGCCAAGCGGAATACTTCTACACTGCCGATGGATCAAGGCCTAGCGGAGTACTTCTACACTACCGACAAATCAAGGCTAAGTGGAGTACTTCTTCGCTGCCCGATGAATCAAGGCCAAGTGGAGTATTTCTTCGTTGTCCGATAAATCAAGGCTAAGTGGAGTACTTCTACGCTGCCCGATGAATCAAGGCCAAGCGGAGTACTTCTACACTGCCCCGGTTCATGAAATCCAAAATCAATCAAAACGAATACCATAAAATCCTCAAAATACATTTTGGATGAGTGTGATAGTCTTAGGATTCCTAAAAAGGTCACCCTACCAAAAATCAATGGATTCCGAGACGAAAAGTTTTGGACCTTAAAAATATTCTAAGTCTGGTTAAAAACGTTAACTTTTTGGTATAGAATTTTTCTAGACAAATCTACAAGGAGTTTGGGGCTCAAATTCTGGTTGTAGTCTATTGAAGGGTATACAAATCTTTTGGAATTTTCTGGGCTTCTGAATCACTCGTTTGGATATCAAACTCAAAAAGTGGCATTTTATGAAAATCGGGAAAACTGAAAATTTAGGCATGAACTAGAAAATTGACTTTTTATTGGTTGGAAATTGGGCCTTGGGAGTATTTTATTGGTTCCAAATGGGGGGTAAAACCTTATTTACATGTAAAGACTTAAGTAAATGGAGCAATAAATACACAGGATATTTTGAGGTTGGATGTGCGCGCGTTGAGGTAATACACAGGGCAACGTTCGGGTGTTGAGGTTGGACGTTTACTTAAATGTCTTTCATGGAAATAAGGGTGCTATGTGGGAGGCCTGGGCTGTTTGGGAAAGACTTGGTGAAGAAAAGGGGTGGAGAACTCAAACAAAACATAGGCTTAACGTTCGGGCGTTCACTTTAGGGTCTTGGGGACGTTCGGGCGTTAAGGTTAGAACAAGGTGGACGTTCGGGCGTTGAGGTTTAAAGTGCGCACGCCCAGGTTTAAAACAGGGTCGACGCGCGCGCGCTGAAGTTGAACGTTCGCGTGTTAAGGTAATAAACAAGGCAACGTGCGCTCGTTGAAGGTTGACGTTCGCACGTTGAGGCTATGGATTAATCGTCCAGGCAAATCCTGATTCGCGATTAGGATAACAGAGACTTGTTTTAGGGGTTTTGGCTCAGGATTAATCGCCAATTTTCCAGATTAATCGTAAGGTCGGGTTTTCAACTATTTTTGGCTATTTTCAATACAAAACTCATGTAAGTCATTTCCAACACTTTCAACATCAAATAGAATGATCATAAAACATCCCAATATGCTTTAAAACACTTTCCAAAACAAAGATTCATCCCAAATCGACATGAACACAAATCTAGCACATAAAACCTCATTCAAAACACAAATCTCAAACCCTAATCCGAAATATAATCAATAGAGCTGGAAATCAATGGTAAATCAATAGAAAACTAAACAAGATTATCATACAACCAAAACCCTACGAATTTTAGCAATAAAAACCAACATGCAAGATCATTTCATCAAATCAACCAAACCCTAGAGAGAGAATACGAATTTTTGGTAATACATTTTGTTTGAAGGGTTTGCTACTTACTTGTTAATGGAAAAACAACCTCCTCTTCTTCTCCTTCTTCTTGAAGCTTTGAAGCAAGCTCCCACAACTCTCTCTCTCTTTCTATACGATTAAGACAAGAGGAAGTGTTCTCAAAACATTTAGAATAGAAATTAGGGCATCCTTTTATATGCCCAAGTTTTTGGTCTTCAAATCTGCCCCTAAACAAAGCTTTTATTCAGCTAAAACCCTAGGGTATACCTAAGGCATACCAGGGGTACCTTAGTGTTATTTGAGGGGGTACCTTGGTATTAAATGGGGGTACTTTGGTGGTTCAAGGGTTTTCTTTAACTATTTCAAGGGGTATACTATAGGGATGCTTGGGGGTACTTTAGTGTTATTCGAGGGCGATACCTTGGTATTAAGTAGGAGTACCTTAGTGTTAAGTAGGGGTACCTTGGTGTTTCAAGGGGGTTTGCCTTAGCCACTTCAAGAGGTATGTTTTAGGGATGCTTGGGAGGTGTATCTCAGTTAACACAAGGGATACTTTAGTTATATGAGGGGTACTTCAGTTATTTGAGGAGGTACCTTGATGTTTCAAGGGATTTTCCTTAGTCATACTAAGGGGTAAACCTTAGATAAGCTTAGGGGGTGTACCTTAGTTATATTGATGAGGGGTACTTAGCTATGGAAGGGGTGTACCTTAGTTATATGAGGAGGTACCTTTAAGTAACACAAGGAGGGTGTACCCTAGGTAATATAAGGTATGTACCTTAGGTATGTTGGAGGTACTTTAGTTACATAAAGGGGGTACCTTAGCTGTATAAGGGAATGTACCTTAGATAAACAAGGGGGTACTTTAAGTAAAACAGTGGGGTACTTTAGTTAAAATAAAGGGATACCTTAGGCAATACAAGTGAGGCACCTTAGGTATAATTAGGGGGTACTTTAGGTATTCGAATGGGGTACCTTAGGCAAAACAGTGGGGTACCTTAGCCAATATGAGTGAGGTGCCTTAAGTAACACAAGGGGATACCTTAGGTAAACATAGGGGTATCTTAAGCAAACACAAGGGGATACCTTAGGTAAACACAGGGGTACTTTAAGTATAATTGGGAGGTACTTTAAGTAACACTTTGGTGGTACCTTGGGTAATACATGGGTGTACTTTGGGCATACAATGGGGGTACCTTAGGTAATACATGGGTGTACTTTAGGTAATGCATGGGTATACCTTAGGCATACTTGGGTGGTACCTTAGGTAACACAAGAGGTACTTTAGTAGTATTTGGGAGGGTACCTTGGGCAATGTATAGGTGTACTTCTAGTGTTATTCGGGAGGGTACCTGGGGTATATTTTGGGGTACCCTAGGTATACTTGAGAGTTACTCTAGGTGTTTTTAGGGAATACTTTAGGTACATGTGAGAGATACCTTGGGTACACTTGGATGGAATTTGGGTACACTTGGAAGGTACTTTAAGTATACTCGGGAAATACTTTGTGGTACACTTAACTCTAATTTTTTCCGAATTTGATTTCAAATTCACTAGATCTAATTGAAAGATACCTTAGCCAAATGTAATTAAGGCATAACACTAACTAAGCTTACCTTAATAACTTCGATAAAATTCAATTGATTTCCCTAAATCCTCAAGTATAATCCACATTTACCTCATCTTCATAATACAAGTACTTAGTTAGTCTAATAATCACACTTTAGGTAATTAATCTTAATAATTAAGATATAATCCGGGTCGGGGTTTTACACTAAATAATCATGTGGTATTTAGGAAGTCTCCAGCGGAGTTGCTAGTTGTGAGACCATGGAATTGCCTAGGGATTTCCTAAATACCACACGGGATTGAACAAAAATAGAAGTTAATACCATCCATGAGTCTTGGTGTGGATGGATACCAAAGTGAGCATAAAAGAACAAAATAAAGTCAAAGTAGCTCTAATTTAAGGTTTAGTCCAGATATAGGGTAAGTGGGTTAGGTTATGAGTAGGGAAAGGTGTTAGGCACCCCCAATCATCCATATAAGATGGTTGCCATAGGTCTATCATGTTAAGATTGCTTGCACACATCAAACCATTCAAAAATAAAGCAAAAGGAACTAAAAATTGTATTATTCACCTTGAGATATATCCATTTGATTTGGATATTTTCTAAGGTTTCATCACTCTCAGGACCTTATGATTAACTCAAAAATCAAGGAAAAGAAGATTAAAACAAACCAGAAAAATCAGTGCAACAGAGAGTTATTTGAGTTATGCACATTGGAATGATCATAACTCATACATTTCAAACTCAAATTGAGTGAAACTAAAGCCATTTGAAAGCTTACTTAAAATAAAAAAATTCAATAAAAAATGCATTCAAATCTAATTCAAATCAAGAGAGTTATGCTTTTTCGAAGTTGTTGATCTATCATAGTAACAGTGATCACCAGACCTACTTCACAAGTTTATTGGTGGAAATTTCCACCATATAAATATATGAAAACTGGTATGGATGAAGTAGGAGATGCTTTCTTTCAAATGGCATAGGCCTCATTCAAAAATTCATCCACATGTGGTCAGTGTACCTTCACAAACATGCCAACTCCATCACATATTATCCCTGTAATTTGCTATTGAGTAGTACAAGGTCAATCAAGCACATAAAGTACTATTTTGATTCAAAAAAATATAAAACCAATTAAATTTGAAAATAGAATCATAAAGAAAAACTCAAAAACAAGAATCAATCAAATCGGAGTTGAAATGAACCTTTAGTGCTCAATAAAAGTTACAAGTGCAGTAATCTATGTAAAATAGACCAGTCAAGCTTTAATTAAATGGTGTGAGCAAATGGCTATGTAACGCCCTAGATTCGAGTTACGTAGCATAACCGTAACTCATCTTCAAGTGTTATCTTTTTCATCCAAGATCGATATGTCAGAAGGAAAAGGAACATGAAATCAACAATGATCTACTACACCAGAGTCAACTACATCACCAAACTGAATACAAATATATATATATATATATATTACCACAACTCTCAATCCAAGACAATTATAAACCTAAATTAATATAAAAACAGCTATATAACGCCTGTAAATACAAGGTTGGGCTATGCCCCTGATACCTGATAAACACAAACATGAACATTTATGCATTAAGCATCTATTCAAAGCTAAACCATTAAACATACACAGACCTAAAATAAAGTTTACTAAGTTTTATACACACAATCTCTCTCTCTCTCTCTCTCTCTCTCTCTCTCTATACACAATTTATACAAGATCCAAAAATAGATAACTACAAAAAGTGTTGTCCAACCTGTGCGCACCTAAATCTAGATCCTGGATCGCACACCGGGCGCACTTTCAGTGCGTGCCACGGGATTTTCGGAGTCGCCACTGCCTGAGAGTGCAGGCAGACACGGTTTTGCCCTAACTGGGTCTAAGTCTGGTCTGCGGCTTCTTAGAGATCTAGCTAAGTCCTCGGTTACGGTTCAGGGAAGTCCTGAAGACATCCCGGTCCGCCCCGTCGGTTCGACGGGTCCCTCGGGTCTCCCTGGTTTTTTGAGTCAAGCTCACTCTTCTTAGAGCAGCATGCTGCTTTATTTGGTCTGGTGGGGCCCTCTGAAGGTGTGGGTCCCTTTTATTTTGATTTTATCTTTTTTTTATTTTCTCTAAGTGAAATGGGTCGGACCCGGGTCCCGTTGGAAGACCCGTGGGCTACCGTGGTTGGGCCTTGGGCCCAATTGGGTTATTGGGTAACCCATTTGGTTATTTTATTTATTTACAACTTATTTGGGCTTAATGGGCTTGTAATGGGCCCATGAGCCAAAGATCAAGTGGCCTGGAGCTCGTTTGTTGAAAACGGGCCCGGTATGGGCCGGTCTAAGGTGGGCCCCACAAATGGGCCTATGGTAATCTTGGTTGGGCCATCTAGGCCCACAGTCTTTTATTGGGCTCAAAATAGCCCAAATTGTCTAAAAGGCCGGTTCAAGCCAGTTTGGGTCGAATCAGGTTCAACCGGTCCAAATGAATTAATTTTTAAGTCACTTTTTCAATCCGACTGCATTCTCAATGTGGTTTGGTCAGAACCGCAGACATACTACGGTTCTAGCCAAACCCATCTGTGTATGCGGTTGCTGCTCAGCTCCACTTGTTTGCGCCGATTTTGATCTGAATCAGTTTGGTGACTTTTCTGGGACCTCCAACGACCTCCGTCGAGCTTCCAGCATTTCCGGTATACCACCTTTGTTTCATTTGGCTTGAGGAACCACTTTTCTTCTCTTTTTGCAGGTATCAATGAGACAAACTTTTCCTTGGACCACTTATGATCCTTTGTCAAGAAGGATAGGAGAGGGGGGAAGCATGGTTTACAACAGATTTTGGGAGACAAATCCCTTGTAATCAAAATAAGCCCATTGAAGTTAGTTTAAAGATCCTTTCTTCTCTTTTTAAACTCAAATTTATCCTCCTCCCTTCAAATGGAATTTCCTTCTTATTATGGGGAATGTGGGGAACTCATAACCATGCAAGAATAATAGAAAAACAGGTGATACAAATAACAAGATAAAAGTAGTTAGGACATGTTTAGGAAGCATCAAATTCAATGTATGATGAATAATACATTACCAGAAACATTTCTTTGCTATTACCTTGTTCTTGGTGATATGTGATGGAGCTCCAAGAATTTGGGCAGCGTTTCCGCGTCCTAGTAAGCTTTCAAATGGGGTTTTCAAAGGATCTCAATGGGTTTATGCTTACCAGGTGAAAAGGAGAGGTTGGACAGCATTCCAGGGGTATTTTGGGTATTATAGTATTTATGATTGGGGTGGCAGCATCCGGGCAGGGGTTGGTCGTGGCTAGCACAAGAGGGAGAGGAGGGGGAGACCAAATGGGAAGGCTTGCTTCAAATGGGGGCTGGCCCTCTATTTATAGGCAAAAAGTGCCGGAACCGCACTTGAAGTGCGGTTTGGTCACAACCGCACTTGAAGTGCGGTTGTGACAAAATTGCACTAAAAAATCAAAAACCGCACTTAAAGTGCGGTTGGCATTCAACACGTGCAAATCTGCGCGAATCTGCCAGCTGTTGCCGTACAGGACACGCGTCCACCTTCTAGAAGATCGGACCGTATCTGAAGTGCGGTTCGGACCAAACCGTACTTCAAGTGCGGTTTCGCACGTTTTTTAAATGCCGGATTTCAAACAGTTTATGAAATTTGATTTTTAATAAAGATTTTATTCGATTTTATTATTATTTTATTATAAAATCCGAGATTCTTTATAATTATATTATTAAAATATTCAAAATATCTAAAATTATATTATTAAAACATTATTATATGATTATTTTATTTATTTGTTCATTTATTTTGCTTTATTCTGCTGTTTTTGCCGCACGGGTTGTTTTCTTGAAATTTCAACTGCTCATAATTTCTTCGTTTGGTGTCCGATTTGAGCAAACTTAATGTCGTTGGAATCAGCTCGGAACCAGCTATCTATTGAGATCAATTTTAGCAGTTGGATTGGGGCCGAGCAAAAAGTCAACTTTTTGCTTTTTGGAAGTTTGACCGGGTCATATTTTTCTCACCTGGACTCCGATTCCAGCAAACTCAGTTGCGTTAGAACCGTGTCGAAATGCTCTTTTCAATGAGATGAAGTTTGATGGCCGAATTCACTTGAATCAAAAAGTCAATTTTTTGGCCCCTTCAGGGTTTGACTTTTAATTTGACTTTTCATTTTTCTTCATTTTGGGGGTGCAAAAATCAGGTGCTAACACAACCCTATCCAAGATAGTAATAATCCTCAGGATGGTAATCATCATCCAATTTGTTATTTCTTCCTACCCCAGTTTGTGCTCGACCTCTAGATCTATCTGAAAATAAAACTGTTAAAACAAAACGCGTGAGACTAACGTCCCAGTAAGCAGCACAATGCATGATAAGAACATTTTATGTAGTTTCAAACATTAAAGTAGCATGCTAATGTACTGTACAATCAATCTCTGGCAAAAACCGGCTAAGAGGCATTTCATTTTCAGGTAAACAATACTTGAACTTTACGAAATCATAAATCATAAATAGATAGACTCAAATTAATCTAAATTGCAATATTAGTAATCTTAGTAACAACCTCATGTAATAGCAATGATGTAATTCACTTGTCAAATTCGCCACCTCACGACTTACAATGGAAAGATCTAGCTAGGATCGCTCTTCCAAAGCGGAGCACTCAAGCATGAGACATGCATGAGCTGGCAAGTACAACCCAGTCCAACCATAGCAAGTTAATGATCTCTTTCAGACCATCGAGTTAGTGATCTCTATTAGACCATCGAGTTAGTGATCTCAATGAGACCATCTAGTTGACTTTACGGGTTGCTGTGGCACAATCTGAGGAGGATGCAAGTTCACAACTCCCGGCCCCTCACGAGCTAAAGTGAACGGCAATCCACTACCCACAAATATAATAATATAATATCACTGTTATTTAAATACCATAGGCGAACTGCCTTACTTAAGTATGCCTTATGTTACACACTTTAACAATGAAACCAACTTTGACTTAACCAACACATGAGAAGCCACTTCTTAACACAAGTTAGAATTAACCAATTTCATACTTGAAAAAGACCAACACAAATTATCCACATTTTGTTTGCAGTTGCTGCTTACTATGTAAATCTGATTTTAACTACTTAATTGAATACTAAACCTGATCCAATCTATAAGGAATTGGTATGCGTGCTATATATCGTTGGAAAGCTCTACGAGTTTAGTTTCCAACGCAACAAACGGTTCATAATTCGGAGTTTCCTACAGTAAGTTATGGTCGTTTTACTACAGATGGTTACAAACAGCCGCGAAAACCCAACTCGCTGATGGCTTCACTTCGGTGATTTTTAATTTCCAGATTTGGGGTCCAAGTCACCTACCATCACTTATTTTCAACTACAAACACCATAAACTAAATTTTAGACTACTAATATGAATTTTTACACAAAGATTTCAAGTCCTCGCAATCCACCGAAATCTTCATAATTTTAAGATAGCCTAACAGGGTGACTTCCATATGTTATCTTTCGATCGTTGGTTTTCTATTTTCCTTGACTAATTTGTTCTTCCTCGTATAGTTTCCTTGTCTAATAGCAACATATTAGAACTGTCTTTTGTGTTCTCTTGCAAATCATACTCCAAGAAATTGTTAAACCAACAAACCTAGTTTAATTCTAGATATCATGCCAATCTAATTATGCCTGGTGATAAAGTCTATATCATGATTGCATACACTCCATGAAAATTGGAAATCCAGGATTAAAGAACCTTTAGCATCAACAATGCTGATTCAAGATCATGATTCTCCGCACAAGTTATAATATCACACTACTACAACTTACTCAACATTTTCATAATATTAGGTGTCTTCACTAAACATTTACCAATTCTATACCCCAATAAACAAGTTCATTGATTGGACATTTACTTACTTCGCATTCTTCTTATTTTCTCATTTCCCCGAGAGTCATACAATACCCATTCATAGGTAGTATAGCCGAAAAGGCTCTCCATTAAATTTGAAACCCAACAGTAACCCATTCAACAGTAATCGCAACCATTCAACAGTAACTCATTCAACAGTAACCCGTTCAACAGTAATCGAAACCATTCAACAGTAATCGATCAAAACATAAATCCATCGAAACCCAACAAAAATCAGAAATCAGAATTCAGAAATCGAAACCCAACAGAAACTTTTCCAACAAAATCGCCCAACTTTTCCAACAGAAATAAGAAATCAGAGAACAAACAGAAATCAGAAAAACAAACGAGAATCGATCGAATCGAAGAAAACTATGCTACTTACAGATTTCGCAAAATCCATGCTCACTCGCACTTCTTCTTCTCACCAACGATCACCCCTTTGTTTTTTACTTTTTCTTCTTCTCCTCTCCTTTCTTCTCCATAGTTTCTTCCTCTCCTTTCTTCTCCACGTTTCCCCCCTTGTTCTGTTAACCCTCAACAACGACCAGCCCTCTCTTCTTCTTCTTCTCCTTCTTCTCCCCTGCAGCTAACCCTCACGAACAACCCCTTCTCTTCCTCCTCTTCTTCTTCTTCTCTTTTCTCTTCTTCCTCCTTCTTCTTCCTCCACAATTCCGTTCTTCTACGGTTTTTTTTTCTTCTTTACCCCAAACCCTTGACGCCCTCTCTTGAGATGAAAGAACCTACGGGTTCTTTGACTTTATTTTTTTTGTTTTTTTGTTTTTTCATTTAACCTTGAACCAGTTCAACCAAGTGAACCAATCCTAATAAACCATTGGTCTAATTGACTTGTTCTTAATTTAATACAATTGGTTTAATTGAATTGTATTTCTCTATTGTTCTTACTTAATTTATTTAATTAATCTTAATTAAAATTTTCTCCAAATTCTGGGTCTTACAGGCTACATGAAAGTTTTTTCAAAATTCACAAGATTAGGCTCAAACACCTTTCAAATACAATTGATTTCATTTAAAAATTCATTAGAATGACCAAGTAATGAACAGAACAAATTGGAGCACAGATTTTGTCCAGATTTATAAACATATAGTGAAAATCACCACAAAACCTTAGATCTGTGTACACAGCTATTCAAATCCAATCCAAAACAATTGAAATGAAATAAAACACTCTAAAAACATTTAGGGCAAAAGTTGGCTCAGATCTCTCATGGTTTGGAGATGGAGAGCCAATTGGAGCTCCTTTTACTTGGAATCACATTGATCTAAGGAGATTTGGCCATGAGGCCTTCTCCATGAGATTAAAACCTTCTAAAAACTTGACAAAAAGTCATGAGACATTGCTTTAAGGCTGAAATCGCAGATCTATCATACTGAGCATGATAAATCTAAGACTTATGCCTAGAATTGAGCAAAATCACAACTGAGTGTGTGTATGGGCAAAGTGCGTAGAAAACTCAATAATATGGAGAAAAACAACTAGGAACATCAATTAAAACATGATCAAAATGAAAGAACCAAAAACCAAACAAAAATGGTTCTAATCTTGAAGGTTCCATCCCATAGATCGTTTCCTCTAGACTTCTCTTCACTTTTATGGTTAGAGAGAGACTTAAGGTACTTTGATCAAGGGTTTGGGGCTATAATCACAAAGGGGCCTTATTCTACAGAAAGATAGAAGATGAGAATGCTGGAATTGAAAGAGAAGACTGAAATTAAAAGGAGATTATACCTTGCTCCTTCTTCTTCAAGCCAAGTCTTCAAGTGTTCACTCCATTTGAGCTTCCCCGCTTCTTAGCAAGACTCTTGAGCAACAAATTTGCAGCCATTTGCATGAGGGAATTGGGCAAATTTTGGAGGTTAAATTGGGCAAATCCAACCTTCCAGAGAGAGGCTTTAACATAAATAAGAGGAAGCTCATAGGAATTTTCATTTTGAGCATTTTTTTAAGTTAACCGATAACTCATATCGATTATGAAGAAATATCAATGTGACCGATATTAAATATCAATCATGAAGAAATATAAGTTTGACCGATATTAAATACCAGTCATGAAGAAATTTGACAGATAAAAATTCTTGGTTACGAAAAAGTTATAACATAACCGACATAACCACACGGTTAACCTTGATCAAAATGTTTTATACATTAACCGAATTACGAATATGGTGAAGATGTATATAACCATATTTACCATACGGTCCTCCATGATTTCATTGAATGTGAGATGAAAACACATGCAATAATATATGTTTTTCATTCCTTATCATTTTCTCATACGTTGGCGCAATTTGGGGTGTCTACAGCTATGACTGACCCCAAGATCAAGCGCTACATATGGTGCCGAGTGCTTTTTTACAGTGAATAGGTAACACTCGATCCCTGCACGAACTTGGGTTGAGCGCCAAATGACAGATTCTTCATAAACTTAGATTTTTGTGCGCAAATAAGATTTAAATGTTTTTTCTTGGATTTTAATAATTGAATAAGTTATAAATAGGCTAAATTGAGCTATTAAAATGGCAGTTTGAGATTTAAATAAAAGGTTTAGATTTTGGAACAAGGATTCTAAAATTGGTTCTATTTTGAGATGAAACAAGAAGAAACTAGTTTTCTTATAATTTTAATAGGATTTGTAGAATTCTTATACTTCATTAAGATGATAATACACCTGTTTTAATCTCTGAAATAATTGAACTCAGATTTTTATAAGTTTTGGTACCTTAGGTTTAAAATGAGGAAATTTAGACAGTATTGAATAATTTACTATAGATGAGCCTTGATCCAAGGGGTATTATTATTCATCAGCTATTATTGTGGAATTATAACTCAATAACTACTTAGATTAGGATGTTTGAGAGTGTTTGTACTGGTAAAACTATTTTTGGGGTTTTAATAAAGATTTTGGGTATGTTTTGTCAAAAAGTGTCAAGTTTTGGGGATTTAAAGTACTTCATGGATTTCATTTCAGATTTGAGTAATTTCATTGATCTTTACACTTGTCTTAGAAGTATTTGAATTGGTTTTCATGGATCTTATGATAGAATTATTGGTTTTCCTTGTATCTCGGAGTGGGGTTGTTTCTTCTCTCATGTAGCTTGAGATGAGTAATACTTCTTTTTTCTATGTATCTTGGAGTGTTTTTATGTTATGTTGGATACCTTTTATTATCAAAAGAGAGTTATTACAATAAATTGGTTTTGTTTGTATAGTTTATAACGGGCATAGCTTGTTATGGATCAATAGTTTAGATAGGTAGTGAAATGGGGCACTCTTTGCTAGTTTAACCTCGTTTCCATATATGCTCCCATCATGTATCTCGATGAGGCCTTCTATATCTGGTTGTGCTACAGCAATCCCCCGTCATATATCTCGGCAAGGTCTATCTCTTTATTTATCCGCTGTATTGTGAGACGTGCAAAATCAATCTAGTGGCTTCCTATCATCACACGGGATTCATACAAAGGAGGAGTCGCCACCATTCAATTTTAAGGTGTGAATGGACACCAAAATCATCAAATAATATAAAAAAAAGCAAAACTAGAGTAAAAATATCTCTACTTTAAAATAAAAATCCAGAGATGGGTAAGGGGATTAGATTATGAATCGGGGAAGGTGTTAGGCACTCCTATTCATCTACACAAGGTGGTTGCCAAGTGTTGTTCATGCTATAAAAATGCTTGCTAATAAAAATCAAAACAAAAGTAAAAGGAAAAAAATAATGTATGGCTTTTTTTCATGCGAATGATCCAATTAATTCTAGATCCTTATAATGAAAAAAAGTCATTTGTTGGGCTTCATGATTGACTGAAATCAAGATAAATAAAACAAGTAAAAACTTCAAAAATCTGGCTTTAAGTTAAATCCTCGAAATCTAGGAATAATAAAAAATATATAATTTTTACAAAATATTGAAGAATTTGTAAGTGTGAAAACTCACACTTCCTTTTATGCAAAATGTTTGACAAATCATTTCTTCTAATAATCTTCAAAGTTATGCAGAATGAACAATGAAAATTCAGTGAATTTAGTAAAGAAGAAGAAGACGATGCTGCCACACAGCTACCACGCCGCTGGTAGCTCAAGGAAATGAAAGATTGTCTAAATAAAGCATCTCTTGTGAAGGCACTTGCGAGGAACAACGCCGCTGCCACTCCGCTGGCAGCGCATAAGTGAAACAGTGCTTTGAAAGTATGGCACGTGCACTAGCGTCGTAAGGCGACGCCGACACGCCGCTGGTAGCGCAGAGCGAGATTGAAGATTCTATGATCAGCTGTGCACATGCCGCGTTCTCTCCCGCTAGCAGCTCGCTGGCAGCGCGCCCTTAACTGATTCAACTTGTTCTGAGCGGGACTTGAGTTCGCTTCCAGCCGTCTACCCCGATCGCTCCACGACGCCACCAGCGCTCGACGCGATCTGAGTTTTCTCCTTTAAATAGACGTGCTGTAATTTTTAGAAAGGACTTTTTTCTTTGGATCAATTTGTTTTCGGATCTTGAGGTGTTCGAGATTCGATCAATTCTTCTTTAGAGAGTCGGTGATCGAGTGAGGGGGAGATCTGAGATAGATCGCCTGGAATTGAAGTTTGAGGATTCTTCTTCAATTCGGAACTTCACCTGATCGTGTGATCGCCTGGATTGGTGATCGGCTTTGTTGGATGCGTAGGTGGATTCCTACTGCATTGGATCGTCTCAGTGGATTCTGAGGTGATTGTTGCGATCTGGATTGATCGTGTTCTGCAGCTTGTGGATTCAAGCTGTGTTGCAGTTCGTGGATTCGAACTGTGGATCACTGTTGAGTGATTGTTTGCGATCTGGATTGATCCTGTTCTGTAGCTTGTGGATTCAAGCTGTGTTGCAGTTCGTGGATTCGAACTGTGGATTGCTGTTGAGTGAGTTCAATTGTAAAGGTTAAGTATGTGCTCCTTTGTAATTGTTTTTTCATTCAATAGTGGAAATTCGAAGGGTTAGTCGCCTCATATAGACTCGAGGTTTTTCCTGGATCTGGATTCAGGTTTCCTCGTATAATTCTCTGTGTGTATGTTTCCGCATTGTTAAATTCTTAATTGTTGTAGATCGTGGACCTATAGAGTAGTTCTCTACTCTTTCAGAATTGAATTTGAACAATCCGGGACGTAGATCTAACCCACATTTCTCATTAAATAAAAAAAATCTAAACCAAATATACCCACGTTGATGAAAGCATCAAAAGAGGAGAACTTAGACCGTAGGGTCTTCTCTCAAAAATAAAAAATGACTCAAAAATCACCTCATGAAACCCCAAAGATTACTTGAAGGCTTCTGATTTCAGATCTACCATATTGATCATGGCAAATCCAAGATCTTAGCCTAAATGACTAAAAACATCAAAAACATAAAAAATGGAGAAAACAATGTGAAAAATCAAAATCTAGATGGAAAAGGAGATCTAATGCCGTGAACAACGTAGATCCATGGTATTCCTCCATATTTCATCAATAATCAATCATACAATCTAATCAAAACATTAACACTACACAGTTCTAAGATTATAACATATGGGGGTCTGCCCTACGGATCCACCTGTCTCCCTTTCCCCTAGCTCTCTCTTCACGTTTTATGGCTAGAGAGTAGCCTTAAGGTACTTGGAAGTAGGTTTGGGTAACAACCACACACACAGGCCTTATTCTACTGAAGAAAGGAGAAGACAGAATAATCCTAGAATTTAAAAACAGAAAAGAAAATGGTTGAAGGCTTACCTGGATTTTTGAAAGCAGAGAGGCAGGGGTTCCATTCTTCACCTGGAGCTCTTCAATCTCCAACTTCTGGCCATTTTCTTGAGGGGAGGCCCTCTATTTATAGACAAGAATTAGGGCAAACTCAAGGGAAATGAAGCCCTAATGGTAGACACAAAAATGTGTCTAGAACCCTCCAACTTAACCCTAAAGTATGGACTTGGAAGAATATGGTTAATTTTGGAGGTTAAATTTGGGAATCCCTACTTCTCAGACAGAGGTCAAACAGTAAAAGAGTGAAAACTCTCGGGATTTTCTAATTTGGCAGCAAAACATTAGTATCCGACAAAACAGGTCGGATACAAACAAATCTTTTTGTATCCGAAATTATATTTCGGATACAAACAGATAAGTGTGTATCCGAAATCTATTTTTGGATACAAAGAGATTAACCTTTATCCGAAATTTGATTTCGATCACAAAAGAAGGACTTGTTTTTTTATGATTTCGGTCACAAAAGGACTTGTTTTTTTATGATTTCGGCCCATTATTCATCTTTTCATACAGTGTAATTTGGGGTGTCTACAACTGCCCCTCTTTGTTGGAATTGCAAAACAATGAGCAGTAAAGATTAGACAAACCCAAATTGCACTCTCTCAACCATGATCTGCCTTGTTCAATTTAATTTTGCAAAACGATTTTGGGTGAAGATTTGCCAAAAAGCCCTAACTTTAAGGGGGGCATTTCTCCAAGCTGTTTTAAATTCCACTGAGCTCTCGTGGCTATGAGGTGGATTTGAAGACCAAAATATAAGATTTTTTCCGAAAAAAACTAAGTTTGCAGCAAATCATGTCAGATTAAAAATTGACTGAATATTTCCTTTGACCAATAGTATATACATATGTATATACTTTTTTTTCTCTTTCTTTTCTTTTTCTCTTTTTTCTTTTCTTTCTCCTTTTTCCTTTTTTCCTCTCTTTTTTTTTCTTCTTTTTTTTTTTTATCTCTTTTTCTCTGTATCCGAAATATCAGGTCGGCAAATGCAACAACTATTTGTATCCGAAATAAAATTTCGGATACATATAATACCATTTGTATTCGAAATATCATGTTGGATATGAAGGACATTATTTGTATCCGAACTGAGATTTCGGATATACTTAAGCAGTATATAAAATAGCAGTACCTCGGGATGTGCATCATTGTGACGACTTTTTGAGTTTAGAAAACTTCCTCCCTTCGTTTTTTTCCCTTCACTTGCTTCTAACAAGTTCCATTCATCCCTAATGGCCTCCGGATCATCTTCCGCCCTGTTTTCTTCTGCCACTGAAGCCTCCCCTGCAAAACAACCGTTTAGATCAAAACCCCCTAATCTCACTAGATACAACATTGTAGATTCATTCTACAATAAATGGGTTAACTCCATGACCCTTGAAGAGGGTATCAAGTGGGATTCTACCAACTTGGGTCACATCTTGCTCATCCCTACCATCCCTTTTAAATGGGAAATCATTGAGGCCTTGATTAGACATTGGGAACCTCAGTTAAATCTTTTTAGATTTGGTTATAAAGAGATGACCCCTACAGTTGAGGAGATTGAAACAATCCATAGCTTGAGGTTCTCAGAGAAAATGGTGAACCCGCCCCTTAAGCCTAGCTACAAAAAGGAAGCCTCCACTTTTTTGGACATAGGGAAGAAGGACCTCGGGGACTCTGACCCTATCCAAGACTTTTTTGACTGAAAAACTCTTAAGGGGTGAAGACCGGCAGGCCTGGTTTAATGCCTTGACTTTGATAGTGGTCAACCAGCTACTTTTTCCATGGGGTGATGACGAGGTTGACTTGGCTCTCATTTCAGTCATATGCCAGGTTAGGGAGCGTGATAGATTAGCCCCTATAATCTTGGCAGAGATGTATCAAGCCTTGACTGACTGTTATTCCAGGAAGAAGAAGCGCTTTCTCGCTTGTGCCCCATCCTACAGGTAAAAACCTCCCCTTTTTTTTCTTTTCTATTCTTTTTACAACTTTCTTGTGAAGCTAAAATAAGCTAAAATGCTCCCTATTTTTGCAGCTTTGGTTACTTGACCATCTGAGTCAGATCGAGATGATTGATCGACGCTTTTCCATAAGATTAAAAGTTCTTGTTTTGATGAGTAATAGGGGATGTCCTAACATCCAAGGCGGCAAGCAGGGTTGGTTCACTTTCTTGGGCACTCTTTAGGATGATCAAGTGAGATGGTCTGGCACTTATCAGCCAAACCCCAAGACAGTGATCAGCTTCAGAGACAGGAACTTCATGGTTCTAGTAGGCTTGAGATATGTTGTTCTCTATCTTCCTTTGAGGGTCCTTCGGCAGCTTGGAGGGACTCAGGGGATCATGATCCCAGATGGGTATGCAGACTTCTTGGGGCCACTTACATCAGCCGCCATGGGGCTATTTGCTGGGTTGATGAAGGAATGGTCCTATCTACGCATCATAAGGGGCCTAGTTTTTTCTGAGTCACATGTGAAGGACTACCTTTTCTGGATCAGAGAGCAGGTTCAGAGTCGTGCCCCAGTACCAGAGGATCCTCTTGCTGTTCTTGTGCCCACTTACGAAGACATACTAGTTTCTGAGAGAGCATATCACAAACAGCTTCAACAAATTTGGGTACGAGAGGCCCAAGAACTTAGGATACGAGGCTTTGAATTGGAGAGGCAAATTGAAGAGCAGGTGTCTCACCGTATTGTTTTGGAAAAGCAACTTGAGGAGCAAAGGCTGGCTCGCCGCTTGTAGACACCCCAAAATTGCACGACTTTTGATAAATCTTGAAGGAGAGAAATATTTTATTGGAACTTTCAATTCTTTGCATTGGGTTTGAGATACTTAACCCATTTGAATCCAAAACGGAAAAGGACAAGGCCCGAATTCAATCTTTTGTACAAAGTCAAACTTTTTCCGGTTGAATTTTGTTGACTTTTGACCCCAGAAAATGAAATATTTTTTAAAGCCAGATTTCAAGATAATTTTTCCCGGTAATCAGGTTTTTAGCCATGTTATTGCATAAAAGAATTTTTTGAGATTTTAAATCTTGGCGAATACCTTGGTTTTAACATATTGAACCTTTTTTCCAGACCTGAAAAATCGGAATTTTGCCTAGAACTGGAAAGTTGACTTTTTATTCACTTGGAATTTGGGTTTGGAACTATTTTTAATGGATTCAAATGGGGGGGTGTTTGCTTATTTACATGTAATATCTTAAGTAAATGGAGATTAAAAAATACGAGGACATTTACTTAAACGATATTAAGTAAATAAGTATTGCCTGTGTTAAAATTCGAAAAAAAGGCTTTTTTCCTTGTATCCGGTAACTCAGGCCGGATACAAGTGTCCTTCTTTGTATCCGGTGGAAAATGCCGGATACAAGTAGACCTCAGTGTATCCGGCATCATAGACCGGATACATTAAGGTACTTGTGTATCCGGCCTGATATGCCGGATACGCTAGTTTTGCTCAAAATTAGGGTTTTCCGAGAGCTTTTCACTTTTACCATCATATCCCTCATTAAATGAGGGGAAATATCGGAAATAGCCTTAGGGTTAAGGTTGGTGGGCTATAGACATTATGTTGTGTCTACCATTCTCACCAACCCTAACCCTAGCCTTTGCCTATAAATAGGAGGCTCCTCCTTAAGCAAATGGCAACCAACTCTTGTTTTGAATTCTCGCAAAGAACTCCAAGAGAAGAAGGAAATTGCTGCGGGAGTGCTTCCAGAATCCAGGTAAGCCTCAAACCTCTCTTTAATTTCTGTATTTACATTCCTAGATTTAGATCTCTTCTTCTACCTTTCTGTAGAATAAAGCCTCTTTTTGTGTGTGGAAATCCTTCCCCGGCTCAAAGTATCTCAAGACTCCCCCTAGCCGTAAAACGTGAAGGCGGGATCTTGGAGAAACGAGACTGGGGATTGACCTTAGTACTAGAACCTATGTAGCATAAGGCCTTTTGTTTGATTGAAAACCGTTTCATATTCAAAGTACCCTTGATTATCTTGAAGAACCGTGTTTAACGGGGAGAGAGAACAGAGGGAAACGATAATGGAACGGAACCCTAGGCTATGCTAGAACCTATCTTGTGAATCTATATGCATGATATGTTGTTGTATTAATCTTGCTTGGTTTTTCACTCTTGCACACATAGCACCATTTTGACGGGATAGGCTCATATTTGGGGTTTATTGCATTTATTGTGATAAATCTCAAATAAATGACCTCAATCAATTCTGGAAGGTTTTGCAATGATTTTTAAAGGTTTTATATTCATTTTGCACGAATCACACACTTTTTGTCACATTTTGGCATTGGTTTTATTCAAAAAGGGCTTAACTGGACAGCATTTGTACCCTTACTTCGGACGCTCATAACTTCATCGTCCGGATGAATTTTGGAGTGATTCTAGAACCATGGGAAAGGTGAGGCTGTCTAGTTTATGTCCACCAAATTTCATAAATTTCTATCGAACGTATTTTTGACACCTCTCTGTCGAAGTTGAGTGGACAGTTCAGGTTCAAATACAGAACTTGTCACTTCAACGGACCGCCATGTGTTCGTTTTAAGTCCGATTCGTGTGATTTTTGTTTCTGAGTACTGCTTTATGAATCTATTTTCAAATCCAGTTGATTTCATAATTTTTGGATTCCATTTGAATTATTGGTAACCGATTTACTCAGAACTGTTCATTTGTACTTTTCTGGGTAAATCTGTGATCTTCGGGGCCTGTTCGGGAGATCACCCAAGGCACATCCGAAGGGATTTTTGTATGAGGCTAGTTTCTTTTGAAATATGGCCATACAGACTTCAATCACACCAAATTTCGTGGATTTTTATGAAGTGGATTTTTCTAGACAATTTTCCAAAGTTGCCCACTCGTCACTTTTAAAAATCCCCAGCAGCAACTTCAAAGAAGCATAACTCCTAGGATTTTTATCGGAATGAAGTGAAATTTTGCATGAGACTCTTATTTACCCTAATATTTCAAATGGATTTGGTTTGGTTCAATTTAAAATGGTATTTGAATAATTTCAAGGCAAATGACATACTTTTTACTGAATTTTCTGGATTTGATTCAACTTGGTTTTTTAGCAACTTGTGCTTTGATTTCCATCTTTTGAGATATTCCAGAAATGATATTGACATAAGAGAGGATCTAAAATCCATTTAGATCTTCATGTGAAAATATCATACATTAGTCCTTTTTCAAGGTTTTCTATGATTTTAGCAAGCTTTCTATTTTTTGTATGAACATACACTTGGCAACCACTTTGCGTGGATGAATGGGGGTGCCTAACACCTTCCCCCGTTCATAATCTAATCCCCTTACCCATCTCTGGATTTGATTTTCAAGTAGGATTATTTTTATCCTAGAATGTTTCTTTTTTTACTTTTTGCTTATTTTTGATCTCTTTTGGTGTCCATTCTCACCCCAAAAACATGAATGGTGGCGACTCTCCCGTTTTTGCGTTGAGCCCGTGTGTTGACGGAGGGATGGTCATTCCGGTGATTTTTCCCATGTCTCACACCGCTATGAAGTTCGAGTGATACGGCAAAAGTACTAGGATGCTTTAGCTAGCCTTAGAGGTATGAGGATCAAGCAGGCACTTTCAGATGAGGTCATTTCTTTTTTGAGCGATCCAGATGCAGATGAAGCTTCTAGGATTATTGCGGCTCAGGCGGCTCGGATTCGGGAGCTTGAGGACTGGTTAGGGGATAGGGACTAGCTCCTTTTATTGCATTTTTTTCATACCTTTGTTCAAAAGCAAACTCCAATAGTAGAAAGACAAAGGATTTTAAAAAAATAGATTTTATACTATTGGCCTCAGAATTCTCAGATGCTTGTAAAAACAAAGGTTTTATGAAAAGTATTTGATTTCTCATCACTAGCCAAAATATAAATTTTTTTTTGAAGTTTGGTCCAAAACACCTAATCACACATAATTAAAGGAATTAAAATCAAGTTGAATAATGAAAAGGATGGTTCAAGCAATAGGGGGAGATCAGGTCTGTCCATCCTAGGACCTTTAGAGTCATCCCCAAATGCCTTTTCTTCCAGAATTGACCCCGTTATTCCCAATTTGCTCCATCTTCTTTGCTCATACTGATTTCACTTCAAGCTTGGATAACATGACCAACTCAACCTCTGATTCTATTTTTCTTTTTTCTTTTTTTTTTCTTGCGAATATTACCCCTAGCGCCAATTATGGTTTTCATTAGGGCCGGCTCTTGCATTCTGTCATCACCAATCTTTTACTCTGAACATTGAAAGAATATACTAAAATCACCGATGGCTTATAAATAGGACGAAATGAAGGCTAGACTTGGTTTATGAAAGAAAGGGTGTTAAAGGCTAAAAAATTTTCAATCATGAAAATAGGTCAACTGGACTTACAGTCATGATGCATGTAACCCTGATTCCCCAAACTTTTTTCATTTTATTTCTTTTTTTGCACTTGGCTTTCATTTGCCACTATTCCTTGCTTTTTTTTTCATTTTCTTTCCTTTTTCTTTTGTTTTTGCCCCAATTAGCTTTGCCCCAGTATAAAACTGTAAGTCCCAGTTTAGGTTTATCAAAGAAACGAACAGGCTCGACTTGGCTAGATTAGGGATTAAAATTTTGGGAAATAAAGAAAGATGGCCTCGGATCATTTTCTAGTAATATTTAATCAAGGAAAATACCTTTTTATTGCAGCAGAGTTAATTGGCTCAGGAAAATCTTTCCTATCCATTTCTGTTAAGATGAGTGTACCCCCTGATAAGACTTTCTTGACAACATAAGGCCCTTCACAATTCGGCTTAAACTTCCCACGAGGGAATACGGTAAAATTTTCTTCAAAACCAAATTTCCTTCTTGGAAAGTGCTGGGTTTCACTTTTTTATTGTAAGCCCTGGCCATTCTTTTCTGATACAACTGGCCATGACAAAGCACCTTCAAACGCTTTTCCTCTATCAGATTGAGTTTATCATGTCTTGATTGTATCCATTCAGCTTCTTCCAATTTTGCTTCCATTAGCATTCTCAGTGATGGGATTTCAACTTCAACGGGTAAAACTCCTTCCATTCCATAAACTAGGGAATACGGGGTTGCCCCAGTAGAAGTCCGAATTGAAGTCCTGTAGGCATGTAGAGCAAGTGGTAGCATTTCATACCAATCTCTGTAACTTACTACCATTTTCTGAATTATCTTCTTTATGTTCTTATTTGCTGCTTCTACTGCCCCATTCATCTTTGGTTTGTACAGAGCTGACTTGTGATGGGTGATTTGAAACTGCTCACACAACTTCTTCATATCCTTGTTCTTAATATTTGAAGCGTGGTTACTAGTGATGTTTGCAAATGAAGCTGCTTTAACCCACTTGGTGAAATAATTAATTGCTACCAGAATGAATCTGTGCCCATTTGATGCCTTCGGGGAAATCATGCTAATGACGTCTATGCCCCACATGGAGAAAGGCCATGGTGAGGTCATGTTGTGCAGTTCACTTGGTGGTGCATGCTTGTTATCCGCATATATCTGGCACAGATGACACCTCTTAACATGTACACAGCAATCGTGCTCCATCTTTGACCAATAGTATCCCAATCACAAAATCTTCTTTGCAAGCATGTGCCCGTTCATATGGGTCCACAAACTCCTCCATGTACAGTCTCAATCAACCTTTCTGACTCAGCTTTGGCAACACATCTGAGTAGACTATCATTGTGTGATTTCTTGTATAGTTGCCCACCACTTAGTAGGAATTGTTTTGCCAATCTCTGTATTGCCCTTATCTCAGTAGAGGTAGCATTTTCTAGCAAGCTCCGTTCATTCAAAAATTTCTGAATATCATGGAACCATGGTTTTTCTTCTTCTGGTATTCCTTTTAGAACAAAACAGTAAGCCGGTTCATCTTTGACTTCAATTTCCAATGGTTTGATATCTACCCCTTCTGGAATACTGATCATTGAAGCCAACGTTGTCAAAGCATCTGCAAATTGATTCTTAGCCCTTGGCATATAGCTGAAGGAAATTTGAGTAAATTTGGTGCTTATTTCTTCCAAATACTAGTGATATGGGATCAATTTGTGATCTTTGGTTTTTCATTCACCGGTTGTTTGGAAGATGATAAGACTCGAATCTCCGTATACGTCAAGTTCCTCTACTTTATGGTTTAGCGCAGCTTGCAACCCGATTATACATGCTTTATACTCTGCAATATTGTTCGTGCACTGAAACCTCAACTTCACTGCAATTGGGATATGTGAACCATCCGGCTTTACCAAAACTGCCCCGATCCTGTTTCCATTCATGTTTGCAGCCCCGTCAAAGAACATTTGCCAGGAGCTTTCACTTTCCTCTTCTTCAGTAAACAATACTGCCTCATCCGGAAAGTTAGTCTTTAAAGGTTGGTAGTCTCGCAAGGGATGTTCAGCTAAGTGATCAGCAATTGCTTGACCTTTAATTGCCTTTTGAGTGATATACTTGAGGTCAAATTCAGAGAGCAAGAGCTGCCACTTCGCCGTTTTACCAGTTAGTGCCGGTTTCTCAAATAGGTACTTCAAAGGGTCCATCCGGGATATCAATAATGTGGAATGACTGAGGAAGTAATGCCTCAGTCTTTGAGTGGCACACACTAAAGCACAACAAGTCTTTTCCAAAGGAGAATACTTGGTTTCATATTCCGTGAACTTCTTACTCAGATAGTAAATAGCCATTTCCTTTCTGCCTGTCTCATCATGTTGTCCCAAGACACACCCCATTGATGTTTCCAAAACTGACAAGTACAGAATCAGTGGTCTTCCTGGAGTTGGTGGCACTAGCACAGGTGGATTCAGCAAATATTCTTTTATTTTGTCAAAGGCCTGTTGGCAATCATCATTCCAGACCGTCGGGTTGTTCTTTCTTAGCAACTTGAAAATTGGTTCACTGGTGGCAATGAGCTGTGCTATGAACCTACTGATGTACTGAATTCTTCCAAGAAAACCCTTAACTTTCTTCTCTGTTCTGGGTGATGGCATTTCAATAATTGCCTTTGCTTTAGTAGGATCAATCTCAATTCCTTTTTTGCTCACTATAAATCCCAATAATTTTCCTGATGTAGCCCCAAAGACACATTTTGCTGGGTTAAGTCGTAAACTGTATTTCCTGAGTCGATCAAACACTTTCTTCAAGTTGATCAAGTGGTCTTCTTCTCTACAGGATTTGGCAATCATATCATCTACGTAGACTTCTATCTCTTTGGGGATCATATCATGGAACAGCGCTGTCATGACTTGTTGATAGGTTGCCCCAGCATTTTTAAGCCCAAATGGCATGACAGTGTAATGGAAGGTACCCCAAGGTGTAATGAAAGCTATTTTTTCTTGATCTTCCTTTGCCATCTGTGCGCGCGTGGGAAACGCGGCACGGGGTGATTCGGAGTTGCCACCGCCTGATGGGGTGCAGGCGGACACCTGGGTGCCTAATCCTGTCTATTAGGGCTTTTAGTCTGCGGCTTGAGATTCTCAGTCTGTTCTCGGTTGTGGTCCGGGGAAGTCCGTAGACACCCCGGTCCACCCCGTCGGATGACGGGTCCCGTGGGTTCCCTGGTTTGAGTCAGCTTACATTGGTCTCACCTGTTTCCTAATCCGATATGCAATTTGGTTAAGTCTGGCGGGACCACCTGAGTGGTGTGGGTCCCTTTAGTTGCTTTTATCTTGATTACTTAGGTGATCTGAGTCTGGTTGGGTGGGCCCCGTTGGAAGGCCCACGGTATCCTTGGTGGGCTTAGTGAAGCCCGTGTACCCTTTGTGGGCCTCGGTCTAAGCCTAGGAGGCCTTGCGGGCTTAGGTTAATGAGTTGATTTCACTTAAGTTTGAACTTTTAGGTGATTTTCATGCAAAGGGTTGGACTGCATTGGTTTGCGGGCCCCTGGGTGGGCCCCCATGGTGGTTGCCAAATAGTATTGATTTATCTTTCTTGAGTCGAGCCAAAGTGGATTGGTCTTTGGGCTTGGGGCCCATAGCTCAATTTTAGGCTTGAAAGCCTGAGTTCTAGAAGTGTAGGGCTTGCACCCTAACTTGGGTTGACTAATGGGCTTTGGTGGGCCCGATAGGCCCTTGCCCTTGGTCTCGGCCAAACCACGCAATTCATGCATCAATTTCACATAACAAGGCTCGGGTGGGCCGCATTGGGTTTGGCCCGCCCGGTTCAAAATTGTTCATTTTACTTAAGTTATTTAATGGCATGCTTTGGTGTTTACTGGGCTGGGTGGGCCCCGTTGGAAGGCCCACTGGAAGTCAAGTTGGACCGGGGGTCCAAGTCCCACATTGGGTTTCCGGGTGACCCGGAAACCCTACTGGTTTATTCGGTTCGGTTCGGAAATAGCATTCACATCTAGCAATAATCACAAAAAAACACAAGATGGACACTCTGTCAGAAAAAAAAAACCGGCTCATTGTGCTGGGTCCAAGGGGAGGTACCCGGGGGCCCTGTGGGCGAAGCGAAGCGGAGCCCACGGGGTGGGGTACCTCCCCGTACCAAGGTACGAGTTGGATGCGCAGCGAACCAAGGGGTGGGGGGTGCAGGGGGGCGAAGCCCCCCGCGGTATGGTAAGGGGTATTTTTGGAATTTTCAAAAAAAATGACAATTCGGCCTGTTTTGGACCTGGCGCTCACCTCAGGAGGTGAGCGCCAGGTGGGCGCCAGAATCCGGGCGAAAATTTGACCTAGCGCTCACCCGATACCAGGTGAGCGCGAGCTGGGCGGGAGGTGAGCGCGAGATGGGCGCGAGAAGAGCGCCAGAATTTCGCTTGGTTTTAGGTAGGCGCGAGCTGAGCGCCAGGTGGGCGCCAGGTGGGCGCCAGCTCGGCGGGAAGTGGGCTGAAAGGGGCGCCCACCTCCTAGGTGAGCGCCAGGTGGGCGCCAGGTGGGCGGCAGGTCACTGCTCTCTGTTTTTTTGAGATCTCCAACTCTGGCCGATTTTTTTCGGTCTGTAACTGTTCCACTAGCCTCCTAACATGCTTAGAACACCTCCCAACCAATCTTGGATTTAATCTAAACACATTTTTATTTCAAGTTTTGAAAACCCAGAAATCTCACAGTACAAACATGCATTCAAATAATATGCCTAGGACACTCCCCGGGCTTCGACCACTCCCCAGAATGCACTCACACTTGCATTCAAATTAACTAAAATACTTCAACCCACAACTCCCAATCTCTTTAAAGGGAAAAGAAACCAAACCCGATAAAAAACAAACACCTACAGATGCATTAACAGCTTATAAAAAAGGGGGTGATGGGAGCATGCTCAAGGGTATACAAACAGCAAATGGCATGTTAGCAAGTCCAGCACAACAAAAACAAAGAAAACAACATGCAGACATTACATGCACTTTCATCCGCAGACTGGTCCTTCAAGCATGCATACTAACATCCGAAGAAGGGAATGAGGAGGGGGGTTTACAGGGATACAATGGATGAAGGGAGCTTGGGAACATGCTCCCTTTTCGGCGCGAGCAACACACGCATCTTCCTCTTCCTTACTTGGTGGTCTTCATCAGATGGAAGTGAACAAAAAAAAAACATGGTTTCATGGCTGTGGCCTCATACCACCGAATAAGACCGGCTTACAAAAAAAATCATCTCATACTCATATATGTATAACTCAAAGTAACAGGGATGTTTACCTGGTGGTTCTTGAGTTCTGGAGCTGAGTGGGGGAGCCTCCTCGAAGTCGGACAGCGGCTGGAGCCTCCTCTTTACCGCACCAACAGTAGCAAGCTTCCACTTGCTTGGGTGGAAATGGAGAAGAACCAAAGGGGGTGATGCACTTGGGGTTTTCTTGGGGGCAAGCAGGGATGAAGAGAGGGGGGAGCTTCGGGTGAGGGAAGAAGAGGACAACCGAAACCCTTCGCACCCTCAAAAATCCAGAAAAATCTCCGAACACTTAGTTTTTTTTTTCGAAATTTTCCCAACCCCCTGCGCGAGAAGTCGCGCGGGTTATATAGACAACAAAAAAGGGTATGCGCCCACCTTGGCGCCCAGCTCAAGGTGGGCGCAAGCCCGCTCGCCACGTCCGCGCGAGCGGCAAAATGATGAAAATCATTTAATGCCGCCGCTCGCCGGACGTAAAAATCTTTAAAATTAAGATTTAGTCCCTGACAATTTTTGGTAAAATCCGATATTCTTGGATTTTTACAGATTTAGTCCCTGGGATATTTCGAATGTTCGGATATTTACGGATTTGATCCCCGAGATATTTTCCTGCGCTACTCGCCACGTGTGCAGCTTTTTGCCACGTGCGCAGATTGCCGGTTTTGCTGCCCGGGAATTTCGTCAGCTCATATTTCCTTCATCCGGACTCCGATCTGGGCAAACTTAGTTTCATTAGAATCGTATCGGAGCCCTCCATCCCATGACCTAGGGGTAGGCCTCTGGATCGGATTTTAGCAGAAAGTCAACTTTTGGCTCTGCTCAAGTTTGACCGCCCGCAGAACCTTCATCCGGACCCCGATTCCTGCAAACTCAGTTGCGTTGGAACCGTGTCGAGATTCTCTATCCAATGACCTAGGGGTAGACCTCTGGATCGGATTTTAGCAGAAAGTCAACTTTTGGCTCTGCTCAGGTTTGACCGCCCGCAGAACCTTCATCCGGACCCCGATTCCTGCAAACTCAGTTGCGTTGGAACCGTGTCGAGATTCTCTATCCAATGGCATAAAGCGAGGTGGCCAAATTTCACTTGATCAAAAAGTCAACTTTTCACCCCTTAGGGTTTGACTTTTTGTCCAGGGTTTGCCTTTTTGGTTTTTCTGGGAGCGCAAAAATGAGGTGCTTACACCATCTTGATTTGATTATACCCCGAGAAATCGTCCATAAATGAGAACAGGCTATGTGCAGCAGTATTATCGACCAGAATGTCGATATGTCGAAGTGGAAAATCATCCTTTGGGCTTGCCTTGTTCTGATCTCTGTAGTCCACGTACATCCTGACTTTCCTGTCTTTCTTTGGTACTGGCACTATATTTATGAGCCATTCGGGGATGTGGAGACTGCCAAAGATCCCGCTTGGAATTGCTTGACCACTTCATCTTTGACCTTCAGTGTCCATTTCGGTTTCAATCTTCTCAACTTTTGCTTGATCGGCTTAACCCTTGGCGGAATTGGTAGCCTGTGCACAACCATGTCAGTATCCAACCCTGGCATATCCCGATACAATCATGCAAATACATCTTTATAATCGACCAAGAACCGTGTCATTTCATCACGCTGCACATCAAACAAGCATGCCCCAACCTTCACTATTTTTGGGTCATCTTGGATCCCTAGATTAATTGAAATGGTCTCCTCAATATTAGGTTGAACACCCTTTTCATGACGCTCCAATTGATATGAAATTTCTTTAGGAGGGTCGTCTTCTTTGACCTCGATCTCTTCTTCGATCCCCATTAGGTCAAAGTCGAGCTCAAGGTTGAAGTCATATTCAGCCTGATTTAATTCTGTTTGCTTATATGGTTCATAAATGATTTGGATCTTTTTGAAAAACTTAAATTTTCTAGAAAAGATGGAAAAATCTTTTTAGGTTTTTTGTGAGACTTCAGAAAAAGCTTTTCCTGAAGATGAAGGCTCATTAAAACCTTCAGGAAAAGGGCATTCCACTAATGGAGTTTTTTTTGGAAACCGCATCTATTTGCCAATCAAACGCCGCTTCAAAGGTAAGGGGAGTTTCCTCCCAATTGTTCATAATAAATTCTTTTGGAGCAGGTGAAATGGTGCAAGCCTGCTCCTCAAGCTCAAAATCCGATGCCATCATCACCGAGTGAGTTGTACTGCCTTTTTCTGCCACGGGGCCCAATCCAGATATAACCTCATCTGGAATCCTCACTGCTGCCAAATCAATGAAAGGCAGCTCCTTATCTTCTTTGGTTGTTTCGCCTTCAGTCATGGCGAAGAAAGCCCCAATGTCTTCAATGAAATCCTGCTGCTTTTCTGGCTGTGGCCCAAGCCCGCCCATTGTCTCAAGTGCAAAAGGTGGGTTGTAGAGTTGCAGGGTTGGGACATATGGCTTTTGAAAGGGATTTGTGTTATAGTATGGAGGCTTGGACTGATCCATGGGATGAGACAGTTGGATCGTGCAAAAGGGTTTCGGAAAAGTTTCCCTTAAATGAGGGAATTTTCTTTCTGTGTTTCCTTGTTCTGTCTGCCTTTGTTTTCTCCATTTCCCTGGCTTCATTCCCAGTCCTGCCTTACCCTTCTTATCCTCATATCCCCTGCGTGGAAGTGATATTTTTTTAACACTTTCTCCACCATCCTTTCAGCATTGGTCATCTTACCCTTCTTATCCTCATATCCCCTAGGTATGAAATTGACCGTTTCGAACTGGAAAGAGTGAAATGCCATTTTGTCTGCAGTCATTTCAATGTTAATATAGGGTACGTTAGGGGACACCATGGGAGGAACCAAATTCTCGGCTAGGACCGTTATCACCTTTTGCCCTCGGATGTATTTTACTCTCTGATGGAGTATAGATGGTATGGCCCTAGCCGTATGAATCCACGGCCTTCCTAGGAGTAGGTTGAAGGCCGCCGGTATATCCATCACTTCTAATGTGATATTGAATATATACGGTCCAATAGTGACCGACAGTTCAACCTCCCATAGGGAGTGTGTTTTGGAGCTATCAAAAGCTCTTATGATTCTCCCATTTTGCTTGATTTTATTATGCTCCAAACCGAGTTTAACAAATGTTATCAATGGGTAGACATTCAGAGCCGACCCGTTATCTATCAAAACCCGTGCCACCATGCAACCCTTGCAAAGCACAGTTATGTGCAAAGGATCAACATGGTGGTACCCAACTGGGCTAATCTCGGTTTCAAAAAAGGATATGACATTATGAGACAAAATTTGCCCAACCATCCTACCAAGTTGGCATGGTTCAATATTTTTAGGCACATGTGCGCCCTGAAGTACCCTTAACAGAGAATTCATATGCTTTTCCAAATTCAGTAATAATCCTAGTATTGAAATCTGGGTTGAGATCTTGTTTAACTATGTTGAATTCACTCTTTCTAATTATCTTGATGAGATCAGAAGCCTCACTGTCAATTACTTGAGGGGTATCTTCCCCCACCTTCGCCTTTCCCTTTACTTTCCTATCCTCTTCAGCTTCTCTACTTTTCTTCTCAATTTCCTTTTGTTTCTCTCCCTCTCCCACACATTTCCCTGATCTCATCATGAGGTTCACTTCTTTCTTGTTTTCTCCCTCAACCGCCGGAATTGTGGTTGTGAAGTCTTCACTGTAGTTCCATGGTACAGCTGATTCAAAATAAGAAGGCTTTGGGACATTTATCACAAGCGGGGGAAGTTTGGACTTAGAGGAAAAGCATGAGTAGAAGGCACATTTACAACCAAGGATGGCTTTGATGGAATGGGTGAAGAAACAGTGGGTGGATTGCAATTGATAACCAAGGGAGGTTTTGCAATATTTATCTGGGCCATGAGGGAGGAGACCTGGTTCAGAGAGGAGTTAATATCCCTAGCAGCACGGTCATTCCTTTTTGAAATCATGTTTATTTCCTCATCCCTACTTTCTTTGTAAAATAAACCTTGACCGAAGCCCCTATAGGAGCAATTAACTGAGATGGATCAAAGTTTATTTTATCAGAGAAAGTGGCCCCTATAATATTAGATGGGCTTGCCCCATGATGCTGGGGCAAAGGGTTCTGGCCAATGTTAGTTCTAGGAGGAGCGGGTGTCCCCGTATTGAAAGATAGGGTATTCTGGTCTATCAAATCCTGAATGACGTGCTTCAATGGCCAACACTTGTCAGTAGGGTGCCCAGATGCATCCATGTAGAAATCACAAGTGGTAGAGGGGTCGAAATTTCTCCTCTTAGAGGCATTCGGATTTGGCTCTCTTAAGGTAACATACCCTGCTTGCAATAGAGTGGGTAGCAATTGGGATGGAGACATTGGGATAGGGGTAAAGGCCCTATTCCTCCTCGATGCCATCCATGCATCCTTTTCCTCCCTAGTAAAAACCCTTTTTTGGTTTGACTGTACTACTGGAACATTAACTCTTATGGATGCTTGTTGGGTGGACTGGGTTGATGACATCGGAGTGTGAAGAGGGTTGGAAACATTGATCTAGATAGGATTCTTGGGAACGGATGGTTGTTGTACTATGTTCACTTCTCCTTCTTTTTTTCCCATTTTTCTTAACCCCGTTCCCCTTCTTCATGTTGGGGTCCTGCTGACTGACCATGGACGAATGATCTATTATCTTGCCAGATCTTGTACTAAGGCAGCAAAGTTGGTTGTAGTCTGACCCACCAAGTGACTGTAAAATGGTTGCCCTAGTGTGCTAATGAATGTTGCAATCATTTCTGGCTCCAGCATAGGTGGCCTGACCTAAGAAGCAGTCTCCCTCCACCTCTTGGCATACACCCTCACTGACTCATCTCTACCTTTGCTCATCCTCATCACGTCATACCTATAAGCACCTCATTTTGCGTCCCCGGAAATGCAAACCCTAGCTGGAAAGTCAAACCCTAAGGGGGCAAAAGTTGACTTTTTGATCGAGTGATAATTACCACCTTGCTTTATCTCAGTGGATAGAGTATCCCGACGCGGTTCCAACGCAACCGAGCTTGCTGAAATCGGAGTCCGGATGAAGGATTTACAGGCCGGTCAAACTTGATAGGAAGCAGAAATTGACTTTCTGCTAAACCCCAGAACAGCTGCCCAAACTTGTCCCAGTGGATAGGTCATCTTCACACAATTCTAACGCAACTAAGTTTGCTCGAATCGGAGTCCCGGATAATAAGTTATGAGTAAAACAAGAAACCCTAAAAACTGCCCACGTGGCAAAAACAGCAGAGAAAACAACAGAAAAAGGTGTCTGGGGGCAAATCCGTAAATAATTAGAACATTCAAAAATATTTGAGGGCATATCTGTAATTGCTCAAGGATGAGTCTGTAAATATCAAAAGATTATAAAATATCTAAGGGCAAAGCTGTAATTATCTGGGGATGAATATGTAAATATCAAAAAGATCTAAAAATGTCTCAGGGACCAATCTGTAATTACCAAGAAAATCACCCCCACATGCTTAATTCCCCACCACATCTCTCTCCCTCTCTCTCCTCTATAACTCATCCCCCACATGCCTAATTCCCCACCACATCTTTTTCCCCCTCTCTCTCTCCTTCATAAATTCATGTTCCTTATGCATCCCCCATGCATCATCATGCACACACCCATGCATACATCTCTCTCTCTCTCTCTCCCCCATGCATCATGCACCCCCTATACATCATACATCATGCATCCCTTACTCTCTCTCTCTCTCTCTCCCCCCATGCATCATGCATCCCCTATACATCATACATCATGCATCCCTTACTCTCTCTCTCTCTCTCTCTCTCTCTCTCTCCCCCCCCCCCCCCATGCATGCATCCCCCATGAGCACCTCCCATGCATCAACCCCATTATAAAAACCCCATCCCACCCCATACATAGGGGAGGGGGCTCATTTTTGGCTCTCCATCTTTCTTCTCCAACCTCTCTCCCCCATCTCTCCCAGGCTCCAAACTCTCCCCCATTCACCTCCTCTCAAGAAGCCCTTCTCTCTTTGCTCTCCATTCTCCAAAATCACTCTCCTTGGACCATCACACCCTTCTTCTATCTTCACCCTTCTTCTATAGGCAAGAGGAGAACCTGGAGGCTTGCTGTTGGAGCTGGAAGGAGTGGTTCCAGCCCGTGTTCTTGCCTCAAGAAGGGTCACACATACTTCATAAGAGCCTTCAAACCCCAAGGTAATGTTCCCTAATACCTCTTCTTTCACATATATGAGAATGGTGGTGTTTCAAGGGGTCTAAAAAGGGCTTTATCTCTTCTTGTCTAAGTGTGTTCTCCATGTATATTTTTTGTTATGTTTTCCTCTCCTTCATCATGAAAAAGTCTTCAAATGGGAGACGAAATACTCGTATGGGTTCGAGAGAGAAATGAGAAGCTATTTCAACACGCTTTTAAGGTCTTAAGGGTACTATTTAGCTACTATTTTGGTTTATTTAAATGGGGAGTTTGTTCTCCGCATCTAGGACTCTCATGTATCCCGTTTTAACCCCCTCTTTCCCTTCTTGCATAGATTTTCTTTCCTACTTGATAACGTACTTTGCTTTTCTCTTTTCTCGGGTGCTTGGCGTGTGATAAGGAAAGTGCATGTTTAGTAATGAGTTCCCCTTTGATCTTTTGCCATGTGTTTGAGCTGCTTCTGGAGGTAGCAGCAGCCCTTCCCCCCTCTCATGCTTCATGATTGTTTATTTTAGATAAGCTTATGCCCAATGGTTCATGCTATGCCTAACTTGTTTACTGTTTGGTACCCATTACATGACCTTCATCTTGTTTAAGTAGTGGCTGATTGCTAGCATGCTTATGCGTCCACATACACCTACAAACCCAGCTCGCTAGCACCATGCATATAGGGTGCCATCCCTACATCCTTTTTAGGTTATTTCCAACTCTTTTAGCATGCTTAATCCCCTCCAAATAGCCCCTGCCCCTTTACAGCATGTATTTCTTGCACTTATGCTTGCATGTGTCACCTCCTTATCTACACACCACACACATGCACCCATCCCCCATTTTAGGAGCATGCTAGGTCTCTCTACTTGCATTATCATCTTTTCTTTTGCATGAACATAATGTATGAGGATGCGTATTTATGCCAAAGTTCAAAGCATGCATTAGGTGCTTACTTGATTCGATTTCTTGTTGCCTTAGTGTTTGCTATTGTATGGAGTTGGAAAAACCAAGTAAGGGGCACTTAAGTCCTTGCCCTGCTGTGGGAAGGATCCCAAGAAGGGAGAGGCCAAACCCTAGGGGCCATCACCCATGCCTTTTATAATTTTTGTCAAAAATCCAATTTGGTGCTTTTTATAATTTATGTTGTTTTGTCATGTTCCTTCACTTAAACCAAGCAAGCCACTAGGGTTCCCGGGTCACCCGGAAACCCAACATGGGACATGGACCACCGGTCCAACCAGGTACACTTGTAGGCCTTCCAACGGGCCCCACCAAGCTCGACAGATGCAAATGGAGCATGAACAAATAACTTAAGCAAAATTAACCAAACCGGTTGGGCCAAACCCAATGCGGCCCACCCAAACAACTCAATCTGTGGCATGATATGTAATTTAGCATGGTTTGGCCGAGACCACGGGCTAGGGCCTATCGGGCCCGCTAAGCCCACTAACCAAACGAGAAAGGGTTCAGAACCCCAACTTCAAGAAACCTTGGGCTTTCATGCCCAAGTTTGGACTACGGGCCCCAAGCCTAGTGTCCAGCCCACTTACGGAAACTAAATAAAAGATAAATTAAAATACTTGGCAACACTTGTGTGGCCCACCCAATGGGCCCATGAACCAATCCGGCCCACTAGAAATAAAATTTAAATTAAATCCTCAAATCTAAAACCTAAATAAAACAAAGGAGATTAACCAAAGCCCAAAGGGCCTCGTAGGCTTAGATTGAGGCCCACCAGGGGACATGTAGGCTTAACCAAGCCTACCAAGGAATCCGTAGGTCTTCCAACGGGGCCCACCCAATTAGACCAAATTCACTTAACTAAGCAAGATAAAATCAATTAAAGGGACCCACACCATTCAGGTGGTCCCACCAGACTTAACCAAATTGCATGCAGGATTAGGAATTGGGTGAATGTTCAAAAGTGAGTTGACTCAAACCAGGAAACCTATGGGACCCGTCATCCGACGAAGTGGACCGGGGTGTCTATGGACTTCCCCGGACTACAACCGAGACCCTACTTAGAATCTCAAGTTGCAGACCAGTTCAATAGACAAACTTAGGCACCCAGGTGTCTGCCTGCACCCTATCAGGCAGTGGCGACTCCCTTTTCGAGTTTTACCCTCCTGGAGGCACGCACGAAAATCCTTGCGCCCCGCGGTGCGGCATTTCCGACGCGCGCATAGCCTGGCAACTCTGTTGGGGACTTCTCTGCCTAGTAGGAACCTGGTTAGAATGAGTCAATGCAAAGGGGGGATTAGTAAACTGTAGAATACGTGCTAATACATCTTCTGGGAAGTCCTGTCAAAGGGACATGATAATTGCCCAAGGAAAGTGGAATTTAAGCGGTCCCCTGTAACCCCCACTTACCTAGGGACTCTCCCAGAACCTTGTATTGCGTGCCAATTCTGCACCTTACTATGCGAGACGGTGAAAACTCCTTTATCAACAAAATCCAGATAAAACTCACCCGATTAAACACAGCATGCGGCCTAAGTGCACACACGGGCACACCACCACACTGTGGATGGATTTAATTTCCCGTTTTATGTGATAAACTGCGTGGGGTGACACGCACGAAGGAGGCTGCGTGGATGATCCGACCCTAAATGAATGAGTGAAACACGGATATTGCATCTTCTTTACCAAGACTTAGACCTCTCTAGCAGCCTACCCTTCTGATTCCTATGAATTGACTCTTGGGATGGTATTAGCCCTACGCTTCCGTGGCTTGTGTAAAACCCTGAATTTTCACCTAATAAATAAATAAATAATAAATAAAAGGAAATATGAGTTTAAGTCCTAGCTAAAATAAAAAGTGAAGATTTAGATGATAAGTAATTTAAATAAATAGTAAGTTGAAAATAAAGAAGGAACTTTAAGGAAGAGTAGCCTAAAAGGGTAAAAGGGTATTTTGGTAATATTCGGAAAAGGGTAATTAATAAATAGATCATTTAATAATAACTAGGATTAGAAAATAGAAGAAAATAATTTATTTAGACAAGTTAGAAATTGAAAGGAATTAATAAAAGCCCAAATGTGGAAAAAGGGTAATTAGGAGATTTCAAGTCTTAAATTGGAGAAAATAAGGTTTTAGGTGATATTAAGGTTTAATTAATTATTATGCACAAAAATAGGTTGTAAGTAGGAGTTTAGATGACAAGAGATTTAATTAGTATTGTTTAAGTAGAAAAATAAAGATGGAGAAAAAGTAGGGATTATATTAGAAGGTGTTAGACTTTAACTAGACCATGGTTGGGTTAGCCTATTAGGGTTGGTTTAGGACTTTTAAAGCCTAATATAAATAGGAGATTAAGGTTAGACAAGAGAGAATTTTCGTGGGTTTATTATTGAGAGAAAAGAGGGAGAGAAAGGAAGAAGGCTGCTAATGGAGATGTCTGACCAGCCATCATCAAATCGTGATCGGGGAAAATCCGTACGGTGGATTGCCTTCAAATTTGGAGGTTTTGATCTTCACTGATGGAACTACAATGTGAACAGTGGAGATGTGAATTGGAAAACTCTAGCTTGGTACGTTTGGGAGCAAAAGTCAGGTCAAGAATTAGAAGCTTCAATGGAAGAAGGATTTTAGCGTATAAGGCAAGTAGTAACCTTGGAAAACGTGAGGAACTGCATGATTTTGTTTTTTGTGATTTAATATGGATTGAATGGATTAGTCAGAACAGTATTTACATTGAATCAAATTGTTTATATTTTAGTGATTGGTATTCTTGAAGGATTTGTGGAAATAAAGAAGAAAACTTGGTTTGATCATGCAATAAATTATAGGATGGTATTTAATTGATGAGAATTAATCTAGAAGGCTTTAGGTATGTTTTAAAATGTTAGTAGATTAATTTAGACCAAAGAAACATATAGCAAAAGCCTAAAATCCGAACTTTGTAAATCTGGAAATTTCTGTTAAAAATTACACGAGAGCCTAGGATCGCCTAGCCCTGTAGAGGTAGGCACTCTATGTCAAATTTGACGATTTTGGGGATTTTGTAATACGAATAAAAATCCAATAATTTTTCTGATTAGTTAAGCATATTAGCATCTTTATAAAGACCTAATTAAGGTATTAAAATGATAAAATTAAATTGGAAAGATTAACCATTAAATTGAAGGTTATAATGAAAGGTTGTGCATAAAAGGGTCTAAAAGGTATGGGATATTGATAGAAATAATTCTATTAGAATTCCTAGGGTAAAAAAATCTCCTAAACTTTATTTCAGGTTTATAGGACATGCTGGAGAATAAAAATATAGAAAACCTAAATAGAAACTTTCTTAGGTGTGAAGATAGGAAATTGGATTCTAACAAAGGGGTTAATTAAAGGAAACTCTAAGTAAGATTTGATTTACTTTATTTGAGCTTTCAATATGAATGTTGGTTTCTGGAATTACATAAACTCTGATTTCTATCGAATTTATGATACATGAGCTTTATTTTGAATATAATTAAGAAATTGCATATGTAATTCTGAAAAGGCTTTATATGGATTATTAAGGATTGAATCATGGTTTTCCAATGGAATGGAATACTTTGGTATGGATTGGTATGTGGTATGATATTGTTCACTTTACTTTTACGGTTGGGTGATACGGCTTCTGTGGTTGAGTTGATACTAGCTTTTACGGCAGAGATGGGTAATCATCTGTGTAGAGATGTGCAATCCTTTACAGGTAAAAGTGTGTATGCCTCCTACAGTAGTGTGTCCTCCCGTATGTGGTTTTATCGTGGTTTTGTGTCAGTGGGCTTAACTGTATATGGATCCATAGTTTTGGCTGGTTAGCTAAGTGGTATTTAGTTTGGGTTGAGTTACTCCTATATGCGAGTGCGTTTCCCTTGCAAGTTAGTTTGCTCTGGGAAGGTCCTATGTCTGGAGGGACACCCCGGTGCGCCGCTGGTGATTCCCTGTACATGCGGATAAGCGACCATCTCCATGTATTGATTTTGGTGCTGCATGCTGGTGGTACATGCCAACTCTATTGAGTTCGTGCGCAATAAGTTGGTGACTACAACTCTTGTCTATAGCTGCGCTGCATGGGGCTTGAGTATCATTAAGTAGCACTGCCTCTAAGCCGCACGGTGGTATAGCAGTTAGTTGAGTGTCATCTCAAATACTTATCATCTTTGTGAGTCCTGCAAGGGCACGTGTTTTATCGCTTTTGTCAGTTTTACCCCGTTAACATCCAATTACTCGTATTTGTACATGATCATCTGTTTTATCGCTTTATTTGGAATCGCCATGAATAACTTGGATTTCTCGTCTTATCGTTGATTAATCGAATACCTCATGACTATTTGCTTACATTGGACTGTTTCTAATTGCATGCACCTGCTACTTGCTGAGATGTAATCTCACTCCGTTTTCCCCTATTTTCAGGTTGCTTGGAGAGATCGCGAAGATGGGGTTTTAATTTGATGAGTAGAATTGTAATTGGTATTAATGTCACATGTTGATTAGAGAAACTTTATTGTAAACTAAATTGATATTATTGAATAAGGAATTGTTTTTTTTTATTCGCCACCAGAACTCTGATATAATTAATTAGTTTTTAAAATTATTGTGAATCTTAGTTTGTATTTGACACTAGCTTCGTGGTAACACCTTGAGTTTGGTTGTTGAACCGGATTTGGGTTGTTACAGTAGCGAACCGGGTTCGGGTTGGGTGCCGGTTTGCACTGACCTGGGTTCGGGGTGTTACAGCTTGCCGGGAAAAGCAGGGTAAACCCATCTCCTCAGTTTTCTGGAGTCCATTAGCGCCACAGGTTTCTTGCCGTGGTACGCGAGGATCCAGTACTGGTCCAGACCCTTGTAGGCATATTTCTCTGGTTGGGTATCCTTCCCCACCTAACGTTTATGAATGAACCACGCTTTGTGAATGTGATTGTGCTTGAATGATGAATACAAGAGGAGTAAAATTAATCTAAAACCCAAGAGTTCATCAGGGGCAGCAACCCCCGCTTTTTTGCATCAAAGTGAGTAAACCCTAGATTCTGGGCTGCCTCAGCCCTAATTAAGGAAGCTAACCTAACTTTAATCAAGGGAACTACCCCAGATCCATGCATGGAGTCCCGTGAGCCGTGGGCCTTGACCCATTGAGTCCGCTGGGAGCACTTTAAGTCCAGATAGGTCTTTTTTAAAGCAGATGAAAGCCGGCCAGATCGAACAGACAGATAAAAGCATGCCAGATCAAAACAGAGGCATTAAACCCTAGACCTAGGAGTTTTAGCCTACCCGCCTTAGAAGCAAGTTGTACCCTTCTTTTGGGATCCCGATAGCCCCAAAGATGAATCCTTTGCGGCTTTTTGTAAATAACTTGTAAATTCTCACCCTCGATGGCAAGTTGTAATTTTCGCTATGGTCTGGCACAAAAGCAGA
The DNA here is from genome assembly GCA_947561395.2 of Buxus sempervirens. Classification (NCBI taxonomy): domain Eukaryota; kingdom Viridiplantae; phylum Streptophyta; class Magnoliopsida; order Buxales; family Buxaceae; genus Buxus; species Buxus sempervirens. Next base: position 46,185,320 of record OX387182.1, on the reverse strand, counting down.
TGGAAGAACAGATGAAAGACCAAAATCGCCTTCGGGGGTACATCAAAATCGCCTTCGGGGGTACATCAAATCGCCCCTGGAGTATATCAACTTGCCTCCGGGCGTAAATCAAATTGCCTCTGGGCATACATCAAATTGCCTTCGAGTGTACATCAAGCCGCCTTCCGAGGCGCACATCAAAGTTGCTTTTTCAAAGCACACAATAAAGTGGCCTCCGGGCCTACATTGAATTGTCTTCCATGGCATAAACACCGTCTCTTGCGATGCGCAATAAACTGTCATTTGTGGTTATATTGAGCTAGCCATATAGACGAAAATCAAATCGCCCATCTTGTGGCATTCACTCTCCATGCCATTTATGGCGCGATGCGGGCTGTCCAGGACATTTTTCCTGATTTTTATGATTTGCTTACCACTGCATGATTTTAAAGGAATTTACAATCGATACCGATCAAGGCACAGATTTTGAGGTTTAATCCTCGTGACATGATTTTTCAAGGATTTCCACTCATAAAACATGTGTTGCACAATTTTTTTTTTTAAAAAACCGTCAGATGTGGTTTGGTCTCTAGAGTTTCAGATCTCTGAAAGACCATATTGCAAGGTTTTAAACTTCACAAATCCCTGAAGGAACTTTTTTTTTTGGTTAACTAGGGTACTGTCACACACTCTTCGTAGTGCTGCTTTGACAAGTCATGACTTTCATGCATGAACCACCTTGTATTCATTTTTGTCGATCATGGCACAAGAGCATCACTCATGGTGTAATGATCTCGTCACACACGACACCTCATTCATGATTAGAGAAGGAACTGATCAAGGATTCTGATAACCAAGTACAATTCAGATATTTCATGTTAAGAGCACCATTCATAACCCTGCATTCACAATGAGAGAGGACTACAATGAATTCTTCTGGGCCCCCAATTCCATCATCATCATAGCAAAGGGCCAAGGAGCAGCCAGTCATAACGGATCTAAGCCAACAAGTGGCCATGATGCATGCCACGGAGATCCGAATGCCAGAAATCTAGCAGGGGCAACCACCTCAGCCAGCACCCATGCCGGCACATCCGCCACCACAGGACACTCCATTCCCACATCCGGCGGCAGTTCCCATCCATCCTCCACAACAAGAACCATTTGTGCCCATCCAACTGGGCCAAGAAAAGCAAGACTGGAAAAGGGCACGGGAAGCCCAACTTGAGGAAAGATTAGCAGCAATAAAGGAAGATGGCAAGGCACAGATGACCACCATGCGTAAGGACCTTCTGAAACAGCTCCAACCTAACCTAGTGCGGGATGAAACCACTTTAGAAAGCCTATGTTTCTTCCCCGACATCCAACTGCCAGCAAAGTTCCGATATCCTGAACTGCATAGTTTTGACAGCATTGGCTGTCCTTTGATACACTTGTGATCCTATGTTGGCGACATGTGCCAATATGCGAAGGACGAGAAAATTATGGTTCAGTTCTTCCAGAGATCTCTAGCCGAGGCAGCATACTCTTGGTTTCTGAGTCTCGATAAGCTGAAGGTTAAGACCTGGAATGATCTCGTCGCCGTGTTCACCCAACGGTACCGTTTGAATAGCCAAATGGTTCAAACCCGGGCAGACTTGCAGAGGCTGTCAAAGAGGAATAGCGAGCCTGTGAGAGACCACGCTAAAAGATGGATGAAACTAGCAAGTGTGGTGAAACCCCCTCTTCTTGAACAAGAACAGATTTCTTTGTTCATTTCATCGCTGGGGCAACCATACTTCACAATGCTGTTGGGACAGTGTGTTGCGAACTTCACCGACCTAATCATGGCGGCAGATAGGATCGAAAATGCGGTTAGGGCTGGAAAGATAGGAGGCTCCATGACAGGATCCTCCTATGGAGGGAAAGAAGGCATAAGATATGAAGGAATAATCAACCATGTCTGATCTGCTAAGCGCAAGAGAGGAAGCGATCACCCCATGCCAGTGTCACCCCAGCTCAGCTAAAGGAGCCTTTGACCAAGGAAGAAAGAAAGAACCGTGTGTTTACACAGCTTCCATATACCCTGGCAGAATTGTTGCCCACCTTGTTGCAAAAAGGACACCTGAAACAGGTTCCACCAAATCAAAGGGCACCAGCAAGTAGAGGGTATGACCCAACCAAAACATGCAGTTACTGTAAGCACCTCATTTTTGCGCTCCTCAAAAGCCAAAAATGCAAAACCCTGCTAAAAAGTCAAACACTAAGGGGTGAAAAGTTGACCTTTTAATCGGATAAAGTTTGGCCACCTTGCTTTATCTCAATGAATAGAGAATCCAAACACGAGTCCAACGCAACTGGGTTTGCAGGAATCGGAGTCCGGATAAAGGTTCTGCGGGCGGTCAAACTAAGGAAGAGCCGAGAGTTGACTTTTCCTTGAATTCCGTGCCAAGTACCTTGCCCTATACCATTGGATAGAGAATCCAAACACGAGTCCAACGCAACTGGGTTTGCAGGAATCGGAGTCCGGATAAAGGTTCTGCAGGCGGTCAAACTAAGGAAGAGCCGAGAGTTGACTTTTCCTTGAATTCCGTGCCAAGTACCTTGCCCTATACCATTGGATAGATAATCTCGACACGGTTCCAACGCAACTGGGCTTGCAGGAATCGGAGTCCGAATGAAGGTTCTAAGGGCAGTCAAACTTAAGGGAAGGCCAAAAGTTGACTTTTCCTCAAGTCCTGTGCCAAGTGTTTAGCCCTATGTCATTAAATATAGGGCTCCGATACGAGTTCAACACAATTGAGTTTGCTCAAATCGGAGTTTGGATGAAGGAGATATGAGCTGTCAAAGTTTTCGAGCAGCAAAACCGGAAACTGCACACGTGGCGCAGGAGCTGCACACGTGGCAGCCAGCGCAGCGAAATATCTCAGGGACTAAATCCTAAATATCAAAAATTCGTACGGGCCAATCCGTAGATATCCAAAAGTGTCAAATCGGTCGAATCGGTCAGGTCGAAGGGTAGATCCGTAATTTTTCGATTTGTATCCGGCATTTAATACCGGATACACTAGCTCCCCTTCATAACCGGACTTGAAGGCCAGATACAAGGAGATTTTCCCGCGAGATTCGCGCCGATCGCCCAACAAATTCGCGGCGGCATTTAATTTTCAAATGATTGTGTTTTGTATCCGGACTTGAAGACCGGATACAAAGGAGCCTTAGTGTATCCGGCCATGAAGGCCGGATAAGGGGAGGACTTAGTGTATCCGGCCTGAGTTGCCGGATACATTAAGTTTTCTATAAATAGCAAACCAGCAGCTCATTTCTGAGGTTGGCTGTTCCTTTGCTGCTTTGAGCTTCCCCCTCCCACTTTTTCTCACGAGAACTTTGCCTCCTTTGCCCTGCATAACCTCACCATTTCACCCCAAAAGCCACCCAAGAGCCTTTGCCTTCTTCTCCCTTTCCACTTGTTAAAACAAGGAGGAGCTGCTGCTGTTACTGACGAGACGAGGAGTTCCAGCAGATATCCAAGCCAAAAGGAAGTGCCAACACACCCCCAAAGAGGTTTTAAAACCTAAGGTAAGGCTCCTCACTATCTTGTGTTCATCATATATTAAATCTGGATTTTTGGCGGTATTTTCTTCTTCTTATCTTCCTTGTTCTGCATGGGCTGGTTTTTATGTGTTGTATGCATGCTTTTGGGTTTCTTTTTCATGGCACGAAGCCATCATCAATAAGAAGTTCATGTGAGCTCTCCTTGGGAGTCAGGAGAGCTCAGTTTTTGCACCCTTTCGGTGCTCATGCATGGCGGTTTAGTCCATTGTTAGGAAGCTTTAAGGAAAGGAGAGTGTTCCTCCCATTTTTAATCTAATGTACCCCATAAAAATCCCCCTTCTCCCTCCCTTCTTTAAGCTTTCATGGGTTAGGCATGAGGCATTTGGTTCTTAGTCTTGCTAGAATTCGTGGGTAATATGTGTGATTGTCTCTTTTCCTAGTTTTTTTATATTTATTATTCTCTTTGCTGTGCATGATTACTTAGTATCCGTCCTCCTTGATTTTGCTACCATGAGAGATGCGAAGCATGACAAGCCCACGAAATGGCTGTGATTTATGTGTGGATGTCTGCCTCCCCTAATCCTCCTACTATTAGTTAAAATTTTGTATGCATGTGAGTATGCTCCATCACCCCCTCCTTCCCCATTGATGTGTGCTGAAAAATCCAAGAAGGAGAAGCCAAATGTGGCTTCTCCCAAACCTGAACGTACGTGGGCCCACCCAGGGACCCATGAAACCTCAAAAGCCCCTCAGGAACCCCCTGGAATCAATCCCCAGTGGCAGGACTCAAAAATGGCCATTTCAGTGTGATCCGGCAACTCAGGCCGGATCACCTGGGGCCTGGGTGTATCCGGCTATTGAGGCCGGATCACCCATGGCCCCCGTGTATCCGGCCACTCTGGCCGGATCACTTGCAGACCAGGTGTATCCGGCCTGAGTTGCCGGATACACACAGAAGTATGTTTTTTTTTGTGTGTTTTCTTGATGTCTTGCCGAATTTAGGAGTGCTTCGAACCAAACCAGATAAACCAACAGGGTCTCCGGGTCACCCGGAAACCCAACTTGGGACTTGGACTAATCGGCCCAACTTGGAACACCCGTGGGCCTTCCAACGGGGCCCACCAAGTCCAATGAACCCAAAAGCAGGTAATTAAACAAGCTAAGCAAAAGTGAACCAATTGAATCGAGCGGGCCAAACCCAATGCGGCCCACCCAAGCCTTGTTATGTGTGGATTAATGTATGAATTGCATGGTTTGGCCGAGACCATGGGCTAGGGCCTGTCGGGCCCGCCAAAGCCCGCCAATCGAACTAAGTTAGGGTGCAAGCCCTAAACTTCGAAGCACTGGGCTTTCAAGCCCAAAGTCAGGATCACGGGCCCCAAGCCCAGTGACCAGCCCACTTGTGGCAAATTAAAAAGATAAAACAAAATCACTTGACCACCATGTAGCGCCCCGAACCCGGGTCAGTGCAAACCGGCACCCAACCCGAACCCGGTTCGCTACTGTAACAACCCAAGTCCGGTTCAACAACCAAACCCGAGGTGTTACCACGAAGCTGGGGTCAGATACAACCAAGATTCACAATAATTTTAAAATTTACAAATCAATTACATCAGAGTTATGGTGGCCAATAAAAACAATTCTTTATTCGGTAATATCAATTATGTTTACAATACAGTTTATCTAGTCAACATGTGGCATTAATACCAATTATAATTCTACCCATCAAATTAAAACCCCATCTTCGCGATCTCTCCAAGCAACCTGAAAAATAGGGGAAAACGGAGTGAGATTTACATCTCAGCAAGTAGCAGGTGCATGCAATAAGAAACAGTCCAATGTAAGCAATAGTCATGAGGTATTCGATTAATTCACGATAAGACGAGAAATCCAAGTTATCCATGGTAATTCCAAATAAGGCGATGAAACATATGATCATGTATAAATACCAGTAACTTGATGTTAACGAGGTAAAACCGACAAAAGCGACAAAACACGTGCCATTGCAGGACTCACAAAGATGATAAGTATTTGAGATGACACTCTACTAAATGCTGTTCCACCGTGCGGCTTAGGGGCAGTGCTACTTGATGATACTCAAGCCCCATGCAGCGCAGCTTAGGCAAGAGCCGTAGTCACCGACTTATTGCGCACGAACCCCGCAGAGTTGGACGTACCACCAGCATGCAGCACCAGAATCAATACATGGAGTGTGGTCGCTTATCCACATGTACAGGGAATCACCAGCGGCTCACCGGGGTGTCCCTCCAGACATAGGACCCTCCCAGAGCAAACTAACTTGCAAAGGGAAGCGCGCTCGCAATATAGGAGTAAATCAATCCAAACTAAATACCACTTAGCTAACCAGCCAAAACTATGGATCCATATACAGCTAAGCCCACTGACACAAACCACGATAAAACCACATACGGGAGGACACGCTAATGTAGGAGGCATACACACTTTTACCCGTAAAGGATTACACATCTCTACACAGAGGATTACCCATCTCTGCCGTAAAAGATAGTATCAAACTCTACCACAGAAGTCGTATCACCCAACCGTAAAATTAAAGAGAACAATATCATACCACATACCAATCCATACCACAGTATTCAATTCCAAGTGAAATCCATGATTCAATCATAACAAATCCAATTATAGGCATTTTCAGAATAACATATGCAATTCTTCCAATTATATTCAAAATAAAACTCAAGTATCATAAATCCGATAAAATCTGAGTTTAAGCAATTCCAGTAGCCAATATTCTTATATAAAGCTCAAATAAAAGTAAATCAAATCATGCTTGATCTTTTCCTTCTTAATCCCTTTATTAGAATCCAATTTCCTACCTTAGCACCTAAGCTAGTTTTTATTTGAATTTTCTGTATTTTATTTTTCCAGCATGTTCTACAGACCTAGAATGAAGTTTAAAAGATGTTTACAAGCTATAAATTTCAGTAGTATTATTTCTAGCAATATCCATACCCTTCGACTCTTTTATAAACAATCCTTTCATTATAACCTTCAATTTGTTGCTTATTCTTTCCAAATTAATTTCATAATTTTTATAGCTTAATTAGGTCCTTATAAAGATTCTAACATGCTTAACTAATCATAAGAATTATTGGGTATTTATTCGAATTACAAAATCCCCAAAATCTACAAATTTTACTTAGAGCGCCTACCTCTACAGGGCTGAGCGATCCTAGGCGATCCTGGGCGCTCGTGCAATTTTTAATAGAATTTTCCAGATTTTACAATTTCGGATTCTTATGCTTTTGCTTTATGTTTTCTTGGTCTAAATTGATCTAATAACATTCTAAAACATTCCTAAAGCCTTCTAGATCAATTCTTATTAATTAAATACCATCCTATAATTTATTTCATAATCAAACCAAGTTTCTTCCTTACTTTAGCAAATTCTTCAAGAACACAAAACCCTAAAATATAAACAATTTGATTCCATGTAAATACTGTTTCGACTAATCCATTCAACCATATGAAATCACAGAAAACCAAATCATGCAATTCCTCACGTTTTCCAAGGGTTACTACTTGCCTTATACGCTAAATCCTTCTTCTATTGCACCTTCTAATTCTGGACCAGAATGTTGCTCCCAACCGCACCAAGCTAGACTCTTCCAATTCAAATCTCCACCGTTCATAATGTAGTTTTATCAGTCACGAACAAAACCTCCAAATTTGAAGGCGATCCACCGTGCGGATTTTTCCCGATCGCATCTTGATGGTGGCTGGTCAGACACCTCCATTAGAGACCTCCTTCCTTTCTCTCCCTCTTTTCTCTCCATAAGAAACCCACGAAAATCCCCTCTCTTCTAACCTTAGTCTCCTATTTATACTAGGCTTTAGAAATCCTAATCAAACCCTAATTGGCTAATTTAATTTGGGCTAACCCAACCATGGTCTAGTTAATGTCTAATCCTTTCTAATTTAATTCCTACTTTTTCTCCACCTTCTATTTTTCTACTTAAACAATACTAATTAAGTTTATTATTATCTAAACTCATATTTATAACCTATTTTCGTGCAAGATATTTAATTAAACATTTTTTATCACTTGAAACCTTATTTTCTCCAAATTAAGACGTGAAATCTCCTAATTACCCTTTTTCCCACTTTTAGGCTTTTATTAATTTCTTTTAATTTCTAACTTGTCAAAATAATTTGTTTTCTTCTATTTTCTAATTCTAATTATTATTTGATGATCTATTTACTAATTACCCTTTTCTGGAAATTACCAAAATACCCTTTTTACTCTTTTAGGCTAATTTCATTAAAATTCTTTCTTTATCTTCAACTTAGAACTTATTTGAATTAATTATCCTCTAAATCTTCACTTTTTATTTTAACTAGGACTTAACTCATATTTTCTTTTATTTATTATTTATTTATTTATTAGGTGAAAAATCGGGGTTTTACACACCATCTGGGCCCACCTAAGGGGCCCACAAACCAATCCGGCCCACCTTTTGCATGGAAAAACACCTAAAACTCCAAACCTGAACCCTAATGTGAAACCAATTCACTTAACCTAAGCCCAAAGGGCCCCCTAGGCTTAGACAGAGGCCCACATGGGCACATGGGCTTACCTAAGCCCACCCAGGACATCGTGGGCCTTCCAACGGGGCCCACCCAAACAGACCCAGATCACTTAAGTTAAGCAAAGATAAAATCAACTAAAGGGACCCACACCGCTCAGGTGGTCCCGCCAAAGACCTAACTTAAAAGCATGCTGGATTAGGAATCGAGTGAGAATCAAGTAAGAAAGCTGACTCAAACTAGGGAACCCACGGGACCCGTCATCCGACGGGGTGGACTGGGGTGTCTACGGACTTCCCCAAACCACAACCAGAACCAAACTTCGAATCTCAAGCCGCAGACCAAAAGCCCTAAATAGACAAAAATTAGGCACCCAGGTGTCCGCCTGCACCCCATTAGGCGGTGACGACTCCGAATCACCCCGTGCCGTGTTTCCCACGCGCGCACAGTTACCATAAAGGAGCATCAGGGCATGACACGGACGAATGTTGGAGCCTTCGTCATGCAGTCCAAGATCTTCTTGAAGCTGAGGAACTCAAAATTGATCCTTTGTCAGATTAAACAAAATTAAAAAAAAAAGAAAAAAAAAGCAAAAAAAAAAGAGAAAGAAAAAAAAGAGAATGGGGGCTTCCGGCATCATCATCATCTAGCATCTTGGCATCTGCTAAAAGACAAGACATTCTTGAGAAGATTCGGACATTTGAACTGGCCGTATTCCCACAAGAAGAAGAAGATGATGCAGTAAAGGATGGCGAGGAGAGCACTGGAAGGTTCTCTCCCACGGCATGCAACCAAATTTTAAGAACACCGATTTACATCGGCCACCCTTTAGCACAATTTGCTGTTCTGTTTGGCTTATGCTTTATTTTCTTTTAAATTATGAACTTGATAGCATGTCTCTTTTTGCAAGCTTATAAAATCTTTTGGGAAATCACTTAAGTGTTGGACCACACCAAGGCATGACCGTGATCTCGGGACAAACCTGAACAACCAAATTTGACAGATGAAATATGCCAAACAGCACAAACTGTGTAGGTCCTGACATAGCCAAGGGATCCCCCACATCACATTTGAAACCCACCTTGCCAAACATAGGGGCAAGCTTTGATAAGAGAGTGATAGAAAAAAGAAGGGGCAAGCTGCCCATACTAGTCTCGGGCCACTGACATGATCCTAGATCAATGACCCCAATGAAATGATGAGAGGCCATTTTTGGCTGAAGCACTTCAAATAAATTCCGCTAGTTAAACGTGTTGAGCTTGATCATCTCATTTCTAACCCACGTTATGTCTAGCCACCCCAAACTGGGGCAAAGTCAAAAAAGGCAAAGAAGAAAAGACATAAAAATGAAAATGGCTATTGAACCAGTTAATTGTGCAAAGATAAGTGAGTGTTACATTCTATGTAAAAGGATGAAAGGCCATCCTTGATTTTCTCCAAAAATCATCTGACACAAGATGAAACCCTAGCAAAACACTTTGGGCCTAACAATTCCTTCATTGACCCTACCATGTTTTGTCTTCGAAACTGGGGCATGAAGCTTCGTGAAATTGGAGACACAAGAAAGACCAAGGTAAAAATAGGGCAAAGCGAAAAGCATCTTAAGAACAAAAGGGGCAAAAAGGAGGAATGGGGGAAAACCCCAGAAAACAAGAATGAGAAGAAAAGAACTGGGGCAATCCCTAGACAAAAAAAAACAAAAGCCGAGGCAAACCCCGAAAGCAAGAATCGAGAATTGGGGCAAAGGACCCAAGAAAGAAGGGAGAGAAAGAAAAAGAATAAAAGATGGAAAAAGGAGAAAGAAGCTACAAATCAAAGTTGGACACAAAGTTGAAGGAACCAAAGATGAAGCAAGCCCTAACAATAAAAAAAAGGTGGATAGGACATGGCTTTTACCCCACTCATCGATTTTGAGCCTTCATTTCATTTCTTCTGGACCCTTGGGCCCAGCATACATTTCGTCCTACTGTGAAGTCCTTTCTGATTACAGAGAATGTAACACAGAATCTTGGACAAGCTGGCAATGACAGAACCAAAAAAGATAAAGAAGAACTTTGGCTAGACATAATGGTTACCCATAGAGTGAAGTTATATAGGGTTTGAGCCTGTTTATCCTTCATTTCTAAATACTGGAACCAAAGCTTACATTTCGTCTTACTGATAAGTCCTCTCTGATCATTGGGTCATGATCCATGGAAGTTGACAGGGCCCTCAGACTGGGGCAAGGCACCGAACCCGAATGAGGAACCAATTGAGAGAAAGACCATTACACAACCCCCAACCAAGGGTGGGAAAAAGAACAAAAAACAAGAGAGAAAGTCAAAAGAACAGGGGGAGGGCAGTGCCAAAGAAACCCCCTGAACCAAAACAATCCCCCTCATTCCTACCTGGGGAATGCTATTGAAGGCAAAAAGTGTTGAAACCCTCACAGGGAGTGCCGGGAGGCACCATTTCATAAGTCTAAATGAGAGTGTCAGGTGACTGACCCAAAGATTACTGGTCTTGCCGTGGACCCACTTCAGAGAGGAAATCTAAACATTTGGTGAATTCCCAAAAGATTTCAACCAAGGAGAAATTGCTTAAATTTGTACATAATTTTGATGAAACAAATAAATTCTATTTGACTAAATTTCACATGAACTTTTACAGGTACTGACAGAACTTGAGACAGATAGAAAAAGCCATCACGGCGTATTCACACGCTGGTGCAAATAAAAAAGAATCACCACCATGTATTCTTACACGGGGCACAAAAACAACCGTCACTGTGTATTCACACATGGGACGTGGAAAAGCCATCACGGCGTATTCACACGCTGATGCAAAAAAAACCATCACCGTGTATTCACACATAGGACATGAAAAAACCATCATAGCGTATTCACACTCTGATGCAAAAAACAACCGTCACCGTGTATTCACACATGGGACATGAAAAAACCATCACGGCGTATTCACACGGTGATGCAAAAAACAATCGTCATCATGTATTTACACATGGGACGTGGAAAAGTCATCACTGCATATTCACACGCTGATGCAAAGAAAAACCGTCACCGTGTATTCACACATGGGACGCGGAAAAGCCATCACGGCGTATTCACACGCTGATGCAAAGAAAAATCGTCACCATGTAGTCACACGTGGGGCGCAAAAGAAAGTCATCACGATGTATTCACACATTGATGACATAAAAAGGATTGTCACCGTGTATTCACACATGGGACACAAAAGAAAGAACCGTTGCAGTGTATTCACACATTGGACGTGGAAGAAATTGACGCCAAAGCCGCCGATGGATGAGTCGGAGATTGGTAGAGAAATGGTATAAACCAAAGTTTGTAATACCAAATTCGCCGATGGATGAGTCAGAAATTCGTGAAGGAATGTTGTTGCATAGCCAAAACCTTGTGATGTCAAAGCCACCGATGGGTGAGTCGGAGATTGGTAGAAACAACATCAAAAAAAAAAAAAAAAAAAAGAAAAAAAAGAGAAGAAGAAAAGAAAATAGACAAAAACAATAGGAGCAAGATGTCTCCCGAATTGAAGAATCAAGGAGCGAAAGGTCTCCAAAATTGAAGAAGCAATGGACAAAGGCAAAAGAAGCAAGATATCTTCTAAAAATCATCACCATGTATTCTCAAATGGGACACAGAGAAAATTGTCATCATGTATTCACACATGGGACATGAAAAAGTCATCACAGCGTATTCACACGCTAATGCCAAAGAGATTAAAACTGAAGCCGCCGATGGGTGAGTCAGAGATTGGTGGAGGAATGCCTCTGCATAGCTAAAGTTTGTGAAGCTAAAGCCGCCGATGGATGAGTCGAAGATTGGTGGAGGCAATTTTAAATACAATCAAGAAGGAAAAAAAAAGGAGAAATAATCGAGATAGAACAAGAAATGGACAAGACAAAAGCAGCACCATGTATTCTCACATGGAGCACAGAGCAAAATACGTCGCCATGTATTCACACATGGGATGTAGGAAAAGTCATCACGGTGTATTCACACGTTAATGCAAAATCGTCACCATGTATTCACACATGGGACGTAGACAAAAATCGTCACCTTGTATCCACACATGAGACGCAGAAAGAGTCATCACAATGTATTCACACATTGGCTGACAAAAGCTTGTAAAGCCAAAGCTGTCAACGGATGAGTTGGAGATTGGTAGAGGTAACCTCAGGAACAACCCAGACAGAGAAAGAAATCAAGACATAAGGAGACGCCTAATGGAGCAAGACGTCTCCCAAAAAATTGAAAACAGAATGGAGCAAGGTGCCTCCAAGAATTGAAGACCGCAGGAGCGAGGCGTCTCCCAACCTTAATGGAGCAAGGCGTCTCCCAAAAAATTGAAAACAGAATGGAGCAAGGTGCCTCCAAGAATTGAAGACAGCAGGAGCAAGGCGTCTCCCAACCCTAATGGAGCAAGGTGTCTCCCAAAATTGAAGACATAATGGAGCAAGATGCCTCCAAGAATTGAAGACAGAAGCAAGATGTCTTCCAAAAAATCGAAATTTAGGAGCAAGGCGTCTCCCAACCACAGAGAGCAAGGTGTCTCTCAAGACTGAAAGGGCAAGGCGACTCCAAAACTAATGGAGCAAGGTGTCTCCCAACCACCAAGAGCAAAGCGTCTCTCAAGACTGAAAGGGCAAGGTGTCCCCGAAGCAAAGTGAGTCCTAAACTAATGGAGCAAGGTATCTCCCAAGATTGAAGACTTCAAGAGTGAGGTGTCTCCTATCATTTGAATGACACAAAAATGTGTCCTTAAGGAGCAAGGCGTCTCCCAAGACTGAAGAACAAGGTGTCCCTAAGGAGCAGATCGTCTCCCAATGATAAAGGACAAGACGTCCCTAGTGCAAAGCGTCTCTGCCAGGATGGAACAAGATGCTTCCATTCCTGGAAATGACAGAGAACTGAGAAGAAGGACGAATGAAGAATTGCTGGGCAAATTGGCCCATTTTGTAATTTTTGATTCCCCACTTTTGTAAATAGAATAGGGCAGGTGTGTGAGCTCCCTTCAAGGCACCGAACAGCGTTGAGAGTTCCTCCTCGCCAAGAGCACCTCCTCCTTCTCCCTTCCTTCCTCCTTCCCTCACTCTTCCCACCTTCCAAACCAACTCCCGGCCAAAAAAAAAACTGGCATAAGCCCAAAGGAAAAGCCAAAAGAAATCTAAAGACACCTAAAAGCTTTAATGGAACAAACATGAAGAAAATAATGTTGTCAAGTGTAACGCCTCGAACCCAGGTCAGTGCAAACTAGCACCCAACCCGAACCCGGTTCGCTACTGTAACAACCCGAATTCAGTTCAACAACCAAATCCGAAGTGTTACTGGCCCATATCAAATAAACATCAAGAATATACCAGACTAAAGAAATAAATAATCCATTCAATTAATTAACTATCAAAGTGCGGAACAAGTATGTGCGGAAGTATAGTTTAAAATCCTCAAGAACTAATATAATCAACCATCAATCTCAACATGAAAGTCTGGTAAAATAAAAGGTCATTAATCTCTCATCTCTCTAATACATCAAACCCAAATAAAATAGAATAATCTGATAAAGTAACTATCATCCATGACAATCCACAACCTCATACAATATCTGGGTAAAAGTAATTCTCCAGTGAATAATCGGCTATCTCTCCATGGAAATCAATACTATGATCCCCCTCTCGCTTATCAGCTGAAAAATGAAATAATAGTAGGGTGAGATACGAATATCCCAGTAGGTAACACATGCATGTTTAAACAGTTCATATAAGTAAAATAACAGTTCATGTACGATTAAACAATATTGACTAAGCAGGCTCGTATAATCATTCGTATTGATCATGAATACAAAACAGTATAGTTAAACAGTTCTAAATATGATTCTCAGCAAGTTCTATTATAGGAATCCAATATCAGAATCAATAACATAATCCATACTTTGCTAGGATGCACTAAACAGTCACATCCAAGCAATATACCAATTACATGCCTCTAGCATGTATACAATAGTAATAACAAGTGTTTATGATTTTAGTGTCATTGTAGGACTCACAAAGATAGATAAACCTTTTGAGATGATTCTCGACCAATCACTATACCACCGTGCGGTTTTGGAGTAATGCTACTAATGATACTCAAGTCCCATGCAACGCAGCTTAGACAAGAGCCATAGTCACTGACTTATTGCACACGTACCCATCAGAGTTGGCATGTACCACCAGCATGCAGCACCAGAATCAATACATGGAGATGGTCGCTTATCCACATATACAGGGAATCACCAGCGGCTCACCGGGGTGTCCCTCCAGACATAGGACCTTCCCAAACAAACCAACTTGCAAAGGAAGCGCGTCGCACAAGGGAGAAACTCAATCCAAATGACATATCCCTTAGCTATCTAGCCACAACTATGAATCTATAACCAGCTATGCCCACTAAACTCTAAAAATTCCCTAAAATATAATATTTCTATAAGGGTTGGTGCCTAGTGGCATATAAAGGTTAAATCTGACATTTACTCCAATATATGAGTTAACTGAGTTGAACTTATGATCTGAATTCTCTTTATGTAATTATCTGGTTTATAGTGAAATTTAAAGATGTTCTGGTAATCAAATAATAGTCAAGTTTTCCAAAAACTAGATTTCTCAATTATGTTCAAAGTTTGGCAACTAATGGCCTAAATATCTTCCTAATTTATTTTCCTGTAAAACAGGGAATTAAATAATTTATTTTGGTCTTAAAACATCTTAATTAATTATTAAAATTGTCTAAAAATAGTTTGGAATTGAATCAGGGTTTGAAATTACGAAATTCTGCATTTTCTGCACAGAGCGCCTAGGATCGCCCTGGCTGTCTAAGGTAGGCGGTAGTTGAAATTAGATCGCCGATGATAAGTTGTCTCGCGATCTCAGGCAGTCTAAAATTTAAACTAGCGCCGAGCACAGTCGAGGTCAGCGGTCCCTCAAAAACGTTCAGAAACAATGCAAAAGTGTGATTTTTCACATTCAACATCATTCTAACATACATATAATATTGTTATCAAACTAAATACATGAATATAACATACAAAAACATGCTTTGGAGATTAATCGAAAGTAAATCCAAAAACAAACAGAAAACGGTGTCACCTACCTCTGTTTACGATTGTTTCTTCTCCTTTTCTCTAAACAATGACTTGAACAAGATGAGACACTGCCTAGAAGAATGAAAAACGAGCAACACCCTCTCCCTTTTCCTTCTTCTTCTTCTTCTCCTTCGGTCGCTCACGGCTTGTCTCTTGCGGCTGTCGAATACCAACGAGAATACCAAAACATATACGATTAGGGTATTAATCTATTATTTATATCCCTTGATCCCACGTAGCTCACTTACAAATTTCCTATACACACTGTCCAATCAGAACACCACAAATTTAAAGTCTTAATCATACCTTGATAACTCATGCTCAGACGGTCGGATTTGCGTCCAACTCTGGATCTCCATTAATTATATTATCCCCTACATTAATAAAATATTTTCATCAATTAAAATTCCCAAAGATATTATTTATTAATTTATTATATTATTTAAGGAAAATTCGGGGTTTTACATCAAGTACTTGGTATCAACGCCGAAACAGGTTGGCTAGATCAAGTCCAATCTAATCTCTTTTAAATATAAACTAAATGCTAAAGAGTTGCCCTACAAAAACACGAAAGCAAAGGGGAAGGAAACTCCGAAGCCAGGAAGTGACACCACATCATTTGGACGCTTCCCTTTGTAAAATGAAAACTTCAAAGGACTAAGCTCGTTAACCATTGTGAGACATGGGAAAAATCAATCTCATGACTTTCCGGTCATCACACGGGATTCATAAAAATGGGAGAGTAGCCACTATTCTTTTTAGGTGTGAATGGACACCAAAATCATCAAAATACGCAAAAAGGCAAATCTAGAGTAAAAATTACCCTATTTGAAAATAAAATCCAGAGATGGGTAAGGGGATTAGATTATGAACGGGAGAAGGTGTTAGGCACCCCCATTCACCCACAAAAGGTGGTTGCCAAGTGTTGTTCATGCTCAAAATAAAGAAAGCTTGATAATTAAAATAATAAAAAAAAACTTGAAAAGGATTAAACACATGTATGATCCTTCCATATGAGAAGTCCAATGAATCTTAGACTTTCTTTTATGGAAGTATCACTTCTGGGACATCACCATTTAAATGGAAATCAAAGCAAAACTTGAACACAAACAAGTTAAGACAAATCCGGAAAATTCGGTGAAAGATGGAACCATTTGACCATAAATCATTCAAATCAAATTCAAATTGAATCAAACCAAATCCATTTGAAATATTATGATAAATATAAGACTCATGAAAATTTTCAATTAAATCCGGTTAAAACCCTAAGAGTTATGCTCATTTGAAATCTGCTGTTGTAAATCAATAAAAGTAACAAGTGGGCAACTTTGGAAATCCATTTGGGGAGATTGGCTCCATATAAATCCGTGAAAATTTGCATGAATGAAGTATGTAGTACCATCTTTCAAATGAAATAGGCCACATACCCAACTCCATTCGGATGTAACTTGTGTGACCTAACGAACATGCCCAGAGGATCACAGATCAGCACATAATTGTGCTATAGAGCAGTTCTGAGTAAATCAGTCACACAAGACATAAATGAAATCAAAAAATTGTGAAACCAAGTGGATTTGAAATTAGACTCATAAAGGAAGACATAGAAACCAAAATCACTCAAATTGGACTTAAATCGAGCAGATGGTGCTCATTCAAATTGACAGGTTCAGCAATCTGGCCAGAACTGACCTGTCGACTTTGATCGAATGGTGTCAAAAATCCACTTCATAAAAATTGATGAAATTTTACAGACAAGAACTAGACAGTCTCAACTTTCACATGTCTTTGAAATCACTCCAAAATTCATCCGGATGATGAAGTTATGATTGTCCAAAGTTAGGGTATAGATGTTGTCCAGTTTTGACTTTTTAAGTAAAATCAACCCAAAACAGTGATCAAGTGTATGTAATCTGTGCAATCCAAATCAAAATCATTTGAAAAAGTATTGAAAACCCTCCAGGAGGAAATAGGGCAAGAATTTGGCTCACCATTCTCTTTGATTGGAGAGAATATGCCAAAAACCATAAAATGGAGCAAAAATGCCCAAAACCGAGAGGTTAGACCATGAGGTCTTCAATACTCAAAGATAAACTTGCTTGAATCATTTTGAAAATTATTAAGAAATGTCCCAGAAATGCTTGTGGCCATTTATTTCAGATCTATCACAATGAATACGATAAATCCAAAATACAAGCCGATTCCGACAAAACGAGTGCTATGTGTGCATGTGTAAAAATCATCTCTTTAAACACATACATCACAACATATAGCATTAAAGTACATTAATCAAATGGGGTTCTATGTCTAGGGTTCCATTCCCATTCTCATTTCCCTTAGTTCTCTCTTCTCCTTTTTCGGCTAGAAATAATCTTGGAGTACTTTGAGTAAGAAATGGGGTTTCACATAATCATAGGCAATTCAAGAGGGTTTTATGACTAAGGGTCAACTCCCATTCTCATTTCCCCTAGATCTCTCTTCACGTTTTATGGCTAGAGAGAGTCTCGAGGTACTTTGAGTAGGGAAAGGGGTTTCAAGCACAAACAACAGGCCATTATTCTACAGAAAGGTAGAAGAAGAGAACTATTTCTAGAATTTAAGAACATAAAAGAAAATGGGTTTTAGGCTTACCTCGGGTGCTGAAAGCAATGGAGCAGAGGTTTCCCTTCTTCACTTGGAGCTCTTCAATCTCCAACTCTTGGCCATTTGCTTGAGGAGAGGCCTCTTATTTATAGGCAAAGGCTAGGGTAAGGGGTACCTAATGCTAGACACAAGGAAGTGTCTAGCATTCTCTCACTTAACCCTAAGGCTATTTCCGAGAATTCCCACTCATAGAGATGTGTAAAACAGTAAAAAAAGTGAAAACTCTCAGAATTACTCAATTTTGAGCAAAAATACTTGTATCCGACAACTCAGGTCGGATACAAGTGAACATTTTTATATCCGACACATGTCATCGGATACAATAATACCTGCTTGTATCCAATGACTTCTGTCGGATACAATAACACTTGCTTGTATCCGATGACTTGTGTCGGATACAAAAAAGAATATTTCAATCCGAATTTTTGTGTTGGTTACAAAGGATAACATGAATTCATCATTTTCCTAGTGCAATTTGGGGTGTCTATAACTGCCCCTTTTTTGCGGGAGTTGCAGAGCAATGATCTGCAAAGATTAGACAAACCCAAATTGCGCTTCCTTGACCATGATTTGTTTGGTTCAACTTAATTTTGCAAAATAATTTTGGGTGGAGTTTTGCCAAAAAGCCCTAACTTTAAGGGGGCATTCCTCCAAGATGTCTTAAATTCCACTGAGCTCTCGTGGCTATGAAGTGGATTTTAAGCCCAAAATAAGATTTTTGAAAATTTTGATTTTTCATCAAACCATGTTAAAAAATTTGACTAAATATTTCCTTTTTGACCAACACACATTTTTTTTTCTTTTCTCTTTTTTTTTTCTTCACATTTTCCCACTTTTTTTCTTTTTTTTTTGCTATTTTTCTTTTCTTTTTTTTTTTCTCTTTTTTTCTGTTTTTCTTTTGTATCCGACGTATTTAGTCGGATATCAAAACCTTTATTTGTATCCGACGTGATTTGTCGGATACATAGGGTTATATTTAGTTGCGCGCAACCACGACCTTTCCCATTTCCTTTCTTCCCTGATCGAAACCATCGGACATTGCATTTATTTTCACCAACATCGGCCATTCTATCCGACGATTTCCTTTGACTCCGGCAATCCTCTGCTAATTCTGGTGGCCTCCGGTGACTTCCATAGCTTCCGGCGACAGTTCTTAACTCCGGCAGTTTCCCCTACCTCCGGCGACTTCTCCTTCATTGCTGCGGCTAAGCCATTGTTGACTTCCGGTGGTACTCCGTCTGTATTCCAGCGGCCTAAGCAGCACTCCCTGCTCCTGCTTTCATGTTTGCCACCAGTCGTTCATCCATTGTTCTTGTTAATCAACAGTATTGGTAAGACAGAACACCCTCTTTGTTGAATTGAATCTCTCCTTGTTTGATGGACTACATGCTGCCCGTGATGATTTCTAACCGATTTGCGTGATTCTCGGTTTGTGCATGATCATTATATTTCGAACTGAATTGTTGCACAAATTGAAATTGAGTATGTCCGACAGCTTTGTTTGTGAATCTCTCAACATTTGATTTGATTGAGTTTTAATGGTTCTCCCTTGCACATCTTGATCAGATGAAACTTGTATTGCGATGTGGCTTGTTTTCCCGCTTTGCATGCTGTTTTAGTAATCCCTGAAATATATATGTACAACCTTGTGCCATCCCATTGACAACCCGAGAACCTTGGCTTATTTGCCAGCAGTGATTTCCAACTGTAACCATCTCCACTGGCTACAACCTATGATTCCATTAGGCATAAATCCCTGCGAGATTCTGCCTTTGCCTTCAAACTGAACATGATTTTTCTTTGATCCAGTCTTATACCATACTGTGATCTGTTCTGCTTTTCTCTTTTTCTTGCAATCCGCTCTGGCTTCCTAATCTGCTTTCAACTGCCAAGATGGCTTGTCTTGACGAATCCCTGCTTTATGGATTCTTTGCATGACCACCCCAAAATTGGTATCCTGGTAGTCCTTGGAGTACACTCATAATTCTTGATTTATGTCCTTAGATTCTGTGAGATTAATTGCCTGGAATTCTTGCAAGGACCCCTTTATTGATCTCTTCACTTTGCACATTTGTTCTATTTTCCTGAGTACGTCTAGTAACCCTGAAAGCGAATTAAGAAATATTAAGCTTCACAGAGATATTTAGGACAATACTAGAAATGAAAATGCTTTAGAACCAAAATTTCTTATAAACAATTAAACACCAAATTAATAGAAACTTAAAATACTTCGCTGTTGCCTGTAGATGGCTAGAAGTCGCTCTCGCATGCGAAAGGAGGTTGATCCAGCTGATCAGCCCTCTTCGTCCCGAGCTAGGATCGATTCTGATCAAAGTGCCACCTTATCCGAGCCATTAGATGATTCCAGAGAGAGCTTTGGAGAGGGCTCTGCCGAGGTAGGCCCCTTATTCTTTTTTCTTTCTCCTCCTCTTTTTCCTCCTTTCACAAACTTCTCACCTCATGTTTTTGATTTTTAGCCCGTTGTGGCTCCCGCTCGAGGTCAGGGTAGAGGCTGAGAGCGAGGCCGAGGTAGAGTTGGAGAGAGGGGCCGAGGCTGAGCCAGAGAGAGGGGCCGAGGCCAGGCCGGAGCTTCAAGCCAGGAGGGCATTGCTTCAGACTTCTGTCTAGGGATCTTAGAGGAGTTGAGAGCGTCTGTTCATGATACAGAGCTCCTTAGTGGCTTGGATTGCCACTCCTCTATGTGCATCCGTGATGATTTTCCTCTTCCATATCCTCCTTCCCATCTACGAGGAAGTTGGGGGAGGTTCAGTGAGTTGGTTCTGACGCTTTCTCCGGCACTCAGGCGCGAGTTCAGTAGGTGCCGCCTTGACTATTTTCTCCGTATCCCGTTGTTTCGAGCTGACCGCCCTCTCATCTTTGCCATGATGGAGCGATATTTTCCCCATACACAGTCCTTCCATCTGCCAGATGTTGAGCTGGGGATTCGTCCTTCAGATTTTGTTATGCTCACTGGCATCCCTATGGTGGGGCAGACTATTGTGATGGATCGGCCTTCAGCTGCAGACATAGGCCTCCTCCTGGGATATGCAGACTTACCAGATGATGCTTGGGACGAGAGGAGCGGTCGTCTTTCTATCAGTTGGCTACGACAAAGCCTCACTGTTCACTTTCATAGGAGGCATGAGACAATTGCCGGGGATGATGTGGCTTTTGCACCTATATTCCGGCATGTTTTCTTGCTGATGCTTGGGAGTTGCTTCTTCCAGGAGGACACGACCAGTGTTAGTCCTCTCTTTCTGGATGCCCTGAGAGATTTCCACCAGACTAGACAGTTAGCATGGGGTCGGCTTATATATGGGACCATCCTGGCTGGATTATGCTGAGTGGTTCAAGGTTTGGCCGCTCCGAGGGGTGATGGTGTTAGTTGCCTGTTCTTCTGGCAGATCCTGCAGGTATTGGATATATCTGCTTTGTCTTATTCCCCAAAATTTTATCTTCTTTATCCTTGACCGATTTCTCTTTTACCAGGTATTTATGTATACCTACATGACTTACTTCAGCCCATCCCCCGTGCCCGGTGTTGTGGAGTTCCCTGTTGCCATACGGTGGTCCATTTTGGATAGAGATGCAGACAGGAGTCAGCCCTGTACTACTCGGGTTCACCTGGATCGTGCCCATCGACCTGATGTAAAATTCTTCCCCCTTTTTTATTTTGTCTCTTTTTTTGTACCTTGTTTGTATCTGACATCATTCTTCTTCTTTGCAGCTCCTGTTGGCACGCTTTGATGATGTGGATATCGGGGTCGCTCGTGAGATGATAGTACAGGATGCTTTTGAGCAAGACCTCCGACACCAGCCTTACCAGTGCTTCCTTGGGAGGCTTGGTAGGGTGATGTACCTAGGAGAGCGCTTGTACTATCAGCACACAGGCGTACCTCGTATTCCAATTCCTCCTCCTCCTGTTGGTCCCACCACCCTCCTTTCCGGGTTTGATATTGACCAGTTCGATCATTGGGAGGACGTGGAGGGACTTACAGTAGCTAGGGACTATAATGAGTGGATCAGGAGGGTATCCATTGGGTGCCTGATAGATCGACCCACTCGTGGTGGAGTGACAAAGATCGGTGAGATCTACATCCGAGTTCATGACGACACTGTAAGTTACCTTCTCCTATCTCATTTTCTTCGGTTTAGCATTTATGATTCTAATCCCGTTCTTATTGGTAGGTAGATGAGCTGAATGCTCTGCGGGACCAGTTTCAGAGTCAGCGGGCCGCAGTCGATGATATGATTGCCGAGCATGATGCGACCGTGGCCCAGAGAGATGCCCGGATCAGAGAGCTTGAGGCTTTGGTTGCTGAGCTTAGGACTAGACAGGTATCTAGTTCTTTACAACTCCATTTCTTTCATTTATATGTTTCCTTGTTGTTCTAATATGAACTGTTTGACTTTTGCAGGATCCGGTCCCAGATCATGGTGTTGCCTTTGAGCCAGATCCTCCTGTTCGTGGTCCATCTCCGGTTCGGGTTGCTGATCCTGAGGATGCCTCGGCCGCTGACCCGATTGTATCTCCTGTTCCTGCTGCTGCAGTTAATCCTGTCAGTACCTCATCTCCTGTGCTGGCTCCTGCTCCTGCTCCTGATGTCCCTGGTAAGTTTACTTCAGTTTCATCTCTTTGGTTCATTTTGGTAATTCAATTTCTGACTTTATTTCCATTAATCCAGCTGTTTCTGTTCCTGATCCTCCTTCTGCTGCTGCCGAGACTTTTGGAGCTGCGGGAGTTGAGACTGCTGTGGCCGAGGACCCAGTTGAGCCTGAGGCGGCTATCCTTCCAGCCGAGCCTGCTCCTGTTGAGCCTGAGGCTTCCTCATCAGATTCTGTTCCCACGGGCCCATATCCTGACAATTCGACCTATTGCCTTACGTACCAAACTCAGTCCATTCTGGGCCGGATGCCTCGCCACGCCGCTGATCGTATCATCTCCCATGTTTTTAGTCGTCGACGATCTCGAGGTGGAGGCCGCAGAGGGGCACGTGGCAGAGGACGTGGGGGTGATCCTGTAGAGGCACAGTAGATTAGGATTTTTGTGTATTTACATCATCCTTGTATAAATGAGTCTTGTATATATATATGAAAAAAACTTTTTATTCATTCTCTTGTTTTGCTCTCTTTTCCTTCTTTTTCTTTTCATTTTTCTGCACTTATAACATGTATATAGGTAAAACAGGTAAAAAAATTGATCTTTTTCTTCCTTTTCCTTTTTTTTTTTTTGCTTTTTCTCGTATCTGATAAATCAGATCGGATAAGGTAACATTTTTTTTGTATCCGACAAGAAATGTCAGATACAAACAATTTCTCTTGTATCCGGCATTTTTTGTCGGATATGAACAGAACCTTTTGTATCCAATCTGATATGTCCGATACATTAAAACATGCTATAAAAACAATTGGCCTCAGGATGTGCGTCACTTTGACGCCTTGTTGAGTTTAGAAAACCCCTTTTCTCCATTTTTCTTCCTCCCATTGATTCTTAGTAAGCTCCAATCATCCCCAATGGCCTCCAGATCATCTTCAACGCCATTATTGTCTGTCAACGCAGTCTCCCCTGCAAAACAACCTTTTAGAGCAAAACCCCATAATCTCACTAGGTATAACCCTGTAGATTCATTTTACACTAGATGGGTTAACTCTATGACCCTTGATAAAGAGATCAAATGGGATTCTATTCACCTAGGTCACCTCTTGCTCCTCCCTTCCATCCCGTTTAAGTGGGAAATTATTGAGGCCATGATTGGGCACTGGGTACCTGATTTGAATCTTTTTCGATTTGGGGACAAAGAGATGACCCCAACCATTAAAGAGGTTGAAACCATCCTTGGCTTGAGGTTTGCAGAGAAAGTAGTGAACCCACCCCTTAAGCCTAGCTACAAGAAAGAGGCTTCCACCTTTCTGGGTATAGGGAAGAAGGATTTAGGGGATTCTGACACACTTTTGACCTTATCCAAGTCTTTTCTGACTGAGAGGCTCTGGAGGGGGGAAGACAAGGAGGCTAGGTTTAATGCTCTGACCCTGATAGTGGTCAATCAACTACTTTTCCTACGGGATGATGATGAAGTTGACTTGGCCCTTATCTCAGTCATTTGCCAGATTAGGGAGCGGGAGAGATTGGCCCCATTGATCTTGGCGGGGATGTACCAGGCATTGACCGACTGCTATCACAGGAAGAAGAAGCGCTTCCTGTCATGCGCCCCTATCCTGCAGGTAAAATTCCCTTTCCTTTTCTTTTTTCTTTTTTTTTTTCTTTTTTTCTTTTTTTTTCTACAATACATTGAAATACTTCTCTCCTTCTGCAGCTTTGGTTACTTGACCACCTGAGTCAAATTGAGGAGATTAATCGACACTTCTTTCCAGGCCTGAAAGTTCCGGTCTTGATGGGCAACAAGGGGTGTTCTGACATCCCAGGTGGCAAACAGGGTTGGTTTACTTTCTTAGCTACACTCCAGGATGATCAGGTGAGGTGGCCTGGTACTTATCAACCAAATGCAGAGACAGTGATCAATTTCAGACATAGAAACTTTTTGGTTCTAGCAAGCCTGAGATATATTGTACTCTACCTCCCCTTGCGAGTTCTTCGGCAGTTCAGAGCGACCCAGGGGATTATAACCCCAAGTGGATATGAGGACTATCTTGGGCCACTTTCACCAACCACCATGAAGCTGAACGCTTGGTTGATGAGAGAGTGGTCCTATGTTCGTTTTATGTGGGGCACAGTCTTCTCAGAGTCCCATGTGAAGGACTACCTTTTCTGGATCAAGGAGCAGATTTAGAGTTAAGCCCCAGTACCCGAGGATCCTCCTGCAGTTTTGGCTCCTACTTATGAAGACATCTTAGAGTCCGAAAGAGAATCTTACAAGCGACTTTAGCAGATATGGGTACGAGAAGACCAAGAGCTCAGGATACGAGGCCTATATGATCCACCGCGGTATTCCTCCACCGAAACTCCTACACCAACGGCCTATCGACCCTTAATAGCCCTTGATCCATTAGTTAATCACTCAAACAGTTTCTACAGCACTATCTAATTATATTTAATTAAAATTTCTGAATAATACCTAAACCATAAGAATTTAAAATATAACTTCACTTACTCTTAGCTTCTACTCATTAATAATTTCTAAAATCCCCAAAATGCCCTCGCATGGCTTCCACCCTAAACCAGTAATTTAAAATATAATTAAGGTTTCTTATCTTTATATTTAGAATTTCCACCCGGATTCATCCGAGAATTCCGTTTTAACCACTAAATCTCTTTTTCTTGAACTTTCCATCACTTAAATAAATTAATGATCTCAAAAATCCAATTTTTAATTATTATTAAAAATTCGGGGTTGTAGACACCCCAAAATTGCACGATTTTTGATAAATCTTGAAGGAGAGAAATATTTTATTGGAATTTTCAGTTCTTTGCATTGGGTTTGAGATACTTAACCCATTTGAATCCAAAACGGAAAAGGAAAAGGCCCGAATTCAATGTTTTGTGCAAAGTCAAACTTTTTCCGGTTGAATTTTGTTGACTTTTGACCCCAGAAAATGAAATATTTTTTAAAGCCAGATTTCAAGATAATTTTTCCCGGTAATCAGGTTTTTAGCCATGTTATTGCATAAAAGAATTTTTTGAGATTTTAAATCTTGGCGAATACCTTGGTTTTAACATATTGAACCTTTTTTCCATACGTAAAAAATCGGAATTTTGCCTAGAACTGGAAAGTTGACTTTTTATTCACTTGGAATTTGGGTCTGGAACTATTTTTAATGGATTCAAATGGGGGGGGGGGGTGTTTGCTTATTTACATGTAATATCTTAAGTAGATGGAGATTAAAAAATACGAGGACATTTACTTAAACGATATTACATGTAAATAAGTATTGCCTGTGTTAAAATTCGGAAAAAAAGGCTTTTTTCCTTGTATCTGGCAACTCAGGCCGGATACAAGTATTTTCCTTTGTATCCGGTGGAACATACCGGATACAAGCAATCCTTAGTATATCCGGCATTATATGTCGGATACATTAAGACCCTTTTTGTATCCGGCCTGATATGTCGGATACATTAGTTTTGCTCAAAATTAGGGTTTTCCGAAAGATTTCATCTTTTACCATCATGTCCTTCATTAAATGAAGGGAATTCTGGGAAATAGCCTTAGGGTTAAGGTTGGTGGGCTATAGACATTATGTTGTGTCTACCATTCTCACCAACCCTAACCCTAACCTTTGCTTATAAATAGGAGGCTCCTCCTTAAGCAAATGGCAATCAACTCTTGTTTTGAATTCTCGCCAAGAAGAACTCCAAGAGAAGAAGAAAACCGCTGCGGGATCGCATCCAGAACCCAGGTAAGCCTCAAACTTTTCTTTTATTTTCTGTCTTTACATTCCTAGATCTAGATCTCTTCTTCTATTTTTCTGTAGAATAAGGCCTTCTTTGTGTGTGAAAACCCTTCCCCGGCTCAAAGTATCTTGAGACTCCCCCTAGCCGTAAAACGTGGAGGCGGGATCTAGGAGAAACGAGACTGGGGATTGACCCTAGGATTAGAACCTATGTAGCATAAAGCCTTTTGATTGATTGTAGACCGTTTCATATTCAAAGTACCCTTGATTATCTTGAAGAACCGTGTTTAACGGGGAGAGAGAACAGAGGGAAACGATAATGGAACGGAACCCTAGGCTATTTTAGAACCTCATTTTGATGAATATGTATGCATGCTATTGATCTTGTTTGGTTTTTCACACTTGCACATACATAGTGCCATTTTGGCGAGATAGGCTCATATTTGGGGTTTATTGCATTTATTGTGATAAATCTCAAATAAATGGCCTTAATCAATTCTGGAATGTTTTCAAAGATTTGTGTTCATCTTGCACGAATGGCACACACTTTATCAGAATTTTGAGTTGGTTTTACTCAAAAAGGGCCTAACTGGACAGCACCTGTACCCTTACTTCGGACGCTCATAACTTCATCGTCCGGATGAATTTTGGAGCGATTCTAGAACCATGGGAAAGGTGAGGCTGTCTAGTTTATGTCCACCAAATTTCATAAATTTCTATCGAACGGATTTTTGACACCTCTGTCGAAGTTGATTGGACAGTTCAGGTTCGAATACAGAACTTGTCACTTCGACGGAGCGCCATGTGTTCGTTTTAAGTCCGATTCGAATGATTTTTGTTTCTGGGCACTCCTTTATGAGTCTATTTTCAAATCCAGTTGGTTTCATAATTGTTTGACTCCATTTGAATTATTGGTAGCCGATTTACTCAGAACTGCTCAATGGCATTTTTCTGGGTAAATCTGTGATCTTCGGGGCCTGTTCGAGAGACCACCCAAGGCACATCTGAAGGGATTTTTGTATGAGGCTAGTTTCTTTTGAAATATGGCCATACAGACTTCAATCACACCAAATTTCGTGGGTTTTTATGGAGTGATTTTTCTATGCAATTTCCCAAAGTTGCCCACTTATCACTTTTTTATTATCCCCAACAGCAACCTTAAAGGAGCATAACTCCTAGGATTTTTACCAGATTGACTTGAAATTGTGCATGAGACTATGATTTACCATAATCTTTCCAATGGATTTGGTTTGATTTGATTTAAAATGGGATTTGATTGATTTCAAGACAAATGACATTACTTTTATCAAATTTCCCGGATTTGCCTCAACTTGGCTTTGTACATTCTTTTGCTTGGATTTTTATCCTTTTATGACATTTCAGAAATGATATTGACATAAGAGAAGATCTAAAATCCATTTGGATCTTCATGTGAATATATCATACACTTGTTCCTTTTTCAAGGCTTTTCATGATTTTCTAGCAAGCTTTCTATTTTCTTTTAGCATTAACAAACACTTGGCTACCACCTCGTGTGGATGAATGGGGGTGCCTAACACCTTCCCCGTTCATAATCTAATCCCCTTACCCATCTCTGGATTTGATTTTCAAGTAGGGTTATTTTTATCCTAGAATGTTTCTTTTGTCTATTTTTTGCTTATTTTTTATCCTTTGGTGTCCATTCTCACCTCAAAATTCTGAATGGTGGCGACTCTCCCAAACTTCAAGATGAGCCCCGTGTGTTGACGGTGGGAGATTTTTTTCCCGTGTCTCACAGGGGTTTTATAGGGGTAGCCCATCCTCGAGTACGTCATCTCGGTATGTCGATATGGATGAGTTTAATAGGATGCGAGAACAATTGCAACGTATGGAAGAGCAGCTAGAAGAGGAGAGGTGACAATGAGAAACAATTGAAGCAACTGTTGCACAACATGCCAGAGAATTTGTAGAATTTAGAAACTTAATGATGAGTAACCTTCAAACATAGGTATTATATAAATGCTTCAAAAATACATATAGTACAAGATTATATCAACTTTATATTTAAATACCACACTTAATGATCTTTGTTACAATGTATAGCCTCTTGTCGAAACTTCTGCAAATGACAGCCCTCCTTGGGATTTTAGCTAGACACTCTTATTATTTGAGGTGAGTAACACAAGATAGCTTCGGTCATATATATATATATATATATATATATATATATTTGGCTAAATTGATTTGTCTACTTATAATTTTAGAATTCAAAATTATTATATTACTGATGCATGATTCATTGCTATTTTCATGCAGGGCTATTAAATTGATACGAGTTACAATGTCACTTGTTAATGGAAACCACCAATTTACTTTTATTTAGTTTAATTTATATGATATGAATGTTTGCAGTACTTTAATTTTATTGTAATCTCTTCTAATTCAAAAAATTTTTTTGTAATTCTTTTGTTCTATTTATTATAAAATTTGCCACGAAATTAGGTATTTTACAAGATTTTCTATGACACTAATTATAGATTTTGTTTTTACAAGTATAGGTCTTTAGTGGCGGTAGCAGCCGCCGCTAAAGACCCCAAAAGTTTTGAGCGGCGGTAATTACCGCCGCTTAAACCGTGAAACATAATGTGGTTTCGCGGCGGTAGCTACCGCCGCAAAATATATAGCAAGTATTAGTGGCGGGACTTATCGCCGCTAATAAATAAATGGAAGCATGTGAGGTTTTTAGCGGCGGTAATTACCGCCGATGATGCTACGTATTAGCGGCGGGAATTATTTCCGCCGTTAATATTTTCTTATTAAGTGGAAGTAGTTAGCGCTGGTAAAACGACTTTTGGCGGCTGTACCTACTGTTGCCAAAGCCTCGTCGGCTATTTCTCAGAATTACTGGCTGTAAATTTCGTACCGCCGTTGAGACTGTCGCAAATTGGTTTAGCGGCTGGTTATGAAGCGGTGGGAGGCTTTACCACCACTTAAAGATTTAACGACGGTAACCTATCGCGGGTAAAAGTCGGAATTTTTGTAGTGCCACTGCCATCAATTTATGATTGACAAATTGTTGTTTCTTGATTGACCAACTAGAACAACCCTTGATTTATGGGATGTATATATGCTAATTAGTATTCTGTATATATGCTAATTAGTTCATACCATATTTAGGTAGGTCTGTATATATACTGATTAGTTCATACCATAAATAGTTAGACAGATTGTTGTAATTAGTTCAAAGTCAACCATGTATTATGCTATTATTTTCTATATAATGAGAAGGAAACCCTCCATTGTGAGGCATTCAAACCATTTGACACTGTGTACAACTATGTGAAGTATTTCTACACGTTTTTTTATGGATGTCTGAGGAATTAATTTAATTATGAGGCATCTCAAGATTGCCATTTTCATCAAGTAAGTAATCAAGGATGAGCCTTAACAGGTTGATTCAATACCTGTAATACAAGAAAGGATAAGGAAGAGGTCATTTCTGATACAAAAGTAAATATAAGTGGAGTGTCTACAGTTCAAGATGCAATAAATTTCCAAATTTTATTACAAGAAAATTTGTGCATATTGAATCCACCCTTTTAAATAAATTAATAATTTTTCACATTTGATTTCTGTGTTGACTCAATTATTCAAACATGTTTATTTAAGGAACAATGACCTTAAGAAAGTTTAGATCATCAGGTTCACCAAAATCAGTGGCATAGCCAGGGTTTTCATTTAAGGTGGGCAAGGTAAATCTTCGAACTAAAGATAGAAGACGATAATGGGGGCAAATTAAAAATTTTAGTGTGGGCAAATCTATCTATGTAGCTCTGCTCCTAACCAAAATTGAACAATATCATTACCTTGGAATGTTGATAAGCTTTCTATAATTGGCAAATACGATAGTTCTTGTGATCTATAGTATTATTTCATATATCCATTTTGGGATATCAGTGTCTCATTGAAATGAGTCCATATAATATAAAATTTCGGAAGAATTAGAGGCGAATTTTTAATGGCAGTTTAAAACCGCCGGTAAGAAGATATATAAGGGTGACCCGACCCGACCCGAGTGCCCCAAAACCATCGCGGGTTAGATTTTATAGCTTATTAAGGGCATTTATTTTTATAAGCCCCGTAATTCATTTTTAGTGGCCGCCGCTAATAAATACTCGTCAAACCCGTACGGCCTTTGCTTCTTCTTCCGCTCTCCCAAATTCCCAATCGAGCATTTCTTCTCTCCGTTGAAGCCCTAGCCATATCTAGTTTTGCTGGAGTAACGCTTCCAACAGCTACATCGGCTTCTGCTTCAATCACATAAGTTCAATCCGTTCAATCGTCAGAGGTAAGCCCTAGCTACCACTTTAGCTGGATTCTTCTCTCCCAATTGGCTTTGCATCAGCATTTCTAGACTCGGGGAAGTTCAACGAGCATTCACGAATTGAGGTTCCAACGAGCATTCTTTTCGGAGATCTCATGCAAACGTTTTTTCTTTTCTTCTGCAATTGATCTGAGGTTCCAACTCATCCGACTACCGGCGACGCTTCCTGATTTGTTGCTGACCTCCGGTGATTCAATCAACGGCTTCTCATGTTTTGCCGACTCGTTCCAGATAAATTGTCTGGTCTCTGAACGTTTCTATTTTGAGGTAATTTTTTTTTTCTAGTTTGATGTAGGGTTTGTGGATTGATTTGGTTAAATATCTCCTTGTTTTAATCCGCTTTATCTCAAATTAGGTTTTGTATATAACATGTTTAATTGGATTAGATATGGCAAATTTACTGGTATTCTTTCCTTCACTTTGTCGATTTGCAGCCTCTGTTGAGACATTTCTAGGTATTCTACCTGAGCCTCTATTGATTTTTGACCTCGATTTTGTCTTTCTTAAATTTCTTTGTTTATTCAAATTAGAGAGACATTTTTCTCTCTCTTTTGAATTCGGTTTTGGATATTATTGCATATGGTCGCCCACAACGTACTACAGTAGGGATCTCTGTAATTCTTTTCTTGCAGTTTGTATAACAATCAGTTCGGCAGGTGATTTTTTGTGCAAACGATGGTCCACCATCTTATGAACAAGGGCTAGCAGAGGATATTCCGTCAGTTGTAAGTTTATAACATGCTTTACTGTCATTTTATGTTAACTAATTTCTATTGAAGTGTTTTGATTAACTTAATTTTGTTGATGACAATGAAGCACACATAATTAGGAATTGAAATTTCTGTAAGTATATACCTAAAAATGATGAGAATTTTGGCAGCTTTTGAAGGTTCACTTAAAATTGTGAAATAAAAAGAAATGGAAAATAGTACTACTCTGAATTCTGCTATCTTGGTCACAATAAATGGTATTTCATCTTGGGTAATTTGGGGAGAGAGAAACCAAATTTGTTGGTTCCAGCAGCTATAGCTTGGGTAATTTGGGGAGAGAGAAACCACAGGATCTTTAAGGACTTAGAAAGAAGTTGGTTCTACTTGGAAAGAATGGTCCTGAAAATAATCCACAGTTGGAATGGCAACCAAGCATCAATGAAAGGCATTCTGTTAGAGGATTTTCTAAATTGTATTCATTTTGCTGATTTGTAGAAAGGGTTTTTAAGAGTAGGATGGGGTGTCTTGGTACACTATTTGTGTACTTGTACCTCTATATTTCTACTCCTATTTTTAATACAAGCATTATTACTTATCAAAAAAATAAATGGTATTTCATCTTGTTGCAAGAGAAAGTAAAAATAGAGATTCTTGTTTTGTGTATCCTAACCAAATTGGTTGCGTTTTTCAATGCTGTTGTTGTAAGACAATAATGTCAATGTTATTGGTGCTTTTTGATTTGTAGAAGTAGCAGTACTTGTTCTTGTCATCGATCTCTTATATGCTGTGCTGATAGATTTATTGATTCGTTGACATTCTAGTGGTTGATAGTTTTCATCTGTTTCAACTTTTTGTAGTTATTGGATGTTGTAGACTTGTTTTATTAGGGTTGTTTGATTCAGATTCAAAGGTTTATGTCTCATTTTGGTTCTGTTGTTACGATGAGAAAGAATAAGAGGAACTATGTACATCAAAGATGTATTTCAAGAAACTAAAGTAGAGGCAAGCAAATTTAACTTTGACAGAACTTCTAGGCCAATAGTTATTTTCATTCTTGTTAATAAATCATGAATAAACCATATTACTTTAAGGTTACACTCTTGCCCCTTATTATCTTAATATTCTTGCTCTTTGTTAAAATAATATTCTTTTTTGTTGCTGTTTTCAAGTGAACTTGGCTTGACCTTTATGTCGTTTCTACATGCTGTACTTAATTGCAAACTTGCAAGCATTTCCAAGTTTGTATTTCTAATGGGGAAAATTGTAAACAACTCAAAAGTCTCTCCCACATGGTTTACTAGGACCCACGTCCCCAATGTACATTGCTCTAAAGCCTTCACAATTTCAATAATGATAGAAGGTATAGCTAAAGAGCTCAAATAGACCACTGAAGGTACAGATCCCTCCAACACTGTCTATCTTTATTATATAACAAAACCAGAAGCAAACAAACAAGGCCCACCTTACTAGAAACTAAACAATCTCCACCACATTCATGAATCCAAAATATGGCAATACACAGACTTATTATTGACCCAAACCTACTTTCATCATCTCCAAGCTTTTTCCATTTTTTCACTCTATGCCAAACCTCTTCTTGAGCTCCAAAACAATCCCATACACCTTGTGCGGATCAGGCAGAGACTTGGAAACACTCTGCTTCTGCATGCACCCCTTGCACCAAGCTATTAGCTTTGGACACTCAGCTTCTATGCTGAACTTCCTGCAAGTAATGTTATGTCTCTGAAGAAGTTCTTTTGCCAATTCTTTGTGCAAGTGACAAGTCCAAAATCAAGGCTCTTGTATCATAGGAACTCATGCGGCCTCTCAAGATTTTTGAGGAAATTAGACAAGATTCCCTGTAGCGAACAAAGCTGCTGGCAAACATGGAATTATGTAAATGACATCATGACCTATCTGTGTTGTATTTATAGAAACTAATAGAAAAGGTCAATTAAAGATTAAGGTAGCTCATCCTTTTGAGTTTGCTTTTTAGTACTTGCATTCAATTTGCATTTTGTATAGCCTTGTTTTTTTCTATAATGTGTTCATTGCCAGGCAATATGGTCCACATGTAGATGAACTGATGTGTAATGTAAGGATCTAGAAGTTGATAAAGAAGCAAAAATTGCCAGATAAGAAGGTAGCTAAAGAGGTAAGTTCTAATTACTTATTTGCACATTGGAAGATATTTTGCCATTGCACAAAATATTTCAGTTACTAAATACTGATGCAAAATAAGAATCATTGTAATAACAATAAGATTTTGTTTTTCTTTTGCAAAATGATATCTGTTTTGCATTCCTCTTCCTCTTATCTATATATTTCTCCTTTAGCAGCCAGGAACCAACAAAAAAAAAAAAACAAAGAATTTTATGGGTCTGTTTGAGATGCTTCCATGAGTTTTGGTGACTGATGTATTTACAGAGCTCAACACCTGCGTTTACATTAGTTCATTGACAATGAACTGATGATGGATAGTCATAGAGATATTTACTCAGGATTGATTACGTTATGTGTGGCTGCTTTGCATGATCTACAGTTTTAGTGGCACAGGAGATTTGAAGAAAGGAAAGATAGATATTACAATCTTACCATGAAGTCTGATACACAGACAACAAACAAAGAGCTAACTACTTCATGAATTGAACTCCCTAAAATTTATGTCAACTCTATGCCTAGCAGTAGAATCAACAAATGAGAATTCAGGGGCAAAGACCTAATCTAATCACATATAAAACACTTAGGTGTAGTATTATAAGAGAAAAGGGGCATAAGAGATTGATCAAGGATTGTTTTTCTCTGGTTCTGTACAGCCACCTATTCCTCTTAGGTGAAGTCTATAAACATGTGCTTTTGAGGACTTCTATCTCTTCTTTTATTTGGTTGACTAGGTACCCAGGTGCCTTGATATGGCTGAGGTGGAGCTCTGTTAGACTCCATAGCTTCCAGGCTCATTGTTGTCGTCATTGTTGTCGTCATTGTCTCCATACCGTCATTCCTGCTTGATACCTGTTCCTTCTGATTTTTCTATTTTAGATGGCCTAGTCATGTTACATGAATGTCTAGGGAGGGTATGAGGAATTAACCAAAAAAAAAGGAAAAAAGGGAAGGTATGAGGGAATGTATGTTGAAGGATCAAAAAGCACTAAAAGAATATCTGTGGGCATGTGATGCAGTGATTTGTGGTTGTTAATGCTTTGATATCAGTTTCCATGGAATTTGGGGGAGAGGACAAAGTGGTGTTTAGTTAAAATCACCTGAAAAGTATGGAGTTGGATAAGATTGTGCAGATTCTGAGGATGATCCATGGTAAAGTCAAACCAAAGAATGATGCAAGCCATTTTTCTCTGCTATTCTTGCTCTTGACAGCATGGTTAGATTTAAAATACACCCAGAACAGAGCTAATTCCCTCCACTTTTTGCTGCTTTTCTAGACCACAAGTTGCCCCACATATTGAGCTTTTCAAATCTGATTTCTTCTCTTTGTAGTGTGATGGAATCATTGCCCAACTATGATCAGATCTATGCATTAACTGTCACCTAGCTGAGTCAGTAAATATTTCATAATAGATCTTGGTTCCTTTGCTTCCCATGGTTTTTAAGGAACTTATCCTCCCTCATCTCATCAATTTTTAAGGCCTTGAAACTCTCCTTTTTGCCATGATTTTATTGGAACCAATCCTGAGTTGAGGTCCCCAAGTTGCAAATGATAAAAAAAACTGTTTTTACTATTACAGTTGCTCATAAAGCCCCTTTAGTAAAATGGCCATAAGCTCTTCTAGAAAACTCCATTTCACACACCGTTTGATGCGTTGGAAACTAGATTGATAGTGCTTTCCAACGGTGTGTAGCATGCATTCCAACTCCTCACAGATTCAATCAGGTTTGACCCTTTTTAGAGGGCAAAAATCTGATCTGCAAGGACTGTTTTCACTTGAATGAGCATTGTGCTTTGGGTAGACCATGCATGGCAGTAATAGCAGCAACCTAAACCACCTCCTCCACTGAATACTAACCTTGAGAACAACCCTCTTTGATAAATCTCTCAATGAAAATCCTCAATCTAGCTGGAACTAGTGCAAGGGCTAGAAATGATGCAATTCCAAGTGCATTGGTTGGAAACACAGCTCTTAAACCTGAG
The DNA here is from genome assembly GCA_947561395.2 of Buxus sempervirens. Classification (NCBI taxonomy): domain Eukaryota; kingdom Viridiplantae; phylum Streptophyta; class Magnoliopsida; order Buxales; family Buxaceae; genus Buxus; species Buxus sempervirens. The sequence goes on along the minus strand of OX387182.1, from coordinate 46,149,907 downwards.
AGGAAATGCCAAGTGCAAATGGATGGGAATTTCTGATGTATTCTCTTAATGCAAATCCCCTTGGTGCATTTCCCGAGCTAGTTCCCATGGTGCCATTTGCTGTCCAGCTTCCTTGGCCTCTGATTTTGAAGAGCAAAATCTCCTTGATCTTTGCAATTACTAAGGCTTTGATCCCCTCTTATGTGTCTTCATAACTCAATTGCATCTATGTATCAATTTTAAGGTCAACTAGATATTAGATTGCTTGCTTCTGCTCCTTAGCTTGCATTAATTCCCAGCTTTTTCCTTGCATTCCCTTCCAAACAGGTACAAAAATCTGTACATGCATGAAACTGATCTGACAGCAAACTTAGGCACTTGCAAGCTCAAACATCACACTTTAATTTTCAAAGCACATGCTCAAGACCCTTCTTATTTTCCTGATTTTTTTAAGAAACAAATCCTGATTTGAGCTTCTCAAGTACTCCAACACTGATTTGACAGTAAACTGATCTGGGGCATTGGTGGATCATCCTTAAATTGAACACTCAATTGCTGACCTGAATACACCTGTGAAAAAAAACTCTATTGATCATGGCTTGGTCACCTGAGTTTCGAGACCTGAGTAATCCAAATCCGTTGTAAACTCAAATGCAAAATTAGTGGGGGAGAGATCTCTTGTTCCCATGAACACTTGATGACAAGGTCTTGTGCACTTCTCTAGCAGCATACACTTTTTCCATACAACTGTAATTTCTTTCCTTAAATTGTTTCATGCCTTGTTGTTCCTTGGTCTGCAGCAAATCCCCCTGTTCTGAATCTGTTATGGCAACTATCTATCCACCCTTTAATTAAACTTAGCCACTGATAATCCACACACTTATGGGATAAACACATGGGCTACTGCCCTGAACTCAGGTTATGATGCTCCTTGCATCCTTCACAAATCTGAGTTTTGGCCAACTTAATTCACTGACCAGAGAATTGATCTGAGTATGAGATCAGCTCATTAGTTAAAAGGGATTTGGAAAAGATTTCCCTATCATGACCTATGTTAACCTTTGTCTATGGTTAACCAGATGCTGAAGTAAACTTGCCATGCACTTCCATTTCAAAACATGGTGTCACCTGCCATAAGCTCTCTCCTGTATTATCTCTTGGATTAACTCAACTTTATTTCCCCCCTTTTTCCATTTCAAAAACTTGATGTATTAATTGCCTTCTCATGTAAGTCAGGTCCAAAACTACAGCCATTTAAGATGTCCTCTTGAACACAAGTAACTTTCTTTAATGCCTTGGATAACACCTTCCACAATTACAATAGCAGCAACCTGGACAACTTTCATCACTGAATACTTGACCTTCTAATGCTTGGTGCAAATGGTTCAGGTTATGGAATTCACTTCTATATTGATTCCCAGGGTTTATCCTCATCTTCAAGCTCTCCTGATATTATCTGATCCAAATATGTCCAATGACTATCAAGCTTCTAGAGGACATGAACATTAGTAGGCAAGCCTGCTACCCTATCACATTCAGGTTGCCTAGTTAACTTTAAGAGCAATTGAAACGTCAGGGGTAGTTAAATGATTGGTTTTAAACCACAGGGGGTGTTTGTGCCACTTTCCCAAACCTCAGAGAGTCTAGGTATAAATTTCCCTATAAATAGAAAAAGACAAGATAAGAACAAATTATCCTTTTTCGTTTTTCTTTCACTCTAACGAAATCTATATATAAACCTGAAAGATCAAAATAAGAGATTTTTTCTAGTATGTTTTGGTTCTTGCTAATTAGAAATATACTTTAATTAGGAATCTAAAACCGTAATAATAATGTTTGTATTATTTTAATTAGAAATATATCCAATTAATTACTCTTACTATTTAGATTATTTTTTCGTAAAGTTTTGATTTTTTTACAATTAGGATGAGTTTATTTTGATATTTGTGTAATTACGATAGTCTAATTTTGATTTTATTAGATAATCTAATTTCATCATTAAATTAGGATATTTCACGTAGTATCAAAATATTATGTTAACAAATAAGAATAATTAATTAGTCTTAGTTTTTTGATAATTGTGTTTTGATTTTATTAAAATTCTTTTTAAAGTAGATAAGTATTGAAGAAGATATATAACAATAAGTATTGAGATTAGTAATTTACCTTTATTGTTTTATTAGAAGTTTTTTAGGTAGATAAATATGTGAGATATTAAATATTGAAGCCACATTTTGTAAGTTTGTGTTTAAGAATATATTGAATCCACGTTTTGCTAATTGTTAAAGAAAAGTTGTAATGTGATGGGATTTTATTAGATAAAGATTCTACATGACAATAATAATGAAGTTTAGATTTTTAAATAATGTTAAATATGTAGAATTAAAGATTATAGAGAAGGACATTTTAGGTATATGAAAATTGAAAACACTTAAGCTGGTTTGTGCTTTTAATAGTAGTATAGATAGATATTTAAAAATTTTGTTAAATAAGATAATAAACATATGAAAAGGAGATACAAAAAATAAATAAATAAAGGAAAATTGTAAGATAAAGATGTTAAATTAAAATAGGGTAAGGTTTACAGCAATAAGAAGCTACTGCTATATTTTTTTAATAGTCAAAATTATTATCAATTATTTATAATATTTTATTTAAAAAAGGGATTCCCGTGCTTAGCACGGGTAAAACAACTAGTTTGTTATGGTTCTATTCATATATTTATCATTTAGAAAGTATGCACAATTGCGTTCAATTGGATTAAAAAAAAAAAAAAAAACTCCAGCTTTTTCCAAATGAAATGACTATTTTTAAAGTGATAGAATGCTGTAATCTCATAGTGCATATTTTCAATGTATTTGAATTTCAGTTGCTTTGGGCCCAAATAGTAGCACTTGGGTTTGGATTTATACTTTTTAAATAAATCCGTTTACGGGGCACTACAACCAGACCGGGTAGTACAATTCCGAACTATCTGGTCCAACTCGGAACTAGGGGTGCCTGTTTGGTATTTCGGTTTAGTACCCTCCTCTTTAAAGGATGAATAAACTTTGGCAGTCTCGAGTTGGGACCGCTCAAGTCGGAATGGGACCAAGTAGTATTGGTTGAGACCATTTGGTCCAACTCAAGATTGCCCGAGAAAAATGTGCATATCAAGAGCATAAATTTAAAATTTTTTTTAATAAGCTTTCCTAACACTTTCTTTTTTTTTTTCTTCTGAAAATTTTATCTGGACCCGGCTGAGTCTATACTAGTCGATGTATTGACAAAATTGTAGTTATTTTTTTTTTATGAAAATATTTCTCCTTGATTTGTCCAGATAGCTCCTTCTGGCCAATCTGGTGCAGTTTGTAAAGGGATTAAACACCATCACTCTGGTCCTAGTCCAGTAAAAACTAGCCCAAAATTGAAGGTAATCGGCATATGAAGGCAACCATCTCCCAATTTCATCAAAAAAATCTTTGTTACCATAGCTATTTGTATATATATGCCTGTGTTATGGACCTCAAGTCCCTCACACTATTTAGACCACTCCATCCATAGCTTTAGTGTGATTTGGTATTCATAAGAACTAGCTTTAATGTGATTTCCAGCTCATTGAGAACTGCTATTTTATTGTAACTATTTCAATAGTGGGTATCGATCCTCTACAACAAGAATTGTGTGACAAGGCATACAATGAGCCTATGATTGACTCTTAGTATTTAAAAATTAAAAATTAGAAAAGAATCAAAAGTTGATTTAACGGACAACTGTTGTAGACAATTTCAATCCTCATAAGGCATGAAATGGCATGTAACATTTGTCTTATTCTTAACTAACCATTCTAACAAATCATCACAAGTTCTTCATGAACATTTGAGGCTCAATGACAAATGCATGTATCATGTCTATTAGAAGAAGCATGATCGATGACCTTTTCATACATTTTAAAGCCGAACTCACAAAAAGACAATGTTATTTTAAAAGTTTATCTCTATGAAAAGAATATAGTACAATTTTCAAAATTCTGGAAGTTACTTGGTACCTTCACCCTTAGCCTATAAATACCTCATTTTATCACCCATTTAGACACACTTGATGGTTATAAATGCTTTCTTTCTCTATATTTGTCTTTAGTTATGAAATTTATTTATCGTTCTTGACCAGTCCACATATAGGTAATGAAATCAACAAAATATATTTCTATGATATTTTATTAGGTTGATCTTTTTGTTGCCGACCCCACTTTGGTGGGATTTGGCTTATGATGGTAATGAATTGTAAAATGGGTTTTTGACTTTCATTGATTTAGCTACAAATGTTTTTATTTGGTCTCTTTCTATGTCTCTTTCAATGCTATGGATTCTTTTGATGAAAATTCAGTTTTCTTGCCTGCTTAATCTGTCTTATGATTATATGTATATAATAAATAAATAGCAATTATCTTGTTTGCTTTATTTTGACTTTTTTTTTTTAATAATTTTTCTTTCTATTCCGTTTTTGGTTGCTATGAGTTACTTGTTCTGTTCTATTTATTTGTTTTGAAGTGCTGCAATACTTCTAAACGTTTATTTGATGTTGATATTTCTGTTGGTCCTTATATTTTGCTTTTTTCTTTCTTTCATTTATATATATATTTTTTATTTTGAATTTGAAGGTTATACACAAAATCTTGAAATAAATTTTGCTATTGCAGTCTATTTATTCACTAAAAAGAACCTACAACTGTACTCCACATTCAACTTAGTGTCTAAAATTCATATGTTGGTGATTTGTATGGTCTTTTATTATTATATTTAATTTATCTCAAAATATGTTGGACATGTACTTATTTTTGCATTTCATCTATAAAATGGATGAACAAACAAGTGCACATGCATAGAATGTGTCCACTGCTACAATAAAAAATTTTAAGAATATCGGTGACCTCAAGAATCATAACGTAAGGCATAATACATAGAGTGTAAGTTGCTCTTGTGGTAATGCCTTTCAGTCAAAAATACATAAGGAATGTCGTGACAATGAGATGCATTCAAAGTAAGTAATTTTAACTTTTTAATAAATATCTAATATTTTATTTTGATTGGATTTTTATTTGTTTTCCTTGAAAATCGTCTCCTGTGATTTTGGATACTCCAAAGGAAGGAAAAGACAACATGAAAGAAAGTAAAGAGAAAATAATGGGCTGTATATGTTAGAATAGGATATAATATCAATTACCCTTGTAAGATGTAATATTAATTTCTTTGTAAGAAATAAAATAAGAGTTATAAACTTTTATACATTTATTGTCTAAAATTTAGTATTTATCCAAAGGCATTTATGACTATTCGTAGTTTTAAAATTGAAAATTCATGACGAAATCTGTGTTAATGTTGAGGAATGGTGTTGAAGAGAAATGATGGGAAGTGAGGAGAGGATTGGTGTTAATCCTATTATTTCACAATGATATGAAATTTTCAATTGACAAAATGTTTTAATTGATAAAGTTTTGTATACATGCAAGTTAATTAATAAATATCTTAACTTAATAGTACCAGTAACAATAATAAATTAATGGCATACTTAATTGAAAATTGAAACTATGCACAAGTTTACCGATCAGAGGATCCTAACCAAAGAGGATCAGTATCATTGGTGTAAATCATATAGATCCATTTTTGCACCAACTATACACAAGTTGCACTCGATATTCAAGGGATGAAATCTTCTGCACTTTTGAAATTCATTGGGTATGCTATTATTGGATTGAGATGCTGCCAAGTGGACTTTTTTCAAGTCATTTATATCATATCACTATCTATGTTTTCTTAATTACCAATAAAATCATGTACTTAGGATTTTAATTTCATTATATTTGAAGTCTTATGTAAGTAGAATAAAAAAATTAGTTTTAAACAACTATTTTTTTTTTGTAATAATTAAAATAATATAATTATAAATTCCTCATTATCAATTATGACAAATATTGCAAATAATTTACATGAGCGGAAAGCATTTACTTATATATTTTCCAAAATCCCTAATGCAAGCAAAATTAAAAAAAAAAGGAGTTTTAAAAAATAAATTTTCTTATGTTTGCTAATAAGAAAAAATGGCATAATTATAAAATTTCTCATTACTAATTAATACTATAGCAAAGCATTTACATGAGTGGGAATTAGTAAGTGCATTTACATGACTAGAAATTGTCTACAAGAAAATTCAATCATAAACCTAATGCGTTCAATTGGGGGAAAAAAAACCACCAGTTTTTCAAATGAAATGACTATTTTAAAGTGACCGAATGCTGTAACCATAACACTTACGCATACTTTCAATGAGTGATCTCTTTTATTTCTAAATGATAAATATATGAATAGAGCCATAACAAATATTCTTGCATGAAAAAGCTACCTCAAAATACCTTGTCACGATAAACTTGACACGGTATAATTTCAATTTCACTCAAGTATCCCATTAATTTATTAGGTTAAGTTAAGATATTTGTTAATTAACTTGCATGTATTTAAAACTTTTTCAATTAAAATGTTTTTTTCATATCATTGTCCGGCTGGTATGTTCAGATAATTTGTGAGGATTTTTTCAAATTTTCTCAAAATATGAATCTTGACTACTAGATAATGAAATGCAATAATGAAAAAACAACATTAGCACTAATACTCAACCTTAACACAGATTTCACATTGAATTTTCAATTATTAAATTAAGTAACATATGTTTCCAAATAAATATTAAAATTTAGACAATTACATAATTAATATTATGTCCTATTCGAAAAAATACAGCACATGATCTTCTCTTGTCTTTGCTTTTTGTTCTTTTTGCATTTCTTTGTGGTACTCTGAATCATAGGATAAAATTTGTAAGAAAAACAAATACAATTGCAATAAAAATAAAATATTAGATATTAGTTAGAAAGTTTATATACCTACTTTGAATGCATTTCATTGTAGTGACATTCTTTGTGTATCTCTAACTCATAAAAGTTGTCACAAAAGCAACTTACTTTAAATGTAGCATGCTTTGCTAAGTAATGATTCCCGAGGTCACTAATAGTGTCAAATGATCTTCTGTCGGGACGGTGGACACATTTTGCTCCCTGTGCACTTGTTTCTTCATCCATTTGATGAAATGCAGAATAATTTATGTACATATTTTGAGATAAATTAAATATAATGATAAAAGACTACAAAAATCACTAACAAGTTAATTTTATACATTCTAAGTTAATGCGGAGAGTAGTTGTAGCTATTCTGCGTAATAATTTATTTTAGTGAATGAACAAACAACAAAAGCACTTGCAAAAATTGTTATAAGATTTTGTATACAACGTTCAAATTCAAAATAAAAATATAAATAAATGCAAAAAAGAAAATGTGAAATATAAAGACTAATAAAAATATCAACATCAAATAAACGTTTAGTAAGTGTTGCAGTATTTCAAAACAAATAAGTAGATTAGAATAATTAACTGATAGCAACCAAGAACGCAATAGAAAAAGAAATTATAAAAAAGTCCAAATTAATAAAGCAAACAAGGCAATTGATGTTTATGTATTATCCACATATAATTATAAGGATGCTTGAAGGCAGACAACTGTATGTTCATCAAAAGAATTCATAGTAGGAAGAAACATAGAAAGAAACCAACTAAATACATTTGTAGCTAAATCAATGAAAGTCAAAAACACCTTTTACAATTAATGAAACAAAAAGATCAATCTAAATATCATAGAAATATAACTTGTTGATTTCATTACCTAAATGTAAACTGATTGATAACGAGCAATAAATTTTATAACTAAAGTCAAATATAAAGAAAGAGAGCTCTTATAACCCTCAAGAAGTGTCTAAATGGGTTATAAGAAGAGGTATTTATAGGCTTTAAAATATATGAAAGGGTCATTGATCATGATTCTAAATACACGTATTTGTTATTCATGAAGAAACTTGGGATGTTTTGTGAGTATGGTTAGTTAAGAGTAAGGCATAAATGTTATATGACTATGATGACATTATGAGGAATGGTTAGTTAAGAATAAGACATAAATGTTACATGACTATGACATTATGAGGACTGAAACTGTTTACAAGAATTGTTTATAAAATCAACTTTAATTATTTTTCAAATATTTATTTTTAATATACAAAGGGTTAATACCAAATTGGTTTGAACCAATACTCAGTCCCATTCCGACTCGAGTGGTCCCAACTTGAGATTGGCAAAGTTTATTCCTCCTTTAAAAAAGGAGGGTACTAGACCAAAATACCAAGTAGGCACGCTCTAGTTTCGAGATGGACTGGACGGTTCCGACCTATACTGTCCGATTTGGTAAACCATGTTTTTGGCTGTTTGTCATGCTAGAGAGGCCTGGGTACTTTCATTGTCAGCTTTTGTTGTTAATGCTTCCTCTCTTGGATAAAAGTGGGGCTCATTAGGTCTTTTTCAGCCCTACGAAGGAGGGTTTATAAGCTTGGACTTATCGCGGGTTCCAGCGAAGCTGTGCTGAGATCCTCCAATAGCTAGTTGATTACCATAGAGGAAGAGGGTGCAATTCATCTCATCAATCCACTCATTATTTACACACTCCAAATTCAGCTTCCACGACTAATATTTGATCATGTAAGCAGAATAGAAAGCAGGTTGGCATGGCCAATTATGGCAAGTTTTATAACTATAAGGATAAGTAAGTTCTGACATTATGACGAGTTTAAAGGGTATTTTTTTGGCAAACTAAAATGTAGGGCTATAATCTCTTGGGTTTGCTCTATAGTAATATATTAAGGGTGGCACATGTAGTGCTGCACGTTTAGATAAAGATTATGTAGTTATTGGTGGATAGTTATAGGTCCAAGTGAGTAATTAATAATGGGCATGGAAGCTGCTGGGATATGGGAGTCATTATTAGATTTATGGGGTTATTTTCAAGTAAACAAGTAACTATAGCCAGAATCGAGAAAATATTCATTAGCCTTGGATTCTATGGTAGTCTATATTCGATTCTCATTATGTACTGGGCATTACGAAAGTATAAAATAATTAAAAAAAATATAGTTGATAATTTTATCATTTGATTTATAATTTGTTCTTTGGATGAAAAAAAGGCTAAAGGGATACTTAAAGCCTTTTTTTTTTACTAAGAAATCATAAAATCTGGAAACTCTTTTTGATATTAAAAGTAGAATTTTTTCATTATTAGGTTTATAGGCTAATTTTTTATTAATTAAATAAAAATTATAGCTAGAATCGAAAGAATATTCAATTATTCATTAGCTTGGCTTTTTCGGTAGTCCAAAGAGAGGGAGTTCAGTTCTAATTATCTAATGGACTGTAGGGGTGTCAATGGGTTGGGTTCGGGACAGCCGGACAGGTTTAGGTAGTCCTAAAACTGAACCCTATTGTGTGTGATTTCATTTTCGAGTATGGGAATGTGATCAAGTTTCAGAACCGAATATCCACATATACTAAAAAGTCAAAGAGCAACAAAAATAAAATATATTTTTCTTAGTCTTCTTATTTGGAAAAATAGTTAGTAGCAAATGAAGTGGGGTGAAAAGGAGAAGAATAGATGAAAAAAGAGGCGTATTATATTAGAAAAATGCCAAAATACATGCATTTTGTAACATAATGCTTTTAAGGTTGATGTGAAATCTTAAAGTCATTTAGTTATTAAAAGTTGACCACCTAACAATTTATATATCAAATACTCGATGGGGACCCTATGGACATAGACTCGATTATTAACGGGATACTTTTTGTAGGACCAAAACCAGTCTTGATTACGTATACGTGGTCCCAAAATTTGTTAAACATGGTTCGTCCTCTCTAATTTTTAGGGTATCAAGTACCTATTGACACCCCTTAATGGGCATTATGGATATATAATCAAATATATCAATTATCAATATAATTGATAATTCACTACAAAAAATTAGATATTTACTGGCGGTCTGGCGGCAAATTAAACCGCCGGTAAAACAAATAGTGGTGCTTTAATCAAGCACTAATAAAAGCTCTCGCAGATTCTTTTAACGTCGCTTGTCATAGTGCGCTGTTGATATTCTAAGTTTAAACAGCATTTGCACAGCCGTCACTAATAGATTTATTTTATTAAAAAATAATAATTTTGTCCCCGTCCCGGGCCCATGCGAATGCTGGAAAATTGGTTTTTAGTGATACTTTATCAAAATAATTTAGATTCAGTCGACCAAATCTTGGTAATTGATTTTTAGTGATATATTTTAAAATAATTGAGAATTGGTGTCATTTTATTATTCATTAATAATTTCTTTCAAAAATACTCTCAAAAGAATTGTAAACCTCACTTATAATAAAATGAGTGAAAATGTTTTCAAAGTCTTTTGAAGGAATTTTTGAAAGAAACTCTTAATGAACAGTAAAATGATATCGATTCTCAATTATTTTAAAAAAATATCACTAAAAACCAATTATCAAGATTTGGCCGTCTGAATATGAATTCTTATGATAAAGTATCACTAAAAACCAATTTACTGTTGCCCTACCCTGCCCTTCCCCACCCCTTCTTTGTCGCCCCAAATTAAAAAAAGAAAACTTTACAAGCACAATACTTTATTATTAACAAATAGTAAATGCTTCAATTTTACAAACTTAAAATCCTATATTGGAACAAATTTACAATGCCATTTTCCCACTTGCTAAAGCTACGTGTTAATTGGACTTTGGTGACCAAAGCTTTGCACGTTGACCTTCTTGATTGATGTTGCAAAATCCACATTGCCTAAACTATGACCTATTGCTATTCTACATATGTGGTTACGTACGTCGGACAGAATAGGGATTATTTTGTAGGCTAGTTCCAACAGATGATTCACAGGGAAAAACACAAGGAAATCGCCCAAAACACAAAGAATACGTATCTGAGGTTCAACTGAATATTATCAAATCAAGCAATATCAAAAATCAGTCCACAAGCCAGATTGCATAGCCAAAAATCGTCTATATCCGAATGTTACCAAGAACGGCGAAATCCCGAAAATCACACCAAAATGAAATACAGAATAAAATAAGCAATTTGTGAAAAACCTGGCTTAAATCGGGTTGAAAATCACTTCCTGATTAACAGACGAAATATTACCAAAAATAGCCAAAAAAAACTAAAAATAGTGATTCGGAGGGAAAAACAGCGGAATTTGAGGTAAAAAAAAAATGTACATTGAGCATAGCTAGTGCCCACAGCGTGCGTGCCGAAAAGAGCTTTCCAAATTAGCGTCTTATGCGCGATTCCGACACCCAAGTTATGGCCAAAAGACTGAAACGCACCCAAAACTGCCCCAATTAGGAAAATATCACAATCACTTCCCGCCTTTGCACTAATCTGCCAACTCATGGTATCTCATCGCCATCAACGTGTAATCTGACAGAGAATTGATGTCAAGGATCCCCCTGCATTAGTTACTATGCAGAAACCTACATCCAAAGCATGAAAGGCAAAAAGATAAATACATGGTACAGAGAACTGATGTCAACAAAATACTAGAGGGGAGCAAAACAGAATTTCAATGTACTTCTCCAAATCTTTTTTATAAGTTTAGACCAATAAAAAAATTCCTCATCTGGGGACTAAAGACTGAGCAACTTTGATGGGCTCACCATTTCTTTCATTACTTCTAGGGGAAAAAAAACTATCACCGTAAATGTAGGGCATTTCCCATATCTTCTATCAAAAAAGCTCAGTAAATGACTAAGGAGAGAACTTCATTGCAGTAGCTGAGAATAGATCATCCCACACAGAAGATCAGGCATGAAATAGGTAATAGTACAAAAAACAAGAATGGATACACAATAATAGAACAAAACAAACAAGTGAGAACAGAAAAAGAAGAATAAAAAAAATAGGACAAAAATAATACCTTGAATTCTTTGAAGGAGTTTCTTGATCACTTTTTGCTGGCATCCACCACAATATATGTTGATGTAAGAACACAAGTTCACAAAGAAAAAAACGATGGAACAAGAAAGATGAATAAATGAAAGAACAAACCAAAGACACACACGAACAAAAATTGTTCAAGCAAAAAACCATCACCCGCCTTTGCATTACAAAAGAAAATCTTAGAAAAGAAAATTTGTTGTCCAAAGATGCTTGTCTGCTGTGGATTGGTTTGTTGTTGGATGCTACTACTAGTGAAGATATAGCTGCGGCTAATGCCTGCCATTATAACATAATTATGTTTAAATCCTAAGTCAATAAAATCAAAATTTTTCAGACATCAAAAATATAAAATCCAAAAATTTTCAGAATTTAATTAATTAACTATTCATAGGTTATTTAAGGTAATTTTGTTAATCAAAACATGGATTTGTGTAGATGATCACATGGAAGTGAGAGATCCAGAAATTGAGGCTAATCCAACGGTGGAGATTTAAGATCAAAGGTAATTGATACTTATAGTTTTATTTTAAATTTATAATTGGTGGAATAAATGGAGTTAATGTCTATGAGATACATGGGATCATCAAATAATTAAATTCGAAATATAATAATAAAGATTAGCATGGGTATAAGAATAGTTGGAATTTTAAAGGAGTTCAATGTTTTAGAAATTTTCTTTTGGAATGGGCATGTGGTATAGGGAGTTGATAAAAATTCTATTCTTCATTGAATGATTGAAGGAGAGAAACCCGAGCCGTGTGACTGTTTGGAGGATTTCTTGGAGCTCGAATCACCAGCAGAAGGAGGAGTTGACCATGAGTTTTTAAGAGAGAGAGAGAGAGAGAGAGCTTGTTTTTTGTTGTGTTTTGAGCAAACAGAGGAAAGTAGCACCCTGTTTAATTGTTACTTGCATGATTTACTTGAGTTTAATTCGTTTAGAATGATTTGGTATGGAGTATAGATGATATTGGTTGTGTTAGAAGTAATTTTTATTGTTGAAATCATGTTCAAAAGAATTTGAAAATGAAAATAAGAAAGTTGGATTTCCGTAGTTGGCGAACCGCTTGACAGGTTGTGTTAGGATCAAGCACTTACCATTAGACCAATAACTTAAGTTATTGGTTAGAGTGCAATTTTATTTCCTTATACCATAGCAGGATACTGGACTTTAGCCCAACATCCCAACAATCTACTCTCCCCTCTAGTACCTACGACCGCAAGCCAATACTTGCAAACCTGGGACTTGGCCAATGCTTGCCATTGCAGCATGCTTTCTTAGGACCCCCTTGTGGGACTCAAACCTACAACCTTTTCGAGGTCCCACCTTGCACCTGTGAACCATAGGTTGTAACGCCCCGAATCCGTGTTGTTCATTAAAGATATAACACGTCTCACAGAGTGTTAGGTAAGGATCAAACAAACGCGTGATCGCTGGACAATCACCTAATTTATACCATATTAGAGTGCACAACCAAATATTAACTAAGAAGTCCAAAAATAATCTTTAATTTATAATCAAACGATTCCACATTAACTACTTTATTACATTTCCAAAATCAAAAGAATCAAAGTTCTAATCTAAAAAAAAAATATAAACCTACTAATCTAGGAATCGTAGTAATAGTCTTCCTCCCTATAAGTCTTAGTTGGATCTACCCCAGTAGTCTCCTCACCATGAGTATCTGAAAACAAAACAAAAACAAACAGGGTGAGATACGAATATCTCAATGAGTAACATATGCATGCAGAAATAGTTAACAACAGTTATAAATATGCATCGATAAATAGCCAGTACGATTAAATCAACCAAGACAATTCCCAAGTTTAAATCCAATCCCATTAATATTATCAAATCATATTCCAATAACAATACCGATAAAATATCGAATGGTCAATGTCATGACTATTGTTTAAATTGGTTAATTAACATACCAAGGAGACATCCACACCTCCATGTACACGGTTCCGGCCTACTTAAGGTTTCGGATACTCTGAAATGACGGCCCACTCAGGGTTTTGTCATTTAATGCCGGCCTATTCTAGGTATCGGCATTGACAACTAGGTCTACTCGGGGTATTTGGCTGCTCTACACCGGTTGTGGCAACTGACAAGGCTATGCAATTACACCAACAAATAATACAATTACATTACTAAGCTTAGACATGGATCCAAGGGAAGCTAAACCAACACAGAAAACAATTGCATAAACTCACACTGTCAACACATTAAACCAACCATGTCATCATCATGTATAACCCAAAACAATTTCATCACAGGTCACTCTAGACCAGCATAGTATGTCATGAAAACCCAATAGATGCTCTGACCCCAAAACACAAGTCCATTCGGCAATAAAATCCCCATTACTCACACAAAACAATAGTCGTAAAACCAACTCAACACTTTGATAAAATCACATAAACTCCGCTTAAACATGTTCACAACCAGAAATGATATTAAATCATGGATAAGATTTAAAATACGAACCCAAGGTATCAAGAATAGTAATTTGCTTACCTACTGTCCTCCGAATATCTCTTTCGAAAACTCCTAAAATTCACCAATAATCGACCCAATACTCTCCAAAGGTTTGGAACAGATTAAATTATTTCTAACATCTTAATCTAGTTAGTGGGTAAAATATTTAAACCTTACAGTACCAATATGCTCAAAAATAGAAAATCGCACATCGCTGGAAAATCGAGAGTGTGCGCTGACCTCGGCCCATGGCGCTAGGTTGGCGCCAGCCCGGCGGAACCAAAAATTTTGCTTGCGCTGAGCTGCCGCTGAGAGCCAGATGGTTGGCGGCAGCTCGGCAGATCCAACCTACGTTTTACGACTCTCTATTAATGCGAAAACTCCATGACTGTTTTAGTTTTAAGTCTCTGTGACAATTTTCCCAGGCTTCTACCATTCCCAAAAGATGTTTAAACATGATTTGAATTTAATCTACAAAAACTGATATTACGCCTCAAAATTTCTTCATATAATCGACGTTCAAAAACTAACCTTCTTCCACAACATGCAGTTCGGCTAATCCAGAAAATCAAAACCCAAAACATAGTTTAAAACAATGCTACTCACCTCTTATATGCTCAAATCCTTGCATTGCAATTCTGAGAACTGGAAGTGCAACTATCGATCTTCGCCCAAAACCTTCTCTGATCGTGAGGTGGTTCTTGAACTGAACACTCTCTGATCACAGGAAACCCACGTCTGTTTTCTCCAAATGCCCTAGAACTCCCAGCCGAAAGCTTGCTTCGAATTCAAAGTATGCGAAAAACCTACGACTCCGAATACGCTAAGTATTTATACTTCACTTATGATTGGTTGCCTGCTCGCCCACACATTTCCCTACATGCACAGCCTCCCAGCCGTTTGATCTAATGAAAAGTTCTCCACATAATCAGCTACATATATATAAACCTTTTAGTTAATGACTAAAATCTAACAGCATAATAATTCTAATTTAAAAATTTACACATTACTCACCTTAATTCATCTGGCTTTATGCCCAATGTCTTGAATTCCAAATACACCCTTGCTTGACCCATTTATGAAATTTCACCCATACAGACTTATTAATTCCCATAAATAATCATGCAAAAATTTGGGGTTTTACATAGGCGGACAGCCAACACCTACCACAACTACAACGTGCATTCTGGGGATTGAACGCACCCCCCCGAATGCACGTTGGGGAATTGACCAGAATTGTTTTATATGAGATTTGGGTATATTGAGCATATGTATTGGATTGTAAGGCATAAATGTAGCGCCCCAAAACTAGGTCCACCGAGTAGGGTTCATACTGGCTCCCGAGCGCTAATTTTAGGGCCCAAAGCACAGTGAGATACCTTAAGAAACTAACAAAGACAATCATAATATAATCCTAAATTAATAGAAAAATTGTTATATAACGGCTGTAATAGTAAGGTTTTGTGAAGACTCTTAACACCTGATAATCATAGTTATATATATATATATATATCAATATGATTGTGGATGCAAGTGGAGATAATAGTTACACCTGTATATACATTTCCAAAAGAAAGATTTACAGATCTAGTCTCACTAAGTTTCACATCCTCTCTCTCTTTATATACAACAAACATGATAAAAAAAATAATAATATACAATTACCCAAAATAAATTGCTCTCTAGCCTTAGTCGGGATACTAGCAATCCGCCGGCCTATACTCTGGATCACCTTGACACTCTTCCCCATTACGCGTCTCACCTGTAGGATCTGAAAATAAAATCGATAAAACAAAGCACGCATGAGACTAATGTCCCAGTAAGTAGCATGATGCATGATAAAACAATTTATGAAGTTTTCAAATAATTAAATAACATGTTCAAACACCATATAGTCTAACTCTGTCAAAATAATGATAATAAGTCGATCATCCTTATGTAAATAAAAATTAAACCATTCCAAAGCCATAAATAAAGAGCCAATAAAGTCAGAGTAATCCGAAGCACGATATCAGTAAAATCACAACAAATATCAACATTCAAATCCCATCCAATCATGCTAAGAAACCGTTCAAGTATCATAGTAGGATTTGTAACGTAAAACAAACCGTACGCATCGGTTACTCGAACCAATGCCTTGTGCCACAATTCAAAAGAATATCTTCAATACAAAACTAATTTTCCAATGCACAAATCAAATCAAAAGGGCAAGTTAGATCTACACCGTCACTGTCATTCAACCAAGGGTAAGTGAGATCTACACCGTCACTACCAATCACCCATGGCCAAGTGAGATCTACATCGTCACCGCCAAATGGGACTACTCAATCATTGCCAATCAACTCTAGGCCAGTTTCCCGGTCAACTACCCACAGCACGTCAAACCTGTAATGCCCCGGATCCGAGTCACATGAAAAACCCGTAACTCGTCTCCAGAGGTTATTATAAAACTCAGGATCGCAATATCAGAGTGAAGGAAAAACATGAATACAACAAAAACTATATAACAGAGTGCGCTAAAATAATCCCAAACGAAAATAAACTCACATGACCAAGTAACTACCCGCAAGTATCGTCCTCTCCAGGAGCAGCTGAAAACAAAACAAAACAATACGGAATGAGATACGAATATCCCAGTGAGCAGCACATGCATGCACAAATACATTTATTTCAGTTCTAAAACATGCCACGATTATAACCATGTACAATGAGGATAATACGCATATTCCGAATAATCCGACTAAACTTCAATAATCCAATTCATATCAGTGCGGAAAACCATCAGGTAAATCAAGCAATAACAATCCGTTTCCAATCCCGAAGATATCGATAAAATAATGATTAATTGGCAACAACATAGCAAATAAGCATAATTTTGTATCTCAAGATATAATTCCAGATATACCAATGTCACATAACACCAAGTCTTCTCATAACCATGCCCACGCCTCTAAATGTATATCCGGCCTACTCAGGGTTTCGGATATTGAAATGATTACGTCATCCAATGCAGGCCTACTCCCCGGGTTTCTGCATTGACAACCAGACCAACTCAGGGTTCCTGGCTGCTCTACACCGGCGGGAGGTACAATACCCAATAATCGGTAAACAATATTCCATGAACCATAAATACCAACAAACCAGCGAATAAAACATATCACGTCAAAACAAATCAAGTACTAACATTGGTCAATGTCATGACTATCGTTTAGTTGATAAATTAAACATGCCAAGTAGACACTCCACACCTCCATGTACACAGTTCCGGCCTACTCAGGGTTTCGGATACTCTGAAATGACGGCCTACTCAGGGTTTCGTCATCCAATGCAGGCCTACTCCCTGGGTTTCTGCATTGACAACCAGGCCTACTCAGGGTTTCTGGCTACTCTACACCGGTCGTGGCAACACACAAGGCCATGCAATTTCAACAACCAACAATAACATCACATTACTAAGCTTAGACTCTGGATCCAGGACAAGCTAGACCAAAACAGTAAAACATCGTATAATCTCAATTCCAACATCAAAGTAAAACCATTCATTCCACATCATGTAAAACTCATCACAGTTCATCACCTGTCCCTCTGGACCAAATAGTATCTCAATACTTTCAGTATTTCTCATTTCCACAAACCATGCCATTTGAATACAAAACACAGTTATTTATAACAAGACAATACATTCAGAATTTTTCAAACAAATGAAACCAGAACAGAATAAGATATGATTCTAAACCGTCCACCGATATAAAGCAATATTCAAGTAAATCATTGCTGAAGTGCATCGTGCATTCAAAGGTGAACTAGCATGATAGTGTAGAGTTATTTCAGCAGAACAATATGGTTTCAAAACTGACTTTCAGAATAAAGCACATTATATAGAAGTGATTTCAGCATCCAAACTTCGATTAAACATAATCCAGCAAAACAGCTCCTAGATTCTAAATTTCGTTTTCATAATCCAAATCAATCAAATGAATGTCATAAAACCCTGGAAACACATTTTGGATGAGTGGAATAGTCTTAGGATCCCCTATAAGGTCACCATACCAAAAAGCAATCAATTCTGAGACAAAAAGTTCCGGACCTCAAAATATTCTAAGTCTGGTTAAAAACGTTGACTTTTGGTATATAATTTTTCTAGACAAATCTACAAGGAGTTTCGGGCTCAAATTTTGGTTGTAGTCTATTGGTGGTTAAACACATCTCCTAGAATTTTCTGGGCTCCTGAATCACTCATCTGGGTATTAAACCCAAACCGGGCAGTTTGATAAAAACCGGGATTTAGGCATGAACTGGAAAGTTGACTTTTTATTGGCTGGGAATTTGACCTTGGAAGTATTTTTATTGGTTCCAAATGGGGGGTAAAACCTTATTTACATGTAAAGACTTAAGTAAATGGAGCAATAAATACACAGGACATTTACTTAAATGTCTTTCATGTAATTAAGGGGCTATTTTCAACAAATTCTGTAATTCGGCAAGTGTATTGGACTATGCGCTCACCTCCTGAGGTGGGCGCGAGGTGAGCGCCGGTCGGCGGTAAGGAAACAGGTAAAAATGGACCTACCGCTCACTCGACGCTAGGTGAGCGTGAGGTGAGCGCGAGACGGGCGTGAGGTGGGCGCGAGATTCGCGCGAGATGGGCGCAAGGTTTTCTACTTCGCGCGAGATGAGCGCCAGCCGGGCGTGAGCTCGGCGGTAGGTAGTGTTTAACGGGGCGCCTACCTCTGAGGTGAGCGCCGGTGAGCGCGAGGTGAGCGGATACCCCCTGTGGTTTTCATTTCTATGTTATTTTGAGATCTACATGACTGGCCGGTTTGTGAACCTCTGTAATGGTTCTACTACACTCCTAATACTCCCAGAAAACTTCCCAACCATATTTGGAATTAATCTAAACACTTTCATTTTCAAATATAAATTAAATCCGGAGACTCTGTTCATGTAACTTCCCGAAAACCAGAAAAACCAGAAAACTCACACTATCACTTTATATATAACCCATGCATCAGAATAATCTCGAGAGAAACAGAAAACACAAATCCCAGTTGTAAATCAGTGCTACTCACCGTATGCGCTTAATCCCAGAACAACAGCTTCTTCCCCATTCGGCTGATCGCGACTTCCGGGTTCGCGCGAAGATGAAATGGTAGCCGAACAACTCCTCTACTCGCGAGAGAGATAACCCGCAGAAATCCGACTCCAATAAACTCCTAGCAACTCTTGCGGTTCTCATCTCTTCCCAGCGAAACCCTAATCGCCACAGTAGCCGCCCTAATTTCAGAGCAACAACATTCCCCCAAAACCCCAAAAATTTATATCAGTTACCTATTTATACACCGCGAGGGTTTAACCTAATTCACCATTTACCCTGGGAATCCCCTTTCTACCCCTCCTTAGTGTAGGGTTTTCCCGGATTTGAACCATTGACCCATTTTTTATTTATTTCCGGTCCGAATATGACCTACGTATAAATATTTCCACCTCATTTTCTTTAACCCTAATGACCACAAATTTCTAGCAATAATAAAGTTGATTTAACCTGTACATACATCCATATGTGCATATACTTTTATTTTATCTACTGTTATTATTTGTTTATTTTTATTCTATTATTATTATTTCATTTTATTATTTTATTATTTATTATTTTTTTTCTACTCAAAACTGGGGTCTTACAAAACCATACATATTAAATATCCATACTTGCGGTGGATGCCAGTTCACTACCTTTACCCCCAGTTAGGGTGGACAACAATCCAAGATCCCCAATCGAGGTGAACTGAAGAACACAAGTTAGGATTAAACCAATTTCATGCTTGGAGAACACTAATACAAAATATCCACATTGAAACCATCGCTCAACTTAACATTACTTAAACTCCAGATATTTGCTTAATTAACCCAAAGTATACTATGATGTTTCCAAAGAATCATTTCACAATCATTTATAATAGTGAGGTCATTCCATACAACAGTTTTAAGAGCCAATCTTATGTCAATCCCCCGCAGATCAATTCCTTTGACTCTAACAAGGGATTAAACCTGATCTAATCTGTAACTAATGGATATTCATGCTATATATCACTGGAAAGATCTATGGGTCTAGTTTCTAACACAACAAACAGTGCGTAATTTGAAGTTTCTTACAGGGAGTTATAGCCGTTTTACTACAGGTGGTTTCAACCTACCGTGGAACCCAATGGTCGTGAACCATCAATTTTTCTCAATTTTTATTGCAATATCCTGAGTTCCAATCGATCCTAAATTACTACCATTCAACTACAAACACTTTAAACTAAATTTTAGACTACTAATATAAATTTTAACCCAAAGATTCCAAGTCCTCGCAAGCCACCGAATCTTGACAATTTTGAGATAGCATAACAGATTGGCTTCTATGCTTTTGACTTCCAATTTCAACTTCCAAGTATGGTAATTCCACCTATAAAAAGCATAGGAGTTCCTCTTGTTATATGCATACATGATTTAATTGAAAAGGACTAATTTATTCTCTACCATATTTAATAAGAAAAGTTTTCAATGCTATTCTTAGTCCAAATTAAAGGAATTGTCCCACTACTATGTATTGAACTCTGGCAAGCAAATCTAGAAAAGAAAGATGACTTTTACCAAGACAAACTGAATGTTGATAAACCATTGAGTATATCTGTTAATTGTTTCTTCTGGTTGAAGAAAAAGGGAATTTACAAGTCTCAGTAAAAGACACTATAACTAAACTCTCTGTCACTAGAGCCATCAACAGAAGCCATCAGATTTGATCCCTATACTAACAGTTACTAACAACAACTAACAGAAACTAACAGCGACTCCGATTAAACAACTAACGGCAACAGAGCTATCAACAAAATCCATCAGATTCGATCCCTATACTAATAGTTACTAACATCAACTAACAGAAACTAACAGTGACTCCGATTAAACAACTAACAGCAACAATGCCATCAACAGAGGCCATCAGATTCGATCCCTATACTAACAATTACTAACAACAACTAACAGAAACTAACAGTGACTTCGATTAAACAACTAACAGCAACAGAGCCATCAACAGAAGCCATCAGATTTGATCCCTATACTAACAGTTACTAATAGCAACTAACAGAAATTAACAGCGACTTCGATTAAACAACTAACAGCAACAGAGCCATTAATAGAATCCATCAGATTCGATCCCTATACTAACAGTTTCTAACAACAACTAACATAAACTAACAGCAATAGAGCCATCAACAGAAGCCATCAGATTCGATCCCTATACTAACAGTTACTAATAGAAACTAATAGAAATTAACAGCGACTTTGATTAAACAACTAACAGCAACAGAGCCATTAATAGAAGCCATCAGATTCGATCCCTATACTAACAGTTACTAACAACAACTAATAGAAACTAACAGCGACTCCGCTTAAACAACTAACAGCAACAGAGCCATCAACAGAAGCCATCTAATAATCTATCCTAATAATTAATCTATCAAAGATTAGAGGAAATCAAAATTTATTGAAAACAACAAAATGGGAAATTTCAGCATGCTGCCATGACTGAGAAACCAATACCAAACCCAACAGAAATCGATCGAAAAGAAAAAAAATAGTGCTACTTACCAGAATTGCACAATCCAATCACCCAGAACAGAACCAATCGCCCAGAACAGAACCCTTTTCTCCTCTTCTTCCCTTTTTTCTTTCGTTCTCTTCTAACCCTCACGAACGACCAAGCTGAAAGAATCCATCTCTTTCTTCTTCTTCTTTTTCTTTCTCCTTTCCTCTTCTCCTTCTCCTACTTCCCCTTTTCTGCGATTTTCCCCCTTTTTTTTTTGCTTCTAATCCTAACACATAACTTACTGGTTCTTTCATCTAATAAAATTTTATATTATCTTTTTTTTTTCATTTCATTTCATTGATTAATTGAACCGGTTCAATAAATTGAACCGACCCCAATAAACCACTAACCAACCCGCTCAAACCAATTGGCTTAATTGAATTTTTAATCCTCTATTATTCTTACTTAATATGCTATCTCCTAATTAAAATTTTCTTAAAATTCCAGGGTCTTACAATAAAATACTCTAATATGCCACTAGTCACTATATGGTTTCATATTACTATTAAAGTATTGATTGAAAGTATCTAGTAGGCATAGCTGAGTATGGATCCATAGTGCCAATAAAAATAGTGAAGGAGTATTTCTTTTGTTTGAGTACTTTTTATTTACGATCGCACTTTCTTTACAAGTTAGTTTGTATCGAGAGGTCTTCACGTACAATAGGGGCTCATTTCACATTTAATTTGTTGGTGAGGCTCACATAGTGAGGTTATCTGTAACGCCCCAGATCCAGGTTTATTTAAAAACATAAACCCAAACATTGAACGTTAGGAAAAAGGCCCAGAATAACTAATCTAGACTTAAACAGATTTCCTTTTCATGATTAGAGTGCAACAATAAAAGTAATTCCTTCATAGAAGCGCGGAATGAAAATAAAAATATCCAATACATATCTATCAAACTAAGTCTGGATGGGTCAACTAGAATAAAAATAGTCAAAACATCCATGAAGGTCAACTAAAATGAAATAATCCGCTACAATCCATTAAATACCAAGTCAATCAATAACAAGTTCCCTGAACCTACACAGGAATAAAATAATCATCTTCCTGATAATTAGTATAATCCCCCGGAGTGTCTAGCTCTGCAGCATCCTCTCCTAGAATATTTGAAAACAAAACCGATAAAACGAATATGTGAGAAACAACATCTCAGTAAGTAATCATGCAAATAAATCTAAACAATTAGAAGATATGCAACGTTAAATCAGCCTAACCATGATAAATACAACACAATGATGAATAAATAAATAAAAATAAAATGGTGCAACAACAAACCATTTAACCTCATGGGACTCATGAAATAGAAAACCAGAGAGAGATCACAGACGTATGCTAATATGCTACCTAACCGATTTACAAGTGGACCAGTTGATACTGGACAGGTTATTCAACACCCAAAAGAAGTACTCAACCAATACAGGAGTGAGTTAGCATGTACGGACCAACCAATACAGGAGTGGGTAATGTAGCAACCGACTAATACAGGAGCGGTACCATCCTTGAGATGATGGAATGCCTATGATACAGAATTCAAACCCCTCTAGAAGACATTTCACTTACTAGCTACTTTATGGATCCATGTAATCGCTAAGCCCACTCAATGGTGGAAAACCAAAACCAAGTGATGGACATATATCACAAAATAACTGCATACGCGGAGACACAATCGTGTCAGTAACATGCCCGCAATAGTGGAATAAATAAATTAGGCAATAGCCTAGTCACAATAGTGATAAAAAAAACCCACATACGTGGAACCCAAAACATATGTTCAAAATCATGGTTTCAACGGGCAACTATGCCTCGGGTGTGTATCGAATCATTCGATGCACAAAACACGTTCAAATAATTTAAATACCGGTGTAGGAACTCTTGAAATCAAGTTTCGTATAAAAGGGAATAGTTTGGAACAATAAACTCGGTTAAAGCCACTTTGGTAGAACATACCCAAATTCTTTATAAAAATTTATTTTAATTATCTGCTAATAGAAACAAGCTCTAGACACTCTAATCCTAATGGTACATGGGTTGAAATTTAATAAAAACATTTTTATAGTAGAAAACTAGACAGGTTGGAAAATATGGGAAAAATCTGTCAAGGGCGCTTGAGCGACATCGGGTGCTCATGCGGGCGGCAATGAAAACTAGGTGAAATCAAGTTGGTCGCTCAAGTAGGTGCTCGAGCGGCAGCTTGGGCATTCGCTTTCTGGGTTTTGTTTACATTCGGGTTTTGAAATTCTAAATAAAAACACAGGCTAGGCGCCATCGATAGCGATCGAGCGCCCTTGAATTACCCTTTTGGCGCCTACTGGGGCACCTGAACGATAATTTAGGTGACCGTTGAAAAATCTGGGTTTCTGCAACTTCCGAAAAGTTGCGTAATTCGATTAAAAATCCAGAACTCCTAATCCAAAGCAACAAACCAATTCAAAATCATCGTATAAACATACTAGAATAGTTTAGGACAATTAAAACCACATATACAGTTCAAATGAGTAGGGAATATCCATGAAATACATGCTTGAACAGAAACTGTAAAGGGGCTATAATTTACAATATGGTCTTCTAAAATTGATTATAATCATGGGAAATTATCACCAATCATCCTAAACCACTCCCAACAATCATAGACATTAAAAACAAACATTTACACTTCAGATTATACTCAGTTAAATGTGTAAACACCCGATTAATCATATTCATCGAATAATCAGCGAAACTTCTATTTATGCACGTTTGAAGGGACTACTTACCTCTTCTGAGATTTAATCCTCTTCTAACAACACTGCAAATCACACCCCCACACCCCCCCCAAGAAGATCCAAATGAAACTCAGCAACTCCTTTCTCATCTAGATCAAATACAGTTTTTTAGAACTTAAACTACACGCATAGAACACCAAAAAAACATGTTTTTCAAACCCATTCTCTTACCTTAATCCACACGAAATTATCTCTTCTTCTCCTTCTTTTGATCTACTTAGGAAGTACACGAAAATCAAGACTTGAACTCACGTATGGGGAAGAAAAGTGATTGGCGGCTGTTCTCTTCTTTGAACGTGGATAGCAACAGCCGCAGGTTAGTTTTCTTTTTATTATATTATTATTATTTACACTTTATCCCAAGCTAACCTATTAACCGTAATAAATCCTTCTTTTTACTGTCTTAACCTTCAAGCCCTTCAAACAAAGTATACTAACTCTCGAATAAGGTTTGGTCTTGGTTGACCTCACCTCCTCTAATGGGGTTCGACCACTAAAATTCCTTCTTTTTTTTTTATATTTAATTAGATCAACACAAAAACAAAAATAATAGCATTTAAATTCTACTTAACATCAATTATAAACTCACCTTAAATTTAACTCTCCAAGTTCTCCGGGTCACCTTGCACTTCTTCGGTTTGAACCAATTCCTCATCCCCTGCATTATTAATAACTTTGATTGATTTATATATTTATCTCAATTATTTTATTAATAAAATCTAGGATTTTACATTATTCCTGTATTTGGTGATAAATAGCTACCCCCATGATGTGATTTAGTTTTGTTAAATGCATGGTAGTACATATCAACTCCATATTTCGAGATTTAGTGTGCTGGTATATGAGTTCTTGCGCATAAGTCAATGTCTAGGGCTCCATATTTCCAGATTGATTTGCTACTAGTACGTGAGTGTTTACTAGCTTCGCTCATAAGTCGCAAGGTGGCATAATGAATGCAAAGTAGTTATTTAAAGATTTATTTACTTCGCAAGTCCTACTAGCATTATACATTGGTTTATGATATGATCTTGGTTTGGAATTACTCTTGAATAATGAGAATTATATGTTTGATTATTCACGTACGGTGACTTAGGAGGACATTGAGGTATTTTGCCATGATTGGTTGGCATTGTTTTCTTTCACTGTATTGATTTATCTTGAGTTGTTATATGAATTGATTTTATTTGATTTATGGCTCGGTTTATTTGTTGAAACTTTTATCTTATAATTATTCGTTTCTTTTGCCGAGCATGAAAGAATGTTATTTTTATATGAATTGTTTATATATGCAAGTGCTGCTTACTAGGATATTCGTATCTTATACCGTGTTTTGTTTTATTTTGTTTTCAGTTGACCCATGCGAGGACGTGTCTTGGGTTGATCGTCAGGAAGAAGAGATTTTTGACTTTGTTGATGAGGATTATTATTATTCAGACTAGTTTATTTTCATTTGCTTGAGGTTATTACCAGATGTTTTTATTTTGATGGACATATTACTGGATTTGTTATGAGAGTGAGAGAGTTTAGTTTCTACCCATTTGTTAATAGACTTGAATATTTTTTTTTATTTGGATGGTTTGACTTTATTGGAGACCACGCTTATGGTTATTTAATTAATTGAATTTAATTTCAGTACTCTGATATTAATTGGAATTGTTTAATTTGAATCTCTGGTATTTAGTTGCTTTGGGCCACAGTAGAACTTCGGGTATGGGTTTGGTGCATGTTTTGCATAGACCCGGATTTGGGGCATTACAAAAAAACTACCACATGACAATGATTTAGAGGGGAATATATCTTAAAAGAAATTTTATACTAGAAAAGAAATTAATCTTCTGACTTTATTATTTTCACATTCATCATCAACCAATAATTTGTAATTTTGAGTCAAGTAATATAACTAGAAGCAGGATCCATCTTGTGAAACCTTGGATTTTCCTAAAAATAAAATAAATAATTAAAGATAGATTATAGAGAAAAATACTAAGGATATAATAGTAGGAGAATTAGAGAGAGATATAAAGGTTAAAATAGGAATTTAAAGAGGAAGGGTAATTTCATCATTTCAATTTGTTAAATTCATTAAAAAATAAGATAATTAATTATTAAGTCAACAAATTCAACTAGACAAAATCTTAGCTTAGTTGGATGTAAAATAATGAAATTAAGGCTTAAAGGATGGAGAAAGGGGCCTAATGGTAATTATATTATTTAGGGTCCAAAATATAGGTAATTTGAGTGAGTAATATAAGTTTAATTTCAATTTAAAATTAGGAATAAGATTAAGCATGAAAATTTATTAGGAGATCCTTTAAAAGAGAGTTAAAAGAGTTAAATTAAGGAGAAGGGTAGGATAGGGAATACACTAAGTATATTAGAATAAGCTAAACCTAATTAGAGTTGGATTAGTAGGGAGGCTATAAAAGAGAGGTTTAAAGAGTGTTTTATGTTTTGAAAATAAGTTAGAAGAAGAGGGAAATTCGTGCATAAGTAAGAGAAGCCAAAAATAGAATGAGAGAAGAGAGAAAAGAAAGGAGGAATTAGAAAGAAGAGAAGTTGCATAGATGGCCGACCAGCCAACTTCGAATGACGAGCTAGGAACATCCAACCGTTGGAATGGGCTGAAATTTTAGGATTTTGTTCTACTCATGGAAGACTTCAAACTGAACGGTGGAGATTTTAATTGGAGAGTTCTAAAAGGGTATGGTAGAGCTCCAAATATAGGCACAGGCGAAGTTTCTGAAAAATCTAGGTTCATCATAAGGAATATAGCAAACACTTGAAACTGGAGGAACTGCATGTTTTCTCGTGATTTTGATGTTTAATTGTATTATTTTGAAGTTGGATTTCATGGGAAAAGCTTATTTCTTTATAAAGAATTGTTTGGTGAGTTATTTTTCTTTTGGAAATCAAGAAAAAGTTGATCATGATGAGTTTAAACTTAAAAAGAAACTCAAAGATAAGTGGAAAGATGATGGGATTAGTTTAGGATTGTCCTAGAACTAGTTTAGGATGGAAATTAGTTGTTTAGAATCAAAATAAGTAAATAGTATGTATAGAAAGTTCTAAAATTTCCGTAAATTGAAGAAAAACAGTATTATAGCTGGAGCGCTCGATACACTGCTCGAGCATTTCCTCAGGCAATAGGCCTTTGAAAAATAACAGAACCTGAAATTATAACCGCTAGAGTAGTTGCCTGAGCGACCCATCGAGCGACCAACTGTCAGAATTTCTAAACTTGGGATTCGTGCCCAGATTCAATTTCTAATGATTTTTCTTGGAATTTTAATGTTGTAACACCTGTAAATAGGGTAATTTGAGATGTAGGAAGTGACGGAATTAAATTTAGATAAAAGGGTAATTATTTGGGACAATGAATGTAATAAGAATCAAAGAAGACTAGTAAAGGAATACCTATACACTTAGACTAATTTTATTAGGATTTTAGGTATGAAATCCAGTCTAACAAGTCATAATAGACCTCAATTAACCTTTGGAAAGAATCAATAACATAACCCACAGGTTTTAGAGATTTAGGGTATTAGTTGGTAAATAAGGATTTAAAAGTAAAGATTTTAGGATGAACTAAAGTGTAGGATTTGGAGTAAACTTTGTAAGAAGTGGAAGAATAACCTGAATACAGAATTAGAAAGATAAACTAAGTAAGCCACACTAACACGACTCAAATCTGAACCTTTTATTTAGAAATTGTGTATACTCTCGTACTTTTCTTATTGAATGACCTGGAACTTTGTTTAAGAACTGCTTAAGGGTTATTTTGAATCTCTTGTGGTTGAACACCGTGGTTTTGGGAAATTATTGCTGGACACAGCACTTGGGACATGGTTGTGATTATTGGTACGAGGTTTATCACTAAATATTGAATCTTTGAGTTATTCAAGGTTTTTCTTTTGTGAGTTGTGTCTAGTGGGCAATGCTTAGTATGGATTCATAGCTTAGCTAGGAAGTGAAAGGGAATTGGATGGTAAGTTATTTTTGTTCAGAACTCCCCAGTATGCGGTCCGTCGTACTAGCAGGTGCAGGCGACGTAGGCAGCAATCCTTGACCACTGCAGATGTGGCCTGGTCTTAGCCGAGGTTGCTATCGGTAAACGGTTTTGTTTTATTTTTCAGGTTACCATCCGCATGCTTCAATGAGACATCGACTTTCACGAGCTTTATATTGGTCATGCTGGTAGGTTACTTGTGATTCGCACGTTGAAGCTATGATTTGGCCGTGCTTGAGGATTACTCGTGATTTGCACATGTACTAGTATTAGACGTGTTTGTTGTGGGTCCATTAATCTTTGATCGGATTGGTATGGTTTCCGCGGAAGTGGTACCCATGATGGGATTTTATTTTGGACTCTACATTGTACTCGCCAACCCATGCGTGGGTGGTCCGCATTAATGGTTGACAGAGGAGATGGTAGTGACTGCAGATGCAGGCTCCATCTATCATGTAAGTCATGATGTTGCAAACTTGGGGGCAAGAATATTCTTATTAAGTGGTTTCAATTCAAGAGTCCTATTATGTCACACATGTTTGTTTTGGATTGGTATTTATTATTGGTATATCATCGTATTATTGTGGTTTTGGTTTTATCGTTCACCTCATGACTATTATTGTAAAATTATAAACTGTTTTACATTATGCACATTGCTACTTGTTGAGATTTATTCTCACTTCGGTTTCACCTCATTTTTTAGGTACTCTTGGCGAGGACGTCAAATCTTGGGCGAATTGTAGATGGGTAGTTTATATAGTTGTAGGTTCATGGAATTGAAATTATTGTATATCATGGTTATTGATTAATAAAGAGAATTTGAATTCAAGTTTCCGCATTTACTCTGATTATAAAGTTAAAAAAAGTTTTAAATTATCCAGTATTCTTTAGTTGCTTTGTTTGATTACCATAACACCTTGGGCTTGGGAATGGACCCGGAACCGGGGCGGTACACATCTTACATAAGGAAGGCATTGTATATAATAGGTTAAGGTGAAAATATATAGAAAAGCAGATCAAGAAAGACTTTAAAATCTCTACTTTGAAAGAAAAGATAAAGGAAAGACTACATTTTTTTCTTTGTACGGATAATTCACCTTTATATTTGTTTTGGGGGTGTTGTGGAAGAGAGGTTTATCACTTTCTATGGTAAACAGAGGCATCATTCATGTAACACATTAAAGTCTCTGTAAGTAAAACACGAGTATATATAAATAAATACTTCACAGTATATATTTAATATTCTTAGTCCAGTAGCTAATTTAACACAAGGATTTAGTAGCTCTGTTGTAAGAAAGGTTTTATAATCTGGAACCCTGGACTTCTAAATCAAAGCAGCTCCTAATATATAATATACAACATATAGAATTTTTTAGTAGCTCAACAAATACCCTGTTGTGCAGATTCTTGTTGTAGAGCACTCAAAACATTTTTGTAGTGACTATTTCAGCAGGGAATCTTGCCTCCACAAGCATGTGGATTCTCAAGACCACAAGTATGTGATACTTTTCAAAATAATTCAGATTTAGTGAGCCAATTCTTGAAAATGGGAATTAGTGATACTTTATTCAAATAATTGGGATTCAGTGTCATTATACTATTCATAAAGAATTTCTTCCAAAAATACCCTCAAAAAGACTTGCAAACCCACTTTTACCTTAATGAGTGAAAAGGTTTTCAAAGTCTTTTGAGGGCATTGTTGGAAGAAAGTCTCTATGAACAGTAAAATGACAATGCATCTCAATTATTTGAAAAAAGTATCACTAATTCCGAATTTTCAAGAATTAGCTGACCGAATCCAAATTATTTTGAAAAAGTAACACTAAAAACCAATTTCCCTTCAAATCTATACTAATATATAAAGAGAATTGTCTAGATTTTGATTTGATAATCTATGCCCAAATAACCCTTTAGAATTTTCGTATTTTACTGATTAGTTATGCCACATCAACATAACTGAATCGCATGCAATTTGGACTCTTAAAACATGGATTTTTTTTCTAAGTGGGCCCCACAAAGGTGTTTTGTAATTTGCTACGCGCGTAGCATATGCAATCCCCCAGTATAAAATAAAATAAAGATAAGCAACACATAATGAAAATCATTAAAACTAGAACTGATAAATTTTGGGTTCACCTGCCACACTGGGCTCTTTGTCCTTAGGAATCATGTTATTGTTTTAACTCCTTGAACTAGAAATAAGGATTTTTATATCTCCATTTGGCAAGGATCTTCACCATATACAGCTATTGTTTTTAGATCAAATCTAACTTATCAAAAATTTAAAATTTATTTTCCATCATCAATGTGATCAAAAGAATAGAAAGTTCAGAGAAATAGAGATTTTAACTTATAGATTTGCTTCAGATCGAGATCAATCAACCTTGAAAATGTTCAATATTTGAAAAAATTGAAGAAAAATCTACCGCTTTCAACTAATTGGTAGATCAATCAATGCAGATGAGATTTCCTTGCAGCTATTGGAGGGTTTCACGATGATTGAGAGAAAGGCATACACGTACAAACAAATTCTCGATCCATTGGAGAGGATTTCATAGATAGAGGGAGAGACCTTGAGCGAGATAATGGTGAGGTTCTCGATCCGTTTGCGAATTGAAGTGTGTGAGAGTAAAATCAAGAGATTCTGATGGAATAGTGTTCCTCCGAAATTGGGCCGGTGTGGACACGTGGCAATGTTGATGATGTGTCTCTGCGCGGGCATGCCAGTATTGTTCGATACAATGATTTTGGGTCGGGTCCTGAACCCGGGCACTTGATCCGAATCTAAACCGGGGTTCGGTTCAGTCGTACTGCAAGTCACCTGTAATAAAACCGGTCAGGCGATAATATGAAGACTAGGGGTTGGGTCTTCATTTGAGTTCTTATAAGTGATTGAAAGCGAAAGCAACTAATGGCATGAAACCTCTTTATTATAAAATCGACCGGAATTAGACCCGACCGCAGATTACAACCGATGATCCTCAAGAAGGTAAACAAAGAATAAAAAGAGAAAGCCACTGAAACTAACAGGACTGGCCTTTACTGTCCTCATAGCCGTGAATGGGGTATAAGGAGACGGAATCAGGGGGCGGCTGCTGAGACAGTAAACTCGGGGGTTCACCTAGGATTGCTATTTAGCTGATCGTACGTGAGTCATCTGGCTTGATCGAAGTTGGTCTTGGGACCGGCTGCTCAGAATCCCGTAGCCTTGATCAGGGTATAGGATCGCGATTCAGGGGTTGCCTCAACCATTTTGCTGGTGGCAGGGTTCTGACGTAGGTCGGAGTAAACAGGGGCCTAGAGTGTTACTGCGACTGGAAGCAGTGAGAGAAGTCCTAGTTTATCCTTTTGGCTATAGTGTAGGAGACGGGATAAAGATCACGGATGATCAGAATAATATTATGATAACCGGTTGCGGTTGGATGGATTGTGTCCTCGAGCTCTTCGAGTTTGTGCCTTTGATAGCCGATCTTTGACTGTTGCTCAACGTCCCACTTTTGCACAATCTTCATGGAGGCTGGTCATCCGCAGCCTTCTGTTCATGAAAGAAAATCGTTCGGCCACGATCTTAAAGTAGTTATTCTCAAACGACTAGTGACACGATCCTTTGAACAACATGAGTATGGTTCGTCGTATTGGCTTGCGTGGTTTTAACTAAACTCTCGGCCTATGTGTATGCTGACGTGGCCTTCCTAACTGAACAAGGCCTATGTGTGCTTGTGACATGGCCTTTTTATTTGTAGTAGACCATGTAGATATCATGTGGTCTTCTCTTATTTGTCGGTCTGTACAGGGTGTAAACATTGCCCCTTACTTATTACGCTGTGATCGGCCGGTGTGATAAGTAAGTATTTTTGATTTTTCGAAATATCTTTTGTTCGTTGCTTGATACGGAAGATCTGCCATCATTTCTCCACTTTCCCACGATTGAAATGATGAGACCTTTTGGGCTTCGTCTTCCGGCCTGCTTATAAAATACCGCAGCCGAATTTTATTTTCCTTTTCTCTTTTAGCTATTGTCTTTCCTTTCTCCTTTTCCTTCAATGGCGGGCAATATCATTCGTTACCCTTTTCCGGTCGAATCTTCCAATGGCTTGCTATCTATCGATCCTTTTCTTTGCTCCAGTGATCTCCTTTGGATGCCTCGACTGATAAAGTGAAGGGTCCTTTACTTCTTACCGATGGAAATAACCTCAATAAATCTTTCCATTCTCAGAGCTGGCTGACTATTCATCCTGAATGGGTAGCTGGGTCGACTGAATGAGGGAGTGTTTTACAGTTACTTGGTGCAAAACTGGTATTTATGATATGATTCAATTTTCTTGCCATCCGATTCCTTTTTATCGCGATCTCCTCTACGCAATCAGTTTATTTTGGAATGCCCAAACCAATACTTTCAACTTCCCATGCGGGCCGATGACTTCCACCGTTATGGACGTTAGCTTCATCATTGGCTTCTTTGCGACTGGGCATGAAGTCCGGCAAGGTATGATAGATCTTGAGATTTACAAGCATTTACCTTTGGAAGAGGTAGACGAAAAGGGAAAAGAGGAACTTTCAAAGAAGAGGAAGCAACCCCGAATGAAAGAGCCACAACCTTCTAAGAAGGGGGGGAACCTTTTAGCAAAAAGAAAAAACGCTGTCAAAGGGTGGACCTCAACGGGCGAAGAAGATTCGGACCTCTTATCGGTCCTACATTACGGACTGCAAACAGTTCCAATCTTCAGACTACGAGGATGATGTGGAACACTTCTACTTCCTTCTTTACTTTTTTTGCAATTTCGTCTTCTGCCCCAAAGCTAAAGCAGTTACCAGAGAATACAGCTCACTGGTCAAACTTATTATGGGGGAGTATGAAGTCGCACTTGCTCCTTACTTTTTATCGGTTTTATACAGTTCGCTTTAAGAACTGGTTCATGGTTAGAATCCTTGGGGTCCGTTGTGGTTTCTGTAATTCTGGACTTACCAATATTTTCCGTCCAAGTTTTTTACTTTGGTGAAGAATCCCACGCCTGCTGAGTTTGGTGGTTACGTCTGTTTGAAAGCGACTCCTGTTGATTGCTCTTTTTCTGAATGCTTTTGTTTCTTCTTCGAACTCCGACGCTTCCCCACTCCCCCTTTCAAAATTTCTGCTCAAGCCCTCGGTTTCCTTTCTATGGTAGATGAAATAACCAATGCACAGCATATTATCTGGGCCAGCTTTTTGCTTGCTCAAAATTTGAATTATTCTGTAATGGCAGTCAACAAGAAACCGAGATTCGAAGTCTACTTGCCGAACTGTGTAGGCCAGCAATTCCGTTGTAAACAGAGGATACCCTGTCTTGATGTGGAAGGTCTATTTACCATTGACACCAACTCCATTGAGCGACCGACTGTCACTATAGGCAATGCTGCTCAAATGGAGGATAAATATAAGGCAGTAGCTGTCGACTTTCGTCTTCCCTTTCTTCCTTCTCATGCCGATTGTCAACATGATTTTCATGTATGGTGGGATTCTTTCTGGAAGGAAATCTGCCGCCATCCGGCAGATTATTATCTTGAGAGGTTAGGTTAGGTCTACTTCAACCTTTGCCTGCGCCGATCCAAAAAGGTACATTCTCCTCTTTCTTATTTCAAATTATGCTATACTGAGTTTATTTTTCTGTCGATAGGTAAAGCACCGGTTTTTCCTTCTTTAGCTTTGGAAGTTTTATCCCCTAGCTCTCCTTCAAGGGATTCGGCCAAAGACCCTGATGATGCTCCATTACAACGACGCCCTCGACAGGTGTTGGATCCGGTAAACTTCTCATTATTCATTCTTTTCCTTCCGTCTTTCCCTTTTAACGCTTTTTTTTTTCTAAGGAGTGAGCTCCTCTTGCCCAGTCATTCTTCCTCCCAATGCTATGGAATCTTTTTTGGATCCAGTTCTCCTTATCACCGATCCCATGTTTGCTTTGAGCCCAACCGGTTCCGTCGATCCTACTGAACCGATGGATTCTCTTGATAATACTACTACTGAGGTTTCTTTAGTACTTTCTGAAGATCAGGAACCCTTTTCTCCTCATGAGGATTTTTCGAAAAGAGATTCTTCTCCAAAAGTACCTCCTGGGTATGAACTGGAGGTTGTACCTTTGGTTGCTGAAACAACTGCATCCCCTGCCTCTATTGGGACTGGTATCCCTCCGGGTCCTTCTATTGTGATTGATATCCCTCCGGGTCCTTCTATTATGGGAGCGGAAGAAGGCGTTGATTGATTGAGGCAAGTGGCCATTGAAGTAGGGACTACCAGTTCATCTCTCCCTCTAGAATTTGCTCCTGATGCAGGGCCTCTTTCTGATGACCATTTTGGGCGATTGGATGTTATGTTAAATGATGTTGGGTCCAATTTCCTATCGGGCCATTCTCCTACTCCCTCTTCCTTATCTCCAAGCTGTATTCGGTCTGAGATTATTCACCTTCTTGCTCTAGGCATAAGTTGAATTTTAGATGCGACTCTTAATCGTGTGATTGCATTGGCAGCAGAGCTCTAGTGTATTCCTTCGGTGTCTTCTGAAGTAAAATCAGTGTTCTCTCGGCTCTCTATCTTTTATTCCTTCAAAGTTGTCTTTGACCGTTATTCGGTCGAGATAGATGAAATAACCAATGAAGCTAATTCTGTTTTTGGCCAATATCGACTTTTACAACAACGGAAGAGTGACTGAGAAGTTTGTCAACACCAATATGTCGAAGCGGTCCATCACTTGAAAACCATCGATGATAATATTGTGGATATTAACCATCAGATTGCAGAGTTGCAAACTAAGAAATCTGTATTTGTAAATCAACAGGAGGAATTCATTCATACTAATTCTGTTGCTGAGGATACCATGACGGAAAAGACCCGTCAATGCAACGAAGTTGCTCGTGAGCTGGAAGCGGATATAGAAGCTGTCGGGGTTTCGTTGCTGCGTCGATCCAGTCAGTTAGAAGGAAAACGGCTTGCCCGAAAGTCCTTTGACCGATTGTATTATGAAATTGTAAACATTTCATTGTGAATATGTTTAGTGAATTCGTATAATTTTTGAAATCCATGTGCCAACTGTCATGGCCGTCAAAATCGGCCCCTTTCTTGACAAATTTCATCTTTTCAAATCGGCTCGTCCGTATGATCTTTACTTTTGAAATGCTTTAATTGAGGAGATTTCGAGTCGTCATTTCGATTTTTTCAGGAAGGCAATCGTCCTATTGAAATCCTTACACCTTTTTCGAGAAGACAATCTTCTTATCGAAATCCTTCTCGATAGATGAATCAAATCATTACGAATCTTTTTTCTTTCAGAATACGTGCTTCTCGTTTTGTTTTCTTCTTCCTCTTCTTTGCAAGTTTCTTTTCTATCTCGCATCAGCCATGGCGGACGAAAACCCTAATGACCTGAACCTGTTCGATGAGGGTGAAAATGGGATCGTTCTTGGTCCATGCACTGATATAGATACTGCAGACGTTCCCCCTGTTATGGAATCTCATTATCACTTGATCGATAGAAATAGGGATATGAACTGGGGTTCCCTGACTAAGCTTCTCCGTTCTTGGCCGAAGTGTGTTTTCGACTGGAATAGTTGGGTAGCTAGACTACGTCCATATTGTGTGGAGTCATGGGTTAGACTTGGATTATCGGAGATAATCCTCTATTCCACCTTCTATATTCCTTTCAATCCCATCCTACTTGGCATAGCTTCCTTCTTCTGGTGCCAGGGTTCCAACACTTTTTCTTTCTATCATGGCCCCATGACTCCAACAATCCTAGATGTTTGTTGTATCACAGGTCTTTCGGCCCTCGGTGAAGAAATAGACTCTCATCTATCTTCGTTTTCGCCTTCTATTTTTAGTACTTTCTATGCCTCTTCGGCTTTTGGCACCTTTATTCGTGCCGAGCGCACACTAGATGTTGACACTGCTCCTTCTTTTCAAGAGCAATGCTCCTTTTACTTGATGATTTTTTGCCGTTTTGTCTGCTATGGTCCATCTGCTCAAATGGTGAAGGAGTTTGCTGGTATCGCGGTGGCCCTTGCTCAGGGTCGCCGTCTAGCTTTGGCTCCTTTCTTTCTCAGCCAAGTCTATCGTGGCTTGCATAGTTTATCTTCAGACCGACTAGGAACTGCTAGTGGCCCTCTCTGGTTTTTACAATTTTAGTTTTATGAATACTTTCCCAACTTCTTTTGTGAAGCTGTAGACAATCCCCTTCCCGAGCTTTACTACGTCGGTCGTCACTCGCTCACTGCAACACCTCGGCGTTTGCCCTTTGGTGACGTTCTTCGTTTCTTTTTAGTGGGTATACAAAAAGATCATCAGCCTTTATTCTATCTCTTTTCTTTGGAGGAATTTCATGGGTCCCCTCTGTATGCTGCTATCAATTCTTCCCCCAAGACTCGTCGACATGCTATGGCCAGTTTCCTCATTGCCCGGGAGCTTATTTTTGGCCTGCATAACCGAGACACTCCTTCTACTTCTAGAAGAGAAGGATTTGAAATTTACCTGCCGCATTTCGTTAGCAGGCAGCTTGGATATAGCTAAGGTATTCCTCTTATTTGATTCTCCTCTGTCAATGGTGACTCTCGGTCGGTCCTCAATCCTCACTACTTGTCTTTAGCCGCCGGTCGATTTCGTGATCTCATTGACCGTTTTCATAATAATTCTCCTCCTGGTGAATCCTCGGTCGAACCTTCATTGTAATGCCTCAGATCCAGGTTTACTTAAGAACATAAGCCCGGCCCTAGAACTTAAGGGTAATGGCCCAAAATGACTAATCCAAACTTACACAATTTCATTTGATATAATTAGAGTGCGGAAATAACATAAAATTTATTTTTCTTTCAAGAAGCGCGGAATACAAAGGGAAATCTCCAACACAAATTCCTCAACTAAGTCTAAAAAGGGTTAACTAGAATAAAATTAACATCACCCATGTCATCTAAATAAAAATAATCTAAAACAATTCTTCCAATACCAAGTCAACTTTATTAATGCAAATCCTTAAACCTATACAGGAATAAAGTAATCTTCATCCTGGTACTCAGTAAAATCCCCAGAAGTGTCTATCCCCGCAACGTTCTCACCAGGAATATCTAAAAACAAAACCGATAAAACGATAATGTGAGAAACAACATCTCAGAAAGTAGTAATGCAAATAGTTAACCACAATAAGTTATGCAACGCTTAATTCGACTAATCACATGATTCCAGTTACAATGAAATATAAATCCAAGCATGATGGCATAGAAATACAATCACAATGAAACATCTTGCCGACTACATGGACTGATGATAAAAGGCAACATCCACCACATGACATTCATCCCACCAAGTACACGGATGAGGATAAACCAATAACTATCTTCCCATCGAGTACACGGATTAGGAAGTATCCCACCAAGTACATGGATTAGGATAACCAATAACTATCTTCCCACCGAGTACACGGATTAGGAAGTATCCCACCAAGTACATGGATTAGGATAACCAATAACTATCTTCCCATCGAGTACACGGATTAGGAAGTATCCCACCAAGTACATGGATTAGGATAACCAAATAACCATCTTCCTGCCGAGTACATGGATTAGGATGACCAATAACTATCTTCCCATCGAGTACACGGATTAGGCAGTATCCCACCAAGTACATGGATTAGGATAACCAAATAACCATCTTCCCACCGAGTACATGGATTAGGAAGTATCCCACCAAGTACATGGATTAGGATAAATAAATACCAATAACCAAATCCGCTCTGCGGAAATAATAAACCAGGCACCTGCCTTGTCACAACAGTGACCCAAAAACTCACACAAGCAGAGTCAAATACATATCTTGAAATAATGGTTTCAATGGGCAAATTAGCCCAGGTGTATATAAAATCATCCAGCACTCAAAGCATGTCCAGATAGTCCAACTACAGGTATAGGAACTCTTGAACTCAAGTTTGGTTAAGAGTAAAAGTGATTCGAACAAAGGTATTAAGTAGAAAAGCCTCTTTGGTAAAATCTACCCAAATTTTTTTATCAATTTGAATTCTAAACATCTGCCAGTGCAAAAAAATCTCCAAATACCCTAGACTTGATGGTACATAGGTTAAAAATGGATAAAAACGATTCCGTAGTGAAAACTGGGCTGGATGGAAAATTTTCTAAAACTTGACAGGAGGGCGCTCGAGTGGCCATTAGGGCGCCCACATGACTAAATAAAACAAGGTATTTTAGGGGTAGTCGCTCGAGCGACTGATCGGGCGACAGTTCATTCTAGAAAAAATTTGCTCTCGGGCTTTGACAACACACCAAGTGTGCTTGAGCGACTGCTCAGGCGGCCCGACATGGAAAAATCCGAAGGTTTGTGAAATTCAATAAAAATTCCACAACACAATATCCAATGCATCAAATCCATTCTAAATAATTCTAAAACACTTTATAAACATTTTAGAACAATTTTCAACAAATAAAACATCCTCAAATACAAAAACAACTCATCAAACCACCGGATAACCATGGATATCGAATAAACACGAATATATTTTTGTGCAAGTTCAAAAGGACTACTTACTTCTTCTGAGATCGAATCCTTCTCCTATCAATCCGAAGATTATTTCCTAATGAACCCCACGAACACAGCAAATCTCCTTCATTGTTTAATCAAAGAACATCTTCTAAGATCTTCCTAACTCAAAACCAACGCAAGGAACAGGGTTTGGTTTATTCTTCTTATCTTAAACTTACACGAAATTCTTTCTTCTTCTTCTTCTGATTTGGTGAGCAAGTGCATGAAGATCAGAAGTTGGGAAACTTGCGTATGGAAGAGCAGGTTATGGCTGGTTTTCCTTCTTTTCTTTTCAACGTGAATAGAAACTTTCAAATTTTATCTTCTTTTTATATTATTTCAATTCTTTTACCCATTTACCCATTTACCCCTTAGCCCTATTATAAACTCTTATTATTGTTTTATCCTTCCTACTTCTAACCAAAACATGACTTTATAAACCCAATTGATTCGGGTTAACCCTCGCTTTCAGATGGTTCGACCATCTAATTTATAATGTTTCCCTGTTTTATTAATTCGATCACTTTGTCAATCCTAAATACTAGCAAATAAAATTCCTACTTATCTAGAATTAAAATCTCACCTTATATAATTTCTCCACCTTCCTCTGGTTCACCTTGAACTTCTCCGGGTTGAACTAATGCCTCAACCTCTGCTTATTAATCACTAAATCAATTCATTCATTACTAAAATCTAGGATTTTACATTCACTCCGGCCGTGGTGGGATCGAACTTATTCTGGCTTTGTCAAACTTGATCTTGCCTCATATACCCAACTTTTTCGGCTGATTGATGCCAATGTTATGAGTATTGGCCAACTTCGTGAGTCTTATGAGACTCGGTATTCAAGTAACCCTTCTTCATCATTGTGTGAATTTATTTTCCTGTATTTGGTCGTGTTAATCTTTGCATTGTTTACCAGAAGGTCATCAGTCAACAAGTGCACAAAGGAAGAAAGGGAAATGCAGAATGATGTCGAAGGTCACTGCTAGCCGTACTCAACCATAGTCCAAGCAATCGCTGTTAAAGAAGCGAAAGGCTAGTGAAATATCTGGGAGCCGACCTTACGGCACTCGTTCTAGTATGCGGCTTTGAGTTCGGTACCTGGGTGAGCATATTGTTGTTGCTGACGATTCTTCGACTAAGGAAGAGGATATCGATCCATCTTGTCTTCCGTATTGTCCTCCAATTGTTCCTGGAGGAAGCGGTCGATCGTCTCCCATGCCAACTCCTCCCCGCTCGTTTGATTATGTCACACCTTCTTCTTGCCTCTTAGCGGAACCTGTCACTGCCTCAGCCAATCCTCCACCTGGTGTGTTTAGGCAGACCACTCCTATTCCTCGTCACAACTTTGATGATGTTGGTCCATCTACTCTCCCTGGTGATGGTTTATCGGATTCTTCCTCAGGAGAGCTGCCTTCTACTCCACATGATCCTCCTACTGTGGACAACGAAGTTCAAGGTCTACCCAGCAGTTGTTTTAGATTTGTTCATGGATGGTTGAAGGCAATAGAGCCTTATCTTCAGTCTGCTGATTTTGGCATGGAACCTCGTCCGCGATTTCTTTTTGGTTTTCCTGATCGTGATCGACTTCGTGAGTTAGTCCTCCGCCATCCCGATGAACTATTTGACCATGAAGTGGAAGAATTACGACTCCTAATCTGCAGAGCTATTGCGGCCAACAGAGATTCTTCAGAGTCAAGCCGCCTGTTTTCAATGTTTGAATTCTATAGTGCCATCCCAAGGCTAAGGGAGGCCATTAGCTTTCTTCGTTCCGTGGCGGCTAGATGTTCTAAGCTGCGTAGGGAATTTAACTCTTGTATCCGTTGCTATAAACGGATCGAGGAATTGAGACAATCTCTTCGTAATCTTCCTTTCGAGCGTGCTTCAGCTTCATCCTCCGAAACAGAATCTCGGCTACAAGCCGAAGAAGATAGAATTTGGGCGTCCATTCAGACTGAAAGAGATCTGCTTGAGATAAATTCTACTGGATTACGTACGCGGCTGCAAGGTGAAAGAGAACTGGAGGTGCATCGGGCGGAGGCACAGTGTCTATGGGAGAAGGCTGAGCACGACCATACGAGGTTCAAGTCTTGGCTACGAAGGTAATCTTTTCCTACCTAAAATGGTTCGTAACAATGTACCGTTTTTTCAGTATTTAACTCTTGGTGGTAATGCCATGTGTTTGGCATTTTAAACTTCTATTCCTTAGCCGGTTTATCGGATTTTATTTTTATTTGATCTGTCCTTTTTTTTTTGCATGTTTTAGATGCATAGCATACTCGTCGTTTTATTTATATCAACTGCTCGTTACAAAAAGACTAAAACTGAAACAAGAATAATCAATATATATATATATATATATATTTCATCATTGATCTTTCATACAACCAAAGCCAAGCTCTTCTGGCTCTTTCATACACCCAAGGCCGGATAATCCAGCTGGGGTCAGAATGTCCCTCAAATTTCCTCTTATGCCAATGCCCCCAGGGATGGCGTGAGTAAAAGAGAGGGAGGAATGGCGAAAATTCGACTAGCGTAAATGTCGGTTGGAGAGGAGAGCTCTCATCTCTGCACAGACCTCGGTGGGAGTAGACCGACCGTGATGGGGTCAGCAAGAGTAGAACCGCCTTTTCCAATTCCGCCCATTCTTACAAAGTTATCGGCTTTGTCGACTTCTTCTTTTCCAATAATCTTCTTAGTCCGTAATCGGCCTTTGGTCACTGGCCATTTCTTTTTCGTCATACCACCTAGTTTCCTTTTCTTGATAACAATGGCGAATGCTACCTCTGGTATTTATAGACCAAATATTTAGAAGAAGATCAATGAGTTCGAGCATATCTTGAAGAAATCTCATTTTCAGTCTAATTTGCATCGTATACTGCCAGCGCTTTGATTTGACAACGCCATTTATTTGCCTTACGGATACCGAGCAGTCAGGAATTAATTTATTCCTGATTTTCCTCAGGTTGGTTACTGATTTCGCGGCTTTCCCATAGAGTGGGAAAATACCGCTTTAAAAACTGGCTGTTAATCACTTTCACCTCTTGGCTATCTAACGACTGTATATGGTATGCCCCCTCGGGCAATACTTTACTGATTTGCAGTAGTCCTTCCCATGTGGGTGACCACTTCCCGTATAAGGAATCCTTTTTTCCTATTGGTAGAAGGGTTTTCCAAACTAGGTCTTCTTGAGCGAATGATTTATGTTTTACTCAGTGGTTATAAGATCTGGCAATTCTTTGTTTAAGTGCCATTTGTCAGTCTAGGGCTAGCCTCCTCATTTCTCCCAAGTCTTCTAGTTCAACTAACATGGCTTCCGTGTATTCTTTGGGGGTAAAATTATTTTGAATAGCCACCTTTAAAGATTTGACCGTGATCTCTACTAGAATAACTGCCTCATGACCGAAGGTTAGGGCAAAAGGAGTAGTCCCAATGGACGTTTTGTAAGACGTACGATATGCCCACAAGGCTTCGGATAGAAGTTTATGCCAACTTCTTGGCTTATCTTCCATCATCTTCCTCAAAATGTTCTTCAATACCTTGTTGGTTGCTTCAGACTGTCCATTTGCCTGTGCATAATAATGAGTTTATTGAATCATCCTTATTCCATATGCTTTGGCAAATTGAGTTATTTTCTTTCTACGAAGACGGTACCGGAATCGGTCGTAATGGTCTTTGGGATGCCATATCTATGAATTATCTGTTCTTTGATAAACTCAATCACATCCGATTGTTCTACCTTTTTCAAAGGTTTGGCTTCTACCCATTTGGTGAAATAATCGGTAGCGACGGAGATAGAATCCTGATCTTTCCGGCCAAGTTCGAAATGAATCTCCTTAAGAAGTTTACTTGGCCGAGCAATTGTTGTAGTTGTTTCTTATTGACCGCTGGCTTGGCTTCTATGACCGACTTCACCTTATTTTTGTCAACTTCTATTCCTCTTTGGTGTACGAGAAAGCCTAGAAAATTTCTGGCCGACACACCAAAAGCACACTTTAATGGGTTCATCTTTAAACTATATTTTCGAAGTCGCTCAAACACCCGCCTTAACTGCTGCAAATGATTTGTTTCAGTCTGAGATTTTATTTCCACATCGTCAATATAAACCTCAAGTATTTGACCGATCATATCGTGAAAGATAAGATTCATTGCCCTTTGATATGTTGCACCGGCATTTTTTTAGCCCGAAGGGCATGACTATACAGCAATAAGTACCTAATGCTTCTGGACAACGAAATGCCATTTTAGCTACATCATCTTCGGTAATAAAAATTTGATTATAACCGGAATGGCCATCCATAAATGATAAAAACTTATGCCGTGATGCATTATCTACCAAAAGATTAGCGATCGGCATAGGGTATTCATCTTTGGGGGTTGCAGAATTTAGATTGCGGAAATCAATACACACCCTAATTTGACCATTCTTCTTGATTACAGGCACAATGTTTGAAAGCCAATCGGCATATCTGATTGGCCTAATAAACCCTGTTGCTAAAAACTGCTCTATTTCTACTTTTACCGTACTGATTACATTATCACCCATTCTCCTAGATGGCTGTCTGAATGGTCTAAATTCTGGCTTGATAGGGAGCTTGTGTTCTACCACCTTTCGATCCAATCCTGGCATCCTGTGGTATGTCCAAGCAA
Source organism: Buxus sempervirens (assembly GCA_947561395.2). Taxonomy (NCBI): domain Eukaryota; kingdom Viridiplantae; phylum Streptophyta; class Magnoliopsida; order Buxales; family Buxaceae; genus Buxus; species Buxus sempervirens. The sequence continues at coordinate 46,105,950 of OX387182.1, read as the reverse complement.
AACAGTCTGAGTATTCAGCTAACAACTATTTCATTTCTTGCCTAACCGAGGGTGGCAGTAACTTGCTTTTGAAAATAGGCTTCCGTTCCGCTTCCGTTCCTACATTAATTTCGTCCAAAGGATCTTGGGTATCTACCTTCAGATCTTCTAACTTGGTTGGTGTTGCTTGTAAATCGGCGAGAGTCATTTCATCCCGACCTGGTATCCCTTCATCACTCTGCTCATTGATGAATTCGGCCAAGTTTGCCGTTATCTCATCATTGCCCAGCCATTCATGATCATGTTGAAATTCTCTCACATTTTCCTCTTGCATATAAGCCGTCATCTTTCTCAAGACAGCATTTACAACTTCTGATGGTTCAACTATCATTGGGTAGTTCTTTGAGTTCGGCGACTCCGGCTGTTTCTTCCTCTATGAGCCATTGTTGTGCCGTTTTTAGTATAGCCGAACTTGAAGCAATCGGCTGCCCGTTCTTATCATACCCAACAAATGAAATTGGTTTTACCCCTTCCTCATAGAGGGATGCGTGTGCGGCATTAGAGTCTACGGCGAAAGGCCGCTTGTCGGCTTTTAATTCTTCGATTTTGCCATCTTTCCAAAAAGCAACAATTGATGTAAAGAAGATGGTACACATCCATTCGAATGAATCCAATCTCTTCCCAGCAATGCATTGTATCCGGCCGATGATTCAATAACGAAGAATGCCGTGAGGGATTGCCGCACCCCAACCGTTAATTCGATTGGGAGGATTCCTCTAGTTCCTATAATACCACCTGAAAAGTTAGTAATGGTGATCTCTGATGGAATTAGATGTGAGTAAGACTTACCTAACTTCTTCATTATGGAGATTGGAATAAAATTAATTGCTACTCCGTTATCAATTAAAACTCTATTCATAGGAATTTCGTTCATATAAACCTTTATGAATAAAGGTTTCAGATGTTGGGTTATAGCTAAGGATGGTTTAGCAAAACATACCTTTCCAACCGGGCCGATCTGTTTGTCGTTTGCGGTTTCTGATTTGTTTCTTCTTCCTCGAGGTGTTCCGGATCAATTACGTGCAACGCTACTGGATCCCTTTCCTCATTGATTTCTTCTAATCGCGCTAAATCAATGCTTGCCTTAAAAGTCATAGGTAAAGTGAGGACCATATGACAGTCGAGTGGTATTGGAGGTATCCGGCCGAAACAAATTTCGGCTATTAACGCATCAGCACTCAATGGTGGCTGACTCAGTGATTCACTAATCTCATCCTTCGGGGTTTCGAGCATTAACTCCTCAGTTACTTCTACCGTTGAGGGAGTCAACATCCTGCTATATTCAGTTAACAATTGTTCAACCAGTAACTGTTCTCCTTCCCCTCTGGTGAAGTTATCTGTTAGGTCTTCGTCAGAAACTGGTTTTTAGGTTACTAAAGTTGCTGTATTGGAATTATATTTTGGAGCAGTATCCGGAGCAGCTGTTGACCTAGGTATTGGGCTTTTCTTGAGTTTTTGTGGCTTTGGGGTGCGTTTTTTGGCAGTATACCTAGACCAATATGGCTCAGAAGGTCTGGTGCTTTGTTCCTGGTACCATATCTTCGCCTGTTGTCGCCGCCAGCATAGCTTTTGCGTTCTGGTCAGTTCTGCAACATTTCCCTGCGAATAAAAAGGAAACTTAGGATGAGTCAATTTTTTCCAGCGACCATCTTGAATATTAGGTGGTTTTACCATCCTGGGCTTGACCCTATTTACCACCATGTACTGTTCATAAGTCATATAACCGCTTTCCCAAGCTGAGCTATATGGGGCCACCATCCTCGTTGGCAAGCGTACTTGTCTTTTAGAAGCCAAAGAAAGTGGCCTTTTGCCCCCTGAGTATGATGTGTACCTCCGTTGTTTAGGGACTTTTCTTTGTCGCACTGAGTACGTTGGTATCCTGTTATCACTCTTCATTTGCACTCATGACAAAGGTGATCTAGTGACACTTCTATTTTCTCTGGGATTTTGCATGTTATATCCCGATCAAAGGAAGAAATTTCTGAGGACCTTGCAACTGTTTCCAGTCGTTTTGTGGTCGCAACTTGAGTGGAGGAGAATCCAGAGGAAACTGAAGTCAATCTCTTCGTTATCGTTTCATTAGAATCTCCCTTTCTGTCTTCTTCCACGTTGGGCTTTCGTCTGGACTTATGCTACCATTTGCCCCAGATTTCACCTCTTCTTTCCTGACGCCACGATCGGCCTTGGGTGGCCGGATACCTCCAATAATTTCTTGGTCGCAAGTTCACCTGGTTCTGACCCGGTTGCGTTCTGTGTTCCCATTTTTCTGAAGAGGACCCGCTGAGGTCGACTTTGACTGCCGGAGTGCGTTTCGGTAAACCAATGGTGACCATATTTGCTGATACCTCTTTAGGGAATGGTTGCTTGTCCACCTAAATTTTTCCCTTGTCCACTTCTGCAAACTTCAGGAGTCCTTTGTCAATATTTTCCTGGATCACATTACGAAGCATAGTACATTAGTTAGTTTCATGAGTCTTCACTCCATGCCATTTACATGTTTTACCCTTAATTGCTACATTGGCCGAGATAAAGGGGTGGTCCTTGGTTAACCGGAAAAAACCTTGTTTTAGAAGATATTCAAATATTTCAGTCGTCTTATCTATGTCAAAAGAGTAATTTCGGCATAAGGTATTTGTTTCCTTTGTTTCTACCGTATCCTTGGTTTTTCGGCTAAGAATCGGATAGGTAATTGCTTGCTTTCCGACCACTTCTACCATTCCATACTCAAAGTTTGGGTCTTTGTAATAAGACCCATAAGATGAGGCCTTCTTCTCGTTGTCCTCCTCCAACAGCCATTCATATTTGGTGGCTCGGGCAGACAACTCGAATAGGTCTTCAAACTATTCGCCTTCAAATTTCTTTTGAAATTCAAAGTGTAGTCCGTTTAAAGCTGGATTTGCAAATTCCGATTCCGGTAAGAGAATTCGGCATTTGTTTTTCATGTATTTGAATCGAGCGATATATTTATCGGCCAATTCTCCTGGTTGTTGTCTTAGACGAGCAAGATCCACCATAGTTACTTCATGTTCCATACGGTAAAATTGGGAATGGAATTTTTCTTCCATCATTGCCCAACTTGTAACGGAGTTGGCCGGTAATGTAATATACTAGGTAAAGGCTTGTGCGGTCAATGAATTTCCAAACAATCTTAGTCTAAGAAAATCATTACCCAATGCCTCCCCACATTGGACAGTGAATCGGCCAATATGTTCGATAGTGGATTGTTGACCTTCTCCAGAAGACAAACTGAATTCGGGAATTTTGTAACCCCTAGGGAATTCGGATTGCTGGTCGATCCAGACTGGATATGGTTTCCGATACACTGGCCTAGTCATTCGTTGGTGATATTGATCTCCGATCATCTCTTGAATTACATTCTGGATGTAATTCCGGTTTATGGCCATGTTTCTTATCCCAATATCTTCCCTATGGTTCTCCTGTACCTCCCTTTGCCCCCCCTGGGCGTGCCTTGACCGGAGGCACATTAGGGGGAATTGGGACGTCTGGGGGATTTTCTCCCCTAGGGGCGGCAATGTTGGTCATTCCATGCCGAACATTACCACCCAGATTTAGAAGTGGTTGCCGTTCTGGGATATACCCTCTTCCCTGGATATTAGAACCGGCTGCGGACGTTTTGGCTCATTCCGTAGCCATGGCCGGTCTTGCCATTGTAGAAAATCCCTCATGCAAAACTGCTAAGATCCTCCTGTTATCGGAGGAAATTTTGACAAGACCTTGGCCAAATCCTGCCACTTGGTGGCTAAGACCTTGTATGGCCTGGATCAGCCGTTCATTTAGATCCGGCTGTGAACTAGAAGGACCTTCATCTGGGACTTCTGGGACAGGAAGAGGATTTATCTGAGACTCTGAAGGTTCCTCAGGCGTTACATTTTCAGCATGTAGAGTACTCCTCCTTGCTGCCATTGTTGCTTTTTCAAAAACAAGGGGTCCCACCGGGCGTGCCAAAAAGGGATGTTCCTCCGAAATTGGGTCAGGGTGGACACGTGGCGATGTTGATGATGTGTCTTTGCACGGGCATGCCAGTATCGTTTGATACAATGATTTCGGGTCGGGTCCTGACCCTTAGCACCTGTTCCGAATCTAAACCGGGGTTCGGTTCAGCCGTACTGCAAGTCACCTGTAATAAAACCGGTTAGACGATAATATGAAGACTATGGGTTCGGTCTTCGTTTGGGTTCTTATAAGTGATTGAAAGCGAAAGCAACTAATGGCATGAAACCTCTTTATTATAAAATAGGTCGGAATTAGACCTGACCGCAGATTACAACCGATGATCAAGGTAAACGAAGAATAGAAAGAGAAAGCCACTGAAACTAACAGGACTGGCCTTTACCGTCCTTATAGCTGTGAATGGGGTATAAGGAGATGGAATCAGGGGGTGGCTGCTGAGACAGTAAACTTGGGGGTTCACCTAGGATTGCTATTTAGCCGATCGTACGTGAGTCACCTGGCTTGATTGAAGTCGGTCTCGGGACCGGCTGCTCAGAATCCCGTAGCCTTGATCAGGGTACAGGATCGCGAGTCAGGGGCGACCTCAACCTTTTTGCCGGTAGCAGGCTTTTGATGTCGGTCGGAGTAAACAGGGGCCTAGAGTGTCACTGCGACTGGAAGCAGTGAGAGAAGTCCTAGTTTATCCTTTTGGCTACAGTGTAGGAGATGGGATAAAGATCACGGATATTAGAATAATATTATGATAACCGGTTGAGGTTGGATGGATTGTGTCCTCAAGCTCTTCGAGTTTGTGCCTTTTATAGCCAATCTTTGACGGTTGTTCAACGTCCCACTTTTACACGATCTTCATGGAGGCTGGTCATCCGTAATCTTCTGTTCATGAAAGATAACTGTTCGGCCACGATCTTAAAGTAGTTATTCTCAAATGACTGGTGACACGATCCATTGAACAACATGAGTATGGTTCGTCATATAGGCTTACGTGGTTTTATCTGAACTCTCGGCCTATGTGTATGCTGACGTGGCCTACTTGATTGAACAAGGCCTACGTGTGCTTGTGACATAGCCTTTTTATTTGCAGTAGGCCATGTAGATATCACGTGGCCTTCTCTTATTTGTCGGTCTGTACAAATAGAAAATATGAAATCTCAATAAATTAATAACTCAAAAAAAAAAAAAAAAATTAATGAATCAAGAAAATGTTATGTGACTTGTGCTTAGTTTTAGCAATTTTGGCTATCTTTGATGGTAGCCTTCCTCCACCAAGAGAATTTGGGATAAAACAGCCAAAGTGATAATCTATTCATGTCTGAAACATACTTAAATACAAAGAGTTCTATATTTACACAACTACCTATTGAGATCAAATTCAAATACTACAGTTACATAACTAATCCATGCCATGTAATAGTAACTGAAGAAGTTAAAGGAACTATATCTCTAAGTTGATGCCACACAAGTGCTTGCAGATATGTATCATTTGCCCCCTCTCTAGGAAGCCTTGTCCTCAAGGTTATCAAGTGGAAATCTTTCCAAGGGATCTTGATAACGTTCCCACATAGCATTGGACTCATCATCACCTTACCACTTAATCAGCACTTCCGTAATTGCTTGATTTCCCTTTTTGATAACCCTATGGTCAAAAATAGCTTAAGGCTGAACTTGCATAATCCCTACATCAAATATTGGCGACAATGTTGGCTGACATTTGGCTTGCATTCCAATTTTCTTCTTCAAGTAGGACACATGGAAAACATGATGAATACAAGAACCTTGAGGGAGTTCCAATTTATATGCAACCGAACCAATCTTTTGAATGATTTTAAATGGGCCATAATATCTTGGAGATAACTTTAAAACCTTTCTCATTGCCACAAATTGTTGTCGGTAGGGTTGCAATTTCAGGAAGACCCAATCACCAATGTTATACACACGATCCTTTCTTCTTTTATTAGCTTGTTGCTTCATCCGAATCCGATGTTGAACTAATGTTAGATTGTCTTCGAGAATTTGTAGGTTTTGTTCCCTGTTCTTCAAGATATCTTCAACAGCTTGGACTTTAGTAGTGCCAGGAATATAAGTCTTGGCGGTGGGACCCTATATAATGCTTCATAAGGCATCATTCTTGTGGAGGTATGTGAATTGGTGTTGTACCAACATTCAGCACAGATAACCACTTAACCCAATCTCTTGGGCGTGCTCAAACAAAACTTCTTAAGTAATTTTGAAGACATCTGTTAACAACATCCGTCAGGCCATCCATTTGTGGATGATAAGAAGAGCTCAAATTCAACTGAGTTCCCTACAACCGAAATAGTTCCTTCTAAAACATACTAGTGAAAGTAACATCCCTATCACTTAGAATTGTTGTTGGCATTCCATGGAGCTTTAAAACATGATCAAAGAACAATTTGGCAACAGTAATAGCAGTATAAGGGTGAGATAAAGGGATGAAATGGCCATACTCGGTTAACCAACCACCACTAAAATAACATCTCGACCTTGAGAGAGAGGCAATCCTTCTATAAAATCCATAGAAATATCAAACCATACTTGTGTAGGAATTGGTAGTGGCCATAGAAGTCCTGCAGGAGAAGTATTCTCTGATTTAATTCTTTGACATGTGTCACATTCTCGTAGAAGACGCCGGATGTCTTTCTTCAACCCTTCCCATAAAAGTCTCTTTATACACATGTCAAAGTTTATGATATCCAAATTGACAAGCAGTAGAATTTGAATGTAATTGCTGAAGAAGTTTCAGCAATATAGACTTTTGGGGCAAAGTATCAATCGGTCCTTATAATATAGGAGTCCATCTATCAGTTGATAATGATAAGGATTCATCTCTCCCTTTTGTAATCTTTGAACCTTATCTTGCAAATCAAGACTTTGAAAATAATCCTTTTTTACTTCTTTAATCCATGTTGGTATCAAGTGTGAAATGGCTAAGATCTCTCCATGATTTTCGAGCCTCAAAGAAAATGCATTAGCCACCTTATTTTCCATGCTACTTTTATATTCTACAGAGAAATTATACTCCATCAATTTGGATAGCCATCATTGTTGTGATGGTGTGCTCACCTGTTGTTCAAGCAGATATTTGAGACTTTGTTGATCTGTCTTCACAACAAAACTTCTTCCGCGCTCGGATCCTCTGTGAAGCGCGTCCTCTATGTAGCAAACACATCGTCTGTGCAGCGCAATCGAACGGACCAAATTAAGTTATTGTGTGATCTCTTGTATAGCTGCCCACCACTTAGTAGGAATTGTCCTGCCAATCTCTGTATTGCCCTTTTCTCAATAGAGGTAGCATTTTCTGGAAGACTTCGATCATTCAGGAATTCCCGAATATCATGGAACCATGGTACTTCTTCTCCTGGTGCTCCTTCTAGAACAAGACAATAAGCCGATTCATCTCTGACTTCAATTTCCAGTGGTTTGATATCTACTTCTTCCAAAATACTGATCATTGAAGCCAATGTTGCCAAAGCATCTGCAAACTGATTCTTGGCCCTTGGCATATAGCTGAAGGAAATTCGAGTAAATTTGGTGCTTATTTCTTCCAAATACTGGTGATATGGGATCAACTTGTGATCTTTGGTTTTCCATTCACCGGTTGTTTGGAAGATGATAAGACTCAAATCTCCATACACGTCAAGTTCCTCTACTTCATGATCTGGAGCAGTTTGCAACCCAATTATACATGCTTCATATTCTGCTATGTTGTTTGTGCATTGAAATCTCAGCTTTACTGGGATTGGGATATGTGACCCATCTGGCTTGACCAAAACTGCCCCAATTACATTTTCATTCATGTTTGCGGCCCCATCGAAGAACATCTGCCAGGAGCTTTTACTTTCCTCTTCTTTAGTAAACAATACTGCCTCATCCGGAAAGTTAGTCTTTAAAGGTTGGTTTTCTGGCAGGGGATGTTCAGCTAAGTGATCAGCAATTGCTTGACCTTTAAATGCCTTTTGAGTGATATACTTGAGGTCAAATTCAGAAAGCAAGAGTTGCCACTTCATCGTTCTACCAGTTAGTGCTGGTTTCTCAAATAGGTACTTTAAAGGGTCCATTCGGGATATCAATAATGTAGAATGACCGAGGAAGTAATGCCTCAGTCTTTGAGAGGCCCACACTAAAGCACAACAGGTCTTTTCCAAAGGTGAATACTTGTCTTCATATTCTGTGAACTTCTTACTTAGATAGTAGATCGCCTTTTTCTTTCTGCCTGTCTCATCATGTTGCCCTAAAACACACCCCATTGATGTATGCAAAATTGACAAGTACAAAATCAGTGGTCTTCCCGGAGTTGGTGGCACTAGCACAGGTGGATTTAGCAAATATTCCTTTATTTTATCAAAGGCCTGTTGGCAATCATCATTTCAGATCGTCGGGTTGTTCTTTCTTAGCAACTTGAAAATTGGTTCACAGGTGGCAATGAGTTGTGCTATGAACCTACTGATGTACTGAATTCTTCCAAGAAAAACCCTAACTTCCTTCTCTGTTCTGGGTGATGGCATTTCAATAATTGCCTTTGCTTTAGCAGGATCAATCTCCATCCCTCTTTTGCTCACTATAAATCCCAATAATTTTTCTGATGTAGCCCTAAAGACACATTTTGCTGGATTAAGCCGTAAACTGTACTTCCTGAGTCGGTCAAAAACCTTCTTCAAGTTAGTCAAATGGTCTTTTTCTTCACATGATTTGGCAATCATATCATTCACATAGACCTCTATCTCCTTGTGGATCATATCATGGAATAGTGTTATCATGGTTCACTGATAGGTTGCCCCAGCATTTTTAAGCCCAAATGGCATGATAGTGTAGTGGAAGGTACCCCAAGGTGTAATGAAAGCTGTCTTTCTTGATCTTCCTTTGCCATCTTGATTTGATTATACCCCGAGAAACCGTTCATGAATGAGAATAGGCTATGTGCAGCAGTATTATCGACCAGAATGTCGATGTGTGGAAGAGGAAAATCATCCTTTGGGCTTGCCTTGTTCAGATTTCTGTAGTCCACGCACATCCGGACTTTCCCGTCCTTCTTTGGTACAGGCACTATATTTGCGAGCCACACGGGGTACGTGGAGATTGTCAGCACCCTATTTTTGCATCATAAAATTGCCCAAGAAGCATATCTTAAACCGGCATATATGTGGGCACGTAAATCGAGGTTTTTATAGTGGACTCGTCTTTTTGAAATAACAAGCCCATAATAAGAGAATTCTGAGCCGATTCTGATGCACCAAACCGTGCGTAAATTGGATCTTAAACGGCGAAGTTATGAATAAAAGAAATAAAGGGTAGTTTGGGGATTTTTACAAAACCGAAATTGGATGCCACATGGCAGCCACGTGTATGCCATGGTGGCTTCCATGTAACCAATGATAAATTAAAATTTTGTGGGGTTGTTTTAGTAAATAAGTAAGTTTCCTAATGGGGGTTTCTTAGGCAAATAAATAACAAAGTTAATAAAAGTTTAAGATTAAAAAAATAATAACAAAAATAAACAAAGAGAAATGAGTTGGACGAATTGGTCCAATTCATATTCTCTTGAGATATTGAGACAAAGCTTAAAAAATATATAGATAAGCCTAATAAAAATGTGGGACAAAATAGACTTTGACCAAACCTAATTGAATGAGGGTGTTTAAGAAAGGAAGAGGAAGAGTTAAGGGTTTAAGAGAGGAAGAGGAAGGGTTAGTTGTTTAAGAGAGGAAGAGGAAGAGTTAAGGGTTTAAGAGAGAAAGAGGAAATGTTAGGGGTTAAGAAGTTGAAGGGGTGGGAATCCTCTATAAAAAGGCTTGAAGTTGGGAGCAAAAGGGAATAGGAGAAAAAGTAAGAGAGTTCTTTGAAAGAAAAAGCAGCAAGTAGGAAGAAGTGGAGAAAAGAAGAGGGACGTCTACTAGCAAGGAGGGAGAAAGGAAAATTGCTGTTCACGACACACCAAGGTTCCAAGACCTGATTTGAAGTGTCAATCCATAACAGGTGAGTCATTTGTTTAATACATTGTATGAGACCTCTCTTTCATTACAATTTTTGAGATGAGATTATATGATTGGTGAGAGACATGTATATATGTTTGATGGCTTTGGGTAATTTTATCATGTAAAAAAAAAAAAAAAAAAGACAAAGATGTAAAGTTTTGAGTTTTTTTTCTGCATTAGGTTTGTACCTGTTTTTCAGATAAACCAATTTTTTTCACCTAGTTCTAGTTTGATTCAAGCCTGGAGTCCTCATGAGATTTGTGGTATTTTCATTTTAGTTTAATCTAAAAATATGTTCGAGACCCTACACTATGAGTAGGTATTTTATTTTTAATTTTCTTTGATTCAGATTTTCAATTGGAAATGTTTAACAGTAAATTTTGGAGCTTCATATCTCTTATATGAAAATGAATTTTTGAAAACTACTAAAGGTTATTTTAGTGCTTAAAGTCATGATTCTAAGGAATCAAATTTCACACAATTTGGTTAAGAATTGAGGGAGATATGAATCTTTGAATGGGATAGCGTAGTAATTCAGGTTGTTTCATTTTTTTTGTTTCCTTTGTAAATTAGTAATTAGGCCATGGTTAAAAGTAGTTCAAGTAGTCTCAATTTCTTGCCTAGTAAATTAGTAATTAGTTAATCTTGCATGATAAAAACAATAGAAAACAAAACAAAACAAAACAAAAATAATAGATAATAAGAAAGTGAAAAAGCAAATGAAACAAGCATTGAAGTTAGATATGTTTTATTTGAATTTGCTTTTAGAATGTCATTATTAGTTTTGTTAGTTTTATTTGTTTAATCTTACATCTCCCAATGTAGATATGTTATTATTAGAATTTGTTAAAAATAAAAATAATAAATAAGAGAGCCCATTAAATATCCAACTAATTTAAGGGAACCCATTTTGGTGGGGCAACCCAAGGTGTTCAAGGACTTCCCTGGGTTGTAATCGGGTCACTTATTCGGAATCACTGGTGCAGACAAAAAAAGAAAAAGAAAAATCAACAAGGTGTCTACCTGCACCATTTCAGGTAGTGGCGACTCCATAAAACATGTAACACGCTTTCCAGCGCGCCCGAGGGGCGCATAGAGACTGCCAAAAATCCTGCTTGGAATTGCTTGACCACTTCATCTTTGACCTTCAGTGTCTATTCCGGTTTCAATCTTCTCAACTTTTGCTTGATCGGCTTAACACTTGGCAGAATTGGTAACCTGTGCACAACCATGTCAGTATCTAATCCCGGCATATCCCGATACGACCATGCAAACACGTCCTCATAATCTGCCAAGAATTGTGACATTTCATCACGTTGACCATCAGACAGGCAAACCCCAACCTTCACTATTTTTGGGTCATGTTTGGTCTCCAGATTTATTGAAATGGTCTCCTCAATATTAGGTTGAACACCCTTTTCATGACGCTTCAATTGATATGCAATTTCTTTAGGAGTGTCATCTTCTTCGACCTCGGTCTCTTCTTCAATCCCCATTAGGTCAAAGTCAAGCTCAAGGTCGAAGTCATATTCAGCCTGATTTAATTCTGTTTGCTTATATGGTTCATAAATGGTTTGGACATTTTGAAAAACTTAAATTTTCTAGAAAAAATGGAAAAATCTTTTTGGTTTTTTTGTGAGCCTTCTAAAAAAGCTTTTCCTAAAGACGAAGGCTCATTAAAACCTTCAGGAAAAGGGCCTTCCACTAATGGAGTTTTTTTTTTGGAAGCCACGTCTATTTGCCAATCAAACGCCGCTTCAAAGGTAAGGGGAGTTTCCTCCCAATTGTTCATAATAAATTTTTTTGGAGCAGGTAAAATGGTGCAAGCTTGCTTCTCAAGCTCAGAATTCGATGTCATCATCACCAGATGAGTTGTACTGCCCTTTTTTGCCACGGGGCCCAATCCAGATATAACGTCATCTGGAATCCTCACTGCTGCTCAATCAATAAAAGGCAGCTCCTTCTCTTCTTTAGTTCTTTCGCCTTCAGTCATGGCTAAGAAAGCTCCAATGTATTCAGTGAAATCCTGCTGCTTTTCTGGCTATGGCCCAGGTGCGCCCATTGTCTCAAGTGCAGAAGGTGGGTTGTAGAGTTGCAGGGTTGGAACAGATGGCTTTTGAAAGGGATTGATGTTGCGGTATGGAGGCCTGGATTGATCCGTGAGAGGAGACAGTTGGATCGTGCAAGAGGGTTTTGGAAAAGTTTCCCTTAAATGAGGGAATTTTCTTTCTGCGTTTCCTTCTTCTGTCTGCTTTTGCCTTCTCCATTTCCTTGTTTTCATTCCTAGTCTTGCCTTGGGGACTAGTTTCTTCGCTCTTATTGGCTCCAATCTTCCTTGCAAATTAATTCCCAGACCTTTTCCTGGGTGGAAGTGATATTTTTTTAACACTTTCTCCACCATCCTTTCAGCACTTGTCATCTTACCCTTCTTATCCTCATATTCTCCAGGTATGAAATTGACCGTTTCGAACTAGAAAGTGTGAAATGCCATTTTGTCTACAGTCATTTCAATGTTAATATAGGGCACGTTAGGGGACACCATGGAAGGAACCAAATTCTCGGCTAGAATTGTTATCACCTTTTGCCATCTAATGTATTTTACTCTTTGATGGAGGGTAGATGGTATGGCCCTAGCCGTATGAATCCATGGCCTTCCTAGGAGTAGGTTGAAGGCCGCCGGTATATCCATCACTTCGAATGTGATATTGAATATATACGGTCCAATAGTGACCGGCAATTCAATCTCCCTTAGGGAGTGTGTTTTGGAGCTATCAAAAGCTCTTATGATACTCCCATTCTGATTGATTTTGTTCTGCTCCAAACTGAGTTTAACAAATGTTATCAATGGGCAGACATTCAGAGCTGACCCATTTTCTATTAAAACCCGCACCACCATACAACCCTTGCAAAGCATAGCTATGTGCAAAGGATCAACATGGTGGTATCCAGCTAGGCTAATCTCAGTTTCAGAAAAGGATATGACATTATAAGACAAAATTTGCCCAACCATCTTGCCTAGTTGGTCTGGTTCAATATTTTTAGGCACATGTGCGCTTGAAGTACCCTTAACAGAGAATCCCTATGCTTTTTCGAATTCAGCAGTAATCTTAGTATTGAAATCATGGCCGGGACCTTGTTTAACTACTCAACAACATTGAATTCACTCTTTCGAATTATCTTGATGAGGTCAGTAGCCTCACCGTCAATTACCTGAGGGATGTCTTCCCCTACCTTTGCCTTTCCCTTTACTTTCTCTTTCTCATCTTCGTCCATCTCCTTCTCAATTTCCTTTTGTTTCTCTCCCTCTCCTACACCTTTCCCTGACCTCATCATGAGGTTCACTTCTTTCTTGTTTTCTCCCTCAATCGCCAGAATTGTGGTTGTGAAGCCTTCACTGTAGTTCCAAGGTACAGCTGATTCAGAGTAAGAAGGCTTCGGGACATTTATCACAAGCGGGGGAAGTTTGGACTTCAAGGAAAAAGCATGAGTAGAAGGCACATTTACAACAAAGGGTGGCTTTGATAGAATTGGTGAAGAAACAGTGGGTGGATTGCAATTGATAACCAAGGGAGGTTTTGCAATATTTATCTGGGCCATGAGGGAGGAGACCCGGTTCAGAGAGGAGATAATATCCCTAGCAGCACGTCATTCCTTTTTGAAATCATGTTTATTTCCTCATTCCCCATTTCTTTAGTAAAGTAAACCTTGACCGAAGTCCCTATAGGAGAAATTAACTGAGATGGGTCAAAGGTTATTTCCCCAGAAAAAGTGGCCCCTGTAACATTAGATGGGCTTGCCCCATGGTGTTGGGACAAAGGGTTCTGGCCAATGTCAGTTCTAGGAGGAGCAGGAGCCCCTGTATTGAAAGACAGGGTATTTTGGTCTATCAAATCCTGAATGGCATGCTTCAACGGCCAACACTTGTCAGTAGGGTGCCTAGGTGCACCCATGTGGAAATCACAAGTGGTAGAGGGGTCAAAATTTCTCTCGGTAGAGGCATTAGGATTCGGCTTTCTTAAGGTAACATACCCTGCTTGCAATAGAGTTGGTAGCAATTGGGATGGAGACATTGGGATAGGGGGTAAAAACCCTATTCCTTCTTGATGCCATCCAGGCATCCCTTTCCTCCCTAGCAAAAACCCTTTTCTAGTTTGACTGTGCTGCTGGAATATTAACTCTTATAGGTGCTTGTTGGGTGGACTGGGCCGATGACATCGGAGTGTGAAGAGGGTTGGAAACATTGATCTGGATAGGATTCTTGGGGATGGATGGTTGCTGTACCATGTTTATCTCCCCTTCTTTTTGGTTCCCATTTTTCTTAACCCCGTTTCCTTTCTTCATGTTGGGGTCCTGCTGACTGACCATGGACGAATGATCCATTATCTTGCCGGATCTGATCTCATCTTCAATCTGGTCCACCACTTGTACTAGGGCAGCAAAGTTGGTGATAGTCTGACCCACCAAGTGACTATAAAATAGTTGCCCTAGTATGCTAATGAATGTTGAAATCATTTCTGGCTCCAACATAGGTGGCCTGACCTGAGAAGCTATCTCCTCCACCTCTTGGCATACTGCCTCACAGATTCGTCTTTACTTTTACTCATTCTCATCACACCGTACCTATCTAGCATGATCTCAGAATTGAACTTGTACTGGGCCAGAAAGGCATTTGCCAAGTCCTTCCATCTCCTTATTCTTCCATGATCCATGGTGGCAAACCACCTCAAAGCAGCTCCCGTCAAACTTCTCTGGAATAGCTGGATCAGAATGCTGTCATCTCGGCCAAATTGGCATAAGGCCCCACAATAGAGCTTCAGATGACTCATGGGGCAGCCAGTACCATCGTACTTGTCAAAGTCCAGGCACTTGAATTTAGCTGGTAAGCAGACATCGGGGTACATGCACAAGTATTCGAAATTGGTGCCTCCAAAATTATTCACCCCCTTTACTTCCCTTAGTTCCTCCTGGATGCTCTCCAGACTGTGCAAGAATTTTCTTTCCATTTCCTCCTTCACTCTTTCTTTTTCTTTCTCCTTCTCAGATTCAACACTGTCCTCCATGATCAGTATAGGTTCAGGAATTGGCTAGTGAAATTCAGGTTGAGGTTGTGGCTGAGGTGGAATTGGTATTTGAGGTTCTGGTGGTAGTGCTTGGTGAGAAGTAGAGGCTTGGTTCTAGGCTTGGGCTGCTAGCAAGTTTTCTAGCATTTGGGCAATCCCTGCTACTTGCAGCTTAGCAAAGTCTTGAGCAGGATCATTGGTTTGATTCTCAGCTGGATTCATTGTGCGGGTCCTTGATCTGGTCACAGGAGCAATGGTTGCAAGTATCTTGGTACCTGGATTAAGAAAGAAAAGGAAAGAAATATATCAGTACCAATTCATAGCTTATTCACACACCTATGAATGCATGTATGCAAATTAGGTGACCATGAGTTTGTATTTTATTTTTTTTATGTTTATATATATATATTTTTTGAATTAAAGGAATTGTTGGAATATTCTAGGACTTCCGACATGTTCTATTGAATATGAAATATCCAAAATAAAAGCTTTTAGATAAATCACAGGGTATCTTGGAATTTCTCAAGCTTCCAAGGGCTTATGAGTTGGTTAGTACGAAAAAGGTCATCCAAGGAGTTGTTGGAATATTTTAAGGCTTCCAACATGTCCCACAAGATATGAAATGCCTAAAATAAAAGCTTTTAGACAAATCACAGAGTGTCTTGGAATTGCTCAAGCTTCTAAGGGCTTATGAATTGGTTGTTACGAAAAAGACCATCCAAAGAGGTGTTGGAATATTTTAGGGCTTCCAGCATGTCCCACAAGATATGAATTGGAATCAAGGCTTCCAAAGCTTCTTGAAATTACACAGGCTTTCAGGGACCTATGAGCGGTTCTAGAATTATGCAAGCTTCTAGAGGCTTATGAAGAAAAAGTTCTGAAATTTCAGGCTTTCAAAGATACAATGAGTTTCTAAATTAAGGCTTTAGAAGGCCTATGAGGTTAAGGAATTGCTCAAGCTTCCCTAAGGCTTATGAGAATTTGAAATTCAAAGGCTACTGGTGGCCCATGAAATCTGAAGTTTTTGAAGGCCTTCAGTTGTCCTATGAATTGATTTTTTGAAATTCCAGGGCTTTCAGATGCCTATGAAGGGTAAAATAAATTTAATTTGAAATTCAAAGGCTTTCAGAGGCCTACGGGTTATTTGAAGAAAATCTGAAATTCAAAGGCTTTCATAGGCCCATGGAAATTTTGAAAAAAAATCCGAAATTCAAAGGCTTTCAGAGGCCCATGGAATTTTTGAATCTTCTTTAAGACTTTTGAGTTGAAAAAGAAACTCAAGTTGATTTTTAAATCCTTTATTTCTGATTTTTCTTCTGTTTTTGTTTTTGTTTTTTTGTTTTTTTGTTTTTGCTTGGAATTTAATGGCTTCCAAGTGTCCCCCAGAGATGTCCCAAAGTTAGAAGTTTGAGCCTATTTGAAAATTTTCATATGTTTTCAAGTTCAAAAGTTTGATTGAAACATGTTTGAGATGAATTGATATCAAGAAATATGACACTTTGATTCCCTTTTGATGTATCTTCTTTAAGCTTGAAGGAAATGATGGATTTGTATTCCAAGATTAAGTTGAATCCTCTGCTAGATCATTTGAATACTTAAATTATCTTCCCATACTCCCATTGAGGTGCCCCCAGGTTATTTACAATGTTTTGGGCATTTATATTCAAAAAAGTTGGGATAAAAAATCAATTTGGAAGTTTCTGGGTTGTATCCGACATATCCGGTCGGCTAAAGGCATGATTTATTGTATCCAAAATAAGTGTTCGGATACACATATAAAACCCTTTTGCCGAAAATAAATGTCGGATACAAGGACAACATGGCTTTACCGACCTGAGTTTTCGGTTAATTCCAAAATGGCCCTTTTTTGATTCAGTTGTTCCCCAGATTTTTACATATTATGTTTCTTGATTCCCACTTAATGCACACCTTAATTTGGCTTCTAAATACAGTCCCAAAATGGGATTTTGACGCTACAATTGCAAAAAATGTATGAATGCTCATTGTAAGCACCTCATTTTTGCACCTCCCAAAATGCGGAAAATGAAATTTTAATTGAAAAGTCAAACCTGAGAAAGTAAAAAAGTTGACTTTTTTATCTGGTGCAAATCAGTCACCATACTTCTCACCATTGGAAAGAGGATTCCGATACGATTCTAATGGAATAGAGTTTGCTCAAATCAGAGTCCAAATGAAGAAGTTATGGACTGGTCAAATCTGAGAAAAGCAAAAATTGACTTTCTGCTAAACCCCAGATCAGTTACCCCATTTGGTACCAGCAGAAAGAGCATATCGACACGATTCCAACGCAACTGAGTTTGCTGGAATCGGAGTCCCGGATAAGGAAATATGAGCAAAATTGGCTCTGGGACGCGACTTGGCACTTCTGCTAAAAAACTCGAATTTGCTGCTAAACTCTAGCTCAGTGGATAGAGGATGTCGACCTGGTTCCAACGCAACTGAGTTTGCCAGAATCGGAGCTCAAATGAGAGAGTTATGGGCAATCCTTGGTAAAAAATAAACTGTCCACGTGGCAAACTGCGCCACGTGGACGTCCCCCTTTCTTAACCCTTAAGTAAACAAAAATATTAACAAAAAGAGTCTTTCTTAACCCCTAAGTAAAAAATATTAGCAAAAGAGTCTTTCTTAACCATTAAGTAAGAGCAATAAGTCACAAGTAAGAAATAACAATAAAAAAGTCCACTTTTGATAAAAATATTTAAAAATTGGTCTTTCTTAACCCTTAAGCAACCTCTCCTATATAAAAGGGGAGGGGGTGGGATGCATTAGGGGTTGGGCACATTTTGTCTCACCATTTCCTTCTTCCACTCTCTTCTCTAAACTCTCTCCCAAAAAACCCTTCAAGCATCACCTTGTGCTCTCCTACTTTCTCTTCTCTTCTTCTTCTCCATTTTTCATCCAAGCAAGAGGAGAGGAGCTGCTGTTGGTGGCCAAAGGAGGAGCTCCAGCCACTTCATTTGTCTCAAGGAGGCTCGAATACACTTTTCTAGGGTTCAAATCCCTCAAGGTAATGTTCCCTCATACATTTTGTATCATATATATGAAAATGGGTTCTTTTGCATGAAGTCTAGAAAAGTGTTGTTTTTATTCCGTTTTAAACTATTCCCCCACATGATCTTCATGCACTTGCTCTCCGTTTCACCATGCGAAAGTCTCCAAGGGTGAGGGAGGTCTCATGTGCGACCCCATGAGAGCATGGATGATGTTTTCACATACTTTAAGGGCTTCTTAAGCCACTATTTCGTAAGGCCTTGATGATTTTAGGAGGGAGCATGTTCCCTCCCATTTTATGCTATCTTTTGTACCCCCTAAGTAACCCCCCTTTCTCATCCCTTCTTGTTGGTTTGCTCTCTTGCTGAAGTAAGTGTCTGTTTTGAGCATGATTAGTGGTAAAGTGCATGCTTATGTGTGTTGGCATGTGTAGAGATTAGGAAGCATGTTCTGGGTGTATGTTTTTGTCTAATTTTTGCGTACCCTAATCACCTGCTGTTTTGTGAATGGGAGAGCCAAAACAGGGACCTCTTGGTCTCTGTTAATGGCCATCCGCAGCCCCAAGAGAGGAAAACAACTTCCTTGGTCACAAGGAAAGGGAGAGACCTTCAAGAAAGACCAAGAGATGAGGTGATTCCTCATCTCCAGTACCTGTGTGGTTCTTCCCAGGGGCCCATGCAATTTTAGAACACCCTGATAAGCCCAGAAACTCAATCCCATAGCAAAAATCCGGAAAAACCACTTTTCTTTACTGATCCGACAACTCAGGTCGGATTAGAAAGATTTTGCTTGTAGCAGACCTAAGTCGTCGGCTACCCTGTTCTTTATGTGTAGCCGACCAAGGTTGTCGGCTATAAAAGATTTTGTGTGTAGCCGACCTGGATGTTAATTTTGCTGTTTTGTGATATTGTGCTGATTTTTTGTCTTGTTTGATCAATCCGGATGAACTAGAAGAGTTTCCGGGTCAACCGGAAACCCAAGATGGGCCATGGACTGACCCGGTCCAAATTGATTCTTGGTGGGCTTTCCAACGGGGCCCACCAAGCCCGACAGACTTTTTTGATAAATCAAGATAAATTTAACCGAATGAGTGGGCCACACCATTGTAGGCCCACCAAAGCCCAACTGGGGCGGCATGTATGTTTAGATCTAGGCTTGGTTTGGTCGAGACCACGGGTAGGGCCTGTCGGGCCCATTAAGCCCATTGAACCCAACCAAGGTTAGGGTTTCCAAACCCTAACTCAAGAAGCCTTGGGCTTTCAAGCCCAAGCCCAGGTAAAGGGCCCCAAGACCAAAGCCTGGCCCATTTTGGCTCAGTTAATCAAGATAATCTGAAATCACTTGGCAACCCACTGTGTGGCCCACTCACGGGCCCACAAAGCAATCCAGACTCATTTTTTGCATGGAAATCAAATTTAATCAAACTCGAACCATTAAATAAAATCAATTCATTTGAACCAAGCCCAAAAGGCTTCCTAGGCTAGACTGAGGCCCACTAGGGGATACGTGGGCATAACCAAGCCCACCAAGGGATCCGCAGGCCTTCTAACGGGGCCTGCCTAATCCGACTCACATCACTTTAAGCTAAGAAAGATAAAATCAAGTAAAGGGACCCACACCACTTTGGCGGTCCTGCCAGACTTAACCAAATTGAATGCTGGAATAGGAATCGGGTGAGTGAGAGACCAAATTTGACTCAAATCAGGGAAACCTATGGGACCCGTCATTCGACGGGGTGGATTGGGGTGTCTACGGACTTCCTCGGACCTCAACCGAGAACTTGCTTAGAATCTCAAACCGCAGACCAAGCCTTAATAGACAGAACTTAGGCACCCAGGTGTTTGCCTGCACCCCATCAGGCAGTGGCGACTCCAAACAATCCTGAGGCACGCATCATTTTGCATGCGCCTCGTCGTGCGACCGAAATCAGGTGCGCACACTCATGAGGGTACATGTTCCCTCCAAAGTTAGACACCATGTTCATGGACTTTGTACTTTTGGTTGCCTCTTACATGGATTTTGGGTAGGATGACTTCTGAGAAGAGTAAAAACTCTTCCTATAGGATACACCAATCCTAAGATATAGATCTTGCTGGGAAACATTTCATTCCAAACATATGGACGCCATGGCATTTACTTTACATGATATGAAGGTAACTAAAAAAATAAAATTGATATTACCTTGTTACCTTGTGTTTACTTTCAATATGGTATCCATATCATACCTTGGCTAGTGAAACATGCAAACGGCCTTCCCTCAATTACAAACCTATTTCCCCATCGTAATTGTTTACCTTAGGTGAAAGTGTTTCTTCACCTTCAAGCATAGGGTTTTTGGGTTTTGGTTGATGGCAACTTAGATCTCAAGCCTAGTGATGACCAGAATCAAAGATCGACAATTTCATCACATCATTAGCTCAAAGTTCTAAGGTGAATGTTTTCACTTTCGCTTTCTGAAGTAACGACCTCGATGTGCCAAGCTACACACATTCTGGTTCAACTTCCTATAGGTAATGGGTAGGTTGTGCAAAAGGTTTAAAGTGCTTAAGTGCATTTGAAATCAAAGGTGCATTCACAACATCCCAGCCCCTTGTCGCTCTTTTTCGCAGCCATGCATATATTCAAGCTCAAACCAAGGTATAATACAAATATCACATTAGAAATATGCACAAATAAACAAGGCAATAACTTAACCTAAGCATGCTCATACATCCATACAAAAACATCAAACAAGCATATGTACATGTTATCCTATTATACAAAGAAATAACCCATCATGCTTGAACATGCTGAAATATTCAGAACATCCATCAAATATCCAGATCTGATATTCATTATATTCATGATTAAAACATGGCCTTAAAACTCTGAAATGAACATGTTATCATGCAAAATTGGTATTAAAACATGTGCACATTAAAAATCTGAATTGAATATGTTATCCTAATCTCTATTGAACTTGTTATCATATGACATTAAAAATCTGAACTAAACGTGTTATCCTAGTCTGAATTCTCCCTTAAAAATCTGGATTGCACAAGTTGTCAAATCAGGGCATTCAAAATCTGAATTAAAATAGCATGATTTGATAATGCAAAAATCCTAATCATGGTACTAAACATCCCTAAACATATAAACATTTTCATACCATGTTCTCAAAATGCCTCTTCCTATAAATCAAATTGAAAACGCTTCCAACATGCCCTATACAAATAAACAAAACAGCAAGCACACAAAAATAAAGAAAAACATGAGCAACACTTAAGTCACGGCTTAAATCCACTATGTCCCCAGCGGAGTCGTCAGTTGTGAGACATGGAAAATCAATCTAGTGACTTCCTTTCATCACACGAGATCCAAAAAAAGGAGGAGTCGCCACCATTCAATTTTAAGGTGTGAATGGATACCAAAATCATCAAATAAAATAAAAAAGGCAAAATTAGAGTAAAAATAACTCTACTTAAAAATAAAAAAGATCCAGAGATGGGTAAGGGGATTAGATTATGAATAGGGGAAGGTGTTAGGCACCCCTATTCATCCACACAAGGTGGTTGCCAAGTGCTCATGCTATAAAAAATGCTTGCTAATAAAAATCAAAACAAAAGTAAAAGGGAAAAAAGAATGTATGGCTTTTTTTCCATGTGAATGATCCAATTAATTCTGGATCCTTCTTATGAAAACAAAAGCCATTTCTTGGGCTTCATGATTGACTGAAATCAAGATAAAGAAATCAAATCTAAAGTAAAACTTCAAAAATCTGGCTTTAAGTTTTGAAATCTCGGAATAATGAAAAAAAAAATTATTTTTACAAAATATTGAAGAATTGAATCTGAATAATCCAGGGCATAGATCTAGCCCATATTTCTCATTAAATAAAAAAATCTAAACCAAATATACCCACGTTGATGAAAAAATCAAAAGGGGAGAGCTTAGACCATAGGGTCTTCTCTCAAAAACAAAAAATGACTCAAAAATGACCTCATGAAACCCTAGAGATTACTTGAAGGCTTTTGATCCCAGATCTACCATATGGACAATGGCGGATCCAAGATCTTAGCCCAAATGACTAAAAACATCAAAAAACATAAAAAGGAGAAAACAATGTGAAAAATCAGAACATATGAGGAAAATGAGATCTAATGCTATGAACAACATAGATCTATAGTATTCCTCCATATTTCATCAATAAATCATCATGCAATCCAAACAAAGCATTACAACTACATATTTCTAAGATTCCAGCATATAGGGGTTTGCCCTATGGATCCACTTGTCTCCCTTTCCCCTAGCTCTCTTTTCACGTTTTACGGCTAGAGAGTAGTCTTGAGGTACTCAGATGTAGGTTTGGGTAACAATCACACATAGGCCTTATTCTACAGAAGAAAGGAGAAGACAAAATAATCCTAGAATTAAAAGTAAAGAAAAGAAGAAAAGAAGAAAAGAAGAAAAGAGAAATACCTGGATTTCTGAAAGTAGAGAGGCAGGGGTTCCCTTCTTCACTTGGAGCTCTTCAATCTCCACTTTCTGGCCATTTGCTTGAGGGGAGGCCCTCTATGTATAGGCAAGAATTAGGGCAAACTCAAGGGAAATGAAGCCCTAATGGTAGACACAAACATGTGTCTAGAACCTTCCAACTTAACCCTAAAGTATGGACTTGGAAGAATATGGTTAATTTCGGAGGTTAAATTTGGGAATCCCCACTTCTCAGACAGAGATGAAATAGTAAAAAAGCGAAAACTCTCGGGATTTTCAAATTTGGAGCAAAACATTAGTATCCGACAAAACTGATTGGATACAAACAAATCTCTTTGTATCCAAAATTATATTTCGGATACAAACAGATAAGTGTGTATTCAAAATCTATTTTCGGATATAAAGAGATTAACCTTTATTCGAAATTTGATTTCGGTTACAAAAGAAAAACTTGTTTTTTATGATTTTGGCCAATTATTCATCTTTTTATACAGTGTAATTTGGGGTGTCTACACCATCTTGGCAATCTATGCCTCAATTCTTTTGAAACTTATGCAACTTGAGTTTTGTCATTGTGTTCTTCTTCCATAGGTTATTTGAAGTGGTGGAATCAATCTATCCCACTTCTATAAAAATCTGGAACATAAACTCTCTATGAGACCTATTCTAGCAAAATGTACCTAAAATCTTTACTATTTGGAATTTGATGATAACTCCAGTTGGAACACTCCCTAAACACCTAACTCTCACTTATACATAGGTTGGATTCACACAAAATCAATCATTAGTTCAATTTGGGCTAGAATTGGAAAAATTGGGAAAACAGGGCAGGGCGCTCTATAGGTTACTCGAGCCTGCTTTGAGCGGCTGGGAATTCACTCTCGGGTTCTCTGTTTCAGGCAGGTCGCTAGAGCAGTCGCTTGGGTGGCCATGCCTTAGGTCTCTACTTAAAATGGTCGCCCGATGCCGCGCTCGAGTGGCTATTTAGGCGACTGGGCTTTTTGATAGTTCTTGAAATTCGAACTTTCGGGATTTGGGGATTTTCTTAAATCTCACTCGTTTTTGGTGTTTTTGGGTTCTAAATTGCTCCTAGCATGTGGGGAAACCTATTTCCTACAAAACCCCTAAATGAAATCACACCTATTTGTTCAAATGAATCATTTCATACATCAAACCCTAGATTTCACATTTACATACGAAAATGGCTAAAAATTGAAACATGGGAGGGGTGGTGTTGCTTACCTCTTGCACTCACTCAAGCAAGTCTTCTTGCTTCCAAATCAACCCACGAGCAGCACCTCTTGGCTCTTTGGGTGCTTTCTCCACAAATCTCACTAAGGGACCCAAACGAAAATCACCTCCTTGGAGCTCCTCTTCCTTTTCTTGCTAAGTTTTCTTCAAGTGGATTCCAAGTAATTGGGATGTGATGGAAGGGAGAAGATCAAGGAGAAGATGAAGAAGAATAAGAGTGGGAAGGGAAGGAGGAAGATGAAGAAGAGAAGAAGAGAGAAAGGGTTTTGGTCATGTATGGGGCTCTCCCTTGGGTTTTCTTCACTTAAACCATCCTCCACCAAACACATTATATTACAAGTTTGCCATTCCTCCTCCATAGGTCACTGTCGAGCTGAGGCATAGCCACTTTGACTGGCTTTAGGCTTGGGCTTCTCTAACTTCACCTACACATCACACTTACTGGTTAGGATGTGCTAAGAGTATTGGAACGGGGTTTCACATATGGTGTATTTAAGTAAATTGGTATTTGAAAGGCCGTTCAATGACATTTAAGTAACAATGACATATTATATCTATGGGTAGTGGACTGCCATTCACCCTTGTTGTGAGGGCTGGGGGTAGTGAACTCGCATCCACCACAGACGTGGATATTTGTGGCTAGTGGATTGTTGTTCACCTTAGTTGAGGGTAGTGGACTATTGTTCACCCTAACTAGGGGTAGTGAACCAGCATCTACCACAAATATGGATTCTGGGGGTAGTGAACTCAAGTTCATCACATGCTTTGAGGTATTGTGGGTAGTGAACCTAAATTCACCCCAGAAGCTCAGAATTGTGAGATAGTTTATAATTGAGTATATATAAACAGTGGTTTGTTTTTATGGTCTAGTGGGCTTCGTTGTAGAGTTGGATCCATGTTTAAGCCAGATAGTGTGTTGGAGTGACTTGTGTGGAATTAATATTCTTGTCCAGCTTGCGTTTCACTAATTTGTGGGTAGTGGACGACTGTTCACCCTAGCTCGTGAGAGCCAGGGTAGTAAGCTAGCATCCACCGTAGAATTAAGGCCACCCTATGTGCGGGTTAGCTACAGCTACCCGTGAGGTCAACTCAATGGTTTAGTATATTCAAATATGCTATAATCACTAACTCCTACTAACTAGTTTGACTGGGTTGTACTTGCTAACTCATGTGTGAGTACTCCACTTTGGAAGAGCGACCCTAGCTAGGTCTTTCCCTGTAAGCCATGAGGAGGCGAATTGGACACTAGTGTTAAATCACCCAAGGTATTCTAATCCACGAGTCCTATGTAGACATATATTTGTTACTGGTTGTGGTTTGGATTGATTTTGATTTTATCTTCTGTAGACACCCCAAATTGCACTGCATGGAAAAGATGAATAATTGGCCAAAATCATTAAAAATCATTTTGTCTTTTGTAGCCGACATAAAAAACCGGATAACAATGTTCTTATTTGTATTCGACATAATGCATCGGATACAAATAAGTTTTATTGTATCCGATGAAGTATGTCGGATACAAATATAATTGCTTGTATCCGACCTGAGTTGCCGGATACAAGTGTTTTGCTCAAAATTGAGGAATCTCGAAAGTTTGCACTTTGTACTGTCTTATCCCTATCTAAGAGGTGAGAATTCTCGAAAATAGCCTTAGGGTTAAGTGGAGGGATTCTAGACACATCCTTGTGTCTACCATTAGGGTTCCCCTTTGCCCTAGTCTTTGCCTATAAATAGGAGGCCCCTCCTCAAGCAAATGGCCAGAAGATTGTATATTGAAGAGCTCCAAGTGAAGAAGGGAACCGCTACTGCATTGCTCCTAGGAATCCAGGTAAGCATGGAACCATATTTATTTTTTTTGCTTTAAATTCTAGGGTTAGTTTCCTCTTCTTCCTTTCTGTAGAGTAATGGCATGCTTGTGTTTGGAACCCCTTTCCTATCTCAAAGTACCTCAAGATTCTCTCTAGCCGTAAAACGTGAAGAGAGACCTAGGGGAAACGAGAATGCGAATGGAACCTTAGTCATAGAACCCTCGTAATGGCCTGCTTGTGTTTGGAACCCCTTTCCTATCTCAAAGTACCTCAAGATTCTCTCTAGCTGTAAAACGTGAAGAGATACCTAGGGGAAATGAGAATGAGAATGGAACCTTAGTCATAGAACCCTCGTAATGGCCTAGAGTTGTTTGAAACCCCTTTCCCTACTCAAAGTACCTTAAGATTATCTCTAGCCGTAAAACGTGAAGAGAGAACTAGGGGAAACGAGAATGCGAATGGAACCCTAGTTACAGAACCCCTATTTGATTGATATACTTTGAATGTTATATGTCATGATGTGTTGATTAATCTTATGTTTTTGATTTCGTTTTCTGGAGAGAATACCAAGATCCATGCTCTTTATAGTATTGGATCTCCATTCCCTTCGAAAAAAGATGATTTTCACACATGCACACATCTCAATCGTTTTGATGGGATATAGGCTTGTATTTTAGATCCATATTCATCGTGATAGATCTGAAACAAATGGCCTTAGATCCAGTTTTTATGATTCTTTAATGGATTTCAAGTAATCCCCTTTGAGAGGAGGCTTTTCATAGCTTAATCTCAAATCGGGATTTCTGTCTCAAAATAGGCATATTTAGTTCATTCTCTTAATCAATGAGATTTATGAACCAAATCCTTGCCCTAAATCTTTCTGGGACATTTTCTAATAATTTTCAAAGATTACAAGCAAGTTCCTCTTTGAGTAGAGAAGACCTCATGGTCTAATATCTCTGCTTGGGGTATTTTTGCTCCATTTTGGGTGTTTTGGGTACATTTTCTCAAATTAATGAGAATTTTTGAACCAAATTCGTGCCCTATATTCGTCTGGAGGTTTTCCAACATTTTTCCAAGAGATTTCAGTTCATATCATGGAGTTTGTATGCACACACCCACTGTTATGGGTTGATTTTACTTAAAAATTTCAAATTTGGACAGCACCTGTACCCTATCTTAGAACACTCATATCTTCATCATCTAGATGAATTTTGAAGTGATTCTAAAGACATGTGAAAGGTGGGATTGTCTAGTATTTGTCTGTAAAATTTCAACTTTTTTTATGGAGTGGATTTTTGACACCATTTGATCAAAGTCGACAGGTCAGTTCAGGCCAGACTGATGAACCTGTCACTTTAACTGAGTACCATTTGCTCGTTTTTAGTCCGATTTAGGTGATTTTGAGTTTTGTGTTTTTCTTTGTGAGTCTAATTTCAAATCCAATTAGTTTCAAAAATTTTTGCTTTCATTTGTGTCTTGTGTGTCTGATTTACTCAGAACTGCTCAATAGCAGAATTCTGGGTTGATCTGTGATCCTCTGAGCCTGTTCGGAGGGTCACATAAGTCACATTCGAATGGAGTTGTGTGTGGGGCCTATTTCATGTGAAAGATGGCACTTCATACTTTATTCATACAAATTTTCAAAGTTGTCCACTTGCTACTTTTATTAACTTATAATAATGAATTTCAAACAAGCATAACTCTTAGGATTTTAAGCAGATTTACTTGAAAATTTTCCTGAACCTTCTATTTGCCATAATCTTTCAATTGGCATTGGTCTCATTTAATTTGAATGATTTATGGTCAAAAGGCTAAATCTTTTACCGAGTTTTCCGGATTGGCTTTAACTTGCTTGTATTCAAGTTTCATTTGGATTTTCATTAATTGGGAATGTCCTAGAAGTGATATCCCCGCAAAGAGTGTCTAGAATTCATTGGACTTCTCATGTGGAGAAATCATACATGTGTTTAATTATTTTTAAGCTTTTGATTGTTTTAATTAGCAAGCTTTCTTTATTTTGAGCATGAGCAATACTTGGCAACCACCTTGTGTTGATGAATGGGGGTGCCTAACACCTTCCCCTATTCATAATCTAATCCCCTTACCCATCTCTAGTTTATTTCATTTTTGGAGTTATTTTTACTCTCAGTTTGCTTTTTTTCATTTTATTTGATGATTTTGGTGTCCATTCACACCTAAAAGGAATGGTGGCGACTCCTCCCTTTTTGTAGAGCCCATGTGATGATCTAGGAAGTCATTAGTTTGATTTTCCATGCCTCACAACTGGCGACTCTATTGGGGACTTGTGGATTTAAGCCATGATTGGTGTATTTGTTCATGTTTTTTTCTTTATTTTTGAATGCTTGCTGTTTTGCCTACTTTACTTGTGCATATTGTATTTCAAATCTGATTTGTATGATTAGAAAATTCACATGGATAAAAACATGCTTGTGTTGCTTGATTGTGTCTAGAATGTGTTTAGGGGAAAGCATATCTTGTAATATGACTTTGCTGTATTTTGTGATAGCATGTGTTATTTTGGGTTTCAATGCCATGAGCTGAACAATAAAAAAAATTAAGAACGTGAAATCTGGAAATTTAGTGTAGTTTTTGGGGTTTTCAAGCATGTTTCCCATGAACAATTCGTTTTGGTGCTTAATGTTTTTTTATGGCATGCCTTTGATTTGGGGTATGGATGATATGCTTTGAGCATGAAAATAATGAGCAGAAAATCTGAAGTGCTTGGTGGGATTTTTTGGGGGTTTTCAAGCATGTTTTCTCTAATAGAAACACTTCTTGTACCATATGATTAGTGGCTATAGTTTTAGGCTTTGATTTGGGTATGAATAATGCATTTAGAGCATCAAAATGAAGACCATGAAACCTAGGAATTCAGTAGGTATTTTGGGGGGTTTTCAAGCATGTTTTTCCTATTTAAATGCTTCTTGTACAATATGTTTAGTGGCTGTATTTTTAAGCCTTGATTTGTGGTATGAATGATGCATTTTGAGCATGAAAATGAAAAGCATGAAATCTGGAAATTTAGGGGATGCTTTTGGGTTTCAAGCATGCTTTTCATGATTTAATTGTTGTTTGTACAATATGATAACATGCTTGTGTGATACCTTTTGGGTAAGTAATAATTATGTGCATATTTAGTTGTTTTTACTATCTTGCTTGCTTGTGTTTTTACTTACAATATAAGGACATATTGCCTTGGCTTGAAAATGTATGCATGGCTACAAAAAAGAGTGGCAAGGGGTTGAGACGTTGTGAATGCGCCTTAAATTTCAAATGTACTTGAGCATTTTAAACTTTTTGCACAGCCTACCCATTACCTATAGGAAGTTGAACCCGAATGTGTGTAGCTTGGCGCAATGAAGTCGATACTTCGGAAAGCGAAAGTGAAAACATTTACCTTAGAATTTCGAGTCAATGATGTGATGACAATGTGGATCTGTGATTACATCCTAGTCCTCACTAGACTTGAGATCTAAGTTGCCAATTAAGCCAAAACCCAAAAACCATACGCTTGAAGGTGGAGAAACACATTTTCAGCTAAAGTAAACAATTATGTTTGGGGAAGTGGGTGTAATTGAGGGAAGGCCGTTTGCATGTTTTATAGGCCAAGGTATAATATGAATACCATATTGAAGTTAACACAAGGTGGCAAGGTAAAACCATGTTTTTTTTTATTATCTTCATGTAAATTAAAAGCCATGGTGTCCATATGCTTGGGATGAAATTTTTCCTAAAAGTGTTTGTAGCTTAAGGTTGGTGTAACCTATAGGAAGAGTTTTTAACTCTACTTAGAAGTCGTCCTACCCAAAGTCCTACTTAGAAGTTGTCCTACCCAAAGTCCATGTAGGAGGCAACCAAAAGAACAAAGTTTATGATGGTGCCCAATGTTGGAAGGGGCATGTACCCTCATGAACATTCATGCATTTTTCAAGTGTAGTGTCAAAGTCCAATTTGGGATTATGTTTAGAGGCCAAGTCAAGGTGAACATTAAGTGGGAATAAAGATAACATTAATCTAGTGAAAAAATGAGTCAAAAAGGATTATTTCAGCATTTACTGGCAACTCAGGTCAGTTAAGCCATATTTTTTCTTATCCGACAGTTCTCATCGGTAAAAACGTTTTATGTTTGTATCCGATTATTTATATCGGATACAGTAAACCATAGCTTTAGCCAACTTGATATGTCGGATACAGCCCGGAAATGTACAAATTGGTTTTTTATCCCAATATTTCATGAATGTAAAATGCCAAAAACATTGTAATTAATCTGTGGGCACCCCAAGGGCGAGTATGAAAAGATAGATTAAGTGTTCAAAAGGTTTAACGAAAAATTTAACCTAATCTTGGCACACAAATCCATTTTTCCCTCAAACTTAAGGAAGACACATAAAAAGGGGAACCAAGGTGTCATATTTCGTGATACCAATTCACCTCAAACAAGTTTCAATCAAACTTTTGAACTTGAAAATAGAAGAAATTTTGCAAATCAAATTAAAACTTTGTGGGACATTTGGAAGCCCTAAAATATTCCAAAAAACCTTTGGTTGGTCGTTTTAGTACCGATCAAATCAAATCTCTATGGGACACTGGAAGCCCTAAAATATTCCAAAAAAACCTTTGGTTGGTCCTTTTAGTACCAATCAATTCAAACCTTTGTGGGACACTTGGAAGCTCTAAAATATTCTAAAAATAACCTTTGGTTGGTCTTTTTAGTACCAATAAATTCAAATCTTTGTGGGACACTTGGAAGCCCTAAAATATTCCAACAATTCTTAAAAAAAATAAAAATAAAAAATAAAAAATAAAAAAAATTTAAATCTGGACTTGTGTTCACCTACCTCACGTATCTACATTTATGGGTGTGTGACCAAGATTAAATGGGAGTTGACATATTTCTTTGTTTTTCCTTCTCCAGGTATAAAATGCTTGCAACCATTGCTCCCGTAACCAGATCAAAAGCCTGCACCATGAATCCTGAAGAGAATCAAGCCACCGTCCCTACTCAGGACTTCATGCAACTACAAGAGCAAGTGGCAGGACTGGCCAAGATGTTAGGAGACTAAATGGCAGCCTAACAAGCCCAAGCCCAAAACCAAGCTTCCACTTCCCACCAAGCATCGCAGCCTCAAACCAACATCCCACCTCCAGCTCAACCCATACTTGAACCCGTTTCTGAACTTGTCCCTGAACCCATCTTGATCAGGGAAAATACTGCGGAATCTGAGAAAGAAATGGAGAAAGAAAAAGTAAGGGAGGAAATGGAAAGGAAATTTCTGCACAAGCTGGAAAGCATCCAGGAAGAACTGAGGGAGGTAAAAGGGGTGAATAATTTCGGAGGCACTAATTTTGAAGACTTGTGCATGTAACCCGACGTTTGCCTACCGATCAAATTTAAGTGCCTGGACTTTGATAAGTACGACGGTACCGGCTGCCCCATGAGCCATCTGAAGCTCTATTGTGGGGCCCTATGCCAATTTGGATGGGATGATGGCATTCTAATCCAACTGTTCCAGAGAAGTCTGACAGGAGCGGCTCTGAGGTGGTTCGCCACCATGGACCATGGAAGAATCAGGAGGTGGAAGGACTTGGCCGATGCCTTTTTGGCCCAATATAAATTTAACTCGGAGATCGTGCTAGACCGGTACGACATGATGAGGATGAGCAAGGGCAAGGAGGAATCTGTAAGGCAGTACGCCAAGAGGTGGAGAGAGACTGCCTCCCAAGTCCAGCCGCCTATGTTGGAGCCGGAGATGATCTCAACGTTCATAAGTACGTTGGGGCAGCCATTCTACAACCACTTGGTGGGTCAGACCACCACCAACTTTTCAACCTTGGTGCAAGTGGCCGATCGGATTGAGGATGGGGTCAAGTCAGGAAAGATTATTGACTATTTTGCTATGGCTAGACAATTGGATTCCTCCACTTCCTTCACACAGAAGAAGGGAAATGGGTTCAAAAAGAATGGGGCAAGGAAAGAAGGAGAAGTTAACTTGGTACAGGCTCCTCCTCCCAAGAAACCACTCCATATCAATGTTTTTGCACCCCAATAGGCCCAACAGGCCCAGCAGACCAACTACCAAACCCCGCTTAACATCAATTGTTCCCCCTCTGTGCCTGTAAACCAGAAGAGCGCCTTCACTAAGGAAGAAAGGGATGCCTGAATGGCAGCCAGGAGGAACCGGGTTTTCACTCCCATTCCCGTGTCTCTTTCCCAGCTATTACCGACCTTGCTGAAAGGGGGATATGTGACCCTGAAAGAGCCCAACCCAAATGCATCGAAGGGGAGAAATTTTGATCCAGTAGTTACTTGTGATTTTCACATGGGTGCACCTGGGCACTCTACAGACAGTTGTTGGGTCTTGAAGCATGCGGTTCAGGATCTGTTGGATCAAAAGGCCCTGTCCTTCAATACTGCCGGGCCTACCCAGTCGGGGAATGACATTGGACAGAACCCCCTGCCTTATTACAATGGGGCAGGCACGTCCAACTCAGTCACAGCCATCTCTTCCATGAGAAGGGCCTTTGACCCATCTCAATTGATAGCTCCTGTGGGAACCTCGGTCAAGGTCCATTTCTTCCAAGAGAAAGAGGAGAATGAAATCAATGTCATCTCCAGGAAGAATGATTGTGCTGCTGAGGACATTAGCTCCTCTTTGAACCGGGTCTCCTCCCTCTTGGCCCAGATAAACACTGCAAGGCCATCCTTGGTCATTAATTGCAACTTACCCACTTTTTCTCCATCCCAGCCATCAAGAAATCCATTGGTCATCAACATTGACCCCACCACTGCATCCATTACTTCATCTGTTCCAACAAATCCCAAGCAGCTTCCCCCACTGGTGGTAAATGTTCCCCCAGCTTATAATGTTCCTAAACTGGCCCATACATCCCGGTCCAAACTCCAGCAGTTGGTGATCAATGTCCCTAAACTTTCCTATTTGGAGTCGGCTGTACCATGGAATTACAGTGAGGGAGTCACGGCTACAGTTCCGATGGTCAAGAACCAGAACCAGGAGGAGGTGAACCTCATGACGAGGTCGGGGAGATGTGTAGAAGGAGAAGAGAAAGAAAAAGAATCGAACGTAGAGAAGGAAAGAAAAGAAATAGAAGAAAAAAAAATGAAAGGAAAAACAAAAATAGGAGAAGACACCCCCAGGAGGCAGAAAATGAGGCAGCAGACCTCGTCAAAATAATAAAAAAGAGTGAATTTAATATTTTCGAACAGCTGAATAAAGTCTAGGCCGAGATTTCAATACTGGGACTTTTGCTGAATTCAGAAAAGCACAGGGATGCATTATTAAGGGTGCTTCAGAGTGTACACATGCCTAAGGCTATTGATCTAGACCAACTAGGCAAAATGGTTGGTCAAATCTTGTCACACAATGTGATAAGTTTTTCTGAAAGTGAAATAAGCCCTGGTAGGTGCTATCATGTTGACCATTTGCACATCACTGTGCTCTGTAAGGGCAGCATGGTGGTATGGGTTTTAATTGACAATGGGTCGGCTTTAAATGTCTACCCATTAATCACTTTTTCCAAACTTGGTCTAGATCAATCCAAGATCAAACAGAATGGGAGGATTGTGAGGGCTTTCGATAGCTCTAAGACACACTCCCTAGGGAAGATTGAACTGCCGATCACGATTGGGCCTAATATCTTTAACATCACATTTGAAGTGATGGATATCCCCGCAGCTTTCAATCTGCTCCTAGGGAGGGCGTGGATACACTCGGCTAGGGCAATACCATCAACTCTTCACCAAAGGGTAAAGTATATAAGAGGACAAAGGGTGATAACTGTCCTAGCTGAGAACTTGATACCTTCTATTGTGTCACCTGATGTACCCTTCATCAATGTGGATTTGACTGCCGACAAAATTGCATTCCACTCGTTTCAGTTCAAAACTGTTAATTTCATACCTGGATGGTGTGAGGATAAGAAGGGTAATATGACATGTGCCGAAAGGATGGTGGATAAAATGCTGAAAAAATACAATTTCCATCCAGGAAAAGGTCTGGGAGTTAACCTGCAAGGAAGTTTGGAACCAGTAAGGGTTAAGAAGTTGACCCCTAGAGCAGGATTGGGGTCTAAACCAGGATGTTGGAGAAGACAGAAGCAGATGGAAGAAGGGAATGGAGAGAGAAAAGGTTACAAAAAAATTCCCTCATTTAAGGGAAACTTTTCCTAAGCTTTCTCACATGATCCAACTGTCTCCTCCCACAGATCAGTCCAGGCCTTCGTACCATAACATCAACCCATTCCAGAAACCCCACATCCCTAACTTGCAACCTTATGTTCCACCTTCACCTTCACAAGCATTAGGTGAGCTTGGGCCGCGGTCAGAGCAGAAGCGGGATTTTTTAGAGGATTGTGAGATATGGAAAAATCAATCTAATGACTTCCTCCAATCATCACATGGGATCAATTAAAAACACAGAGTCGCCACCATTCAATTTGGGTGTGAATGGACACCAGAATATCAAATAAGCACAAAAAGGCAAATTTTAGGGTAAAAATAACCCTCTAAAAAAACAACCAGAGAAGGGTAAGGGGATTAGGTTATGAACAGGGGAAGGTGTTAGGCCTACCGTCGGGAGCTAGGCTTGTATGGTTTTGGCATGTTCATCACCATCCTGGACGTTCGCTTGGATTGAGCTCTCATTGCTGCATTGCTCGAGAGATTCTTCCCGGAGACTTTGAGCTTCCAATTCCCAGATATTGAGATCGGGATCCGGCCTTCTGACTTCACCCTTATCACCGGGATTAGGATGACCGGTGACATTATTCCTGAGATGGTGATGCCGGATGCCGAGGAGGTTGCCTCCTATCTTGGATACATTGTGCTGCCTCCTGAGGCATGGGATAGAGGGAGAGCGAGATTATCTCTGACTTGGTTGAGAGACCTTCCGGAGGAGGCATCTTGGCCAGCTTGCCGCCGGTGATCTAGTTTTCCCGTTCGCCTTCCGGTTTCTTTTTCTGTATATGATGGGATCCTGCTTCTTCCCAGAGGACACGAATTCAGTTAGTCCTCATTTCTGAGCTTACTGGGAGATCTTCAGCGGGCGAGGAGGTATGCATGGGGCATGCTCATTTTTGGTACTATTTTGGCTGGCCTGCGCCGGTCAGTGAGCGGCCTCTCTACTTCCAGAGGGGCTGGAGTTGGGTGCAGATTTTTCTGGCCTTTTCTGCAGGTGAAATGTTTATTTCTCTTCTCTTTCTTTCTCTTTCTCTTTTTCTATTCTTCTGATCTTTTTCTTCTTTCTGCAGTTTTTTACTAGGGTTTATATACCCTATTTCCGCCCTACCTCTACAGTCTCAGAGGAGACATATCCCATGGCACGTAGATGGTGTCATGTAGAGCACGACTCTGAAAAGAGTCGTCCTAGGTCTGCCCGGGCCCACCTAGACAGGCTATATCGGTCTGAGGTAATCTGCTTTACTTTTTCTTCTCTCTCTTTTTTTTTCTTTTTCTTCTCCTGAATCACATGTCTAATATCCTTTCTCTATTTTTCAGCTGCTCGTCCCCAGGATGGAGGACATTCATGAGGTGCTGGCCCTATATGCGACCAGAGATGATGCCTTCGTCCTTGACCAGAGACGATAGAGATACCAGTTTTTTATTGGTTAGTTGGGGAGCATCTGGTACTGTGGCGAGCGCTTCTTCTTTCAGCATGTGGGAGAGCCACGGATTCCTGCCATCCCACCAGATACTACTCCTTCCTACCCTCCTATGCCTGTTGATCTTGCCCAGTTCCTAGATTGAACTGAGGCAGAGACATTATTAGAGGTGGGTGACTATGATGCCTGGTTCAGGCGAGCTTCAGTTGGGTGCCTCATGCCACCCCATGCCTGTCCGTGGCGGAGTCACAGAGATAGGAGGGGTGGTGATCAGGACTTATGATACGACGGTATGCCTCCTCTCTTTTGTATCTTCTATTTTCAATTTATATGAACTTGCATTTTTTTGACTTCTTTCCTTTTATTTCAGGAGGCTCAGTTGGCAGAGATCCGGTCTCGATATGCTGATCTAGAGTGCCAGCGAGATGCTGCGATTGCCGAGCGGGACGCCCTCTATATCACGATCTCAGACCTCCGGGGGTAGCTAGCCAGAGCACAGGGCCAGGAGGGTCCATCTGATGCACAGGACCAGGCGGGTCCATCTCATACTCAGGTTAATTTCTTCTTTTATTTCCATTCCTGCTTTTGTATTAGTTTGTCTTGTTCTGACTGAGATTTCTTCTCTTAGTTTCAGGATGATACAGCTGGCCCTTCTTCACCTGCTCCATCCGTGCCCATGCATCTTCGTGGTGAGGTCTTTTCTGTGGCACGGGTGGAGTTTGTGACTTCTCCCAGCCCGGTAGAGGCACCTGCAGCAGATCCTGAGATCGAGGCTGATATTGCGCCTGCTGTTGAGGATGTGCTAGAGTCGGCCCCAGTAGCTGAGACTGCTCCGGATGCATCTGCAGATGTAGATATAGAGTCGGCTATGGATGCTGCTGTGGTAGAGCCTGCCGTGGAGGCCGTGGTGATGGAGGAGGCTACAGCTGATCCTGTAGAGCCTAGTCCTGTTGCTGATGTACCTGGGACTTCTGCTCCTGCCGGTCCTGCTATGGAGGATGCCGAGGAGACGCATGCTGTTGCTGATCCGTCAGCGGTTGAGCCCGTTCCTGAAGAGCCTGATCCTGAGTCTGCTAGAGATGTAGATCTCTCGGGGTCTGCCCCTGCTTCTTCAGTTGACTCTAGGTATGTTTCTTCTGTGCACTTGACTTCTATTCTTGTAGTTGTATGACATTCAATCCATTTTGGATTGCAGGAGAGAGCGTATCTCTGCTCGCGACAAGGTGCCGATAGTCTTTGGGCGTCGACGATCTCGAGGCAGAGGCCGTGGCCAAGGAGATGGACCTGCGGAGGCACAGTAGTTTAGGATTTTTCATGTATATTTGTATTTTTGACAAACTAATGTACCCATTCATATGTATATAAAAGAAGTTTGATTTGTGTTCATTTGTGTACTTTTCTTCTTTCTTTTCAGTTTTTATTACATGATGAATGTTAAAACAGGGACAGGTGAAGCTTAGGAAAACGAAGAAATTGAAACTGCCCAATTTTTTGCATTTTTCGGAAGTGACCGTACTTAGACTACGAGCAACTCGTGCCCGTAATATGAACACGGGCGCACTGTGCCTGTAAAGTTTTCACGGTCACAGTCTGACTGTAGTTTTTCTACGGGCGCAATATGCCCGTATTCTTTTTACGGATTTTACTGCCTCAACGATTTTTTCTATATAAACTCATGGGGAGCGTCATTATGACACTTTTAAAAGTTTGAAAACTCCCTGAGCACGTTGTTTCTTGTTTTCCTTGGCTTCTTTGGCGCTTCCATGGCTTCCCCTGCCCCGCTCTCTCTTGCCGTTGAATCTCTTCTTGCAAGACAGCATGTTAGATCAAAACCTCCAAATCTCACCAGGTATAATGTTGTGGACTCCTTCTATGATAGATGGGTTAACTCCATGACCCTTGATGAGGAGATTCGCTGGGGTTCCATCCACTTAGGGCATATCCTACACCTCCCTAAAATTCCCTTTAAGTGGGAAATTATTGAAGCTTTGATTGGATACTGGGTACCTGAACTGAATCTTTTCCGGTTTGATGATAAGGAGATGACTCCTACCATAGAAGAAATTGAAACCATTCTTGGCCTAAGATTTTCTGAAAAAGTTTTGAACCCACCCCTAAAGCCTAGTTACAAAAAGGAAGCTTCGACTTTCTTGGGTATAGGGAAGAAGGACTTAGGAAATCCTGATGCCCTATTGACCTTGTCCAAGACCTTTTTGACTGAAAAACTTCTGAGGAGTGAAGACAAGGATGCTAGGTTTAATGCATTGACTCTGGTAGTGGTCAATTAGTTGCTTTTTCCCCGGGGTGACGACCAGGTTGATTTGGCTCTCATCTCAGTTATTTGCCAGGTCAGGGAACGTGAGAGATTGGCCCCTATGATCTTAGCAGAGATATACCAGGCCCTGACTGACTGCTATTTCAGGAAGAAGAAACGCTTCCTTGCCTGCGCCCCTATCCTACAGGTAAAAAGAAATAATAATTTTTTTTTTCTTCTTTCTTCTTTTTTTTTCTTTTCTTTTTCTTCTTCTTCTCTTTTTCTTTTTCTTTCTTTTTTTTCTTTTCCTTCTCTTTTTTTTTCTTTCATTTTTTTTTTGGAAATAAATTAAAATACTCCCTTTTTCTGCAGCTTTGGTTGCTTGACCACCTTAGCCAGGTTGAAGAAATAACTCGCCGCTTCTTTCCAAGATTGAAAGTCCCTGTTCTGATGAGCAATAGGGGATGTCCTAACATCCAAGGTGGCAAGCAAGGCTGGTTCACTTTCTTGGGTACTCTCCAAGATGATCAAGTGAGATGGCCTGGCACTTATCAGCCCACTCCAGAGACATTGATCAGCTTTAGAGATAAGAACTTTCTGGTCCTAGCAGGCTTGAAATCTGCTGTTCTGTATCTTCCTTTGAGGGTTCTTCGGCAGTTTAGAGCGATCCAAGGGATTATGATCCCTACTGGATATGAGAAGCTTTTAGGGCCACTTACACCAGCCACCATGGGGCTAAATGCTCAATTAATGAAAGAGTGGTCCTACATCCGTTTTTTGCGGGGTCCTGTCTTTTCAGAGTCCCATGTGAAGGATTATCAATTCTGGATCAAAGAGCAGGTGCAGAGTCATGCCCCAGTACCAGAGGATCCTCCTGCAGTTCTTCCCCCTACTTATGAGGACATCCTGGAGTCTGAAAGGGCAACCCACAAGCGGCTTCAACAAATTTGGGTACGAGAAGCACAAGAGTTCAGGATAAAGGGTATTAATCTGGAGAGGCAACTTGAAGAGCAGAAGTCTTGCTGCATTGCCATGGAAAAGAAACTTGAAGAACAACGACAGGCTCGTCGCTTTGAAGTCCGCGTGATGCGGAAGAAGTATCAGGATTCCCTGGCTGACCTTAGGGCATTGAAGATCAAGTATTCTTTTTCTGATGAGATCATCTCCTTTTTGAGCGACCCCGATGCAGAAGGAGCTTCTGGAATCATTGCAACTCAGGCAGCTAGGATTAGGGAGCTTGAGGAGCAGCTGGGGAGTAGAGATTAGATTCTTTTATTCTTTTATTATTATTTTTTTTCATACTTTTATACAAAAGCAAACTCCATTAGTGGAAAGACAAAATATTTAATTCAAAAATAGGTTTTATATTATTGGCCTCAGAATTCTCAGATGCTTATAAAAACAGAAGTTTTATGAAAAAGTATTTGATTTCTCATCACTGGCCAAAGTATAGTTTTTTTTTTTTTGAAAGCTGATCCAAAACACTTAATCAGATATAATCAAAGGAATTAAAATCAGGTTGAATAATGAAAAGGGTAGTCCAAGCAATAGGGAGAGACCAAATCTGTCTACCCCGCGACCTTTAGAGTCATCCCCAAATGGCATTTCCTTCATGACTGACCTTGCTAATCTGCTCAGTTTCCAGTGCTCATGCTGATTTGAAACTTAGACCACATGATCAACTCAACCCTTGATTCTTTTTCTCTTTTTTTTCTTTCTTTTTTTTATTTTTTTCTTGCCCCTATTCCCCCTAGCGCCAATTACAGTTTTCATTAGGGCCGGCTTCTGCATTCCGTCATCACCAATCTTACTCTGGAAGTTGAATGAATATACTAAAATCACCGAGGGCTTAAGAATAGGACGAAACAAAGGCTAAGCTCGGTTTATGAAAGAAAAGGTATTAAAGGCTCAAAAATTTTTTTGAAAATAGGTCAACCGGACTTACAGTCATGATGTATTTAATCCCAGTTTCCCCCTATGGCATTTGGCTTTCATTTGCCCCATTTTTTTTCTCTTCATTTTTCTCTTTTTGCCCCTATTCGGCTTTGCCCCATTTGGGTTTGCCCCAGTATAAAACTGTAAGTCCAGCTTAGGTTTATCAAAGAAGACGAACAGGCTCAAATTGGCTTGACTAGGGATTAAAAATTTTGGAAATAAGGAAAGATGGCCTCAGATCATTTCCTAGTAATATTCATTCAAGGAAAATATCTCTTTACTGCATCAGAGTTAATTGGCTCAGGAAAATCTTTCCCATCCATTTCTGTTAAGATGAGAGCACCCCCTGATAGGACCTTCTTGACCACATAAGGCCCTTCCCAATTTGGTTTGAATTTTCCACGAGGGTCTTCCAAAAAGGGTAAAATTTTCTTCAATACCAAATTTCCTTCTTGGAAAGTTCTGGGCTTTACCTTCTTATTGTAAGCCCTGGCCATCCTCTTCCGATAC
Source organism: Buxus sempervirens (assembly GCA_947561395.2). Lineage (NCBI taxonomy): Eukaryota > Viridiplantae > Streptophyta > Magnoliopsida > Buxales > Buxaceae > Buxus > Buxus sempervirens. The sequence goes on along the minus strand of OX387182.1, from coordinate 46,066,004 downwards.
AATTGGTCATGACTAAGTGCCTTCAAACGCTTTTCTTTTATTAAATTGAGTTGATCATGCCTAGACTGTATCCATTCAGCTTCTTCTAATTCAGCTTCCATCAGCACCCTTAGTGAAGGTATTTCCACTTCCACTGGTAACACTGCTTCCATTCCATAGACTAGGGAATATGGGGTTGCTCCTGTAGAAGTCCGAATCGAAGTTCTGTAGGCATGTAGGGCAAGTGGCAGCATTTCATGCCAATCTTTGAAATTTACTACCATCTTTTGAATAATCTTCTTTATGTTCTTATTTGCTGCTTCTACTGCCCCATTCATCTTTGGCCTATAAGGAGCTGACTTATGATGAGTAATCTGAAATTGTTCACACATCTTCCTCATGTCTTTGTTCTTAAGGTTTGAAGCATTGTCTGTTATTATGGCACTTGGCAAACCATAGCGGCAAATTATGTTGTGCTTCAAAAACTTAAGAACATGGCTACTCGTAATGTTTGCATAAGAAGCCGCTTCTACCCACTTGGTAAAATAATCGATTGCTACGAGTATAAATCTATGTCCATTTGATGCCTTTGGAGAGATCATTCCAATGACGTCTATGCCCCACATAGAGAAAGGCCATGGAGATGTCATATTATGCAATGTACTTGGAGGTGCATTCTTGTTATCAGAATATACTTGACATAAATGACACCTTTTGACATGTATATAGCAATCGTGCTCCATAGTCGACCAGTAATACCCCAATCGCAGAATCTTCTTAGCAAGCATGTGCCCGTTCATATGGGGTCCACAAACTCCTCCATGTACTGTATCAATTAGCCTTTCTGATTCGGTCTTGGCAACACATCTGAGTAGGATATCGTTGTGTGATCTTTTGTACAACTGCCCACCACTTAATAAGAACTGTCCCGCCAACCTTTGTATTATTCTTTTCTCTGTAGAAGTGACATTTTCTGGCAGACTCCGATCATTTAGGAAGTTCTTAATGTCCTGAAACCATGGTATTTCTTCTTCTGGGGTTTCTTCTAGAACAAGGCAATAAGCTGGTTCATCCCTGACTTCAATTTCCAATGATCTAATATCAACACCTTCTGGCATACTGACCATTGAATCCAATGTGGCTAAAGCATCTGCAAACTGGTTTTTGGCCCTTGGCATATAATTAAAGGAAATTCGAGTAAACTTGGTGCTTATTTCTTCCAAATACTGGTGATAGGGGATCAATTTGTGATCCTTGGTTTTCCATTCACCAGTTGTTTGGAAGATGATAAGACTCAAATCTCCATATACGTCAACTTCCTCTACTTCATGGTCTAAGGCAGCTTGCAACCCAATTATGCATGCTTCATACTCTGCAATATTATTTGTGCATTGGAACCTTAGCTTCACTGCGATTGGGATGTGTGCTGCATCTGGCTTGATCAGAACAGCCCCTGTAAGCACCTCATTTTTGCGCTCCCAAAAAGCCAAAAAATACAAAATCCTGCTAAAAAGTCAAACCCAAGGGGTCGAAAGTTGATCTTTCGATCAGATGAGATCTGGCTACCTTGATGTATCTCAATGGATAGAGAATCTCGACACGGTTCCGACGCAACTGAGTTTGCTGGAATCGGAGTCCGGATGAGGGTTCTGCGGGCGGTCAAACTTGAGGATGAGCCGAAAGTTGACTTTTCCTCGAACCCCGTGCCAAGTGCTTAACCCTATGTCATTGAATATAGGGCTCCGATACAAGTTCAACGCAATTGAGTTTGCTCAAATCGGAGATCAGATGAAAGAGATATGAGCTGTCGAAGTTTCCGGGCAGCAAAAGCCGGAAACTGCACACGTGGCGCAGGAACTGCACACGTGGCTGCCAACGCAGCGAAATATCTTGCGGACTAAATCTTGAATATCCAAAAATCTCAAGGACTAAACAAAAATTCGTACGGGGCAATTCGTAGATATCCAAAAGTGTCAAATCGGTCAAATCGGTTGAATCGGTCAAGTCAAAGGGCAAATCCGTAATTTTTCGATTTGTATCCGGTCAAATATACCGGATACACATACCCTTGTGTATATCCGGACTCCAAGGCCGGATACGAAGATTTTCTCGGCGAGATTCGCGTCGATTCTCCGACAAATTCGCGGCGGAATTAAATTTTGGCAATTATTATGTTTTGTATCCGGCCTTCAAGACCGGATACACATGAGGCTTAGTGTATCCAGCCTTGGAGGCCGGATACACAGGGTATATAGTGTATCCGGACTCCAAGTCCGGATACATTAAGTTTTGTTATAAAAGGGGGCAGCAGCCCCCTTTCCAATGGTTGGCTCATTCCACCCTTCTTGAACTTTCTTCCCCCACTTTTTCTCACCCGAATCCCCCCACTTCAACCCCCTTTTGCCTCCATAACCACCCCACTCCATCCCAAGACCATTGAACCCCTTGCTTTCCTCTTCCTCCCCACTTTCCCACGGAGACAAAGGGAGGTTTTGTTGCTGTTGGTGCTACAAAGGGGTGTTCTGGCTCCATCCACGCCAAAAGGAGGTTGAAGCACACCTCAGAAGTCTGCTGTACACATCAGGTAAGGTTTCTTGTTACCTCATATCGTACATATATTTAAATCAGATTTTTCTAAGAATACTCCTACTTTCATTTCCTTCTTGGCATGGGTCTTGTCTCCATGTGCTTTGTGCATGCTTTTGATTTACTTTTATGGCATGGATACCACCACACGTAAGAAACCCACGTAGGTTCCTTTAGGGAAGTACGGGAGTCCATCTTTCACACACATATTAATGTCCTTTAACTGCTGTTGTTGGTTTCACTTCAAGCTTTTGGAGGAGCATGTTCCTTCCCATCTTATGATCAAATGTACCCCATAAATCCCCCTCCTCTTTCCCTTCCCTGGAGATTTCGTGATGAGCCATAAGCCTAGGCTTAAACCTAGCTGGATATCCCTTCTTTGCTTGGATTTCTTACTAAATTGTACATGTGATGCATGAAAATATGTATGTTCATCTCAGTATGTGGAGTATGCTTTTGTTTTAATCATCTTGACATGTTATTCCTATGGGGAGTCATGCATGCAGTTGTGAGAGTCCGGAGACCGAATGGGGACACTTTGGTCCCCATTTCAATAACTAGCTTGACCCAAGATGACAAGGAGGGCAGCAAGTCCCCCATTTGCATTGCCGAAAAGTCCAAGAAGGAGAAGCCAAATGTGGCTTCTCCCAAACCTGAACACCCGTGGGCCCATCCGGGGGCCCACAAGACTCTTAAAATGCCCCAGGAACCCCCTGGAATCCATCCCAAAGAGCAGAACACCGAAATGGCCATTTCAGGGTGATCCGGCAACTCAGGCCGGATCACCTGTGGCCCCTGTGTATCCGGCTGCCTAGGCCAGATCACCTGCAGACCCTGTGTATCCGACCTGAGTTGCCGGATACACACAAAAAATGTGATTTTTTGTATTTTTGGTGCTCTTTGCCGAATTGCATGATGATTTTTGCTAAAACCATTGAACCAACAGGGTTTCCGGGCCACCCGGAAACCCAACTTGGGACATGGACCGTTGGTCCAACTCGGAAGACCCGTGGGCCTTCCAACGGGGCCCACCAAGCCCAATAAACACCAAAGCATGCAACTTAAGCAAGATTAAGTGAAATTAACCAATCTAATCGGATGGGCCAAACCCAATGCGGCCCACTCGTACCTTGATGTGTGGATTAACATGTGAATTGCATGGTTTGGCCGAGACCAAGGGCAAGGGCCTATCGGGCCCACCAAAGCCCACTAACCAAACCAAGTGAAGGGCTCAAGCCCTAACTTCATGGAATTTGGGCTTTCAAAGCCCAAAACTGGACTACGGGCCCCAAGCCCAATGTCCAAAAGACTTTGACAAAGATAAACAAGATCAGTCGAAGGCACTTTAGCATCCATCATGGGGGCCCACTCAGGGGCCCGTAAACCAATGCAGACTCACATATTTGCATGAAAATCACCTAAAATACCAACTTAAATAATTAAGTATAACTAATGCACTAACCAAAGCCCAAAGGGCCCCCTAGATTAGACAGGGGCCCACCAAGGGTACACGGGCTTAACCGAGCCCGCCAAGGACACCATGGGCCTTCCAACGGGGCCCACCCAATCAGACTCAGATAAACCTAAGTAAAACAAGATAAAATCAACTAAAGGGACCCACACCAACTCAGGTGGTCCCGCCAAGACTTAACTAAATTACATGCTGGATTAGGAATCGGGTGAGAACCAAAGTGAGAAAGCTGACTCAAACCAGGGAACCCACGGGACCCGTCATCCGACGGGGTGGACTGGGGTTTCTACGGACTTCCCTAGACCGCAACCGAGAACCAAACATAGAATCTCAAGCCGCAGACCGAAAGCCCTAAATAGACAAGATTAGGCACTCAGGTGTCCGCCTGCATCCCATCAGGCGGTGGCGACTCCGAATTTCCCTGTGCCGCGTTTCCCACGCGCGCACAGCCCCTATTCCATTTCCATTCATATTGGCGGCCCCATCAAAAAACATTTGCCAAGAGCTTTCACCTTCTTCCTCTTCAGCAAACAGGATTGCCTCATCAGGGAAGTTGGTCTTTAAGGGTTGGTATTCTGGTAAAGGGTGTGAAGCTAAGTGATCCGCTATGGCTTGACCCTTAATGGCCTTCTGTGTGATATAGGTGAGGTCAAATTCAGAGAGTAATAACTGCCACTTCGCTGTTCTGCCAGTTAAAGCCAGTTTCTCAAATAAATACTTCAAAGGGTCCATTCGGGATATCAATAATGTGGAGTGACTAAGGAAATAGTGCCTCAGTCTCTGAGTTGCCCACACTAAAGCACAACATGTCTTTTCCAAAGGGGAATACTTTGCTTCATATTCTGTAAATTTCTTGCTTAGGTAGTAAATCGCCCTTTCCTTTCTGCCTGTATCGTCATGCTGTCCCAAAACACATCCCATTGATGTCTCCAAAACTGACAGGTATAAAATCAATGGTCTCCCTGGAGTTGGTGGCACTAGCACAGGTGGGTTCAATAAATACTTCTTTATTGTGTCAAAGGCTTCCTGGCAATCGTCATTCCAAACCGTCGGGTTATTCTTTCTCAGAAGCTTGAAAATTGGTTCACAGATAGCAGTAAGCTGTGCTATGAACCGGCTTATGTACTGAATCCTTCCAAGAAAACCACGGACTTCCTTCTCTGTTCTAGGTGATGGCATTTCAATGATTGCTTTAGCTTTGGCTGGGTCAATCTCAATTCCCCTTCTGCTTACTATAAAGCCCAACAATTTTCCTGATGTGGCTCCAAAGATACATTTTGCAGGGTTAAGCCTCAGACTGTATTTCCTAAGTCGGTCAAACACCTTCTTCAAGTTGATCAAGTGGTCTTCTTCTTCACATGATTTGGCTATCATATCATCCACATAGACCTCCATCTCCTTATGGATCATATCATGGAATAAGGCTGTCATGGCTCGCTGGTAGGTTGCCCCAGCGTTCTTAAGCCCAAATGGCATGACAGTGTAGTGGAAGGTACCCCAAGGTGTAATGAAAGCCGTTTTCTCCTGATCCTCCTTTGCCATCTTAATCTGATTGTAACCCGAGAAGCCGTCCATGAATGAGAACAGGCTATGTACAGCAGTGTTGTCTACCAAGATGTCGATGTGTGGAAGTGGAAAATCATCTTTTGGACTTGCCCTATTCAAATCTCTATAATCTATGCACATTCTGACCTTTCCATCCTTCTTTGGCACTGGTACTATATTTGAGAGCCACTCAGGGTATGTGGAAACCGCCAAGAATCCTGCTTGGAATTGCTTGACCACTTCATCTTTGACCTTCAAGGTTCATTTAGGTTTTAACCTTCTCAGTTTCTGCTTAACTGGCTTAACATCTGGTAAAATGGGTAGCTTGTGCACCACCATGTCTGTGTCTAACCCTGGCATATCCCGATACGACCATGCAAATACGTCTTCATAATCAGCCAAAAATCGTACCATTTCTTCCCGCTGTACCTCAGATAGACATACCCCAACCTTCACTATTTTTGGGTCATCTTCGGTCCCTAGGTTTATTGATATGGTCTTTTCAATATTGGGTTGGACCCCCTTTTCATGACGCTCTAATTGATATGTGATTTCTTTTGGGACGTCGTCTTCTTCGTCCTCGATCTCTTCCTCAACTCCCATTAGGTCAAAGTCGAGCTCAGGGTCGAAGTCATACTCATCCTGATCCAATTATGTTTGCTTATATGGTTCATAAATGGTTTGGACCTTTTTGAAAAATTTATCTTTTCTAGAAAAAAATGAAAAATCTTTTTGTGTTTTTTGAGAGCCTTCTACAAAATCTTTCCCTGAAGACGAAGGCTCATTAAAACCTTCAGGAAAAGGGCATTCCACTAATGGAGTTTTTTTTTGGAAGCCATGTCTGTTTGCCAAACAAACGCGGCTTCAAAAGTAAGGGGAGTTTCCTCCCAATTATTCAGAATAAAAGAATCTGGGGCAGGGATACAAGCCTGCTCCTCAAGCTCAGGGTCTGCATCAGAAATCACCAATACTGTGTGAGTTGCATCGCCTGCTTCTTCTGTAGGGCTGGTCCCAGATGGAACCTCTACTGCTGCCCAATCAATAAAAGGTAGCTCCTCTGCTACTTTTTCTTGTTTGTCTTCTGACATGGCAAAAAGGCTCCTGCGTCCTCAAAGAAATCATGCTTCTGTTCTATATGTGGCCCAGGCCCACCCAATGCTTGTGGAGGTGGAGGTGGAACATATGGTTGCACGGTTGAGGACTTGGGTTTTTAGAATGGGTTGACATTGTAGTATGGGGGTTTGGACTGATCCTCAGGAGGAGACAGTTGAATCATGTGAGAAATCCTTGGAAAAGTCTCCTTGATATGAGGGAATTTCATGTCTTCTGTCTGCCCCTGTCTTCTCCATTTCCTTGGCTTGGACCCCAAACCTGCTCTGTGAACCATCTTCTTGACCTGTACCGGTTCTATCTTTCCTTGCAGGTTAACTCCCAGACCTTTTCCTGGGTGAAAATGGTACTTTTCTAGCACATTCTTGACCATCTTCTCAGCATAGGTCATCTTTCCTTCTTTTTCCTGATACCCCCCAAGTATATAATTCACAGTTTCAAACTGAAAAGAGTGAAATGTCAACTTGTCTGCAGTCATTTCCATGTTTATGTAGGGTACATTAGGGGTCCACATGGGAGGAACCAAGTTTTCAGCTAGGATAGTAATCACCTTTTGCCCTCTAATATATTTGACTCTCTGGTGGAGGATAGATGGTATAGCCCTAGCTGAGTGAATCCACGGCCTTCCTAGGAGTAGGTTGAAGGCTGCAGGTATATCCATCACCTCAAATGTGATGTTAAAAATATACGGTCCAATTGTGACCTGCAGTTCAACCTCCCCTAGGGAGTGTGTCTTAGAGCTGTCAAAGGCTCTTATGATTCTTCCATTTTGCTTTTTTTTTTTTTGCTCCAGATTGAGCTTAACAAAGGTTATCAATGGGCAGACATTGAGAGCCGACCCATTATCAATCAAAACCCGGGCTATCATGCAACCCTTACTGAGCACAGCAATGTGCAAAGGATCCACATGATGGTACCCTGCTGGGCTGATTTCTGTTTCAGAAAAGGTTATGACATTATGAGATAAAATTTGACCAACCATCCGGCCTAGTTGGTCTGGTTCAATATTTTTGGGCACATGGGCCCCCTGAAGTACCCTTAGCAAGGAGTCCCTATGTCTTTCAGAATTCAACAATAATCCCAGAATTGAGATCTGGGCAGGGACTTTATTTAACTGCTCAACAACATTGAACTCTCTTTTTTATGAGCCTGATAAGGTCAGCAGCCTCGCTGTCCATTACCTGAGGGGCCTCTTCCCCTACCTTGGCCTTTCCTTTATTTTTTTCTTCTTTCTTTTCTTTCTCTGTCTCCTTTTGTTTTTCTTCCACCCCTACACATTTTCCTGACCTCATCATGACGTTCACCTCTTCCTTGCTTTCAGCTGCTGGGCATGTAGTAGTAAATGTCTCACTGTAGCTCCATGGTACAGCTGATTCAGAGTATGAAGGCTTAGGGACATTTACCACTAATGGAGGAAGTTTGGACCTGGATGTGGGAGTCTGAGTAAATAGGACATTAACAACCAATGGTGGAAGTTGTTTTGATTGAGGGGTGGTAGAAGTGACTGATGCACTAAGGGGGTCACAGTTTATGACCAAGGGTGGTTTAGATTGGATGGGTGGAGTAAAGGTGGATGGATTGTAATTGATGACCAAAGGTGGTTTGGAAATGTTCATCTGGGCCATGAGAGATGAGACCCGGTCCAAAGATGAGCTAATGTTCTTTGCAGCACTATCATTCCCCTTTGAAATCACATTTACTTCTTTGTCTTCATTTCTTCTGTCAAAATATACTTTGACCGTTGTCCCTATGGGAGCAATTAATTGAGATGGGTTAAAGGTTATTTTGTCAGAAGAGATGACTCCTATGACATTAGATGGGCCTGCCCCGTGATGCTGGGGCAGTGGGTTTTGTCCAATATCGGTTCTTGGAGGATTGGGAGCCCCTGTATTGAAAGACAGGGTATTCCGGTCCAGTAAATCCTGAATGGCATGTTTCAAAGGCCAGCACTTGTCAGTAGGGTGCCCAGGTGCACCCATATGGTAATCACAAGTGGTGGAAGGGTCAAAATTTCTCCCCTTGGATGCATTCGTATTAGGCTCTCTTAAGGTGACATACCCTGCTTTCAATAAAGTGGGCAGCAACTGAGAAGGAGTCATGGGAATAGGAGTGAAAACCCTATTTCTCCTTGCTGCAAAATAGGCATCCTTTTCCTCCTTAGTAAAAACCCTTTTTTGGTCTGAAGGTGCTGCTGGAACATTAACCCTCATGGGGGCCTGGGTAGATGGAGCAGGTGGAGTAGGAAAATGAGCTGGTATGTTGATTTGTATGGGCTTGTTAGGGCCAGATGGTGGCTGTACCATGTTTACCTCACCCTCCTTCTTGTTCCCATTCTTCTTTATCCCGCTTCCTTTCTTCAGATTAGGGTCTTGCTGACTAACCATGGCAGAGTGGTCAATTATCTTACCTGACCTGATCCCGTCTTCTATTCGGTCAGCCACTTGAACCAAGGCAGCAAAATTAGTGGTGGTCTGACCCACCAAGTGGCTGTAGAATGGTTGACCCAAAGTACTGATGAAAGTAGAAATCATTTCCTGTTCTAGCATGGGTGGCTTGACCTGGGAGGTCGTCTCCCTCCACCTCTTGGCATATTGCCTTACGGATTCATCCCTAGCCTTACTCATTCTCATTATATCGTACCTGTCTGGCACGATTTCTGAATTAAACCGGTACTGGGCTAGGAAAGCATCCGCTAGGTCCTTCCATCTTTTGATCTTTCCATGATCTAAGGTAGCAAACCACCTCAAAGCCATTCCAGTTAAGCTCCTTTGAAAGAGCTGAATCAAGATACCCTCATCCTGCCCAAACTGGCATAGGGCACCGCAGTACAACTTTAGATGGCTCATGGGGCAGCCCGTGCCGTCATACTTGTCTAGATCTGGGCATTTGAATTTAGCTGGCAGGTTAACATTGGGGTATAGGCACAGGTCTTCAAAGTTGGTGCCCCCAAAGTTATTCACCCCTTTTACCTCTCTCAATTCATCTTGGATCATCTCCAGTCTGTGCATGAATTTCTTTTCCATATCTTCCCTCATTTTTTCCTTTTCCTTAGCTTTTTCTGATTCAACACTTTCATCCTTGGTCATCATAGGTTCATAAGTGGTTTCATGGATGGGTTCAGGAATTGGTTGCACTGGGGGTGGAATATTGATTTGGGGTGGAGGTGCTGGGTTGGAAGTGGATGCTTGATTCTGGGCCTGCACCTGTTGGGCTTGCACCTGCTGGGCCTGTACTGACAGTATGTTCTCTAGCATTCGGGCTAGTCCTGCCACTTGCTCTTGTAACAAGACAATATCTGGGTGAGGAGCATCAGCTTCAGTCTCCATGGGATTCATGGCTCGAGCTCTTGATCTGGTTACAGGAGCTATGATTGCAAGTGTATTGGTACCTGGATTGAATAAAGAGAAATTATTAGTACCAATTTAATCTCATACAAAAGCCTATGAATGCCTATGTGCAAGCTGGGTGAACACGAGTTTGGATTTTTCTTTATTTGCTTCTTTTTTTTTTTGAATTGAATTGTTGGAATATTCTAGGGCTTCCAACAGGTCCCACAAAAAGAGAGAAAGGATCTGAAATTCAAAGGCTTTCAGAGGCCCAGAGATTTTTTGGAAAGGGTCTGAAATTCAAAGGCTTTCAGAGGCCCCGGGGTATTTTGGAAAAGGTCTGAAATTCAAAGGCTTTCAGAGGCCCAGGGATATTTTTCGAAAAGGTCTGAAATTCAAAGGCTTTCAGAGGCCCGGAGATTTTTGATAAGGTCTGAAATTCAAAGGCTTTCAGAGGCCCAAAAGAAAAAGATCTGAAATTCAAAGGCTTTCAGAGGCCCAAAAGAAAAAGGTCTGAAATTCAAAGGCTTTCAGAGGCCCCAAAAGGAAAAGATCTGAAATTCAAAGGCTTTCAGAGGCCCCAAAAGGAAAAGATCTGAAATTCAAAGGCTTTCAGAGGCCCAAAAGAAAAAGATTTGAAATTCAAAGGCTTTTAGAGGCCCAAAAGAAAAAGGTCTGAAATTCAAAGGCTTTCAGAGGCCTAAGAGTTTTGCAAAAGTCTGAAATTCGAAGGCTTTCAGAGGCCCAAGAGTTTTGAAAAAGTCTGAAATTCAAAGGCTTTCAGAGGCCCAAGGAGCCTCTCTCGCACATTTTTTTTTTCAATTATTTTGTGTTTTTTTTGAAGCATTTTATTCAAACTCATTTCCCTTTATCATTATTTAAAGGTTAAAGGAAGATTTTAGTGGGAAAAACTGATTAAAATTGAATATTCCGTGAAAACCGTATACACAGTACTGTCCAGCTCTGCCCGTATTCAAATTACGAGCAAGCCGTGACCGTATGAAAATCACGGGCGAGCTCAGCCCGTATAACTATTACGGGCAAGCCCAGCCCGTGTACTAAACGCGGTTTTACGGAACTCTGTTATATTTTTCCAATTTTTACATGGTTTGATCACTTTGATCGCTCATCCAAACATACGGTTCACCCACTGCAAGGCTTCTAAACTGTCCCAAAGTGGACTTTGGCCTATTTGCAAAACACTTGTTTAGGAGGGCACATGTACCCTCCAAATTGACACCATACTTAAGAATTTGGTACCCTTTTGTTGCCTCTTGTATGAACATTGGTAGGATCGATTCTAAACAGAGTTAGAGACTCTTCCAATAGGCTACACCAATTTTAGGGAACATGCATATTTTGGGACCAATTTTATCCCGAACCAATGGGCACCATGACACCCCTATGACATGAGAATAATGCAAAACAGTAGGATTACCTTGTTACCTTGTTTACCTTCAATATGGCATCCGCATTATGCCCTGGTTTGTAAGCCATGCAAACGGCCTTCCCACAATTACAAACCCATATTCCCACGTAATTGTGTATTTTAGCCAAAAACGTGTAACTTCATCTTCAAGCGTAGGGGTTTTGGGTTTTGGCTTAATGGCAACTTAGCACTCAAGCCTAGTGATGAACAGAATCCCAGATCCACGTTATCATCACATCATTGGCCCAAAGTTCTAAGGTGAATGTTTTCACTTTCGCTTTCCGAAGTATCGACCTCGTTGCACCAAGCTACACACATTCGGGTTCAACTTCCTATAGGTTAAGGGTAGGCTGTGTAAAAAATAAAAGGTGCACAGTGCATTGTAAAAAAAAAGGTGCATCCACAACGTCCCAAACCCTTGCCACTCTTTTCGCAGCCATGCATAAACAAACCAAGGCATAATATGAAAGCATATTTAAAGTAAACAAGTAAATAAAGCAATCCTATAGCACCTAAAACATGCTCATAAAAATAATCCAATCATGCAAACATATGATCATGTTATACACCCCAAAAACATCATGGAGATCATGCTGAAAATTAAAACATGATATTATAGAAATATAGCAAGAAATAAGCATGGTTCAACAAAACGAACCTCCCCTATGCATCAAAATTAAGCATGTTTCTACCCCCATGAATTCTTAAGCAAATAACCAGATTTAAAACATATCCCACATGCTTAAGAACACAAAATAGCAAGCAAAACAAAGACAAGCTAAAAACACAAAATAGCAAGCAAATCCAAAAATATCAAAAAACATGAACAAACACCAAAAGGCTGAAATCCTCAAGTCCCCAGCAGAGTCGCCAGTTGTGAGATATGGAAAAATCAATATAATGACTTCCTCCAATCATCACGTGGGATCAATTAAAAACACAGAGTCGCCACCATTCAATTTGGGTGTGAATGGACACCAAAATATCAAATAAGCACAAAAAGGCAAATTTTAGGGTAAAAATAACCCTCTAAAAAAACAACCAGAGAAGGGTAAGGGGATTAGGTTATGAATAGGGGAAGGTGTTAGGCACCCCTATTCATCCACACAAGGTGGTTGCCAGGCATTGTTCATGTTCAAAATAAAGGAAAAAGCTTGCTATAAAAATCACACAAAATCACAAAAAAACACAACTGTATGGTTTTTTCATACGAACATCCTGGTTGATCCAGAACTTTCAAATATGATCATACCATTCCTAGGGTTTCATGATCAAAACAGAATTGAGATAAAATCAAATAAAACCAATTTAAAGTGAAAAATCCAAAAATCTGGCTTCAAGTCAAAATTCTAGAAATCTATAAAAATATGATTTTTATAAAATATTTCAAAATTGAACTTGAACAGTCCAGGACATAGGTAAAGCCCAAATTTCACATTAAATCTGAAAATCAAAACCAAAAATACCCACATAGATGAAGAACATCAAAAGGGGAGAACTGAGACCGTAGGGTCTTCTCTCAAAAAGGAAAAACGATTCAAAAACCATATCATGAAACCCTAGAATTTAATTTCAGGCTTCTGGATCCAGATTTACCATATTGGTCATGATAAATCCAGGATCTTAGCCTAAAACCACAAAAATCACGAAAACAGTGCTGTAGGTGCAAATATGTGAAAAATCCAAATTTTATCAAAAAGTGGGGATCTCATGCTATAATCATCATGAACTCATAAGATTCATCCAGATATAAAATAAAACCATTAAAACATGATCATGATATCAAAAGTAGCCATATCTCACAGATTTGAGCACATGGGGGTCTACCCTACGGATCCATATGTTCTCTTTTCCCTTAGTTCTCTCTTCACGTTTTACGGCTAGAGAGACTCTTGAGGTACTTGGAGATAGGTTTGGGTACACAAACACAATCAAAGGCTTTATTCTAGCGAAAAAAAGGAAAACAGATATGGGGTTCTATTCTAGGGATCCACTTGTTCCCCTTTCCCCTAGTTCTCTCTTCACGTTTTACGACTAGAGAGACTCTTGAGGTACTTAGAGACAAGTTTGGGAAGACAAAAACAGATATGGCCTTATTCTACAGCAATGGAGAAGACTAGATTTGATTCTAGAATTGAAAACAGAAAATAAAAAGGGATAGGGGACTTACCTGGATTGAGCAGGCAAGGTAGCGGGAGTTCTTCTCTTCTCTTGGAGTTCCTTGGACTTAAAAATTTCGTGGCCCTTAGCCTGAGGAAAGAGCCTCTATTTATAGGCAAGCACAGGAGCAAGGCTGGTCCAGAAGGATATATCCTGATCCTTAGGATAGAGTGAAAATTGGAGATAATGCCCATCCAAGGTGGTTTCAGCGAATAAAAAACGTAATTCGCTCATTTAAAAGGATATTAGACTAAAGATAAAGCTCGGAAATCGAGAGAAGGATAAAACTCGCACGAGTCTTTAGTGACTGTAGATCCTTTACGGTCCAATAATGCCCGTGTTTCCACTACGGGCGCGGCTGACCGTAGAATAATTTCGGGCGTAACCAACCCGTGAGTAAAATACGGTCGAAGCCTGCTTAATCAACTTTTATGCTTTTTCGACCTGTTTTAAGCTCCAATTACATGTTTTTATTATTTTCTCATTTTGTAGTGCAATTTGGGGTGTCTACAAGGATGTCGAAGCCTTATTTGCCTTGACTGAAGGCAAAAAAGAAGAAGGAGCAGATGAGCTACCCTTCATCGACTGGGCCGTAGTGAGGATTCCAGATGAGGTCACATCTAGATTGGGCCCCACAGCAGAAAAGGGTAGTACAACTCATCCAGTGATGATGGCATCGAATTCTGAGCTTGAGGAGCAGGCTTGCACAATTTACCTTGCTCTTGGAAAATTTATTTTAAATAATTGGGAGGAAACTCCCCTTACCTTTGAAGCAGCGTTTGACTGGCAAACAGATACGGCTTCCGAAGAAAAACTCCATTAGTGGAATGCCATTTCCCTGAAGGTCTTAATGAGCCTTTGTCTTCAGGGAAAGTTTTTTTAGAAGGCTCACAAAAAACCCAAAAAGATTTTTCTATTTTTCTAGAAAATTTAATTTTTTCAAAAAGGTCCAAACCACTTATGAACCATATAAGCAAACGAAATTAGACCAGGTTGAATATGACTTTGACCTCGAGCTCGATTTTGACCTAATGGGAATTGAAGAAGAGATCGAGGTCGAAGAAGAGGACCCTCCAAAGGGGGTCCAACCTAATATTGAGGAGACCATTTCAATAAATCTTTGGACCAAAGATGAATTGAAAATAGTAAAGATCGGGGCATGCCCATCTGAGGTGCAACGTAATGAAATGTCACGGTTTTTGGCAGATTATAAAGATGTATTTGCATGGTCGTATCGGGATATGCCCGGGTTAGATACTGACATGGTGGTGCACAAGCTACCAATTATACCAGGGGTTAAGCCAATTAAGCAAAAGCTGAGAAGATTGAAACTTGAATGGACCCTGAAGGTCAAGGACGACGTGGTCAAACAATTTCAAGCAAGATTTTTGGCAGTTTCCACGTACCCCGAGTGGCTTGCAAATATAATGCCAGTGCCAAAGAAGGATGGAAAAGTCAGGATGTGTGTGGACTACAGAGATCTGAACAAAGCAAGCCCAAAGGATGATTTTTCACTTCCACACATCGACATCTTGGTAGATAACACTGCTGTACATAGCCTGTTCTCGTTCATGGACGGCTTCTCTAGGTACAATTAGATCAAGATGGCTAAGGAAGATCAAGAGAAAATAGCATTCAGCACACCTTGGGGTACCTTCCACTACACTGCCATGCCATTTAGGCTTGAGAATTCCAGGGCAACTTACCAGCGGGCCATGACGGTATTATTCCATGATATGATCCATAAGGAGATGGAGGTCTACGTGGATGATATGATAGCCAAATTATGCAAAGAAGAAGACCACTTGATCTATCTGAAGAAGGTGTTTGATCGACTCTGGAAGTACAATCTCGGCTCAACTCGGCAAAATGCGTCTTTGGGGCTACATAAGGAAAATTACTGGGATTTATAGTGAGCAGAAGAGGAATTGAGATCGACTCAACTAAAGCCAAGGCAATAATTGAAATGCCATCACCCAGAACAGAGAAGGAGGTTTGTGGTTTTCTTGGAAGGATTCAATATATAAGCCGGTTCATAGCACAACTTACAGCTATCTGTAAACCAATTTTCAAGCTTTTGAGAAAAGATAACCCGACGGTCTGGAATGAGGATTGCTAACATGCCTTTGATACAATAAATGAGTATTTATTGAATCCACCTGTGCTAGTGCCACCAACTCCAGGAAGACTATTGATTCTCTACTTATCGGTTTTGGAGATGTCAATGGGGTGTATCTTGGGGCAGCATGATTAGACTGGTAGAAAGGAAAGGGCAATTACTATCTAAGTAAAAAATTCATAGAATACGAAGCAAAGTATTCCCCTTTGAAAAAGACTTGTTGTGCTTTAGTGTGGGCAACTCAAAGACTGAGGCATTATTTCCTCAGTCATTCCACATTATTGATATCCCGAATGGACCTTCTAAAGTACTTATTTGAGAAACCGACATTAATTGGCAGAACGGCAAAGTGGTAGCTGTTACTATCCGAGTTTGACCTCACGTACATCACTCAGAAGGCGATTAAACATCAAGCGATTGCCGATCATTTAGCTGTACATCCTCTACCAGAATACCAACCTTTGAAGACCAACTTTCTTGATGAGGCAATTCTGTTTACTGAAGAAGAGGAAAGTGAAAGCTCTTGGCAGATGTTCTTCGATGGGGCCGCCAACATGAATGGAAATGGAATAGGGGCAGTTTTGGTCAAGCCAGATGGGTCACACATCCCAATCGCAGTAAAGCTGAGATTCCAGTGCACAAATAATATTGCGGAGTATGAAGCATGCATAATTGGGTTGCAAGCTGCTCTAGACCATGAAGTGGAGGAACTTGACGTATACGGGGATTCAAGTCTCATCATCTTCTAAACAATTGGTGAATGGAAAATCAAAGATCATAAACTGATCCCATATCACCATTATTTGGAAGAAATGAACACAAAATTTACTCGAATTTCCTTTAACTATATGCCAAGGGCCAAGAATCAGTTCACAGATGCTCTAGCAACATTGGCTTCAATGGTCAGCATGCCAGAAGGGGTAGATATTAAACCACTGGAAATTGAGGTTAGAGATGAACTGGCTTATTGTCTTGTTCTGGAGGGAGCACCAGAAGAGGAAGCGCCATGGTTTCAAGACATAAAAAATTTCTTGAGTGATCGAAGTCTACCAGAAAATGTTACTTCTACTGAGAAAAGGACAATACAGAGGTTATCCGATCAGTTCCTACTAAGTGGTGGACAGTTGTACAAGAGGTCACATAATGATATTCTGCTTAGGTGTGTTGCTAAGGTTGAGTCGGAAAGGTTGAATGAGACTGTACATGGAGTAGTCTGTGGACCCCATATGAACAGACACATGCTTGCAAAGAAGATTCTGAGGTTGGGATACTATTGGTCGACGATGGAACACGATTGTTGTGTACATGTCAAGAGGTGTCATCAATGCCAAATATATGCAGATAACAAGCATGCACCCTCAAGTGAGTTGCATAACATGACCTCACCATGGCCTTTCTCCATGTGGGGCATAAATGTCATTGGCATGATCTCTCCTAAGGCATCGAATAGGCACAGATTTATCCTTGTAGCAATTGATTATTTCACCAAGTGGGTAAAGGCAACTTCATATGCAAACATCACAAGCAACCATGTTATTAAGTTTTTGAAGCACAACATCATTTGTCGCTATGGACTGCCAAGTGCCATAGTATCAGACAACGCTTTAAATATTAAGAACAAGGATATGAAGAAGTTATGTGAGCAGTTTTAGATCACCCACCACAAATCAACTCCTTACAGACCAAAGATGAATGGGGCAGTAGAAGCAGTAAACAAAAATTTAAAGAAAATCATTCAGAAAATGGTAGTGAGTTACAGAGATTGGCACAAAATGCTACCACTTGCTTTATATGCCTACAGAACCTCAATCCGGACTTCAACTGGGGCAATCCCGTATTCCCTAGTCTATGGGATGGAAGCAGTTTTGCCAATGGAAGTAGAAATCCCATCACTAAGAGTGCTCATGGAAGTTGAATTGGAAGAAGCTGAATGGATACAGTCAAGACATGATCAACTCAATCTGATAGAAGAAAAGCGTTTGAAGGCGCTTTGTCATGGCCAATTGTACCAAAAGAGAATGGCTCGGGCTTACAATAAGAAGGTGAAGCCCAGAGCTTTCCAAGAAGGAAACTTGGTACTAAAGAAAATCTTACCATTTTTGGAAGATCCTCGCGGGAAGTTCAAGCCAAATTGGGAAGGGCCTTATGTCATCAAGAAGGTCTTATCAGGGGGTGCTCTCATCTTAATAGAAATGGATGGGACAGATTTTCCTGAGCCAATTAACTCTGATACAGTGAAAGGTATTTTCCTTGATTGAATATTACTAGAAGGTGATCGGAGGCCATCTTTCTTTATTTCCTTCAAAATTTTAATCCCTAGTCTAGCCAAGTTGAGCCGGTTCGTTTCTTTGATAAACCTAAACTGGACTTACAATCTTATACTGGGGCAAAACAAATTGGGGCAAGGCCAATTGGGGCAAAAATAAAGGAAAAAGAAAAAAAGAGAAAAAGAGCAAAGAAAAGTGGCAAATGAAAGCCAAGTGTGAAAAGGGAATGAAAAGAATACAATTTGAGGAAAAGGGTCAAATTCATCATGACTGTAAGTCTGGCTGACCTATTTTCACATTTGGAAAATTTTGAGCCTTTAATACCTTTTCTTTCATAAACCAAGCCTAGCCTTTGTTTCGTCTTATTTTTAAGCGCTCGGTGATCTTAGTATGTTCATTCAAATTTCAGAGTAAGATTGGTGTTGATGGAATGCAGAAGCCGGCCCTAGTGAAAACCGTAACTGGCGCTAGGGGCAATACTGGCAAAAAAAAGAAGAAAGAGAAAGAAGAAAAAAAAATAGAAATCAAAGGTTGAGTTGATCATGTGATCCAAGCTTGAAGAACAGTATGAGCACGGGATATGGAATAGATTGTGGATAATGGGGTCAATTTTGGAAGAAAAGGCATTTGGGGATGACTCTAAAGGTCCTAGGATAGACAGATCTGAACCCTCCTTATTGCTTGAATTACCTCTTTCATTATTCAACTTGATTTCAATTTTTTTTAATTGTGTGTGATTAAGTGTTTTGGACCAAAATTCAAAAAAAAATAATAAAATACAAAAACCAAAAAAAAAAAATTATATTCTGTCCAGTGATGATAAATCAAATACTTTTCATAAAGCCTTTGTTTTTACAAGCATCTGAGCATTCTGAGGCCAATAGCATAAAAATTTAGTTTTGAATTAAATCCTTTGTCTTTCCACTATTGGAGTTTGCTTTTGTACAAAGGTATGAAAAAAAAAAGAAAAAAGCTAAAAGTGCAGAAAAGAGGCTAATCTCTATCCCCTAGCCGCTCCTCAAGCTCCCGAATCCGAGCTGCCTAAGCTACAATAACCCCAGATCCCCCTTTGCAGTGGGATCACTCAAGAAGGAGATGACCTCATCTGAAAGGGTCTGCCTAGTCCTCATGCTTCTTAGGTTGGCTAAAGCATCCTGGTACTTTTGCCGTATCACTTGGACTTCAAAGTGGCGAGCCTGGCTCTGCTCTTCCAGTTTCTACTCCATAGCTGTGCGGCGAGATATCTGCTCTTCGAGCTACCTCTCTAGATAAACACCTCGTATCCTAAGCTCCTGGGCCTCTCGTACCCATATCTACTGAACTCGCTTGTGAGATGCTTTTTCGGACTCCAAGATGCCTTCGTAAGTGGGAGCTGAAACTGCAGGAGGATCCTCAGGTACTGGGGCCTGACTCTGAACCTACTCCTTGATCCAGAAAAGGTAGTCCTTCACATGGGACTCTGAGAAGGCTGGGCCCCGTAGAAAACGAACATAGGACCATTCCCTCATCAACCAAGCATTCAGCCTTATGGTGATTGGTGAAAGTGGCCCAAGAAAGTCCTCATATCTACTTGGGGTTATAATCCCCTGGGTCGCTTTGAACTGCTGAAGAACCCGTAAGGGGAGGTAGAGTACAGCATATCTCAAGCCTGCTAGAACTAGGAAGTTCTTGTCCCTAAAGCTGATCACCATCTCTGCATTGGGCTGATAAGTGCCAGGCCACCTCACCTGATCATCCTGGAGGGTGCCTAAGAAAGTGAACCAACCCTGCTTGCCACCTTCAATGTTAGGACACCCTCGGTTACTCATTAGAATAGGAACTTTCAGCCTTGGAAAGAAGCGTCGTTCAATCTCATCAATTTGACTTAGGTTGTCAAGTAACCAAAGTTGCAGAAGGGGAGAAGTATTTCAATGTATTGTAGAAAAAAAAAGAGAGACAAAAGAAAAAAGGAAAAAAGAAAGAAAAGGAAATTTAACCTGTAGGATAGGGGCAAATGACAGGAATCGCTTCTTTTTCCTATGATAGCAGTCGGTCAATGTGTGGTACATGCCTGCCAAGATCATTGGGGCCAATCTCTCACATTCCCTAACCTGACAGATGACTGAGATAAGGGCCAAGTCAACTTCATCATCATCCTATGAGAAAAGTAGTTGATTGACCACTATCAGTGTCAGGGCATTAAACCTTGCATCTTTGTTCTCCCCCTTTAAGAGCTTCTCAGTCAGAAAAGGCTTGGACAAGGTCAAAAGTGTGTTAGAATCCCCTAGATCCTTCTTCCCTATTGTAAGCACCTCATTTTTGCACCTCCCAAAATGTAGAAAATGAAATTTTAATTAAAAAGTCAAACCTGAGAAAGTCAAAAAGTTGACTTTTTTTATCTGGTGCAAATCAGTCACCATACTTCTCACCATTGGAAAGAGGATTCCGATACTATTCTAATGGAATAGAGTTTGCTCAAATCGGAGTCAAAATGAAAAAGTTATGGACTGGTCAAATCTGAAAAAAGCAGAAATTGACTTTTTGCTAAACCCCATATCAGCTACTCCATTTGATACCAGCAGAAAGAGCATATCGACACAATTCCAACGCAACTGAGTTTGCTGGAATCGGAGTCCCGGATAAGGAAATATGAGCAAAATTGGCTCCGGGACATGACTCGGCACTTTTGCTAAAAAACTCGAATTTGCTGCTAAACTCTAGCTCAGTGGATAAAGGATGTCGACCCGGTTCCAACGCAACTGAGTTTGCCAGAATCGGAGCTCAAATGAGAGAGTTATGGGTAATCCTTGGTAAAAAATAAACTGTTCACGTGGCAAACTGCGCCACGTGGACGTCCCCCTTTCTTAACCCTTAAGTAAACAAAAATATTAACAAAAAGAGTCTTTCTTAACCCCTAAGTAAAAAATATTAACAAAAGAGTCTTTCTTAACCATTAAGTAAAAGTAATAAGTCACAAGTAAGAAATAACAATAAAAAAGTCACTTTTGATAAAATATTTAAAAATTGGTCTTTCTTAACCCTTAAGCAACCTCTCCTATAAAAGGGGAGGGGGTTGTAAAACCCCGAATTTTTAATAAATAAATAAATAATAATTACTTATGAATATCTTGAATGTCAATATATTTGTCAAAATAAATGAGAGAATAAACTTGGAAATTTCGGAAGAAATTGAATGGGTAGATGTGAAAATATTAAGAGAAGGGTATTTCGGTCAATTCACATTAATTATTGGTAAATAATTAAATACATTAATTAAAATTTGTTATTAGACTTGAGAAATAATAATAGATTTAAATTGGGGTTTAGATTGTCTATTAACCATGATATTTAAAGCTTAGTATTTGGAATAATGGCGTATTGGTAGTTATACTTGATTTGAAACCTGAAGTCGAGGAGAGGAGAATTTTGTTGAAGGATATTAATTATAATTATAGATGATCACACTGATAGAGGAGATCCGAAGTTTGACGTAGATCTAACCGTTTGATCGTGAGATATCAAGGAAAGAGTGGATTAATGGTCCTTATTAAGTCTAATTGATGGATAAGTCTGGAACCTGATCCTAGGGAGATGCGTGGGATCAGGGAAGAATAAAATAGGGTTTAATATTTTTAGTTGCATTCGTAGGGTGTCTTGGGCGTTGAAGTTTGGAGGGTGCGGCGGAAGAGAAGAAGAACGAGAGAGAGAAAGGGAGACCGAGAAGGAGGAAGATGGCATATCTCTGGTTTCTCACGGTTCCTGGAGCGTCTCTTGCCTGCGAAGAGGAGAGGAAGTCTCTGGTTAGAAGAAGAAAGGATCTTGAGCGGACGGAGGTAGGTGGCACTTCGTTTTAACGATTTTTTTTTTGTTGTGTTTATGAGATTATTCGATTCGATTGCATGATCTTCTATGTTGTAAATATGTGTATATTGATTGATATTAATTTATATGAATTTTAGAAGCGATTAGAACACAAAAATTTGATGTTTAGAAACTCAAGTTAGAGCGCCGAGCTTGCTTGCACTCAGCGCTCCTAGGCGATGTTCGGCATTAGTTAAAAAAAAAACTTTGAGTGCCCATGATTGCTGATTGACAGTTGCTCAGCGCTCGTTCTATTTAAATAAATCACGCGTTTCCGAAAACGCACGACCGCTGAAGACCGCGTCAGGCGGTGGTTGAAAAAAAAAATGAATTCGATGGGTGTAATCATTACAAGCCTAATTTTTAATAATTTTATTAAAATTTAGTCAACAACACTTATTTGTAATAACTTTCTTTTTACTTTATTGACCTAAACTAAAACATAAATGCTTCTATTTGTCTTTTATTTGACTTAAACTAAAACCTAAATACTTCTATTTGTCTTTTGACCATGACTAAACCTTAACAACTTTAAAAACACAAACCAATTTAAAATCATGCTATGTACGTGAATTCCTCCCACTATATCCAAACTTGAATAATTTTTTATATTATCACCGAATCTTAATTAAATTCTATTACCTTAAAAACCACTCACCTATACTATTAAACAATTGAGTATTAATGTAATTAATACATGATTAGAACCGCACTCTAGCTTACGTGTTATGCATCAAATTTCTTACTTAATTAAATATCTACCTAACACTAAATTGGGTTATCATGTTGAAGATATTTTTATATACTGAACAAAATATTATGATTAATAAACTGGGGAACTGTTTAGAACCAGGCTTTGAATTATCAACTAAACATGAACCTAATATATTATAAATAGTAATGGAATTGAGAATTATTTGTGTATTGGCTTGGTGGCCAGTTTTATTAATAACCTACTTGGTGGCAGAGATATATTGTATATTACCTGCTTGGTGGCAGAGATAACCCGTTTGGTGATGGAGACCTAACCTGCTTGGTGGCAGAGATAACCTGCTTGGTGACGGAGACCCTAACCCGTTTGGTGACAGAGACCCTAACCCGTTTGGTGACGGAGACCCAACCTGCTTGGTGGTAGAGATAACCCGCTTGGTGGCGGAGACCCAACCTATTTGGTGGCAGAGATTACCCGCTTGGTGGCGGAGACATTACCCGCTTGGTGGCGAAGACATTACCTCCTGTGGGGCAGATGTATTTCCGATGGATTGCATCCTACAGGAGAGATACCTCATGTGGGGAAGATGTGATTATGCGTGATTGCATCCCACATGGAGAATGGGTGGGTGAGTTACCACTGGAAGGTGAGGAAGCTATCTCCTATGGTAGAGGTAGATGCTAGGTGTTCACATCCTGCGGTAGAGTTATGCTGTCTCTTGCAGGGGGTACCTGTAGAGATGTGTATTCTCCTCCGGAGTTTATGTTGATACTATGTGTTTATGTCGTGTGGTAGAGATAGGCTACTACCTAAAGTTTGGCTTTTATTACTGATATGATGATTGATTCTCAAGTTGATGGATTGTTATTTAAAAGGAAATATTGAAATGTCATAATTGAATAGAACTGCTATGATTTATGTGAACTGTTAAAATGGAATATTATGGAATCATGAATAAATGTGGAACTGCTCTTAAGAAGATACTACAGAAAATAAACCATAAACCATGGGAATGTGAAATATAATACATTGTCCTTTAAATTGAAATGAAACACACATGATTAACTTCTTTTAATTCAGGCACTGACTAAATGTTTGTTGTATCGTGATTATTCGTTTATCTCATTGACTGTAATTACTCGCCTATTTTACCGTGAATGAAACCATTGTTATTTTCTATATGTATAAACTATTTCCTCATGCATGTGTTACCTACTGAGATAGTTGTATCTCACCCTTACTTCATATTCTACTTTTTAGGTTATCTTGGAGAGAACGCCACGGGTTAGACAGATAGTGGGTTGAAGTCTAGAAATTCCATATGAAAAGAGTAGGATGATTTTACATAGCTGCCTTTATTTTATTGGAATCGTAATAGATGATTTTGTAGGATATTAAGAGTTAGTTAAATTTGTAGTTGCCTTTCATTTGATTAGTTAATGTAATCGGAAGATTCAGCTTCTAATAAATGATTTAAGCTTCCTAGTACTCTGATAAATCTTAGTTCTTTATTTCCTTATATTTGAACTGATTGTAATGTACCACAAGTTAATGCCTTGATCCGAGTCAAAATAAGAGAAAAAAATGACCCGGATTCGGGGCGTTACAGGGGTGGGATGCATTAGGGGGTTTTTGGTGTCTCCATGCTTCTTCTCTCCCATCTCTCCCAAGCTCTCTTCACCTCTCTCAAGCTCTCTTCCAAGGCTTCCTAAGCCCTCCACCACCATTCTCCACCACATCCAAGCAAGGAAGGGAGGAACACTTGCTGTTGGTGCAAGAAGGAAGTTGCTCCAGCCCTCATCTCTACTTCAAGGAGGCTCTACACCTTGTTCCAGGGTTCGTAAACCCCAAGGTAAGCTTTGTCAGGAAGTTTCATACCGCATATATGAATATGAGCATGAAGTAGGCATGTTGGGATGTCATATCTTTTAGCATATTGTTATCTTCATCTCCATCATGTTGGTGTGCATGTTCACCCTTCCCCTTCTTTATTTTGAGTATGGACTAACCCCTACGTGAGGAAGAGGTGCGTATTGCTTCAAGGGAAGATGAGTTCCCACTAGTGCCCGGCCTGGTGGCCTTTAGGTTTCTATTTTGCTATCTTTTATCTCATTCGAATGGGGGAGGGTTGCCCCCCTTTGTTTGATCATCTATTGTACCCCATATTAACTACCCCCTCTTTCCCTTCTTCTAATGATCTTGCTTGGATGATTGTGCTTTTGTTTTGAGCATGTAAATGGTGATAGGGTAGGTTGGCTTGTGTTAGATCTTAGGAGTATGTATTGTGGATGTGTGCTCCTTAAGTGTCTTCATGTTAAGCCCTTTTTGATACTTGTGAGAAGTATGCATGCTCTCCTTTATAACATATGTTCACACGTGAAGCATGCTCACTTGCACACACACTTTTGTTCCATGCACAAAGAAAATCTGTAAAAATGTATGTATTTCCCATGGCTTAGAGATATGCATGTTAGGCTTGGTTCATGGCTCCTCCTTTTGTCCAATTTATTTGCTGTTTTGTGATGGATGAAGAACCAAGGCAGGGGCACTCAAGCCCCCACCTTACTGCTGTAAAAATCCCAAAGGGAGGGAGGGGTAAACCCTAGTCTTTCTCCTTTGTCTCATTTGAACCCAAAAGTCCCCAAAAAAGTGACCAAAAGGAGGTGTTCCTCCTTCCTTGAACCACTGTGGGCCTACACATAGGCCCACCCAACCCCTGGAACACCCCAAGAAGTCCAGAAACCCAAACCCATTGCAGAAACCCAAAAATGGAATTTTTTAGCTGATCCGACAACTCGGATCGGATCAGCAGAGTTTCCTTTGTATTCGGCCATCATGGTCGGATACAAAGGATTGTGTTTGTAGCCGACACTTTAGGTCAGCTACATTACTGAACTTCATTTTGTTGGTTTCTAGCCTCTCTTGCCATTTTTGTGCCTTATTTGATCAAACCAATTGAACCAGTAGGTCCCAAGATGGGCCTTGGACACCCGGTCTAATTTGACTTCCAGTGGGCCTTCCAACGGGGCCCACTGAACCTGGCAAACTCACTTTTGCTAAATAAAGATAATCAAGTTAATTGCGTGGGCCAGACCATTCGAGGCCCACTAAAGTCCACTTTGGAAGCATGCATGTTTAAATTATGTTGTGGTTTGGCCGAGACCAAGGGCAAGGCCTGTCGGGCCCATTAAGCCCATTGAGCAAAACAAGGTTAGGGTTTCCAAACCCTAACTCAAGAAGCCTTGGGATTTTAAGCCCAAGCCCAGGTAAAGGCCCCCAAGCCCAAAGCCTGGCCCATTTTGGCTCAGTTAATCAAGATAATCTCAAAATCACTTGGCAACCAATTGTGTGGCCCACTCAAGGGCCCACAAAGCAATCCCCGCCCACTTTGGCATGAAATCCACTTAAATAATCAAACTCGAATTTCAAAATAAAATCAATCCATTTGAACCAAGCCCAAAGGGCCTCTCAGGTTAGACCGAGGCCTACCAAGGGACACGTGGGCTCAACCAAGGCCACCAAGGAATTCGCGGGCCTTCCAACGGGGCCCGCCCAATCCAACTCAAATCATCTTTAACTAAAAAGATAAAATCAAGTAAAGGGACCCACACCACTTTGGCGGTCCCGCCAGACTTAATCGAATTGAATGCTGGATTAGGAATCGGGTGAGTGAGAGACCAAAAGTTGACTCAAACCAGGGAATCCTATGGGATCCGTCACTTGACGGGGTGGACTGAGGGTGTCTACGGACTTCCCCAGACCCAACCGAGAACCTACTTAGAATCTCAAGCCGCAGACCTGTGAGACATGGGAAAAAATCAATTTAATGACCTCCTCAATCATCACACGGGATTGGTTAAAACAAAGAGTCGCCACCATCCAATTTAGGTGTGAATGGACACCAAAATATCAAATAAGCACAAAAGGCAAATTTAGGGTAAAAATAACCCTCTAAAAAAACAACCAGAGATGGGTAAGGGGATTAGGTTATGAACAGGGGAAGGTGTTAGGCACCCCTATTCATCCACACAAGGTGGTTGCCAGGTATTTGTTCATGTTAAAATAAAGGAAAAGGCTTGCTATAAAAATCACGAAAAAAATCACAAAAAGACAAAATTGTATGGTTTTTTCATATGCATAGCCTGATTGATCCATAACTTTCAAATATGATCATACCATTCCTAGGGTTTCATGATCAAAACAAAATTGAGATAAAATCAAATAAAATCAATTTAAAGTGAAAAATCCAAAAATCTGGTCTTCAAGTTAAATTCTAGAAATCTAGAAAAATATGATTTTTATAAAATATTTCAAAATTGAACTTGAACAGTCCAGGAAATAGATAAAGCCCAAATTTCATATTAAATCAAAAACTCAAAACAAAAAATACCCACATTGATGAAGAACATCAAAAGGGGAGAACGGAGACCGCAGGGTCTTCTCTCAAAAGTGAAAACAACATCATGAAACCCTAGAACTTACTTTCAGGCTTCTGGATCCAGATCTATCATATTGATCATGATAAATCCAGGATCTTAGCCTAAAATTACAAAAATCACGAAAACAGTGCTGTAGGTGCAAAAGTGGCAAAAATCCAAATTTTAGAAAAAAAAGTGGGGATCTCATGCTATAAACATCATGAACCCATAGGATTCATCCAGATATAAAATAAAATCATTAAAACATGGTTATGATATTCAAAGCAGCCACATCTCACAAATTAGAGCACATGGGGGTCTACCCTACGGATCCACTTGTTCTCTTTTCCTCTAGTTCTCTCTTCACGTTTTACGGCTAGAGATACTCTTGAGGTACTTGGAGATAGGTTTGGGTACACAAACACAATCAAAGGCTTTATTCTAGAAAAAGGAAAAAAACAGATATAGGGTTCTATTCTAGGGATCCACCTGTTCCCCTTTCCCCTAGCTATCTCTTCACGTTTTATGGCTAGAGAGACTCTTGAGGTACTTAGAGACAAGTTTAGTAATACAGAATAGAAGATTGCCTTATTCTACAGCAATGGAGAAGATCTTATTACTTCTAGAATTGAAGACAGAAAATAAAAAGGGAAAAGGTACTTACCTGGATTGAGCAGGCAAGGCAGCAGGGGTTCTTCTCTTCTCTTGGAGTTCCTTGGACTTCAAAATTTCGTGGCCTTTTGCTTGAGGAAAGGCCCTCTATTTATAGGCAAACACAAGGGTATGGTTGGTCCAAGGTTTGGCAATATAGAGTTTCAGTTTGAGTTAAACACAAGGTAATGCCCATCCTTTATCCATAAAGATATTTCGCACGAATAAAATATATAATTCGCTCATTTAAAGAGATATTGGACTAAAGATAAAGCTCGGAGATCGAGAGAAAAATAAAACTCGCACGAGTTAAAGTGCCCGTAAATGATTTACCGTCCAATGATGTCCGTATATTTACTACGGGCGCTGCGTGCGCGTATTCAAAATTCAGGCATGCTTAGCTCGTAGTGACAATACGGTCAAAGCTTGAATTATTGATTTTCATGCAATTTTGACCTATTTTTAAATTCCCATTAATGTTTTCAATATTTTCTCATTTTGTAGTGCAATTTGGGGTGTCTACAACTGCCCCCTCTTTGCTAGTAATTGGAACCAATTACGAACAAAGAGCAAAAAGACCCACCAATTGCACTTTTTGAGATCTTTGTCTAACTAATTGCATTTTGTAAGGATCAAATGGATGATTTTGGTAAAAAGAATTCATTGTGGAAGATTTTCTAGAAGTCCCTCAGCTTAAGGGCCAAATCCTCATCTCTCCTCTCACTGAGCTCTCGTGGCTATGAAGTGAGATTTGAGACAAATTTTTTAAAACAAAAGTGGGTAAGGTGGCAATCCTTGCAACTTACAACTAATATAGACATTGATCTCCTGAAAAGTGCGGAGAAAATAATAAAAAAGACTATTCTGCTTCGCCCGTATTAACATTACAGACAAATATTGCTCGTAATTTTTCTACGGGCGAATGGGACCGTATTACCTTCACGGGTGCCTCTGACCGTACTGATTTTACGGATTTTGGAGTTCGTCTCGAATTTTCTATATAAACTCATGGGGAACATCACTGTGACGTTTTTAAAGTTTCAAAACTCCCTGAGCTTTCCGTTTTCTGCTTTCCTTGTCTTCTTTGGTGCTTCCATGGCTCCTCTCGCCCCTTTCTCTTCTGCAGGTGAATCTCCTCCTGCAAGACAACCTGTTAGGTCAAAACCTCCTAATCTCACCAAGTACAATATTGTGGACTCCTTCTATGATAGATGGGTTAATTCTATGACACTTGATGAGGAGATTCGCTGGGATTCCATCCACTTAGGCCACATCCTACAAATCCCTAAAATTCCCTTTAAGTGGGAAATCATTGAAGCTTTGATTGGACACTGGGTTCCTGAATTGACTCTCTTCCGTTTTGATGATAAAGAGATGACTCCCACCATAGAAGAAATTGAAACCATCCTTGGCCTAAGTTTTTCTGCAAAAGTTGTAAACCCACCCCTAAAGCCTAGCTACAAAAAGGAGGCCTCCACCTTCTTGGGTATAGGGAAGAAGGACTTAGGAAATTCTGATGCACTATTGACCTTGTCCAAGACCTTTTTGACTGAAAAACTTCTAAGGAGTGAAGACAAGGATGCTAGGTTTAATGCTTTGACTCTGGTAGTGGTCAATCATCTGCTTTTTCCACGGGGTGACGACCAGGTTGACTTGGCTCTCATCTCAGTTATCTGCCAGGTTAGGGAACGTGAAAGATTGGCCCCTATGATCTTAGCAGAGATATACCAGGCTCTTATTGCCTGCTATTTCAGAAAGAAGAAACGCTTCCTTGCCTGCGCCCCTATCCTACAGGTAAAAAAGTAATAAATATTATATTTTTTTCTTTTTCTTTCTTTTTTTTTTCTTCTTTCTCTCTTTTTTTTTCTTTTTTTTTCTTCTTCTTTTTTTTTCTTCTTTTTTTTTCTTTTCTTTTTTTTTTCTTTGGAAATAAATTGAAATACTCCCCTTTTCTGCAGATTTGGTTGCTTGACCACCTGAGCCAGGTTGAAGAGATAACTCGCCGCTTCTTTCCAAGATTGAAAGTTCCTGTTTTGATGAGCAATAGGGGGTGTCCTAATATCCAAGGCGGCAAGCAGGGCTGGTTCACTTTCATGGGTACTCTCCAGGATGATCAAGTTAGATGGCCTGGCACTTATCAGCCCACTCTAGAGACAGTTATCAGCTTCAGAGATAGGAATTTTCTGGTTCTAGCAGGCTTGAAATTTGTTGTTCTTTATCTTCCTTTGAGAGTTCTTCGACAGTTTAGAGCGACCCAGGGGATTATGATCCCCACTGGATATGAGAAGCTCTTAGGGCCACTTACACCAGCCACCATGGGGCTAAATGCTCAATTAATGAATGAGTGGTCCTATGTTCGTTTTCTGCAGGGTCCAGTCTTTTCTGAGTCCCATGTGAAGGACTATCATTTCTGGATCAAAGCAGGTGCAGAGTCATGCCCCGGTACCAGAGGATCCTCCTGCAGTTCTTCCCCTACTTATGAGGACATTCTGGAGTCTAAAAGGGCAACCCACAAGCGGCTTCAACAAATATGGGTGCGAGAAGCACAAGAGCTCAGGATAAATGGTATTAATCTGGAGAGGCAACTTGAAGTGCAATGGTCTTGCCGCATTGCCATGGAGAAGAAACTTGAAGAACAAAGACAGGCTCGTCGCTTTGAAGTCTGAGCAATGCGGAAGAAATATCAGGATTCCCTGGCTGACCTTAGGGCATTGAAGATCAAGTATTCACTTTCAGATGAGATCATCTCCTTTTTTAGCGACCCCGATGCAGAGGGAGCTTCTGAAATCATTGCAACTCAGGCAGCTAGGATTAGGGAGCTTGAGAAGCAGTTAGGAAATAGGGCTTAGATTCTTTTATTCCTTTTTTTTTCTTTTTTTCATACTTTTATACAAAAGAAAACTCCAATAGTGGAAACACAATAGATTTAATTCAAAAATAGGTTTTATATTATTGGCCTCAGAATTCTCAGATGCTTATAAAAACATAAGTTTTATGAAAAAGTATTTTATTTCTCATCACTGGCCAAAGTATAGTTTTTTTTTTGAAAGTTGATCCAAAACACTTAATCACATATAATCAAAGGAATTAAAATCAGGTTGAATAATGAAAAGGGTAGTCCAAGCAATAGGGAGAGACCAAATCTGTCTATCCTGCGACCTTTAGAGTCATCCCCAAATGGCTTTTCCTTCATGACTGACCTTGCTAATTTGCTCAATTTCCCGTGCTCATGCTGACTTCAAACTTAGGCCACATGATTAACTCATCCCCTGGTTCTCTTTTTTTTTTCTTTTTTTTCTTTTTGCCCCTATTGCCCCTAGTGCCAATTACGGTTTTCACTAGGGCCGGCTTCTGCATTCCGTCATCACCAATCTTACTCTGAAAGTTGAATGAATATAATAAAATCACCGAGGGCTTAAGAATAGGACGAAACAAAGGCTAAGCTTGGTTTATGAAAGAAAAGGTATTAAAGGCTCAAAATTCTCTAAGTGTGAAAATAGGTCAACTGGACTTACAATCATGATGTATTTAATCCCATTTCCGTTTTTTGTATTTGGCTTTCATTTGCCCCTATTTTTTTTTATTTTTTTTCTTTTTGCCCCTATTGGTTTTGCCCCTATTGGCCTTGCCCCAGTATAAGACTGTAAGTCCAGTTTTAGGTTTATCAAAGAAGACAAACAGGCTCAAAATGGCTTGACTAGGGATCAAAATTTTAGGAGATATAGAAATATGGCCTCAAATCATTTCCTAGTAATATCCATTCAAGAAAAAGATCTCTTTACTACATCAGAATTAATTGGCTCAGGAAAATCTTTTCCATCCATTTCTGTTAAGATGAGAGCACCCCCTGATAGGACCTTCTTGACCACATAAGGTCCCTCCCAATTTGGTTTGAATTTTCCACGAAGGTCTTCCAAAAAGGGTAAAATTTTCTTCAATACCAAATTTCCTTCTTAGAACGTTCTAGGCCTCACCTGCTTATTATAAGCCCTGGCCATCCTTTTCTGATACAATTGGCCATGACAAAGCGCTTTTAATCGTTTTTCCTCTATTAAATTGAGTTGATCATGTCTTGACTATACGCATTCAGCTTCTTCTAATTCAGCTTCCATTAGCACTCTCAGTGAAGGTATTTCTACTTCCACTGGTAAAACTGCTTCCATTCCATATACTAAGGAATACGGGGTTGCCCCAGTAGAGGTCCGAATCGAGGTTTTGTAGGCATGTAGAGCAAGTGGCAGCATTTCATGCCAATCTTTAAAACTCACTACCATCTTCTAAATGATCTTCTTTATATTTTTATTTGCTGCTTCTATTGCCCCATTCATCTTTGGTCTGTACGGAGCTGACTTATGATGAGTGATCTAAAATTGTTCGCACATCTTCCTCATGTCCTTGTTCTTAAGGTTTGAAGCATTGTCTGTTACTATGGCATTCGGCAAACCATAGCGACAAATGATATTGTGCTTCAAAAACTTAAGAATGTGACTACTTGTAATATTTACATAAGAAGCTGCTTCTACCCACTTGGTGAAGTAATCGATTGCTATAAGTATAAACCTATGTCCATTTGATGCCTTTGGAGAGATCATTCCAATGACGTTTATACCTCACATGGAGAAGGGCCATGGGGATGTCATGTTGTGCAATTCACTTGGGGGTGCATTCTTGTTATTTGCATACACTTGGCATAAATGATACCTTTTGACA
Source organism: Buxus sempervirens (assembly GCA_947561395.2). Taxonomy (NCBI): domain Eukaryota; kingdom Viridiplantae; phylum Streptophyta; class Magnoliopsida; order Buxales; family Buxaceae; genus Buxus; species Buxus sempervirens. Next base: position 46,033,681 of record OX387182.1, on the reverse strand, counting down.
TGTATATAGCAATCGTGCTCCATCGTCGACCAGTAATATCCCAATCGCAAGATTTTCTTGGCAAGCATGTGCCCGTTCATATGGGGTCCACAAACTCCTCCATGTACAGTTTCAACTAACCTTTCTGACTTGGTCTTGGCAACACATCTGAGCAAGATATCATTGTGTGATCTTTTGTACAACTGCCCACCACTTAATAAAAACTGGCCTGCCAACCTCTGTATTGTTCTTTTCTCTGTAGAAGTGACGTTTTCTGGCAGACTTCGATCATTTAGGAAGTTCTTAATGTCTTGAAACCATGGTACTTCTTCTTCTGGGGTTTCTTCTAGAACAAGGCAATAGGTTGGTTCCTTCCTGACTTCAATTTCCAGTGGTCTAATATCAACACCTTCTGACATACTAACCATTGAAGCCAATGTGGCTAGTGCATCTGTAAACTGATTTTTGGCCCTTGGCATATAATTGAAGGAAATTCGAGTAAGTTTATTGCTTATTTCTTCCAAATACTGGTGATAGCAGTGAGTTGTGCTATGAACCGGCTTATGTACTGAATCCTTTCAAGAAAACCACGGACTTCCTTCTCCGTTCTAGGTGATGGCATTTCAATTATTGCCTTGGATTTGGCTGGGTCGATCTCAATTCCCTTTCTACTTACAATAAAGCCCAACAATTTTCCTGATGTAGCCCCAAAGACACATTTTGCAGGGTTAAGCCTTAGACTGTATTTCCTAAAACGGTCAAATACCTTCTTCAAATTGATCAAATGGTCTTCTTCTTCACATGATTTAGCTATCATATCATCCACATAAACTTCCATCTCCTTATGGATCATATCATGGAACAAGGCTGTCATGGCCCGTTGGTAGGTTGCCCCAGTGTTCTTAAGCCCAGATGGCATGACAGTGTAGTGGAAGGTACCCCAAGGTGTAATGAAAGCCGTTTTCTCTTGATCCTCCTTCGCCATCTTAATCTGATTATACCCAGAGAAGCCATCTATAAATGAGAACATGCTATGTACAGCAGTGTTGTCCACCAAGATGTCTATGTGTGGAGTGGAAAATCATCCTTTGGACTTGCCTTATTCAAGTCTCTATAGTCTACACACATTCTGACCTTTCCATCCTTCTTTGGTACTGGTACTATATTTGCAAGCCATTCAGGATACGTGGAGACTGCCAAGAATCCTGCTTGGAATTGTTTAACCACTTCATCTTTGACCTTCAATGTCCATTCTGGTTTCAACCTTCTCAATTTCTGCTTAACTGGCTTAACACCTGGTAGAATGGGTAGCCTATGTACAACCATGTCTGTGTCTAACGCTGGCATATCCTGATACGACCATGCAAACACATCTTCATAATTAGCCAAGAACCGTATCATTTCCTTCCGCTGTACCTTAGATAGGCATATCCCAATCTTCACTATTTTGGGTCATCTTCGGTCCCTAGGTTTATTGATATGGTCTCTTTGACATTGGGCTGGAACCCCTTTTCATGGCGCTCCAATTGATATGTGATTTCTTTTGGAGGGTCGTCTTCTTCGTCCTCGGTCTCTTCTTCAACCCCCATTAGGTCAAAGTCAAGCTCAAGGTCGAAGTCATACTCACCCCGGTCCAATTCCGTTTGCTTATATGGTTCATAAATGGTTTGGACCTTTTTGAAAAATTTATCTTTTCTATAAAAAATTGGAAAATCTTTTTGTGTTTTTTGAGAGCCTTCTACAAAATCTTTCCCTGAAGACAGAGGCTCATTAAAACCTTCAGGAAAAGGGCATTCCACTAATGGAGTTTTTTTTGTTGGAAGCCATGTCTGTTTGCCAAACAAACTCGGCTTCAAAAGTAAGGGGAGTTTCCTCCCAATTGTTCAGAATAAAAGAATCTGGGGTAGGGGTACAAGCCTGCTCCTCAAGCTCGGGGTCTGCATTTGAAATCACCAATAATGGGTGAGTTTCATCACCTGCTTCTTCTGTAGGGCTGGTTCCAGATGGAACTTCTACTGCAGCCCAATCAATGAAAGGTAGCTCCTCTGCTCCTTCCTTTTGGTTGCCTTCTATCATGGCAAAAAATGCTCCAATTTCCTCAGAAAAATCTTGCTCTTGTTCTGCCTGTGGCCTAGGCCCACCCAATGCTTGTGGAGGTGGAGGTGGAACATATGGTTGCACGGTTGAGGACTTGGGTTTCTGGAATGGGTTGAAATTGTAGTATGGGGGTTTGGACTGATCCTCAGGAGGAGACAGTTGAATCATGTGAGAAAGCCTTGGATAAGTTTCCCTGATATGAGGGAATTTCATGTCTTCTGTCTGCCTCTATCTTTTCCAGTTCCTTGGCCTGGATCCCAATCCTGCTCTGTGGACCCTCTTTTTAACCTTTACCAGTTCTATCCTTCCTTATAGGTTAACCCCCAGACCTTTTCCAGGGTGAAAGTTGTACTTTTCTAGCACATTCTTGACCATTTTCTTAGCACAGCTCAACTTTCCTTCTTTTTCCTGATACCCCCCAGGTATAAAATTAACAGTTTCAAACTGGAAAGAGTGAAATGCCATCTTGTCAGTAGTCATTTCCATGTTTACATAGGGTACATCAGGGGACCACATAGGAGGAACCAAATTTTCAGCTAGGACAGTAATCACCTTTTGCCCTCTAATATATTTGACTCTTTGGTGGAGGGTAGATGGTATAGCCCTAGCTGTATGAATCCACGGCCTTCCTAGGAGTAGGTTGAAGGCTGCAGGTATATCCATCACCTCAAATGTGATGTTAAAAATATACTGTCCAATTGTGACCGGCAGTTCAACCTCCCCTAGGGAGTGTGTCTTAGAGCTGTCAAATGCTCTTATGATTCTTCCATTTTGTTTTATTTTGTTTTGCTCCAGATTGAGCTTAACAAAGGTTATTAATGGGCAGAAATTGAGAGCAGACCCATTATCAATTAAAACCCGGACTATCATGCAACCCTTATTGAGCACAGCTATGTGCAAAGGATCAACCTGATGGTACCCTGCTGGGCCAATTTCTGTTTCAGAAAAGGTTATAACATTATGGGATAAAGTTTGACCAACCATCCAGCCTAGTTGGTCTGGTTCAATATTTTTAGGCACATGGGCCCCCTGAAGTACCCTCAGCAAGGAGTCCCTATGTTTTTCAGAATTCAACAATAATCCCAGAATTGAGATCTGGGCAGGGACTTTGTTCAACTGCTCGACAACATTGAACTCACTCTTTTTTATGATTTTAATGAGGTCAGTAGCCTCACTGTCAATTACCTGGGGGGCATCTTCCCCTACCTTGGCTTTTCCTTCATTTTTTTCCTCTTTCTTCTTTTCTTTCTCTGTCTCCTTTTGTTTTTCTTCCACCCCTACACATTTTCTTGACCTCATCATGAGGTTCACTTATTCCTTGCTTTCAGCTGTAGGGCATGTAGTGGTAAAAGCTTCACTGTAGTTCCATGGTACAGCCGATTCAGAGTAGGAAGGCTTGGGGACATTTATCACCAAGGGAGGAAGTTTAGACTTGGATGATGAAATTTGAGTAGAAGGAACATTTACAACCAATGGTGGAAGTTGTTTTGGTTGAGGGGTTACAGAAGTGACTGATGCATTAGGATGGTCACAGTTTATGACCATTGGTGGTTTAGACTGAAAGGGTGAAGTAAAGGTGGATGGACTGCAATTGATGACCAAAGTTGGTTTGGCTATATTCATTTGGGCCATGAGAGATGAGACCCGATCCAGAGAAGAACTAATGTTCCTAGCAGCACTATCATTCCATTTTGAAATCACATTTATTTCTCTTTCCTTATTTCTTCTGTCAAAATAAACCTTGACCGTTGTCCCTATTGGAGCAATTAACTGGGATGGGTCAAAGGTTATTTCATCAGAAGAAATGACCCCTATGACATTAGAGGGGCCTACCCCATGATGCTGAGGCAACGGGTTTTGTCCAATATCTGTTCTGGGAGGATTGGGAGCCCCTGTATTGAAAGACAGGGTATTTTGGTCCAGTAAATCCTGAATGGTATGTTTCAAAGGCCAGCACTTGCCAGTAGGGTGCCCAGGTGCACCCATGTGGTAATCACAAGTGGTGGAGGGGTCAAAATTTCTTCCCTTAGATGCATTCGGATTGGGTCCTCTTAAAGTGATATACCCTGCTTGCAATAAAGTGGGCCGCAACTGAGAAGGAGACATTAGAATAGGGGTGAAAACCTTATTTCTCCTTGCTGTGAAATAGGCATTCTTTTCCTCCTTAGTAAAAACCCTTTTTTGGTTTGAAGGTGCTGCTGGAACATTAACCCTCATAGGGGCTTGGGTAGATGGAGATGGAGTAGGGAAATGAGCAGGTATGTTGATTTGTATGGGCTTATTAGGGCATGATGGTGGCTGAACCATGTTTACTTCACCCTCTTTCTTGTTCCCATTCTTTTTCAACCCACTTCCTTTCTTTAGATTAGGGTCTTGTTGACTGACCATAGCAGAGTGGTCAATTATTTTACCTGACCTGATTCCGTCCTCTATTCGGTTGGCCACTTGAACTAAGGCAGCAAAATTAGTAGTGGTCTGACCCACCAGGTGGCTGTAGAATGGTTGACCAAAAGTGCTGATGAAGGTAGAAATCATCTCCTGTTCTAGCATAGGTGGCCTAACTTGAGAGGCAGTCTCCCTCCATCTGTTGGCATACTATCTCACGGATTCATCCCTTCCCTTACTCATCCTCATTGTATCGTACCTGTCTGGCACAATTTCTGAATTAAACCGGTATTGAGCTAGGAAGGCATCTGCTAGGTCATTCCATCTTCTAATCTTTCCATGGTCTAGAGTGGCAAACCATCTCAAGGCGGTTCCAGTCAAGCTCCTTTAGAAGAGCTAGATCAGAACACCCTCATCTCGCCCAAACTGGCATAAGGCACCACAGTAAAACTTCAGATGGCTCATGGGGCAGCCTGTGCCATCATACTTGTCCAGGTCTGGGCACTTGAACTTGGCCGGCAGGTTGACATTAGGGTACAGGCACAAGTCTTCAAAGTTAGTGCCCCCGAAGTTGTTTACCCCTTTTACCTCCCTCAGTTCATCTTGGATCATTTCTAGTCTGTGCATGAACTTCCTTTCAACTTCTTCCCTCATCCTTTCCTTTTCTTTAGCTTTATCCGATTCAATTGTCTCATCCCTGATCAGTATAGGTTCAGGGGTGGTTTCATGAACGGGTTCAGGAATGGGTTGAACTGGAGGTGGAGTATTGATTTGGGGTGGAGGTACTGGATTGGAAGTGGATGTTTGGTTCTGGGCCTGCACTTGTTGGGCCTGCAGTTGTTGGGCCTGCACTGACAGTATGTTCTCTAGCATTCGGGCCAGTCCTGCCACTTGCTCTTGTAGCAAGACAATATCTAGGTGAGGAGCATCAGCTTCAGTCTCCATGGGATTCATGGCGCGAGCTCTTGATCTGGTTATAGGAGCTATGATTGCAAGTGTATTGGTACCTGGATTGAAACGAAAATATCAGTGCCAATTTAATCTCATTCACATGCCTATGAATGCCTATGCGCAAGCTGGGTTAACACGAGTTTGGATTTGTTTCTTTATTTGCTTCTTTTTTTTTTGAATTGAATTGCTGGAATATTCTAGGGCTTCCAATAGGTCCCACAAAAAGAGAGAAAGGATCTGAAATTCAAAGACTTCCAGAGGCCCAAGGATTTTTTTTGTTGAAAAAGTCTGAAATTCAAAGGCTTTCAGAGGCCCAAGGGTATTTTGGAAAAAGTCTGAAATTCAAAGGCTTTCAGAGGCCCAGAGATTTTTGATAAGGTCTGAAATTCAAAGGCTTTCAGAGGCGTAGGGATATTTTTGAAAAAGGTCTGAAATTCAAAGGCTTTCAGAGGCTCAAAAGATCTGAAATTCAAAGGCTTTCAGAGGCCCAAAGAAAAAGATCTGAAATTCAAAGGCTTTCAGAGGCCCAAAGAAAAAGATCTGAAATTCAAAGGCTTTCAGAGGCCCAAAGGAAAAAGATCTGAAATTCAAAGGCTTTCAGAGGCCCAAAGGAAAAAGATCTGAAATTCAAAGGCTTTAGAAGGCTCAAAGGAAAAAGATCTAAAATTCAAAGGCTTTCAGAGGCCCGAAAGAAAAAGATCTGAAATTCAAAGGCTTTCAGAGGCCCAGAGGGATTTTTGAGAAAATGTCTGAAATTCAAAGGCTTTCAGAGGCCCAAAGATTTTTGATAAAGTCTGAAATTCAAAGGCTTTCAGAGGCCCAAGGAGTTTTGAAAAAAAAAAGTCTGAAATTGAAAGGCTTTCAGAGGCCCAGGAGTTTTGAAAAAGTTTGAAATTCAAAGGCTTTCAGAGGCCCAAGGAGCCTTTCTTTCACATTTTTTTTATTCAATTATTTTGTTTTTGTTTTTGTTTTTTTTTGAATCATTTTATTCAAACTCATTTCCCTTTATCATTATTTAAAGGTTAAAGGAAGATGTTAGTGGGAAAAACTGATTAAAACTGAATATTCCGCGAAAACCGCATACACAGTACGGTTCGGCCATGCCCGTATTCAAATTACGAGCAAGCCATGACCGTATGGAAAACACGAGCAAGCCCAGCCCGTATAACTAATACAGGCAAGCCCAGCCCGTGTACTAAACGCGGTTTTACGGAACTCTGTTATATTTTTCCAGCTTTTACATGGTTTGATCACTTTGATTGCTCATCCAAACCTACGGTTCACCCACTGCAAAGCTTCTAAACTGTCCCAAAGTGGACTTTGGCCTATTTGCAAAACACTTGTTTAGGAGGGCACATATCCCCCCCAAATTGACACCATACTCAAGAATTTGGTACCCTTTTGTTGCCTCTTGTATGAATATTGGGTAGGATGGATTCTAAACAGAGTTAGAACTCTTCCTATGGGCTACTCCATTTTTAGGAAATATGCATATTTTGGGACCAATTTTATCCGGAACCAATGGGCACCATGACACCCCTATGACATGAAAATAATGCAAAAATTAAGGTTACCTTGTTACCTTGTTTACCTTCAATATGGCATCCGCATTATGCCCTGGTTTGTAAGCCATGCAAACGGCCTTCCCACAATTTACAAACCCATATCCCCACGTAATTGTGTACTTTAGCCAAAAACGTGTAACTCCACCTTCAAGCGTAGGGGTTTTGGGTTTTGGCCTAATGGCAACTTAGCACTCAAGCCTAGTGATGACCAGAATCCCAGATCCACATTATCATCACATTATTGGCCCAAAGTTCTAAGGTGAATGTTTTCACTTTCTCTTTTCGAAGTATTGACCTCTTTGCGCCAAGCTACACACATTCAGGTTCAACTTCCTATAGGTTAAGGGTAGGCTGTGTAAAAAAATAAAATGTGCACAGTGCATTGTAAAAATAGGGTGCATTCACAACGTCCCAAACCCTTGCCACTCTTTTCGCAGCCATGCATTAACAAACCAAGGCATAATAGGAAAGCATATTTAAAATAAACAAGTAAATAAAGCAATCCTATAGCACCTAAAACATGCTCATAAAAATCATCCAATCATGCAAACATATGATCATGCTTTTTCACCCAAAAAGAACCTCATGGAGATCACGCTGAAAATTAAAACATGCTATTATAGAAATATAGCAAGAAATAAGCATGGTTCAGCAAAACGAACCTCCCCTACGCATCAAAATTAAGCATGTTTCTACCCCCATGAATTCTTAAGCAATAATTTAGATTTAAAACATACCCAACATGCTTAAGAACACCAAACAGCAAGTAAAACAAAGACATGCTAAAAACACAAAATAGCAAGCAAATCCAAAAATATCAAAAACATGAACAAACACCAAAAGGCTCAAATCCACAAGTCCCCAGCAAAGTCGCCAGTTGTGAGACATGGGAAAAAATCAATTTAATGACCTCCTCAATCATCACATGGGATTGGTTAAAACAAAGAGTCGCCACCATCCAATTTAGGTGTGAATGGATACCAAAATATCAAATAAGCACAAAAGGCAAATTTAGGGTAAAAATAACCCTCTAGAAAAAACAACCAGAGATGGGTAAGGGGATTAGGTTATGAATAGGGGAATGTGTTAGGCACCCCTATTCATCCACACAAGGTGGTTGCCAGGTATTTGTTCATGTTAAAATAAAGGAAAAGGCTTGCTATAAAAATCACGAAAAAAATCACAAAAAGACAAAATTGTATGGTTTTTTCATATGCATAGCCTGATTGATCCAGAACTTTCAAATATGATCATACCATTCCTAGGGTTTCATGATCAAAACAAAATTGAGATAAAATCAAATAAAATCAATTTAAAGTGAAAAATCCAAAAATCTGGTCTTCAAGTTAAATTCTAGAAATCTAGAAAAATATGATTTTTATAAAATATTTCAAAATTGAACTTGAACAGTCCAGGACATAGATAAAGCCCAAATTTCACATTAAATCAAAAAATCAAAACCAAAAATACCCAAATTGATGAAGAACATCAAAAGGGGAGAACTGAGATTGTAGGGTCTTCTCTCAAAAGTGAAAACAAATAAAAAACAACATCATGAAACCCTAGAACTTACTTTCAGGCTTCTGGATCTAGATCTATCATATTGATCATGATAAATCCAGGATCTTAGCCTAAAATCACAAAAATCACGAAAACAGTGCTGTAGGTGCAAAAGTGGCAAAAATCCAAATTTTAGAAAAAAATTGGGGATCTTATGCTATAAACATCATGAACTCTTAGGATTCATCCAGATATAAAATAAAATCATTAAAACATGATTATGATATTCAAAGCAGCCACATCTCACAAATTAGAGCACATGGGGGTCTACCCTACGGATCCACTTGTTCTCTTTTCCCCTAGCTCTCTCTTCACGTTTTACGGCTAGAGAGACTCTTGAGGTACTTGGAGATAGGTTTGGGTACACAAACAAAATCAAAGGCTTTATTCTAGAAAAAAGGAAAAAAACAGATATGGGGTTCTATTCTAGGGATCCACCTGTTCCCCTTTCCCCTAGCTCTCTCTTCACGTTTTACGGCTAGAGAGACTCTTGAGGTACTTAGAGACAAGTTTAGTAATACAGAATAGAAGATGGCCTTATTCTACAGCAATGGAGAAGATCCTATTACTTCTAGAATTGAAGACAGAAAATAAAAAGGGAAAAGGTACTTACCTGGATTGAGCAAGCAAGGCAGCAGGGGTTCTTCTCTTCTCTTGGAGTTCCTTGGACTTCAAAATTTCGTGGCCTTTTGCTTGAGGAAAGGCCCTCTATTTATAGGTAAACACAGGGGTATGGTTGGTCCAAGGTTTGGCAAGATAGAGTTTCAGTTTGAGTTAAACACAAGGTAATGCCCATCCTTTATCCATAAAGATATTTCACACGAATAAAATATATAATTCGCTCATTTAAAGAGATATTGGACTAAAGATAAAGCTCAGAGATTGAGAGAAAAATAAAACTCGCATGAGTTAAAGTGCCCGTAAATGATTTACGGTCCATCGATGTCCGTATATTTACTATGGGCGCTGCGTGCCCGTATTCAAAATTTGGGCATGCTTAGCCCGTAGTGACAATACGGTCAAAGCTTGAATTATTGATTTTCATGCAATTTTGACATGTTTTTAAATTCCCATTAATGTTTTCATTATTTTCTCATTTTGTAGTGCAATTTGGGGTGTCTACAAGACCAAACCTTAATAGAAAAACTCAAGCACCCAGGTGTCTGCCTGCACCCCATCAGGCAGTGGCGACTTTAAACGAATCCCGAGGCACGCATCATTTGCATGCACCTCGTCGTGCGACGGAAATCAGGCGCGCACACCTATGCCCAGAAAGGTGGAAGCCTGTCTTTTGTAGCTAGGCTTGAGGGGAGGGTTTACCACTTTCTCTACGAACCTCAAGCCAAGGATGGTTTCAATCTCTTCAATCGTTGGGGTCATCTCTTTGTCACCAAATTGAAAGAGGTTTAGTTGAGGCTCCCAATGGCCAATCATGGCTTCAATGATTTCCCACTTAAAAGGAATTTTGGGAATGAGTAGGACGTGACCTAAGTGGATGGAATCCCATTTGATCTCTTCATCAAGGATCATAGAGCTAACCTACCTAGTGTAAAATGAATCTACGGGATTATACCTAGTGAGATTAGGGGGTTTTGCTCTAAAAGGTTGTTTTGCAGGGGAGGCTTCATTGACAGACAATAATGGAGTAGAAGATGATTCGGAGGCCATGAGGGATGAATGGAGCTTGCTAAGAATCAAGGGGAGGAAGAAAAATGGAGAAAAGGGGGTTACTAATCTCAAAAAGTCGTCAAAATGACGCACATCCTGAGCCCTTTTATTTTTTAATATAAATGGTTGTATTCGACATATCAGGTTGGATACAAAAGGTTTTTTGTATATCCGATAGAAGTTGTCGGATACAAGAAAAATGTTTTGTATCCGATATCTTCAGTCGGATACAAAACACTTTACCTTTATCCGATCTGAGATATCGGATACAAAAAACAAAAGACAAAAAAAAAAGAGAGAAAGAAGAAAGGGTTCCGAAATTTTGTCCTGTATTACCTGTGTACATTTCATAATTGCAAAAAATGAAAAGAAATGAACAAGAGAACAAGGGAATAAATGAAAAGTTTTTTTTTTACCATATATGAATCTCATTTGTACAAGGATGATGTAAATATACAAAAGATCCTAATCTACTACTCCTCTGCAGGATCATCCCCACGTCCTCTGCCATGTGCCCCTCTGTGGCCTTAACCTCGAGATCGTCGTGCCTAAAAACATGGGAAATGATACGATCAGCGACGTGGCGAGGCATCCGGCCCAGAATGGACTGAAGCTAGTATGAATAGTTGTAAGCCGAGTTGTTTGGGAATGGGCCAGTAGGAACAGAGTCTGATGAAGAAGCCTCAGGCTCAGTAGGAGCAGGCTCAACCGGAGGGATAGCCGCCTCAGACTCAACTGGATCCTCAGTCAAAGCAGTCTCAACTCCCGCAGCTCCAGAAGTCTCGGCAGTAGCAGAAGGAGGATCAGGAACAGGGACAGCTGGATTAATGGAAATGAAGTCAGAAATCGAAATACCATAACCAACCAAAGAGATGGAACTAAACTTACCAGGGACATCATCAGCAGGAGCAGGAGCCATCACAAGAGATGATGTACTGACAGGATCAGCAGCAGGAGCAGGAGATGGAGCTGGGATGTCATTGAGATCAGGAACTAGAGATGGACCAGGAATAGGAGGATCTGGCTCAGCAGTGACGAGACTCCTGCGACCCCGCGTCGCTGCAGATACCATGATATCATCAATATTAGTAGAACTCAAGGCGATATCCGTAGAGGTAGAGGGTCCGAGATGGTCAAACTCCTGAAAAGCACAAATGGATGAAAATCAATGTCAAGATTGCAGAAAAGAAAGATACCAAATCAAGCATACCTAAGCAGGAGCACTAGCTGGACCCTGGGAATGGTCCTACAAAAGTCAAATAATTCATATCAAAGCAGCAGTGGAATATAGAAATAAAAGAAATAAAGTTACAAAGAGCTATATACCTGTCGGGTCTCGAGCTCAGCCTCCAAGTCTGAGATCCGGTTGTCACTCTCTAGGATCAAAGTCTCCAGCTCTCTAATCCGAGCATCCCTCTGAGCCACTTTCACATCGTGCTCAGCAATCATGTCCTCGATAGCAGCTCGATCGGTCTGAAACCGATCCCTCAGAGCATTCAGCTCCTCTACCTGCCAATAAGAACGGGATTAGAATCATAAATGCTGAATTAAAGGAAATGAGATAAGAGAAGGTAACTTACAGTGTCGTCATGAACTTGGATGTAGATCCCGCTGATCTCTGTCACTCCAGTGCGAGTGGGTCGATCCATCAGGCACCCAATGGATACCCTCCTGATCCACTCATCATAGTCCCTAGCTATTGTAAGTCCCTCCACATCCTCCCAATGATCAAACTGGTCAATATCAAACCCGGGTAGGAGGGTGCTGCGACCAACAGGAGGAGAAGGAACTGGAGTGCGAGGTACACCGGTGTGCTGATAGTACAGGCGCTCTCCTAGATACATAACCCTACCAAGCCTCCCAAGGAAGCACTGATAGGGCTCACATTGGAGATCCCGATCAAAAGCATCATGTACTATGAGCTCTCAAGGATGAAGAAGATAAAATTTTGGGGGATAAGACAAAGCAGATGTATCCAGTACCTACAGGATTTGCCAGAAGAACTGGCAACTAACGCCGTCACCCCTCGAAGCAGCCAAACCTCGAACCACTCGGCATAATCCAGCCAGGATGGTCCCGTAGATAAGCCGATCCCATGCCAACTGCTTGGTCTGGCGGAAGTCTCTCAGGGCATCTAGGAAAAGAGGACTAACACCAGTCGTGTCCTCTTGGAAGAAATAGCTCCCAAGCATTAGCAAGAAAACATGTCGGAAAATAGGTGCGAAAGCCGCGTCATCCCCGGTAATGGTCTCATGCCTCCTATGAAAGTGATCAGTAAGGCTCTGTCGCAGCCAGTTGATAGAAAGACGGCCGCTCCTCCCGTCCCAAGCATCATCGGGCAGAACCTCATAACCCAGGAGAGAACTGATGTTTGCACCTGAAGGCTGGTCCATCACTATAGCCCGCCCCACCAGAAGGATGCCGGTGATCTTGACAAAGTCCAAAGAACGAATCCCCAACTCAACATCTGGCAGATGGAAGGACTGTGTATCGGGGAAGTATCGTTCCATCATGGCAAAGATGAGAGGGCGGTCAGCTCGAAACGATGGGATACGGAGAAAATGGTCAAAGCAGCACCTACTGAATTCACGCCTAAGTGCCGGAGAAAGCGTCTGAACCAACTCGCTGAACCTCCCCCAACTGCCCCGTAGATGAGAGGGAGGATATGGAAGAGGAATATCAGCCCGGATGCACATAGAGGGGTGGCAATCCAAGCCACTAAGGAGCTCTGTGTCATGAACAGAAGCTCTCAACTCCTTTGAAAAATCTAAGTCGAAATCCGAAGCAAGGCCCTCTTGATCTGAAGCTCTAACTCGGCCTCGGCCCCTCTCTCTGCCATGGCCCCTCTCTCCATCACGGCCTCTCTCTCGGCCTCTACCCCGACCTCGAGCGGGAGCCACAACAGGCTAAAAGTCAAAAGCGAAGAGGTGAAAGTTTGTTTAAGGAAAAAATAGGAAGAAGGGAAAGAAAAAAGAAGCCTACCTTAGCAGAACCCTCTCCAGAACCCTCTCTGAAACTCTCTGACAGCTCAGATAAGGTGACACTAGGATCGGACTCGATCTTAGCTCGGGACGAAGAGGGCTGATTAGCGGGATCAACCTCCTTTCGCACACGAGAGCGACCTCTAGCCATCTACAGGAAACAGGGAAGTGTTTTATATCTCTGTCCAACTACAATTTTGGGTTTAATTGATTATCAGAAATTTTGATTCTAAAGCATTTTGTCCTAATCCTGAAGATCTCTACAAAGCTAATTCTCTCCTTATTTGTTGTGATTTCAGGGTGTACTGAGGGAGGCAGAACAAATATGCAACACAAAAGCAAAGTAAAAGAAAAAAAATCAATGTTGCATAAAAAGAAGTCCCAGTTGTTCAGCAATCAAAACAGGAATTGCATACAATCATTCTTGAAGAATTTCAGAATACAAAGCATCGATGCATATACCAAAGTAGGGTAAATTTGGGTGGTCATGCAAACTAGGAAATCAACATGGAATCTATAAGGCAAGGATTACCCAAGGGCAAGTCATGAAAAGACCCTGGCAGTTGAAGCACCACCTTGATCAAAAGCATGCTAAAATCAGATTGGGAAGAACAAATCATAGCATGGTATTTGGAAATTTGAAAGTAGACAATTTTTCACCACCGGCAATTCAAAAGCATTGGAAATGCACAAAGGGAAAATCATGCAATTAGCAATTCAGTGGGAAATGTCACCGGCAGGCAATCCGAAGTTCTCGAATGCTGTCAATTTAAGGGTATCACCAAAGAAACAAGCTTTATCTAAAAATTCTAAAGTGGAGCTACTGTTATGCAGGCAATCAGTCTTAAGGAATTGCAGATGAAGAATTGGCAAGATAGATTGGAAAGTCAAAGCAAATTGTAGAAAAAGAAAAGAAAAAAAAAAGAACAGCATGGCATTACAATTCAGAAGTGATTAGAAACATGTGAAATGAGCAATTCAGCTGGAAATCACTACTGATAGGAAGTCCAATGTTCTCAGTATGCAGTCAATTAAATGTTCAGGGATTTAACACAGAAAAAAGGAAGAAAAAAAAAATGTGCTCACTAACCCGGTTTGATTGACAAGAGCAGTGGAGAGATGGACGTCTAATTGCAAGTATGAAGTCAGATTGGCGAAGAGCAAGTCGCCGGAACTCAAAAGAAGTCACCGGAGTAGGTGTGATAGCATTGGGCAGTGAAATCACCGAAAAACAGAGAACTTCAGGAAGAAGGGAAACCCAAAATGTTGAGCTAGGGCTTGGTCGCAGCAAGTAAGCCAATGGCGTTGGAGTCAATGGAAGTCGTCGGAGTCAATGGAAGTCGACGGAGTCAATAGAAGTTGCCGGAGAAGAGAAAATCGAGCGTCACAGTTGGGAAAAATGTTGGTGTCTGGGGGTTGTGTTCGGAGAAGAAGAAAAAGGAAGTGAAGAGTCGCAGTCGCGCGCGAGTGAATACAGCCTGGTGTATCTGACAAATTATGTTGGATACAAGTGAAGGTTTTGATATCCGAGCAAATATGTCGGATACAAAGGAAAAAAGAAGAATAAAAAAAGAGGGAAAAAGAAAAAAAAAAGAGGAAAGAAGAGAAAAAAAAGAGAAAAAAGAGAAAAGAAAAAAGAAAAAAGAAAAAAATAATAAAATAAAAAGGGAATATTCAGTGAATTTTTAACTTGGTTTGTTGCAAAATCAGTTTTTTTTCAAAAATCTTATTTTGGGCTTAAAATCCACTTCATAGCCACGAGAGCTCAGTGGAATTTAAGACAACTTGGAGAAATACCCCCTTAAAGTTAGGGCTTTTTGGCAAATCTTCACCCAAAACTGTTTGGCAAAATTGAACAAAGCAAATTAAGGAAATGTAATTTGGGTTTGTCTAATCTTTGCTGTTCATTGCTTTGTAATTCTCGCAAAGAGGGGCAATTGTAGACACCCCAAATTGCACTGCATGGAAAAAATGAATAATTGGCCAAAATCATTAAAAATCATTTTGTCTTTTGTAGCCGACATAAAAAACCTGATAACAATGTTCTTATTTGTATCCGACATAATGCATCGGATACAAATAAGTTTTATTGTATCCGATGAAGTATGTCGGATACAAATATAATTGCTTGTATCCGACCTGAGTTGCCGGATACAAGTGTTTTGCTCAAAATTGAGGAATTATGAAAGTTTGCACTTTTTACTGTCTTATCCCTGTCTAAGAGGTGAGAATTCTCGAAAATAGCCTTAGGGTTTAGTGGAGGGATTCTAGACACATCCTTGTGTCTACCATTAGGGTTCCCTTTTGCCCTAGTTTTTGCCTATAAATAAGAGGCCCCTCCTCCAGCAAATGGCCAGAAGATTGGAGATTGAAGAGCTCCAAGTGAAGAAGGGAACCGCTACTGCATTGCTCCCAGGAATCCAGGTAAGCCTGGAACCCTGTTTATTTTTCTGTTTTAAATTCTAGGGTTAGTTTCCTCTTCTTCCTTTCTATAGAGTAATGACCTGCTTGTGTTTGGAAACCCTTTCCTATCTCAAAGTACCTCAAGATTCTCTCTAGCCGTAAAATGTGAAGAGAGACTTAGGGGAAATGAGAATGGGAATGGAACCTTAGTCATAGAACCCTCGTAATGGCCTGCTTGTGTTTGGAACCCCTTTCCTATCTCAAAGTACCTCAAGATTGTCTCTAGCCATAAAAGGTGAAGAGAGATCTAGGGGAAACGAGAATGGGAATGGAACCTTAGTCATAGAACCCTCGTAATGGCTTGCTTGTGTTTGGAACCCCTTTCCTATTTCAAAGTACCTCAAGATTCTCTCTAGCCATAAAACGTGAAGAGAGACCTAGGGTAAACGAGAATGGGAATAGAACCTTAGTCATAGAACCCTCGTAATGGCCTACTGTTGTTTGAAACCCCTTTCCCTACTCAAAGTACCTCAAGATTATCTCTAGCCGTAAAACGTGAAGAGAGAACTAGGGGAAACGAGAATGCGAATGGAACCCTAGTTACAGAACCCCTATTTGATTTATGTCGTGATGTGTTGATTAATCTTATGTTTTTGATTTCGTTTTCTGGAGAGAATACCAAGATCCATGCTCTTTATAGTATTGGATCTCCATTCCCTTCGAAAAAAAATGATTTTCACACATGCACACATCTCAATCGTTTTGATGGGATATAGGCTTGTATTTTAGATCCATATTCATTGTGATAGATCTGAAACAAATGGCCTTAGATCAAGTTTTTATGATTCTTTAATGTATTTCAAGTAATCCCCTTTGAGAGGAGGCTTTTCATAGCCTAATCTCAAATCGGGATTTCTTTCTCAAAATGGGCATATTTAGTTCATTCTCTTAATCAATGAGATTTATGAACCGAATCCTTGCCCTAAATCTTTCTGGGACTTTTCCTAATGATTTTCAGAGATTACAAGCAAGTTCCTCTTTGAGTAGAGAAGACCTCATGGTCTAATCTCTCTGCTTGGGGTATTTTTGCTCCAATTTGGGTGTTTTGGGTACATTCTCTCCAATCAATGAGAAATTTTGAACCAAATTCTTGCCCTATATTGTTCTAGAGATTTTCCAACATTTTTCCAAGAGATTTTAGTTCATATCACAGAGTTTGGATGCACACACCCACTGTTATGGGTTGATTTTACTTAAAAATTTCAAATCTGGACAGCACCTGTACCCTATCTTAGAACACTCATATCTTCATCATTTGGATGAATTTCTGAGTGATTCCAAAGACATGTGAAAGGTGGGATTGTCTAGTATTTGTCTGTAAAATTTCAACTATTTTTATGAAGTGGATATTTGACACCATTTGATCAAAGTCGACAGGTCAGTTCAAGCCAGACTGCTGAACCTGTCACTTTGACTGAGCACCATTTGCTCGTTTTAGTCCGATTTAGGTGATTTTGAGTTCTGTGTTTTTCTTTGTGAGTCTAGTTTCAAATCTAGTTGGTTTCAAAATTTTTTGCTTTCATTTGTGTTTTGTGTGTCTGATTTACTCAGAACTACTCAATAGCAGAATTCTGGGTTGATCAGTGATCCTCTAAGCCTGTTCGGAGGATCATATAAGTCACATTCGAATGGAGTTGTGTGTGGGGCCTATTGCATGTGAAATATGGCACTTCACACTTTATTCATGCAAATTTTCAAAGATTTATATGGAGCCAATCTCTACAAATAGGATTTCAAAGTTGTTCACTTGCTACTTTTATCAACTTATAACAATGAATTTCAAACAAGCATAACTCTTAGGATTTTAACCGGATTTACTTGAAAATTTTCCTAAACCTTATATTTGCCATAATATTTCAATTGGCATTGGTCTCATTCAATTTGAATTTAATTTGAATGATTTATGGTCAAAAGGCTCCATCTTTTACCGAGTTTTCCGGATTGGCTTTAACTTGCTTGTATTCAAGTTTCATTTGGATTTTCATTAATTGGGAATGTCCTAGAAGTGATATCCCCACAAAGAGTGTCTAGAATTCATTGGACTTCTCATGTGGAGAATCATACATGCGTTTAATTATTTTTAAGCTTTTGATTGTTTTAATTAGCAAGCTTTCTTTATTTTGAGCATGAGCAATACTTGGCAACCACCTTGTGTGGATGAATGGGGGTGCCTAACACCTTCCCCTATTCATAATTTAATCCCCTTACCCATCTCTAGTTTATTTCATTTTTGGAGTTATTTTTACTATAAGTTTGCTCTTTTTTCATTTTATTTGATGATTTTGGTGTCCATTCACACCTAAAAGGAATGGTGGCGACTCTTCCCCTTTTATAGAGCCCGTGTAATGATCTAGGAAATCATTAGTTTGATTTTCCATGCCTCACATCTTCTTATTATTTCATGACTCTTGAATACTTATGGAAATTACTGAACTTTTGGAGATTGTGTAAATAAGGATTAAACTGCTACATTGTATTATAAATCTGCATTAATTGTGTTTAGCATTGCATTTGCTACTTACAGGGAAGAAATTCTCACGTGTTTTGTTTCATCGGTTTTGTTTTCAGAAAATTCTGCAGACGTGCTGGGGTAGACAAAGATAATGGTTTAGATGTCTATCGTCCAAAGGATTATTATTTTCCTGGCTAGGACTAGAGATTTTTCTTTTATAGTTTTTCTGTCTTTTTGGATCATGTAAATATTGTTTATAGAGAGTGTGTGTGAAACTTAGTGGAACTGTATCTGTATACTTTTATTGTGGATAAGTATATACAAGTTTAGATTTTGTCAACACTTACACCCACGCTTTACTTGTTTTACTTTGTTTTAAATTTTGGTGCACTCTGATGTTAACTAGTCAATCAGGTTTAGGAAGTGCCAATGGGACCTTACCTGATGTCTAGGAGCCGGCATATAGCTTTAATGAACATGTTCGGTTCTAGGGCGTCACATTTTCTATGCTGGTTTTATTTGATTAGATCCAGAAGCTCAGACGGTGGATCTGAAGGCCAATACATTTTTAATTGAACGTTAGATTTCAAAATTGTCCTATCACACCAATTCTACTAAAAGGTTAAACTGATAATAGGGGTGATCTTTATACATTTAGTCATATCACATATCACATAAACGGGAGCATATCCATTACCTGGTTCCTCTATTTCAAAGTTCTCCACAAAATCTGTTATCTTATTACCAAATTCCTTTCAGAGTGACAAGGATTTGTTAAAAGATAAAAAGCAACCTAGTCAGCCTTTTGGGAACTCCTTTAGGTTTGATTTCAACAACACAACTATCCTTGCCTAAAACCAGTTCACATTTAGATGCCACAACCATCAAGGTCTAACACCAGCTTCCTTTTTGCAGAATATTTCTCCCATTAAGACTCTGTTTGGATGTCGAGAGAATGCAAGAAAGATATGGGAGAAAAGAAGGCAAATTTGAATTCGATTTGATTTTTTATGTTCGTCAGGCTACGCATAAAATTGTGCCAACCCTTGATTGTTGTGGAAATTTTTGCAGCCCACAAAAAAGTTTGTTAACACATAGATTTTTGAGACAATGTGTTTGGATACCAAAAGCTGTCACACAAAGTTTTCGTAATTCCCTCACCTTGGGAGGAAGATGAAAAATACGTTTGTTTTTCATGCTGTATTTTCTTAGATGTTGAGTCCCATGGCTCTTTTCTTCACTCTTACTAGGTGACGACATCTATAATCGCCAGTGAAAGAGGGAATTGAGAAACAAAACTGGCAAAAAGAAAATGAGCAGCAAACGAGATGATGAATACATTTAACATTGAGTAGGAATTTGGTTTTATCTCCCGCCCACTTCTTGCAAAATCCTCTGTTTTTCTTTTTCTTTTTTTTTTCTTTCTTTTTTTAAGGGAATGCACGCGCTATGAATATAAAAAATTTGAAAGAAAATTGAGGGCGTTTTGGGTATGAAAATGTTAATCAATTAGTTATTAACATACTTGTATTAACAAATGATTGTAGGAGTTAATTTGACAAAAAGTAGAGGACGTTTTTTACATCAAATGTAAGCTAGAGAATAGGTTGTTCGTTTTATAGTAGTAATAGATTAGTATCTAAACACTTGCAGCATGCAAGAAACCTACAATGTTTTGCAATTTCTTGAAATCCGAAGTAGAAATTGATTTTAAGTGATACTTTTTCAAAATAATTTAGATTCGGTAGCTCAATTCTTGGTAATTGTGGACTAGTGGTACTTTTTTAAATTAATTGAGAATCATTGTCATTTCATTGTTTATAAAGAATTTCTTCCGAAAATGCCCTCAAAAGACTTTAAAAACATTTTCACTCATTTTGTTACAAGTGAAGTTTGCAAGTCTTTTGAGGATATTTTTGGAAGAAATTCAATAAAATGTTGCCGATTCTCAATTATTTTAAAAAAGTAAAATTAATTTTCAATTACCAAGGACTAGGTGACTGAATCTGAATTATTTTGAAAAAGTATCACTAAAAACCAATTTTCCCATATCCAAACGTAATCTTATTCTTTTTCTCATTTTTTAAAGTTCAGCTGATGTCAAACCTTTTGGTAGGATTCAAATAACGGTGGAAATTATTCCAAATTTCTTGATAATAATTAGTGAAAAGCATTATGTCATACGATAATGGTTTATAGTATGAACTTAAAGACATTGTAATTGACGTGTTCCAAATTTTTAATTATCTCTAATACGAAGCCAACCTAAAGATATTTTAATTGCTAAAAGATTTTTTAGAATGCTTTATAACGAGAGAGATCTCAAGATTCTCTAACATCATTCCTCCAGTTTGAAAAGGACACTAATCTCTGGTCCTCTCTAACGGCGGGACAGATTTAGGCTTGTCAAAGTCTTCCATGGACTTGTTAGGCTTGTCAAAGTCTTCCATGGACTTGCGTTACCCACGTGGACTCCATTAAATGATTGACTGACTTTTTTGCTGAAAAATCTTTCATCCAAATTAGCATACCTTGCAAATGAAAGGTTGAAATTTGCCACCATAAGCACTCAGAAATATCCCTGTGATTGCATGCGTGTTTTGCAGCAATGGTTACCAGAAGCAAGTTCTTGTTCTCCTTTCTATCGTACTTACAAGCTTGGCAAGAACTAGTCTCTGTGTCGGAGACACCATTGCTTCTGGCGAGTCTCTCTCATCGAAGGTGGGACAGACCCTGATATCTAACGATGGCATTTTTGAACTGGGTTTCTTCTCACTAGGTACGACTTCCTCAAACATCTATGTAGGGATCTGGTACAAAAAAATACCAAAGCAAACTGTGGTTTGGGTAGCCAATAGAGATACACCTCTCACTAAAACTAATGCATCTTCTTCTTACCTAATCCTCTCTGAAGAGGGTAATCTACAACTCATGGAGTCAGGAATTGAGGTTTGGTCAACTAATCTAAACCCTGAACCGGGAAAATCTAGAGAGGCAGTTCTTCTTGATGATGGAAATTTTGTTTTGAGAGATTTGTCCAAGTCCAACACATCTAGTTTCCTTTGGCAGAGTTTTGATTACCCCACAGACACACTTCTTCCAGGTTCAAAATTTGGCCTCAACAAAATCACCAATAAATCTCACATCCTTAGTTCATGGAAAGGTGATGAAGATGCAGGACATGGGATGTACTCTCTTCACATGGAACCATATGGAGCTCAACTTTTTTTACAGTGGAACAAATCCCAAAGGTACTGGTCTAGTGGACCCTGGAATGGGCAAATTTTCGGCAGAGCACCTGAAATGATATCAAATGATGTCTACAACTTCAGTTTCATCTCGAATGAGGAAGAAACCTACTTCACATATTCTGTTTATAATCGATCCATACTGTCTAGAATAGTGATCGATATGTCAGGGCAAATCAAGCAAGTAGCCTGGAATATAAATTATGGGCAATGGGATCCTTTTTTGGCTCAACCTAGGCAGAAGTGTGAGGTTTATGGTGTATGCGGAGCTTTCGGTAGCTGCCTTGAGCAAGACACAATCCCCTGTGCATGTTTGGATGGTTTTAAACCACGCTTTCAGCCAAATCAGGGCTTGAATAATTGGTACAAAGGGTGTGAGAGAAAAACCCCTCTGCAATGTGAGAACAAAACTTTTGGCACTGGGCAAGAAGATGGTTTTTTACTGCAATCCAATATAGTATTACCTGCAAATGCACAACCATTGACAGTTGTTGGTGATCAACAATGCAAATTAGCTTGCTTGAACAACTGTTCTTGCACTGGTTACACTTATGCTAATGGTCAATGTTCGATATGGTATGGAGAGCTATTCAACCTGCAGAAATTTAAAAACAGTTCAGGGAATGATCTCTATGTCAGGCTTGCTGATTCGGAGCTAAGAAGGATTGATAATGAAGCTAAAACTAAAGCTAAGAAGCCAATATGGTGGATTGTAACAATACCTACCATTCTAGCAGTGATTATTTTGTGTTTCTTTGTATGCTACATGCGAAAGAGAAAGTTCAAACAAAGTCTAAACCAATTTCTGCATCTTCAATATCACAACTCTTCTTATTTATATGAAGCAGGGGAAAGGGAAACAAGCCAGGACTTGTTATCGTTTGATTTGGGTACAAGCACTAAAGCAAACCATGGCAATGACAGTGACAAAATTAGGCTCCAGAAAGTGGAGAAACAGGGTTCCAAGTTACCTTTATTTAGTTTCTCAAGTGTCTTGGCAGCTACTAATAACTTCTCTGTTGCAAATAAGCTTGGACAAGGTGGTTTTGGGCCTGTTTACAAGGTAACATTAAATTTCTGCATTCCACATTTAGTTCTCATGGATGGAAATTGTCAAAAACAACTTAAAATGTTTCGCGTACAGGGCAAATTAAGGGATGGACATGAAGTAGCTGTGAAAAGGCTGTCAAAACAGTCTGGACAAGGACTGACTGAGTTTAGAAATGAGATGTTACTAATTGCACAGTTACAACACAGGAATCTTGTTAGACTTTTAGGATGCTGCGTTGAAAGAGAGGAGAAGATATTGATCTATGAGTACATGCCCTACAAAAGCTTGGATTATTTACTATTTGGTTGGTAGTTCTGCATGCTAGAAACTTTATTTCCCCTTCTTCTGTTATTTTGAAGTTAATTCTCTCAGAGTTCCTGTATGCACCTCTTTCCCCTTTATTTCACTTGTTCATTCTTGGGAGAAAACTTATCTAATTTATATTTAAGCTTCATGTTTATATCTCTAGCATAAAAACTTGTGACAGATCCAAAGCGGCAACAACTATTAGACTGGGAAAGGCGGGTTCACATCATCATGGGGATTTCTCAAGGCCTTATTTATCTCCACCAGTATTCCAGATTAAGAATTATTCACAGGGACTTGAAAGCAAGTAACATCCTCTTGGATGGTGAAATGAACCCCAAAATATCAGACTTTGGTATGGCAAGAATTTTTGGAGGCAACGATTCCCAAGCAAACACAAACAGGATTGTGGGAACCTAGTAAGTAGAGATGTTGATTCTCAGGCAAACACTTAACATGCCCAGACACAAAGGTGCTTGTGTCCAGGCATGAGAATATCCATTGCAGCTATTGACATAATTTTTTAATGCTAAAATGTAGTGGTTATATGTCCCCTGAGTATGCCATGGAAGGCCTTTTCTCAGTCAAATCTGATGTCTTTAGCTTTGGAGTATTGATGCTAGAGATTTTGAGTGGCAAGAAGAACACTGGCTTCTACCGTCATGACTCTCTCTATCTTCTAGGATATGTGAGCGATTGAAACAAATTAGTCATCCTCTTAACTATAGTTTAATCTCTTATTCAATTTCATTTTACCATATTTTTTCTGTGATTTTGCATTCCTTTAGGCATGGGAGCTATGGATAAATGGCAGGGGATTGGAGTTGATAGATCCAGCATTGTCTGATCGACCTTTGGCACCTTTAATGTTAAGATACATTCAAGTGGCACTTCTGTGTGTGCAAGAAAGTCCAACTGACAGACCCACCACGCCTGAAGTTTTCTCAATGCTCATCAATGAATCTGCATATCTACCTTTGCCTAAAGAGCCTGCTTTTTCAATTGGAAGAAGAGAAGCAAACGCAAATTCAGGAAGGGGAGGGCCAATACATTTTTCAGTGAATGATGTAACGATTACCATGGAAGCCCGTTAAGGTTATACCATTTATTTTATTTTTTGCTTCCCTTGAAATCCAACTAATATTTCAGATTTTCACAAAGACAAATTTCTAATTCAAACTTATAAATATTTCAGAATCTCATGAAGATAAGTTTCCATTTGGGGTATTCTGGAACCTAGCGTAATTGCCCACCTTTGTGACCTTTTTATCTCCCTCCATTTGCCTATAAATTGGGGGTCTGCTCCTCATTGAAAGGGCTAGCTGGTTGTTAGTTGATTGCATAGTGAAAGGAGCTCCCATGATGAAGCTTGCTAGCCCCTATGGAGGATTCAACCAACGAAGGATTGAAGGCTGAAGAATTCCACAGATATGATTCTATTTTAAATTTCTGTAAATCTCTTTAATTTCAGCAAATGTCTTCTTCTATACCCTTTCTTAGAATACGGTCTCTTGAACTCACCTTGGTCAACTCTCCTAGTCATTGTGTTTGATTTTGATTTCTTTGAAAATGGCTGCTTTGGACCAATTTGATGGCTTTGGACCAGTTTGATGGCTTTCCTACATTGTTAAGTTTCTCATTTTAGAATGTTCAATCATCTGAATTTTCATAGAAGTTAATTTATATGCTGTTTTGAACATCAAATAGACAAAATAATTGTATGAATAACATTAAGAACTTAAAAAATTAAGAACTTTGAAACAATAATCCACTGAACAAAATAATTCCCTTGCTTGCCATGCACTCCACTTGGTGATAACATAAAACCGATCATGGATACTCTTTCTTTCCACACAAATTAGTGGTGAACCGACATAGTCCCTAACTTCCAAGTTTGCTGGTATCATATGCATATCCTTCTGATGCAGAACATTTGGAAGATTACTTCCACTCACTTGTATTACAAAGTGAATAACTCTGCTTAAATAATTTGTTAGTCACCAGAAAAAAAAATAGAGAGAAAAGCCAACCAGTACTACACTCTATGGAGCAACGATGGAAATTTCATGTTTTGTCCAAATTTCGCTGGTAAGCTCCAAAATTTTGCCAAAATAAGGGAATATTTCCCCACATCTCTCCAATGAGGGGAATTGGGGAAATATGTGTTTTCTTTTTTTCTTTTTTTTTTTTTCACTTTTTCTTGTATATTTTTAGTTTAATACATTCATAATAAATGCATACATATGGAAATCTAGGAAAATCTGGGGAAATGTGGAGAAATTTCTTGAGATTTCCCTAAATTGATATTTCGTGAAATTTTGCCGAAATCAGGGAAACTGGGAAAATCTTGTTTTTTCCAGAGATTTCGTGCCACTGACCTTAAAAGATCAAAATTTTGCCGAAATTTCCTGAAATGTCAATCCATGCTATGGGGAAGGAAAAGTAAGAGGTTCTTGCATTTCATTCTCTACATCCTTTCTTCCACATACCTTTTTGGTTATTGACTTTTTATCTCATTGTGATTTCTGGTATTCAACATCGTATCACATGTCTGTACGCCTCTGCTCAAAATGGATGGTCAAACAAAGACATTGCGAAGTTGTTGAAACTGTTTTGTCTCTTCTCTCTGGTTCATCTGTTCTTCAAAAATTCTAGGCGGAAGCTTTTTTCCTTTGCTACTTATCTCATAAACCGACTTCCAAGCACTTGCATTGACATACAAACTCCGTTTGAAAAATTATTTCATCGCACACCTGACTATACCCTTCCATTGTTATATACTCCACCAGATTCAAACAAGCCGTATGTTCGTCCAAGAATAATTATTGATTCAAAAAATGCCTAAGACATTTGTGTGGAGTTTATTTCTGCACGTGGGAAGTAAAATTTTAATTCAAAAATTCCTATTTTGGGATGATTATAAATGAGGCAATCCTTTCACAACGAATTTTCAATTTTAAAACTACTCTGATATCATTTTTGTAACACCCCAAGCGCGCTACCATGATATTGTCCGCTTTGACTTTGACTTATTGCGCCTGATGGGATTGCTTATAGGTTTTACCCAGAAGGCCCTATTGCTTAAGGGAGTCACAAGCTTACATATATGGACCTTCAATTTCTCCTCTTCAAGCAATTTGGGATTATGAGATTTCACAATCAATCCCACCCCACGCCCACCACACATCTCCACCCTTAAGGGGTACACGTTCCTGTTTAGTTGCCTACCAGCCCATTAACCCAAGCTCGCTCACATGGAAGTCTGCCCAAGTGTAGTAGGCAACGTCAAGGTCCTACAAATTTTTAGTTGTGGTCTAGGTTTAATACCATTCTATAACACTCTAATCCCATCAGCAAAGATGTTGCCCGCTTTCGGTCATTAGGCCTCATGGTTTAGTTATGGTTTTACCCCAAAAGCCTCATTATTAATTTTTAGGAGTTACAAATGTACATATAGAGACCTTCACTTAATTTCTCCTCTCCGATAAATTCAGGATTCCGGGATCTCCTACATGCATATATACAGGTATGCGTGGCTGTGAGTATGCTTTTAAATTAAACCCCTTGTATTTTCATAAGGTCAAGAAATTAATTTAAGATAATATTTTACCATTTTCACTCATCATATTTTGCTCAAAAAATTAAATAAATAAAAGAGTTGAAAACAACATAAGTGTTAGTCTACGTCTAAAGGCGAACTTAGATGGCTCGTACACTATTGAGTTCTCATTTAACGTTTTTTAGACATTTGCCCTTGAAGTTTATAACATTTGCCCTTTCTTAGATTTTTTTTTTTTGTCTTTAGTCAAATATCTAGGCTGAAAATGAAACATCCCCAAGAGGCCATCACATTCATATACACATATCGAAATAATTTCCTTTCTTGCCGTGCACTCACTTTGTGCCCTCTTAAATAAGGAGTTGCATCTTTGCCTATAACCTTAAGCTTTTAGGTGTGCTTGTTTAACACGCTGGACTAACTTAGTACAATGGCTGAAGTGAAGGCATTCCTGAGATCCTCGTCTTAGGGTGTCAATTGGTTCGATGTAAACCGAAACCTGGTCGAACCAAACCGAAACATTTTGGTTTGGTTTGGTTTTATTTTTAGTTTGGTTCGGTTTACAGTTTTGGTGGTTCAGAAACCGAAAACCGAAATATGTTATTATATATTTATAATTTTATACTAGATGTAATATAAATACAAAAATTTCAAAACCTCTTCCCATACTTTTTATGTATGTGACTTAATTTTTTTTTTATGAAAGTAATATTATATAGAAATACCATTTATGTTTTCTAGAAACAATATTGTTCATATTTATATTCTATTAAACAATATAGTTTAAACTTTAAAGATATTATAATTTCAGTTTTTGGTTTGGTTTTCAATCTATTCACTTTATTTTGGTTCGGTTTTCGGTCTATAACTTTTTTGTTAAAATTTAGTTTAGTTCGGCTTTCGGTTTTGATCAACATAATTTGGTTTGGCACAAAAACCAAACCAAACCAAGTGAATTACACCCCTACAAGATTGTATTGTCAACAGATCAATGCATTGCCTAGGCCATTTATGGTGAGTTCTGTAGGTTGGCTTTTTGTGGTCCGGTTGAGGGTTTCGAAGCTGGACCAGGACCAAATAAGTTGGTCTCAACTGAGAAGCATGGGTGACCACAAGTTGTTCTTGAGGTTTAATTCCTCTGTATCGTTTTCAAGTCGAGATTTTCCTGAATTGAAAGGGAATTGTATTTACTTGAGCGACGACAAATATAGTTGTCATAGAAAGGGCATTGGATTTGATGTTGGCAGAACCATTGCCACGTTACACCGAACCTTAGCTAGTTATAACAGTCAAAATTTTTCTTTTTTCTTTTTTTTTTTTTCCCTTTTTAAGTTTTGTTTTAGCAAAGTGAACATTTCAATGTATTTTTTTAACTATAAAACTTGCCATTAGCCATTATCTTGTAAAGATAATTATTGCTGTTGGAGGTATTTTGAGGTAGTTTTGATACTTGTCATCGGCGATCTTGGCAGAAATTCAAGCTGACCTTGAGGGCATTAAATTAGCAAGAGCTCTTTTAATTCCAAAGGTTGTCATTGAAGGAGATTCACAGTCTGTGATCCAGATTTTGCAAAGTTCAACAGTCTATTCCTCTGCGGCTGGCTGGATATGTTGCTTGCTTGAGATGAAATCTTTTTCAATGCTTTACTGGATTGCTTAATTTCTCCTATGGCCCTGAGATGCATCTTATTCTTAAGGTCAGCGTTTATTCATGTGGTCCCCACATGAAACATTTACATTCATGAACAGTCACGGACCCGAAATTCAGCATTTCACACCCACGGCAGAAACGATGCAGAAGATTTCGTCCTGTTTTAGAAATGTTTGTGTTCTTACAAGCACACTGAGACGACCGCAAATTAATGCATCAATGTGAACCTGTCTTATGTGTTCATCTTGAGATGATATCGTCTGCATCATCTTGAGATGATATCGTCTGCATCTTGCGGCAAACCGTGCAGCATCGTGGGATGCTGACATGTGTAGCATCTCACAGATGCTGCATGTTTTACAATAAAAAAGTGAAATGTCATTTCACTTTCTTTTTATTTCACTTTCATAGCATCCGTGGGATGCTATACATGGCACGGTCTGCCGTAGGAACACTGCGGCAGAAGATTTCATCCCTCATCTTTTTGGGTCATTGTCTGGCCTACATATGTATAATGTCTCACCACATGCACAATCACTTCGACCATCCTCTTCTGATTTCTCAGTCAGACGGCCGATCTAAATTGAATCATTGACCTTTTTTAAATTTATTTTTGTTTTTTTAACCTTTGTTTAAGGAAACTCAGGAGAGGCCTAGTGGTTAAGGCTTGGGGCCTGGCGTATGCTCCCCCAAGGTTTCAGGTTCAAAACCTCTCAAGTGCTATCAATTCTTTGGGGCTACCCCTAGGGCCTTTGGCCTTGTAATTACCCGATTTGTGTGGGACAGGGGGACTGCACAAGCCCTTGGGGATCAGTCATGATGCGCGCAAGTTGGTCCGGATACCCCTAGTTTCCAAAAAAAAACTCAGGAGAGGCATGTTCCCCAGTCATGGTGCACTTTTGTGACTGTGTTCAGCTACCACTGACAAAGTTATATATTGGTGGCTGGTACCCATGGTGGAGACAAGTTATCTTTATAACCATGCCCACAGCCTCTACTAGAAGGGATGTTCTACCCAATTAAGTGGTTTAAGTGGGACAGATGTCACCATCCTGTAGAGGCTCTATTTCGAACTACAGATAGAGCCTCTACAGGAACCGATCTATGATATCCCACCTAATTAAAGAACTAGTACATCTCATGCTTACGTAAGGAATTATAGCCATGGACTTACGAAGCGTATAATTAATTGTATTGTTGAACTACTAGTCACCTTTCTAGGTCATTGTCTTGCCTACATATGTATAATGTCTCACCACATGCACCATCACTTCGACCATCCTCTTCTGATTTCTTAGTCAGACGGCAGATGGAAATCGAATCATTGCCCTTTTTATTTATTTATTTCTTTTTGCTTTTTTTTTGGTTTTTTTTTTTGTTTAAGAAAACTCGAGAGAGGCCTAGTGGTCAAGGTATGCTCCCTCCAAGGTCTCAGGTTCAAAACCTCTATGGTGTTATCAATTCTTTGGGGCTACCCCCAGGGCCTTTGGCCTAGTAATTACCCGATTTGTGTGGAGCAGGGGGGACTGCACAAGCCCTTGGGGATTAGTCATGGTGCACGCAAGCTTGCCCGGATACCCCAGGTTTCCAAAAAAAAAAAAATACTCAAGAGAGCCATGTTCCCCATGGTGGCTGGTACCCATAGTGGAGACAAGTTATTTGTATAACCATGCTCACAGCCTCTACTATAAGGGATGTTCTACTCAATTAAGTACGTCCAAGCACACCCAAATACATAGTACTGGAGGAAGAGGGACAAGAACAGTTAAAAGTGTACGTACGTGCGTATAGAGTCGGTGCGGCATATTATCTCAGCTTAATTATATATCAAGCCAAGCAACGCCAGTGGGCTTTGAATTGAATCCACGCCGCGGTTCATAACCCTTTTAGAATTTCAACAACTGTAGCTGACAAGAATCTTGTCGGAATGTGTCGCGATCTCAATGAAATTACCCAGAAATAACAACTTAAGCAAGCGAGCCACCGATATTATCAGTTAATAGAGAAATTTCGTAGCGCATTCGACATTAGCTTCCTGGAAACTAAACTCAGAACTGAGATTTATACCCACGATCATGAATTTCCATTTTTCGAATGAAATCGTCCGGTCTGCTAACCCCGTCTTCCACCTTAAAAATAAGTTAAAGATGTTTCGTGGGAAAAATTGCTCAATTCAAAGAAATTGTTTTTTTCTTTTCAGAGATTCGATTCTCTCATATCTTTCAGGAATCGGGAAGGAAACAGGGTGGCGGACTATCTCGCTAATTTTTCCATTGACAGTTTCTCTTGTTGTTGGTTAGGTTCTTCCCCCTCATGTCTATCCATTTTGTTATCGGATAATCTACAGAGTCTATGTTTGTTAAGATCTTAATAAAATTTATGTTTTCACACCCAAAAAAATCAATTCACTTCCTATGATAGTTCTATCTGCAACCCTTAAGTGAAGCGCGAACACATATCCTGTGGATGCAAACATGCAACTAACAGTTTTCAGTCACAGGACACGTGTTTACATCCTGTGGAAGTTTCACTTAAGGGCTGCAGATAAAGCCACTACAAAAAGTGATCCGGAAAAAAATATTCATGTATTTATCATTTAGAAATAAAAGAGATCACTCATTTGAAAGTACGCATAAGTGCTATGATTATAGCATTCGGTCACTTTAAAATAGTCATTTCATTTGAAAAACAGGTGGCTTTTTTTCCCCCAATTGAACGCATTAGGTGTAGGATTGAATTTTCTTGTAGACAATTTCTTGTCATGTAAATGCACTTACTAATTCCCACTCATGTAAATGCTTTGCTATGGTATTAATTCCTAATGAGAAATTTTATAATTATGCCATTTTTTCTTATTAGCAAACATAAGAAAAATTATTGTTTAAAACTCTTTTTTTTTTTTTTTTGCTTACATTAGGGATTTTGGAAAATATATATGTAAATGCTTTCAACTCATGTAAATTATTTGCAATATTTGTCATAATTAATAATGAGGAATTTCTAATTATATTATTTTTATTATTAAAAAAAAGAAAATATTTGTTTAAAATTAATTTTTTTTATTCTACTTTCATAAGACTTCAAATATAATGAAATTATAATCCTAAGTACGTGATTTTATTGGTAATTAAGAAAAAGATAGTGATATGATATAAATTACTTGAAAAACCTATTAGTGATCATGTGATGTGGCAGCATCTCAATCCAATAATAGCATAACCGATGAATTTCAGAAGTGCAGAAGATTTCATCCATTGAATTACGAGTGCAACTTGTGTATAGTTGATGCCCAAATGGATCTATATGATTTACACAAGGATACTGATCCTCTTTGGTTAGGATCCTCTAATCGGTAGACTTGTGTATAGTTTCAATTTTCCCTTAAGTATGCCCTTAATTTATTACTGTTACTGGTGCTATTAAGTTAAGATATTTGTTACTTTACTTGCATGTATACAAAACTTTGTCAATTAAAACATTTTGTCAATAGGAAATTTCATATCGTTGTGAAATAATAGCATTAACTTCAATCCTCTCATAAATTCTTATCATTTCTCTTCAACATCATTCCTCAACATTAACAAAGATATCGTCATGAATTTTTAATTTTAAAACTACTAATAGTCATAAATGCTTTTGGATAAATACTGAATTTTAGACAATAAATGTATAAATGTTTATAACTCTTATTTTATTACTTAATTACAAAGAAATTGATATTGTATCCTATTCTAACATATACAAATACAATTTTTAAGAAAAACAAATCAAAATCCAATCAAAATAAAATATTATATATTTATTAGAAAGTTAAAATTACTTACTTGGAATGCATCTCATTGTCACGACATTCCTTATATATTTCTGACTGAAAGGCATTACCACAAGAGCAACTTACACTCTCTGTATTATGCCTTAAGTTATGATTTTTTGAGGTCACCAATATTCTTAAATTTTTTATTGTAGCAGTGGACACATTCTATTCCTGTGCACTTGTTTATCTATTTTATAGATGAAATGCAAAATAAGGACCTATCAAACATATTTTGAGATAAATTAAATATAATAATAAAAGACCATACAAATCACAAACAAATGAATTTTAGACACTCTAAGTTGAATGTGGAGTACAGCTGTAGGCTCTTTTTAGTGAATGAACAAACTACAATAGCATTTGCAAAATTTCTTTTAAGATTTCGTATACAGCCTTCAAATTCAAAATAAACCACTGTTTAAAACACTCCACAGATTTAGTGTGATTTGGTACCCATAAGAACGAGCTTTAATGTGACTGCCAGCTGATTGAGAACTACAATTTTATTGTAACTATTTCAACAGTGGGCATACATCCTCTACAACAAGAATTGTGTGACAAGGCATACAATGACCTATGATTGACTCTTACTATTTTAAAAATAAAAAATTAAGAAAGAATCAAAAATTGATTTTACGGACAACTGTTGTACACAATTTCAATCCTCATAAGGCATGAAATGGCATGCAACATTTATGTCTTATTCTGAACTAACCATTCTCACAAACCATCACAAGTTATTCATGAACATTTGAGGCTCAATGACAAATGCATGTACCATGTCTATTAGAAGAAGCATGATCGATGACCTTTTCATACATTTTAAAGCTGAACTCACAAAAAGACAATGTTATTTTAAAAGTTTATCTCTATCAAAAGAATATAATACGATTTTCAAAATTCTAGAAGTTACTTGGTACCTTCGCCCTTAGCCTATAAATACCTCCTCTTATCACCCATTTGGACAAAATTGAGGGTTATAAGTGCTTTCTTTCTCTATATTTGTCTTTAGTTATGAAATTTATTCATCGTTTTTTATCAGTCCACATATAGGTAATGAAATCAACAAGATATTATATGATATTTAATTAGGTTCATCTTTTTGTTGCCGACCCTATTTTGGCAGGAACTGGCTTATGATGATGATGAATTGTAAAATTGGTTTTTGACTTTCACTGATTTAGCTACAATTGTATTTAGTTGGTCTCTTTCTATGTCTCTTCCAATGTTATGGATTCTTTTGATGAAAATGCAGTTTTCTTGCATGCCTTCGATCTTTCTTATGATTATATGTGGATAATAAATAAACAACATTTGTCTTGTTTGCTTTATTTGGGCCTTTTTTTTATAATTTTTCTTTTTATTGCGTTTTTGGTTGCTATGAGTTACTTGTTCTGCTCTATTTATTTGTTTTGAAGTGCTGCAATACTTCTAAACATTTATTTGATGTTGATATCTCTATTGGTCTTTATATTTCACATTTATATAAAGACCAATAGAAATATCAACATCAAATAAACATTTAGAAGTATTGCAGCACTTCAAAACAAATAAATAAAGCAGAACAAGTAACTCATAGCAGCACTAAGAACGTAATAGAAAGAAAAATTAAAAAAAAAAGGCCCAAATAAAGCAAACAAGACAATTGCTATTTATTTATTATCCACATATAATCATAAGAAAGATCGAAGGCAGGCAAGAAAACTCCATTTTCATCAAAAGAATCCATAGCATTGGAAGAGACATAGAAAGAGACCAACTAAATACAATTGTAGCTAAATCAGTGAAAGTCAAAAACCAATTTTACAATTCATCATCATCATAAGCCAGTTCCTGCCAAAATAGGGTCGGCAACAAAAAGATGAACCTAATTAAATATCATATAATATCTTGTTGATTTCATTACCTATATGTGGACTGATAAAAAACGATGAATAAATTTCATAACTAAAGACAAATATAGAGAAAGAAAGCACTTATAACCCTCAATTTTGTCCAAATGGGTGATAAGAGGAGGTATTTATAGGCTAAGGGCGAAGGTACCAAGTAACTTCTAGAATTTTGAAAATCGTATTATATTCTTTTGATAGAGATAAACTTTTAAAATAACATTGTCTTTTTGTGAGTTCAGCTTTAAAATGTATGAAAAGGTCATCGATCATGCTTCTTCTAATAGACATGGTACATGCATTTGTCATTGAGCCTCAAATGTTCATGAATAACTTGTGATGGTTTGTGAGAATGGTTAGTTCAGAATAAGACATAAATGTTGCATGCCATTTCATGCCTTATGAGGATTGAAATTGTGTACAACAGTTGTCCGTAAAATCAATTTTTGATTCTTTCTTAATTTTTTATTTTTAAAATACTAAGAGTCAATCATAGGCTCATTGTATGCCTTGTCACACAATTCTTGTTGTAGAGGATGTATGCCCACTATTGAAATAGTTACAATAAAATTGTAGTTCTCAATCAATTGGCAGTCACGTTAAAGCTAGTTCTTATGGGTACCAAATCACACTAAATCTGTGGAGTTGTTTAAACAGTGTGAGGGACTTAAGGTCGATAACACATAAGCATATATATACAAATAGCTATGGTAACGGAGATTTATTTCAGGAAATTGGGAGATGGTTGCCTTCATACACCGATTACCTTCAATTTTGGGCTAGTTTTTACTGGACAAGGACCGGACTGAGGGTGTTCAATCCAGTACAAACTACACCAGATTGGCCAAAAGGGGTGGTCTGGGCCAATCAAGGAGAAACATTTTCTTTAAAAAAAAAAAAAAGAACTACAATTTTGTCAATACACCAGCTAGTATAGACTCGGCTCGGTACGGATAAAATTTTCAAAAGAAAAAAAAATGTTAGGAAAGCTTATTAAAAAAAATTTTAAATTTATGCTCTTGATATGCACATTTTTCTCAGGCTATCTTAAGTTGGACCAAATGGTCTCAACCAATACTACTTGGTCCCATTCTGACTTGAGCAACTTGAGCGGTCCCAACTCGAGACTGCCAAAGTTTATTCATTCTTTAAAAAGGAGGGTACCAAACCAAAATACCAAACAAGCACCCCTAGTTCCGAGTTGGACCAGATAGTTCGGAATTGTACTGCCCGGTCTGGTTGTAGTGCCCCGTAAACGGATTCATTTAAGAAGTATAAATCCAAACCCAAATGCCAGGATTTGGGCCCAAAGCAACTGAAATTCAAATACAATTTTTCAAATTTTCCTTGCATCGGAGTAATAAGCAAAAACATAAAACAATAATTAATTAATATTTATACAATCTTGGACGTAGGGTCATCTACTCTCACACTCAATAATACTTTGTAATAATAAATCTTCTTCCATTACTAAACTTTTATTTGGCCTTGCTAACAATTCATTCGTGTCCAGTTGATTCTATTCAATTCTTAACGTCATCTCTAAGAATACCTAAAAGACGGAGAAACTAGAGTGAGATATGAATCTTAGTAAGTAGTAATATGCATGCTAGAAAAACAATTCATAAGAATTTTCCAAAATTAGTTTCGTGAGGTATAAGCGGTAAAACTAAATATCGATAATAATTCCAAATGAAAAACACATGGCACACCACACAAGTGACACCACAGGACTCGTGAATTGACATATCTTTGAAAAGTTAAAAGTCGCATCCCCAATTGCCACCTCACGACTTACATGTATGAAGCCAAGATACATGATCATTATAACCAAGGCGGAGCACCCAACCAGATACAGTGTTGGATTGGCAAGTACAATCCAGTCTCTACAACAATAACCAATATAAAAGACCGCACTGAGATATACATGTAGACACCCAAAATTACACTGTATGAAAAGAAGAATAATTGGCCGAAATCATAAAAAGAAAGTCCTTCTTTTGTGACCAAAATCAAATTTCGGATAAAGGTTAATCTCTTTGAATCTGAAAATAGATTTCAGATACACACTTATCTATTGGTATCAAAAATATAATTTCGGATACAAAGAGATTTGTTTGTATCTGACCTGTTTTGTCGGATACTAATGTTTTGCTGCCAAATTGGAAAATCCCAAGAGTTTTCACTTTTTTACTGTTTTACCTCTGTCTGAGAAATAGGGATTCCCAAATTTAACCTCCGAAATTAACCATATTCTTCCAAGTCCATACTTTAGGGTTAAGTTGGAGGGTTCTAGACACATTTTTGTGTCTACCATTAGGGCTTCATTTCCCTTGAGTTTGCCCTAATTATTGCCTATAAATAGAGGGCCTCCCCTCAAGCAAATGGCCAGAAGTTGGAGATTGAATAGCTCCAAATGAAGAAGGGAACCCCTGCCTCTTTGCTTTCAGAAATCCAGATAAGCCTTCAACCCTTTTCTTTTCTATTTTTAAATTCTAGGATTATTCTGTCTTCTCCTTTCTTCTGTAGAATAAGGCCTGTGTGTGTGGTTGTTACCCAAACCTACTTCCAAGTACCTCAAGACTACTCTCTAGCCGTAAAACGTGAAGAGAGAGCTAGGGGAAAGGGAGACAGGTGGATCCGTAGGGCAAACCCTATATGTTATAATCTTAGAACTATGTATTATTAATGTTTTGTTTAGATTGTATGATTGATTATTGATGAAATATGGAGGAATACCATGAATCTACGCTGTTCAC
Organism: Buxus sempervirens; assembly: GCA_947561395.2. Classification (NCBI taxonomy): domain Eukaryota; kingdom Viridiplantae; phylum Streptophyta; class Magnoliopsida; order Buxales; family Buxaceae; genus Buxus; species Buxus sempervirens. The sequence continues at coordinate 45,997,303 of OX387182.1, read as the reverse complement.
GGCATTAGATCTCCTTTTCCTTCTAGATTTTGATTTTTTACATTGTTTTCTCCCTTTTTTATGTTTTTGATGTTTTTAGTCATTTAGGCTAAGATCTTGGATTTGCCATGATCAATATGGTAGATCTGAAATCAAAAGCCTTCAAGTAATCTTTGGGGTTTCATGAGGTGATTTTTGAGTCATTTTTTATTTTTGAGAGAAAACCCTACAGTCTAAGCTCTCCCCTTTTGATGTTTTTCATCAACGTGGGTATATTTGGTTTAGATTTTTTTTATTTAATGAGAAATATGGGCTAGATCTAAGCCCTGGATTGTTCAGATTCAATTCTTCAATATTTTGTAAAAATAATATTTTTTTTATTATTCCTAGATTTCAAGGATTTAAGTTAAAGCCAGTTTTTTGAAGTTTTTATTTGTTTTATTTATCTTGATTTCAGTCAATCATGAAGCCCATGAAATGGCTTTTGTTTTCGTAAGAAGGATCAAGAATTAATTGGATCATTCACATGGAAAAAAGCCATACATTATTTTTTTCTTTTACTTTTGTTTTGATTTTTATTAGCAAGCATTTTTATAGCATGAACAACACTTGGCAACCACTTTGTGTGGATGAATAGGGGTGCCTAACACCTTCCTCTATTCATAATCTAATCCCTTTACCCATCTCTATATTTTTATTTTAAAGTAGAGATATTTTTACTCTAGTTTTTCTTTTTTTATATTATTTGATGGATTTGGTGTCCATTCACACCTTAAAATTGAATGGTGGTGACTCCTCCTTTGTATGAATCCCATGTGATGATAGGAAGTCACTAGATTGATTTTCCATGTCTCACAACTGGCAACTCTGCTGGGGACTAGTGGATTCAAGCCATGATTGGTGTATTTGTTCATGCTTTTCGTCATTTTTGAATGCTTGCTGTTTTGTGTATTTTATTTGAGCATCTTGATGTATTTTATATCCGATTTGTATGATTAGAAGTTTATAAGGATAAGGGCATGAATGTATTGCTTGGTTATGTCTAGAATCATGTTTAAGGGCTTTATCTTGTTACACATGCTTACTTGTTATAGTTTTTATGATAACATGCTTGGCTTTGGGGATTTAATGCTATGTCTTGATGATGAAAATTATGAGCATGAAATCAGGGAATTTAGTAGGTATTTTTGGGGGTTTTCAAGCATGTTTTCCCTAATTAAATGCTTCTTGTACAATATGATTAGTTGCTGTATTTTTAGGCTTTGATTTGGGTATGAATGATGTATTTTGAGCATGAAAATGAAGAGCATGAAACCTAGGAATTTAGTGGGTATTTTTGGGGGTTTTCAAGCATGTTTTCCCTAATTGAATGCTTCTTGTACAATATGATTAGTTACTGTATTTTTAGGCTTTGATTTGGGTGTGAATGGTGTATTTGGAGCATGAAAATTATGAGCATGAAATCTAAGAATTTAGTGGATTTTTTTTGAGTTTTTCAAGCATGCTTTCATGGTTAATTGTTGCTTGTACAATATGATAACATGCTTGTATGATATTTTTTGGGTATATAATGGTCATGAGCATATTTAGGTGTTTTTATTATCTTGTTTGCTTGTGTTTATTTATTTCCAATATGATGTCATATCTGCCTTGGTTTGAGCTTGTATATATGCATGGCTGTGGAAAAAGAGTGGCAAGGGGCTGGGACATTGTGAATGCACCTTTAATTTCAAATGCACTTGAGCAATTTAAACCTTTTGCACAACCTACCCATTACCTATAGGAAGTTGAACCCGAATGTATGTAGCTTGGCGCAACGAGGTTGTTACTTCAGAAAGCGAAAGTGAAAACATTTACCTTAGAACTGTGAGCTAATGATGTGATGACATTGTGGATCTTTAATTCTAGTCATCACTAGGCTTGAGATCTAAGTTGCCAATCAACCAAAACCCAAAACCCTACGCTTGAAGGTGGAGAAACACTTTTTTCAGCTAAAGTAAACAATTACGATGGGGAAATGGGTTTGTAATTGAGGAAAGGCCGTTTGCATGTTTCACTAGCCAAGGTATGATATGGATACCATATTGAAGGTAAACACAAGGAAATAAGGTAATATCAATTTTATTTTTTAGTTACCTTCATATCATGTAAAATAAATGCCATGGTGTCCATATGTTTGGAATGAAATGTTTCCCAACAAGGTCTATATCCTAGGATTGGTGTATCCTATAGAAAGAGTTTTTTTTACTCTTCTCAGAAGTCATTCTACCCAAAATCCATGTAAGAGGCAACCAAAAGTACAAAGTCCATGAACATGGTGTCTAACCTTGGAGGGAACATGTACCCTCATGAGCTTTCATGCATTTTTGCAAATATAGTGTCAAAAGCCAATTTATGACTGTATTTAGAAGCCAAATTAAGGTATACATTAAGTGGGAATAAAGAAACATAATATGTAAAAATTTGGGGAACATCTGAATCAAAAAAAGGCCATTTTGGTATTAACCGAAAACTCAAGTCGGTAAAGCTATATTGTCTTTATATCCAACATTTATTTTTGACAAAAAGGTTTTATGTGTGTATCTGAACACTTATTTCGGATACAATAAATCATGCCTTTAGCCGACCTGATATGTCGGATACAATCCAGAAACTTCCAGATTGATTTTTTATCCCAACGTTTTTGAATATAAAATGCCCAAAACATTGTAAACAACCTGTGGGCACCTCAATGGGAGTATGGAAAGATAATTTAAGGGTTCAAATGATTTAACAAAGGATTCAACCTAATCTTGGAACACAAATCCATCTTTTCCTCCGAGCTTAAAGAAGATACATCAAAAAGGGATTAAAGTGAGTGTCATATTTCTTGATACCAATTCATCCCAAACATTTTTTAATCAAACTTTTGAACTTGAAAACAGAGAGAAACTTCCAAATGTGCTTCAGCTTCAAACTTTGGGGTATGTGCCAAATGTGAGGTAATAAGTCAATGTTTGACTATATCTTTCATAACTTGTCCTTATGATGGGTTAGAAGTTAGTATTACAATTGACTTATTTTCAAAGCCAATTCTTCAAACAAATCCTCGAATGAAACTCATTAAAATTCAAACTTTTAAAGAGATTCTTTAAGTCATACCCCAAGAGAATAAATAAAAGGGTCAAATGAATGCATAGGTTGCTTGGGAACCTAGGAATCCCCAAGTTTCTTTAAATCTCTTTATGGGTCTTGGAAACCATTTAATTTCAAGCCAAAAAAAAATCATAAAAAGGAAAATGATTTAAAATCAAAGTTCTTTGAAGCAAAGTGAGTTTCTTTTTAGCTCAAAAGCTTTAAAGGAAATTCAAATTTTCCATGGGCTTCTGAAAGCCTTTGAATTTTAGATTTTCTTCAGATAACCCGTAGGCCTCTGAAAGCCGTTGAATTTCATATTTTTGTTTAACCCTTCATAGGCATCTGAAAGCCTTGGAATTTCAGAAAATCAACTCAATGGACAACTAAAGGCCTTCAAAAACTTCAGATTTCATAGGCCACCAGTAGCCTTTGAATTTCAAATTCTCATAAGCCTTAGGGAAGCTTGAGCAATTCCCTAACCTCATAGGCCTTCTAAAGCCTTAATTAAGAAACTCATAGGATCTCTGAAAGCCTGAAATTTCATAACTTTTTCTTCATAAGCCTCTAGAAGCTTGCGTGATTCTAGAACCCCTCATAGGCCCCTGAGAGCCTGTGTAATTTCAGGAGGCTTTGGAAGCCTTGATTCCAATTCACATCTTGTGGGACATGTTGGAAGCCCTAAAATATTCCAACAAATTATTTGGATGGTCTTTTTTGTACCAACCAATTCATAAGCCCTTGGAAGCTTGAGTAATTCCAAGACACTCTATGGTTTGTCTAAAAGCTTTTATTTTAGACATTTCATATCTTGTGGGACATGTTGGAAGCCCTAAAATATTCCAACAACTCCTTGGATGGTCTTTTTCGTATCAACAAACTCATAAGTCCTTGGAAGCTTAAGTAATTCCAAAACACCCTGTGATTTATCGAAGAGATTTTATTTTGGATATTTCATATTTAGTGGGACATGTTGGAAGCCCTAAAATATTCCAACAATTCTTTTAGCTCAAAAAAATATATAAAATAAAAACATAAAAAAATAAAATACAAAGTCATGGTCACCTAATTTGCATACATGCATTCATAGGTGTGTGAATAAGCTATGAATTGGTACTAATATATTCCTTTCTTTTTCTTTCTTAATCCAGGTACCAAGATACTTGCAACCATTGCTCCTATGACCAAATCAAGGGCTCGCACAATGAATCCAGATGAGAATCAAACCAATGATCCTGCTCAAGACTTTGCTCAGTTGCAAGAGAAAGTAGCAGGGATTGCCCAAATGCTAGAAAACTTGCTGGCAGCCCAAGCCCAAGCCCAGAATCAAGCCTCCACATCTCACCAAGCACCACCACTAGAACCTCAAATACCAATTCCACCTCAGCCACAACCTCAACCGGAATTTCACCAACCAATTCCTGAACCTATACTGGTCAGGGAGGACAGTATTGAATCTGAGAAGGAGAAGGAAAAAAGAAACAGTGAGGGAGGAAATGGAAAGAAAATTCTTGCACAGGCTGGAGAGCATCCAGGAGGAACTGAGGGAAGTAAAGGGGGTGAAAAATTTCAGAGTCACCAATTTCGAAGACTTGTGCATGTACCCTTATGTCTGCTTACCGACTAAATTTAAGTGCCCAGACTTTGACAAGTACGATGGTACTGGCTGCCCTATGAGTCATCTGAAGCTCTATTGTGGGGCCCTATGCCAATTTGGCTGGGATGACGGCATTCTGATCCAGCTATTCCAGAGAAGTTTAACGAGAACTACTTTGAGGTGGTTTGCCACCATGGATCATGGAAGAATAAGGAGGTGGAAAGACTTGGCGGATGCCTTTTTGGCCCAGTATAAATTTAACTCGGAAATTGTGCCAGATAGGTATTGTGCGCGCGTCAGAAACGCCGCACCATGGGGCGCATGGATTTTTGTGCATGCCTCCAGGAGGGTAAAACTAGAAAAGGGAGTCGCCACCGCTTGATGGGGTGCAGCCGAACACCTGGGTGTCTAAGTTTGTCTATTGGGCTGGTTTGCGGCTTGAGATTCTAACTAGGGTCTCGGTTGCGGTTCGGGGAAGTCCGTAGACACCTCGGTCCACCTCGTCGAATGACGGGTCCCATTGGTTTCCTAGTTTGAGTCAACTCACTTTTGAACACTCACTCGATTCCTAATCCTACATGCAATTTGGTTAAGTCTGGTGTGACCACCTGAATGGTGTAGGTCCCTTTAATTGATTTTATCTTGCTTCGTTAAGTGAGTTTGGTCTAACTGGGTGGGCCCCATTGGAAGAACCACGGATTCCTTTGTAACGCCCCAAACCCGAGTCAGTGCAAACCGGCACCCGACCTGAACCCGGTTCGCTACTGTAAGATTCCGAATTCAGTTAAACAACCAAATCCGAGGTGTTACTGGCCCATATCAAATATACATCAAGAATATACCAGACTAAAGAATTAAATAATCCATTCAATTAATTAACTATCCGAGTGCGGAACAAATATGTGCGGAAGTGTAGTCTAAAATCCTCAATAACCAATATAGTTACTCATCAACATCAAAATCAAAGTTTGGTAAAATAAAAGGGTCACTATCTCTCTTATCTCTCTAATACATCCAACCAATGAATAATAGTCTAATCAAAAGAAATAACTAAGTCTATATCAATCCTCCACCTCAGACAATATCCGGATAAAAGTAATCCTCCAATGAATACTCAGCTACCTCTCCCTGGAAATCACTATGATCCCCTTCTTGCGTATCAGCTGAAAATGAAATAAAAGTAGGGTGAGATACGAATATCCCAGTAGGTAACACATGTATGATTAAACAGTTAATATAAGTAAAATAACATTTCATGCACGCTTAAGCAATATCGACTAATCAGGCTCGTATAATCATTCGTATCATTCATAAATACAAAACAATATGATAAACAGTTCTAAAAATGAATTTTAACAAGTTCTATTATAAGAATCCAATATCAAAATCAATAACATAATTCATACTTTGCTAGGATGCACTAAACAGTCACATCTGATCAATATCTCAATCATATGCCACCAGCATGCATTCAATAATAATATCAAGTGTTTCTGATTTTCGGTGTCATTGTAGGACTCACAAAGATAGATAAACCTTTTGAGATGATTCTCAACCAATTGCTATACCACCGTATGGCTTAGGAGTAATGCTACTAATGATACTTAAATCCCATAGAGCACAGCTTAGACAAGAGCCGTAGTCACTGACTTATTGCACACGTACCCATCAGAGTTAGCATGTACCACCAGCATGCAGCACCAAAATCAATACATAGAGATGGTCGCTTATCCACATGTATAGGGAATCACCAGCGGCTCACCGGGGTGTCCCTCCAGACATAGGACCTTCCTAGACAAACTAACTTGCAAAGGAAGTGCGTCGCACAAGGGAGAAACTCAACCCAAATGACATATCCCTCAGCTATTTAGCAACAACTATGGATCCATAACCAGCTATGCCCACTAGACTCCAAAATTCCCTAAAATATACCATTTCTATAAGGCTTGATGCCTAGCGGCATATAAAGGTTAAATCTGTCAATTACTTTAATATTCAGGTTATCTGAGTTCTGAATTTATGATCTGAATTCTCTTTCTGTAATTCTCTAAATTATAGTGTAGTTTAAAAGATGTTCTATTAATTAAATAATAGTCAGGTTTTCCAAAAACTAGATTTCTCAATTACTTTCAAAGTTTAGCAACTAATGTCCTAAATATCTTCCTAATTTATTTTTCTGTAAAACAGGGAATTAGATAATTTATTTTGGTCTTAAAACATCTTAATTAATCATTAAAATTGTCTAAAAATAGTTTGGAATTGAATCAGGTTCGAAATTACGAAAATCGGGATATTTCTACACAGAGCGTCTAGGATTGTTCAGGATCGCCTCGGCGGTCTGTGGTTGGCGGTAGTGTAAAATAGGTCACCGACGATAAGTCTTCCAATAGTCTTTGGCAGTCTAAGATTTATAACTAGCGTCGATGATTGCTGAGGATCGCCGAGCACAGTCAAGGTCAGCGGTCTCCCAAAAACGAACAGAAATAGTTTCGAAACATGATTTTTCTCGTCCAATATCATTCTAACATACTTATAACATGTTTATCAAACTAAATACATCAATATATCTCATAATAGAACATGCTTTTACGATTAAACGAACGTAAATACAAATCAATCGTTCAAAACTGTGTCACCTACCTCTTTCGTGCATGTTTTCTCCTTCTATTCTCCAACTAACTATACTCACAGACGTGAGATAATCCCTGGATGATGAAGAACACAAAACCAGTCCTTCCTTCCTCCTTCTTCTTCTTCCTCATTCGCTCGGTCGTTCAAGGTTTGGGTTTGTCTCTTGCGGCTAAAGCATACGAACAAAAATACAAGCGTATACGTTTTAGGTTATTTAATTGATATATATACTCTTTGATCCCATGTATCTCACATACACAAGGCTCCATACACACGCCCAATAATAGCTTTTAAAATTAAAGTGTTAATCATACCTTGATATCTCATGATCGGACGGTCGGATCTGCGTCCAACTCTGGATCTCCACTAATTATATCATCCCCTACATTAATAAACTATTTCCATCAATTATAACTCTCAAGAATATTATTTATTAATTTATTTTATTATTTAAGGAAAATTTGGGGTTTTACATCCTTGGTGGGCTTGGTTAAGCCCACGTGTCCCCTGGTGGGCCTCAATCTAAGCCTACGAGGCCCTTTGGGCTTTGGTTAATCTCCTTTGTTTTATTTAGGTTTTAGATTTGAGGATTTAATTTAAATTTTATTTCTGGTGGGCCGGATTGGTTCATGGGCCCATTGGGTGGCCACACAAGTGTTGCCAAGTATTTTAATTTATCTTTTATTTAGTTTCCATAAGTGGGCTGGACACTGGGCTTGGGGCCCGTAGTCCAAACTTGGGCATGAAAGCCCAAGGTTTCTTGAAGTTGGGGTTCTGAACCCTTTCTCGTTTGGTTAGTGGGCTTAGTAGGCCCGATAGGCCCTAGTCTGTGGTCTCGGCCAAACCATGCTAAATTACATATCATGCCACAGATCGAGTTGTTTGGGTAGGCCGCATTGGGTTTGGCTCACCTGGTTTGGTTAATTTTGCTTAAGTTACTTGTTCATGCTCCATTTGCATCTGTCGTTCTTGGTGGGCCCCGTTGGAAGGCCCACAAGTGTACCTGGTTGGACCGGTGGTCCATGTCCCGTGTTGGGTTTCCGGGTGACCCAGGAACTCTAGTTGCTTGCTTGGTTTAAGTGAAGGAACATGACAAAACGACAGAAATTATAAAAGGCACCAAATTGGATTTTTGACAAAAATTATAAAAGGCATGGGTGATGGCCTTCTCTTATTTGAACCACATGTGGTAGTTAAACAGGGACCATGTGGTCCCTGTTTCGGTCTCTCAACTCATGCAACACAACAAGCACCAAAGTCATCAATGAATTCAACCAAACAAAAACCCAAGGCATGTTATATTTCATGACATGGCGTATGGGCAAGTGAAAGGGCCTACCATGCAAGGAATGGGGTGAAACCCTATTGTGGTCTCTTTTCGGGTTTATGGAGCAAGCGAAGGGGGAGGAGGCCTAGGGTTTGGCCTCTCCCTTCTTGGGATCCTTCCCACAGTAGGGCAGGGACTTAAGTGCCCCTACCTTGGTTTTTCCAACTCCATACAACAGCAAACACTAAGGCAACAAGAAACCGAATCAAGTAAGCACCTAATGCATGCTTTGAACTTTGGCATAAATACGCATCCTCATACATTATGCTCAAGCAAAAGAAAAGATGATAATGCAAGTAAAGAGACCTAGCATGCTCCAAAAATGGGGGATGGGTGCATGTGTGTGGTGTGTAGATAAGGAGGCGACACATGCAAGCATAAGTGCAAGAAATACATGCTGTAAAGGGGCAGCGGCTATTTGGAGGGGATTAAGCATGCAAAAAGAGTTGGAAATAACCTAAAAAGGATGTAGGGATGGCACCCTATATGCATGGTGCTAGCGAGCTGGGTTTGTAGGTGTATGTGGACGCATAAGCATGCTAGCAATCAGCCACTACTTAAACAAGATGAAGGTCATGTAATGGGTACCAAACAGTAAACAAGTCAAGCATAGCATGAACCATTGGGCATAAGCTTATCTAAAATAAACAATCATGAAGCATGAGAGGGGGGAAGGGCTGCTACTACCTCCAGAAGTAGCTCGAACACATGGCAAAAGATCAAAGGGGAACTCATCACTAAACATGCAGTTTCCTTATCACATGCCAAGCACCCGAGAAAAGAGAAAAGCAAAGTACGTTATCAAGTAGGAAAGAAAATCTATGCAAGAAGGGAAAGAGGGGGTTAAAACGGGATACATGAGAGTCCTAGACGCGGAGAACAAACTCCCCATTTAAATAAACCAAAACAGTAGCTAAATAGTACCCTTAAGACCTTAAAAGCATGTTGGAATAGCCTCTCATTTCTCTCTCGAACCCATACGAGTATTTCGTCGCCCATTTGAAGACTTTTTCATGATGAAGGAGAGGAGAACATAACAAAAAAATATACATGGAGAACACACTTAGACAAGAAGAGACAAAGCCCTTTTTAGACCCCTTGAAACACCACCATTCTCATATATGTGAAAGAAGAGGTACTAGGGAACATTACCTTGGGGTTTGAAGGCCCTTATGAAGTATGTGTGACCCTTCTTGAGGCAAGAACACGGGTTGGAACCACTCCTTCCAGCTCCAACAGCAAGCCTCCAAGTTCTCCTCTTGACTGTAGAAGAAGGGAGAAGATAGAAGAAGGGTTTGATGGTCCAAGGAGAGTGATTTTGGAGAATTGAGAGCAAATAGAGGCTAAGAGAGAAGGGCTTCTTGAGAGGAGGTGAATGGGGGAGAGATTGGAGCCTGGGAGAGATGGGGGAGAGAGGTTGGAGAAGAAAGATGGAGTGCCAAAAATGAGCCCCCTCCCCTACGTATGGGGTGGGATGGGGTTTTTCTAATGGGGGTGATGCATGGGAGGTGCTCATGGGGGATGCATGCATGGGGGGGGGGGGGGAGAGAGAGAGAGAGTAAGGGATGCATGATGTATGATGTATAGGGGGATGCATGATGCATGGGGGGGAAGAGAGAGAGAGAGAGGTATGCATGGTTGTGTGCATGATGATGCATGGGGGATGCATAGGGAACATGAATTTATGAAGGAGAGAGAGAGGGAAAAAGATGTGGTGGGGAATTAGGCATGTGGGGGATGAGTTATGGAGGAAAGAGAGGGAGAAAAAGATGTGGTGGGGAATTAAGCATGTGGGGGTGATTTTCTTGGTAATTATAGATTGGTCCTTGAGACATTTTTAGATCTTTTTGATATTTACATATTCATCCCCAGATAATTACAGCTTTGCCCTTAGATATTTTATGATCTTTTGATATTTACAGACTCATCCTTGAGCAATTATAGATATGCTCTCAGATATTTTTGAATGTTCTGATTATTTATGGATTTGCCCCCAGACACCTTTCTCTGCTGTTTTTGACATGTGGGTAGTTTTTAGGATTTCTTGTTTTGCTCATAACTTATTATCCGGGACTCCGATTCGAGCAAACTCAGTTGCATTAGAATCATGTCAAGATGACCTGTCCACTGGGACAAGTTTAGGCAGCTGTTCTGGGGTTTAGCAGAAAGTCAATTTCTGCTCCCTATCAAGTTTGACCGGTCTGTAAATCCTTCATCCAGACTCCGATTTCAGCAAGTTCGGCTGCGTTGGCACCCCGTCGGGATACTCTATCCACTAAGATAAAGCAAGGTGGTCAATTATCACTTGATCAAAAAGTCAACTTTTGCCCCTTAGGGTTTGACTTTCCAACTAGGGTTTGCATTTCTGGCACTTTCGGAGGCGCAAAAATGCGGTGCTTACAGTTGCCTCTCTTTGCCGGAGTCACCTTGCGGATGAACGGCAAGGAGAAAAAAAGAATCTTATTTTTGCGCTTAGCATTTCTGTCGACATGGTTGTAGACACCCTAAATTGCACTAGGAAAACGATAAATTCATGTTATCCTTTGTAACCAACACAAAAATTCGGATTGAAATATTCTTCTTTGTATCCGACACAAGTCATCGGATAGAAGCAAGTGTTATTGTATCTGACAGAAGTCCTCGGATACAAGCAGGTATTATTGTATCCGATGATATGTGTCGAATATAAAAATGTTCACTTGTATCCGACCTGAGTTGTCAAATACAAGTATTTTTGCCCAAAATTGAGTAATTCCAAGAGTTTTCACTTTTTTTTACTGTTTTACACATATCTATGAGTGGGAATTCCCGGAAATAGCCTTTGGGTTAAGTGGGAGAATGCTAGACACTTCCTTGTGTCTCGCATTAGGGCACCCCTTACCCTAGCCTTTGCCTATAAATAGGAGGCCTCTCCTCAAGCAAATGGCCAAGAGTTGGAGCTTGAAGAGCTCCAAGTGAAGAATGGAAACCTCTGCCCCATTGCTTTCAGCACCCCATATAAGCCTAAAACCCCTTTCTTTTATGTTCTTAAATTCTAGAAATAGTTCTCTTCTTTTACATTTCTGTAGAATAATGGCCTACTGTTTGTGCTTGAAACCCCTCTCTCTACTCAAAGTACCTCGAGACTCTCTCTAGTCGTAAAACGTGAAGAGAGATCTAGGGGAAACGAGAATGGGAGTTGACCCTTAGTCATAGAACCCTCTTAAATGGCCTATGATTGTGTGAAACCCCATTCCCTACTCAAAGTACCCCAAGATTATTTCTAGCCGAAAAAGGCGAAGAGAAAACTAAGGGAAACGAGAATAGGAATGGAACCCTAGACATAGAACCCCATTTTATTAATGTACTTTGAATGCTATATGTTGTGATGTATGTGTTTAAAGAGATAATTTTTACACATGCACACACAGCACTCGTTTTGTCGAAATCGGCTTGTATTTTGGATCTATCGTATTCATTGTGATAGATCTGAAATAAATGGCCCCAAGCATTTCTGGGACATTTCTTAATGATTTTCAAAATGATTCAAGCAAGTTTATCTTTGAGTATTGAAGAGCTCATGGTCTAACCTCTCGGTTTTGGGCAGTTTTTCTCAATTTTAGGGTTTTTGACATATTCTCTCCAATCGAAGAGAATGGTGAGCCAAATTCGTGCCCTATTTCCTCCTGGAGGTTTTTCAATACTTTTTCAAATGATTTTGATTTAGATTGCACGGATTACACACACATGATCACTGTTTTGGGTTGATTTTACTTAAAAATGTCAAAACTGGACAGCATCTGTACCCTAACTTCGAACACTCATAACTTCATCATCCGGATGAATTTTGGAGTGATTCCAAAGACATGTGAAATGTGAGACTGTCTAGAGCAATTTTGGTTTCTGTGTTTTCCTTTGTGAGTCTACTTTCAAATCCAGTTGGTTTCACAATTTTTTGATTTCATTTGTGTCTTTTGTGATTGATTTACTCAGAGCTGCCCTATTGCACAATTCTGTGCTGATCTGTGATCCTCTGGGCATGTTCGTGAGGTCACACAAGTCATATCTGAATGGAGTTTGGTGTGAGGCCTATTTCATTTGAAAGATGGCATTACATACTTCATCCATGCAAATTTTCACGGATTTATATGGAGCCAATCTCCCAAAATGAATTTCCAAAGTTGCCTACGTGTTACTTTTACCAATTTCCAATAGCAGATTTTAAATGAACATAACTCTTAGGATTTTAACCGGATTTAATTGAACATTTTCATGAGTCTTATATTTATCATAATCTTTCAAATGGATTTGGTTTGATTCAATTTGAATTTGATTTGAATGGTTTATGGTCAAATGGCTCCATCTTTTACCAAAATTTCCGGATTTGTCTTAACTTGTTTGTGTTCAAGTTTTGCTTTGATTTCCATTTAAATGGTGATGTCCCATAAGTGATACTTCCATAAAAGAAAGCCTAAGATTCATTGGACTTCTCATATGGAGGGATCATACATGTGTTTAATCCTTTTTCAAGTTTTTTTTGATTATTTTAATTAGCAAGCTTTCTTTATTTTGAGCATGAACAACACTTGGCAACCACCTTGTGTGGGTGAATGGGGGTGCCTAACACTTTCTCCCGTTCATAATCTAATCCCCTTACCCATCTCTGGATTTTATTTTCAAGTAGGGTAATTTTTACTCTAGATTTGCCTTTTTGCCTATTTTGACGATTTTGGTGTCCATTCACACCTAAAAAGAATGGTGGTGACTCTCCCATTTTTATGAATCCCGTGTGATGACCAGAAAGTCACGAGATTGATTTTTCCCATGACTCACAACTGGCGACTTTGCTGGGGAACTGTGGATTTAAGCCATGACTGGTGTATTTGTTCATGTTTTTTTCTTTATTTTTGAATGCTTGCTATTTTGCCTACTCTACTTGTGCATATTGTACCTCAACTCTATTTTGTATGATTAAAAAATTCACATGGATAAAAACATGAATGCGTTGCTTGATTGTGTTTAGAAATGTGTTTAGGGGAAAGCCTATCTTGTAATATGACTTTGCTATATTTTGTGATAGCATGTGTTATTTTGGGTTTCAATACCATTAGTTGAACATAAAAAAATTTAAGAGCATGAAATCTGGAAATTTAGTGTAGTTTTTGGGGGCTTCCAAGCATGTTTCACATGAACAATGCTTTCTTGTGCTTAATGTTTTTTTTTATGGCATACCTTTGATTTGGGGTATAGATGATATGATTTGAGCATGAAAACAATGAGCAGAAATTCTGAAAGGCTTGGTGGGAATTTTGAGGGTTCTCAAGCATGTCTTCCATGATCATTTGTTGCTTACACCGCATGATTACTTGCTGTTTTGTTTTTTTAAGGCATGCTTTGATTCGGGGTATGGATGATATGCATTGATCATGAAAATATGAGCAGAAAATCTGAAGTGCTTAGTGGGTATTTTTGGCAATTTACAAGCATGTTTCTCTAGTTAAATGCTTCTTGAACAATGTGTTTAGTTGCTGTATTTTTAGGCCTTGATTGGGGGTATAAATGATGCACTTTTGAGCATGAAAATGAAGAACATAAAATCTAGGAATTTAGGAGATTTTTTTTTGGGCTTTCAAGAATGTTTCACATGATTAGTCGCTACTTGTACAAAGCAATCACTTGCTGTTTTTTATGGCATGCTTTGAATTTGGAAAGGATGATATATTTCAATCATGAGAATAATGAGCAAGAAAAAAAAATCTGAAATGTTTGTTGGATGTTTTTGGGTTTTAAGCATGTTTTACATGATTAATTGTTTGTGTACAATATGAATAACATGCTTGGGTGATTTTTCTTAACCATGTGCATATTTAGGTGTTTTGATGTCTTGTTGGCTTATGTTCAGTTATTTCCAATATGATGTTGTATTATGCCTTGGCTTGAAAATATATGCATGGCAGCGAAAAAGAGTGGCAAGGGGTTGGGACGTTGTGAATGCACCTTTAATTTCAAATGCACTTAAGCACTTTAAACTTTTTGCACAACCTACCCATTACCTATAGGAAGTTGAACCCGAATGTATGTAGCTTGGCGCAACGAGGTCGATACTTTGGAAAGCGAAAGTAAAAACATTCACCTTAGAATTTGGGTCAATGATGTGATGACAATAGGATCTGTGATTCGATTCCGGGCATCACTAGACTTGAAATCTAAGTTGCCAATAAATAGAAACCCAAAAACCATACGCTTGAAGGTGGAGAAACACGTTTGGGGAATTGGGTGTAATTGAGGGAAGGCCGTTTGAATGTTTCACAGGCCAAGGTATAATAAGAATACCATATTGAAGGCAACACAAGGTGGCAAGGTAAAACCATGTTTTTTATTATCTTCATGTAAATTAAAAGCCACGGTATCCATATGTTTGGGATAAAAATTTTCCCAAAAGTGTTTGTAGCTTAAGGTTGGTGTAACCTATAGGAAGAGTTTTCAACTCAATTTAGAAGTCGTCCTACCCAAAGTCCATGTAGGAGCCAACCAAGAGTACAAGATCCATGGATTGGTGTCTAACTGTGGAAGGGGCATGTACCCTCATGAATATTCATGTATTTTTTCAAGTATGGGGTCAAAGTCCAATTGGAGACTATGTTTAGAGGCCAAGTCAAGGTGAACATTAAGTGGGAATGAAGATAACATGATCTAGTGAAAAAAATGAGTCAAAAAGGGCTAATTCAGCATTAACCGACAACTCAGGTCAGTTAAACAATATAACCTTCTTATCCGACAAATATCATCGGTAACAAAAGTTTATGTATGTATCCGATTAGTTACATCGGATACAATAAAGCATAACTTTATCCGACCTGATATGTCGGATACAGCCCAGAAATTTGCAAATTGATTTTTCATCCCATTTTTTGAGAATAAAATGCCTAAAACATTGTGAATAATTTGTGGGCACCCCAAGGAGAGTATAAAAAGATAATTCAAGTGTTCAAAAAAATTTAACTAAGGATTTAACCTAATTTTGAACACAAATCTACCCTTTCCCACAAGCCTAAGAAAGATCCATTAAGGGGGGACCAAGGTGTCATATTTCTTGATACCAATTCACCTCAAACATGTTCTAATCAAACTTTTGAACTTAAAAACTGAGGAAATTCAGCAAATAAAAAAAATCCTTTGGTTGTGTGAGACATGGGAAAAATCACCGGGATGATTTCCCCTCCGTCAATACACGGGCTCAACGTAAAAATGGGAGAGTCGCCACCATTCAAAATTTTGGAGGTGTGAATGGACACCAAAAGGTTCAAAAATATGCAAAAATAGCTAAAAGGCAAATTCTAGAGTAAAAATAACTCTACTTGAAAATCAAATCCAGAGATGGGTAAGGGGATTAGATTATGAACGGGGGAAGGTGTCGGGGGAAGGTGTTAGGCACCCCCATTCACTCACACAAGGTGGTTGCCAAGTGTTTGTTCATGCAAAAAAAGTAAGAAAGCTTGCTAAAATCATTGAAACATTGAAAAAGAATTAAACAAATGTGTGATATCTTCACATGAGAAATCCAAATGGATTCCAGATCCTCTTTTATGTCAATATCACTTCTGGAATATCAACAATAAATGGAAATCAAAGCAAAGATTGCACAAAGCCAAGTTGAGACAAATCCAGAAAATTCGGTAAAGGATAATGCCATTTGTCTTGAAATCATTCAAATCTAATTTTAAATTGAATCAAACCAAATCCATTTGAAAGATTATGGTAAATAAGAGACTCATGCAAAATTTCAAGTAAATCCGGCTGAAATCCTAGGAGTTATGCCTCCTTTGAAGTTTCTGCTGGAGATGATTAAAAGTAACAAGTGAGCAAGTTTGGAAAGCCATCTAGGAGAATCGGCTCCATATAAATTCATGAAATTTGGTGTGATTGAGGTCTGTATGGCCATATTTCAAATGAAACTAGCCTCATACAAAAATTCATTCGGATGTACCTTGGGTGGTCCCCCGAACAGGCCCCGAAGATCACAGATTTACCGAGAAAATTGCTGATGACCAGTTCTGAGTAAATCTGTTACCAACAACACAAATGGAGTCAAAAAATTATAAAACCAATTGTATTTGAGAATAGACTCATAAATGAGTGCCCAGAAACAAAAATCACTCGAATCGGACTTAAAACGAACACATGGTGCTCAGTCGAAGTGACAAGTTCTGTATTCAGATCAGAACTGACCTATCAACTTCGACAGAGAGGTGTCAAAAATCCGCTTGATAGAAATTAATTAAATTTGGTAGGCATAAACTAGATAGCCTCACCTTTCCCATGGTTCTAGAATCACTCCAAAATTCATCCGGACGATGAAGTTATGAGTGTCCGAAGTCGGGGTACAGTTGCTGTCAAGTTAAGCCATTTTTGAAGAAAACCAACTCCAAATAGTGATAAAGTGTGTGTGATCCGTGCAAGATTAATCAAAATCCTTTGAAAATCATTTGAAAACATTCCAGAATTGCTTAGGGCTATTTATTTCAGATTTATCACAATAAATGCAATAAATCCGAAATATGAGCCTATCCCGCCAAAATCGTGTGCTATGTATGTGTAAGTGAAAAAATCATTCCAACAACATAACAAAGATAGAATGTATTCATATCAATCAAAATAGGGTTTTAAAAACAACCTAGGGTTCCGTTCCATTATCATTTCCCTTAGTTCTCTCTCCCCGTTAAACACGGTTCTTCAAGATAATCTTGAGGTACTTTGAATATGAAAGGGTTTTCATAGAATCACAAGGCTTATAGCATGCATTTAGATCAAGAAAAAATGATCTAGAACACCCTAGGGTTCCATTCCATTATCGTTTTCCTTAGTTCTCTCTCCCCGTTAAACACGATTCTTCAAGATAATCTTGGGGTACTTTGAATATGAAACGGTCTTCAAAGATTCAAAAGGCTTATTCAAAAGAGGTTCTAGCACTAGGATCAATCCTCAGTCTCGTTTCTCCTAGATCCCGCCTTCACGCTTTACAGCTAGGGGGAGTCTTGAGATACTTTGAGCCGGGGAAGGGTTTTCATACACACATCAAGGCCTTATTCTACAGAAAGGTAGAAGGAGAGATCTAGATCTAGAAATGTAAAAACAAAAATTAAAAAGAGGTTTGAGGCTTACCTGGGTTCTGGAAGCACTTCCGCAGCGGTTTCCCTCTTTATTCGGAGCTTTTCTTGACAAAATTTCTTGACAAGAGTTGTTGGCAAGAGAGTTAATGGCCATTTGCTTAAGGAGGAGTCTCCTATTTATAGACAAAGGCTAGGGTTAGGGTTGGTGAGATGGTAGACACAACATAAGGTCCATAGCCCACCAACCTTAACCCTAAGGCTATTTCCGAGATTTCCACTCATTTAATGAGGGATATGATGGTAAAAGGTGAAAGCTCTCGGAAAACCCTAATTTTGAGCAAAACTAATGTATCCGACATCTCAAGTCGGATACACTAGCGCCTATGTGTATCCAGCATATGTTGCTGGATACATTGGGGGATACTTGTATCCGGCATTTTCCATCAGATACGAATAGATACGATTTTATCCGACCTGAGTTGTCGGATACAAGGAAAAAACTCATTTTCTCAAATTTTTTGCTGGTCTCCAAGGATATAGTGATTTTTACTGATTATTGATCATTTTTACTGTGCAATTTGGGGTGTCTATAACTGCCCCTCTTTGCGGGAGTTGCGAAGCAATGAGCTGCAAAGATTAGACAAGCCCAAATTGCACTCCCTTAACCATGATTTGCTTGGTTCAATTCAATTTATTAAAAATAATTTTTGGGTTAAGATTTGCCAAAAAGCCCTAACTTTAAGGGGGCATTTCTCCAAGAATTCTTAAATTCCATTGAGTTCTCGTGGCTATGAAGTGGATTTTAAGCCCAAAAATAAGATTTTTTGAAAACTGATTTTTTATCAAACCAAGTTAAAAGTTGAGAATATCTTCCTTTTCGACCAACACATTTCCCCACATTGTCCTAAACTCCACTGAGCTCTCGTGGCTATGAAGTGGCAAAATAGGGATTTTTTGTGAAAATAGCAGACTTTGCAGCACATTTCTTTTTGCTCTTTTTTTCTTTTTTTTCTTTTTTTTTTCTTTTCTTTTTCTCTTTTTTTTTCTTTTCTTTTTCTCTTTTTTCTCTTTTTTTCTTGTTTTTTTTTTCTTTGTATCCGGCATATCAGACCGGATACATTGATTTTTCTTTGTATCTGATATGATATGTCGGATACATTAACATCTCCTTGTATCCGGCATACTTCATCGGATACGAAGAGACTCTTTTGTATCCGATCTGAGTTGTCGGATACATTAAAAAATGCTATAAATACAACCAGCCTCGGGATTTTTGTATTTTTTTTACGAGTTTTTGAGTTTAGAAAACCCCTTTTTCGTTTTTTTTTTCCTCCCATTGGATTCTAGCTTGCTCCCATCATCTCCGATGGATTCTGGATCATCCTCTACCTTGCCATTGTCTGTCCACACAGCCTCCCCTGCAAAACAGCCTTTTAGATCAAAACCCCCTAACCTTACTAGGTATAATCTTGTGGACTCCTTTTTAACTAGATGGGTTAATTCTATGACCCTTGATGAAGAGAGGAGATGGGATTCCAACCATCTAGGCCACATTCTGCTCATCCCGAAGATTCCCTTCAAATGGAAGATTATTGAAGCCATGATTGGCCATTGGGTACCAGACCTAAACCTTTTTCGCTTTGGGGACCATGAGATGACCCCAACCATTGAGGAGGTTGAAACCATCCTAGGCTTGAGATTTGATGAGAAGGTAGTGAACCCACCCCTTAGGCCCAGCTACAAGAAGGAGGCTTCTACTTTCCTGGGTATAGGGAAGAAGGATTTAGGGGATTCTGACACCCTTTTGACTTTGTCCAAGTCTTTTTTGACTGAGAAGCTCTTGAGGGGGGAGAACAAGGAAGCCAGGTTCAATGCCTTGACCCTGATAGTGGTTAACCAACTGCTTTTCCCAAGGGATGATGATGAGGTGGACTTGGCCCTAATCTCAGTTGTATGCCAGGTTAGGGAGCGGGAGAGACTGGCCCCTATGATTTTGGCAGAGATGTATCAGGCTTTGACTGACTGCTACTACAGGAAGGCAAAGTGTTTCCTGTCATGTGCCCCTATCTTGCAAGTAAATTTTTTTTATTGTATTTTTTCTTTTTTGCTATTTTTTCTTTGACTGCTTTTTGCTTTTTTTCTTCCTTTTTGCTTTTTTTTTTCTGTTTTTGCAATACACTGAAACATTTTTCCTACTTTGCAGCTTTGGCTACTTGACCACCTGAGTCAGATTGAGGAGATCAATCGGCACTTCTTCCCAAGTTTGAAAGTTCCCATTTTGATGAGCAACCGGGGATGCCCTGACATTCCAGGGGGTAAACAGGGTTGGTTTACTTTCTTGGCTACACTCCAGGATGATCAAGTGAGGTGGCCTGGTACTTATCAGCTCAATGTAGAGACTGTGATCAGTTTCCGAGACCACAACTTTTTGGTTCTGGCTGGCCTGAGACATGCGGTGCTTTACCTCCCTTTGCGGGTTCATCGTCAGTTCAGAGCAACCCAGGGGATTATAATCCCAAGTGGATATGAGGAACGACTTGGGCCACTTTCTCCAGCTACCATGAAGCTGAATGCTTGGTTGATGAGGGAGTGGTCCTATCTTCGTTTCATGCGGGCCCGGTCTTCTCAGAGTCCCATGTGAAGGACTACCTCTTTTGGATCAGGGAGCAGATACAGAGTCAGGCTCCAGTACCCGAAAATCCTATTGCAGTTCTGGCTCCCACTTATGAAGATATCTTGGAGTCTGAGAGAGCTTCTCACAAGCGACTTCAGCAGATATGGGTATGAGAGGCCCAGGAGCTTAGGATACGGGGCCTTGACATGGAGAGGCAACTTGCTGAGCAGGTATCCCGCCGTCTTGCTATGGAAAAGCAACTTGAGGAACATAGGCAGGCTCGCTGTCTTGAAGTCCGAACATTGAGGCAGAAGCACCAGGATGCTCTAGCCAACCTTAGGAACATGAGGATCAGTCAGACCCTTTCAGATGAGGTTATATCCTTCTTGAGTGATCCCGATGCAGAGGGGGCTTCTGGAGTTATTGCAGCTTAGGCAGCTCAGATTCGGGAACTTGAGAAGCGGCTAGGAGACAGAGACTAGCCTTGTTTCCTGCACATTTTTTTTTAATACCTTTGTACGAAAGCGAACTCCAATAGTGGAAAGCCAAAGTATTTAATTCAAAAATAATTTTTTATATTATTGGCCTCAGAATGCTCAGATGCTTGTAAAAACAAAGGTTTTATGAAAAGTATTTGATTTTTCATCACTAGCCAAAGTATAGTTTTTCTTTTTTTTATACTTCTTTTTTATTTATTTTTTTTTGAAATTTGGTCCATGCACTTAATCACCCATAATTAAATGAATTAAAACCAGGTTAAATAATGAAGAGGGTAGTCCAAGTAATAATGAGGGATCAAAGCCGTCCATCTTAGGACCTTTAGAGTCATTCCCAAATGCCTTTTCTTCCAGAATTGACCGTATTACCCAATCTGCTTAGTCTCAGTACTTGTGCTGATTTCTCTTCAAGCTCGGACCACATGATCAACTCAACCTTTAATTTTTCCTTTATTTTTTTTTATTCTTTTTTCTTTTTTTTCCTTTGCCAATATTGCCCCTAGCGCCAGTTACGGTTTTCACTAGGGCCGGCTTCTGCATTCCGTCATCCCCAGTTTCACTCTGAAATTTGAATGAACATACTAAGATCACCGAGGGCTTAGAAATAGGACGAAACAAAGGCTAGGCTCAGCTTATGAAAGAAAAGGTATTAAGGCTCAAAAATTTTCAAATATGGAAATAGGTCGACCGGACTTACAGTCATAATGAATTTAACACCCTTTCCCCAAATTGTATTCTTTGCATCTCTTTTCACACTTGGCTTTCATTTGCCATTTTTCTTTGCTTTTTTTTTTATTTTCTTTATTTTTTTTTCTCAACTGGCCTTGCCCCAATTTGTTTTGCCCCAGTGTAAGACTGTAAGTCCGGTTTAGGTTTATCAAAGAAACAAACCGGCTCAACTTGGCTAGACTAGGGATTAAAATTTTGAAGGGAATAAAGAAGGATGGCCTCGGATCATTTCCTAGTAATGTTTAATCAAGGAAAATACCTTTTTACTACATCAGAGTTAATTGGCTCAGGAAAATCTGTCCCATCCATCTCTGTCAAGATGAGTGCACCCCCTGACAGGACCTTCTTGACAATATACGGCCCCTCCCAATTGGGCTTGAACTTACCACAAGGATCTTCCAAAAATGGTAATATTTTTTTTAGCACCAAGTTTCCTTCCTGGAAAGTTCTGGGCCTCACTTTCTTATTGTAGGCCTGGGCCATTCTCCTCTGGTACAATTGGCTGTGACAAAGCGCTTTCAAACGCTTCTCTTCTATTAGGTTGTGTTGATCACTTCTTGACTGTATCCATTCAGCTTCTTCCAATTTAGCTTCTATGAGAACTCTGAGTGATGGGATTTCTACTTCCACTGGCAAGATTGCTTCCATTCCATAGACTAGGGAATACGGGGTTGCCCCAGTCGAAGTCCGGATTGAGGTTTTGTAGGCATGTAGAGCAAGTGGCAGTATTTCATGCCAATCCTTGTAGCTCACTACAATCTTTTGAATGATTTTCTTTATGTTCTTGTTTGCTACTTCCACTGCCCCATTCATCTTTGGCTTGTATGGAGTGGACTTGTGGTGGGTGATCTGAAACTGCTCACACATTTTCTTCATGTCATTGTTCTTAATATTTGAAGCGTTGTCCGATACTATGGCACTTGGCAGTCCATAGCGACAAATAATATTGTGCTTCAAAAATTTAATAACATGGTTGCTTGTCATATTTGCATATGAGGCCGCTTCTACCCACTTAGTGAAATAATCAATTGCCACCAGGATGAATCTGTGCCCGTTTGATGCCTTAGGGGAAATCATGCCAATGACGTCTATGCCCCACATAGAGAAAGGCCCGATGTCATGTTGTGCAATTCACTTGGGGGTGCATGCTTATTATCTGCATATATCTGACATTGGTGACACCTCCTGACATGTATACAGCAATCATGCTCCATGGTCAACTAGTAGTATCCCAACCGCAGGATCTTCTTTGCCAGCATGTGTCCGTTCATATGGGATCCGCAAACTCCTCCATGTACAGTCTCAATCACCCTTTCCGACTCAGCCTTAGCAACACATCTGAGTAGAACATCGTTGTGTGATCTCTTGTACAAGTGTCTGCCACTTAGCAGGAACTTACCAGCCAATCTCTGTATTGTCCTTTTCTCAGTAGAAGTGGCATTTTCTGGCAAACTCCGATTGTTCAAGAAAATTTTGATGTCTTGAAACCATGGTGCTTCCTCTTCGGGTGCTCCCTCTAGAACGAGGCAATAAGCCGGCTCATCCTTGACCTCAATTTCCAATGGTTTGATTTTTACCCCTTTTGGCATGCTGACCATTGAAGCCAATGTTGCTAGCGCATCCGTGAACTGATTCTTGGCCCTTGACATATAGTTAAAGGAAATTCGAGTAAAATTTTTGCTTATTTCTTCCAAATACTGGTGATAGGGGATCAATTTGTGATCCTTGGTTTTCTATTCACTAGTTGTTTGAAAGATGATAAGACTCGAATCTACGTATACGTCAAGTTTCTCCATTTCATGATCTATGGCGGCTTGCAACCCAATTATACATGCTTCGTATTCTGCGATATTATTGGTGCGCTGGAATCTCAGCTTCACTGCAATCGGTATGTGTGAACCATCTGGTTTGACCAAGACTGCCTTTATTCCATTTCCATTCATGTTGGCAGCCCCATCGAAGAACATCTGCCAAGAACTTTCACTTTCTTCCTCTTCAGTAAACAGAATTGCCTCATCAGGAAAGTTGGTCTTCAACGGTTGGTATTCTGGCAAAGGATGTGCAGCCAGGTGATCAGCTATGGCTTGACCCTTAATCGCCTTCTGAGTGATGTACGTGAGGTCAAACTCGGAAAGTAACAATTGCCACTTTGTCGTCCTGCCAGTCAGTGCCGGTTTCTCAAATAAATACTTCAACGGGTCCATCCGGGATATCAATAATGTGGAGTGACTAAGGAAGTAATGCCTTAGCCTCTGAGTTGCCCACACTAGAGCACAACAAGTCTTTTCCAATGGTGAGTACTTGGCTTCATATTTTGTGAATTTTTTACTCAGATAGTAAATTGCCCTTTCTTTTCTACCAATCTCATCATGCTGCCCCAAGACACATCCCATCGATGTTTCCAACACTGACAAGTACAGGATTAGTGGTCTTCCTGGAGTTGGTGGCACTAGCACAGGTGGGTTCAGTAAATACTCCTTGATTGTGTCAAAGGCTTCCTGGCAATCCTCATTCCAGACCGTCGGGTTATTCTTCCTCAAAAGTTTGAAAATTGGTTCACAGATAGCCGTGAGCTGTGCTATGAACCGGCTTATGTATTGAATTCTTCCAAGAAAGCCCCTGACCTCCTTCTTAGTTCTGGGTGATGGCATTTCAATTATGGCCTTGGCTTTAGCCGGGTCAATTTCAATTCCTTTTCTGCTTAATATAAATCCCAGCAACTTCCCTGATGTAGCCCCAAAGACGCATTTAGCCGGGTTAAGCCGTAGACTGTACTTCCTGAGTCGATCAAATACTTTCTTCAGGTTGATCAAGTGGTCCTCCTCTTTGCACGATTTGGCAATCATATCGTCCACGTAGACCTCCATCTCCTTATGGATCATATCATGGAATAGTGCAGTCATGGTCAGCTGGTATGTTGCCCCAGCGTTCTTAATCCCAAACAGCATGACTGTATAATGGAAGGTGCCCCAAGGTGTGATGAACGCTGTTTTCTCTTGATCTTCCTTAGCCATTTTGATCTGATTGTATCCCGAGAAACCATCCATGAACGAAAATAGGCTATGTACCGCAGTATTATCGACCAGAATGTCGATGTGTGGAAGCGGAAAATCATCCTTTGGGCTTGCCTTGTTCAGATCTCTGTAGTCTATGCACATTCTGACTTTCCCGTCCTTCTTTGGTACCAGCACTATGTTTGCGAGCCACTCAGGGTACGTAGAGACTGCCAAAAATCCGGCTTAAAATTGCTTGACCACTTCGTCCTTGACTTTTAAGGTCCATTCAGGCTTCAATCTTCTCAACTTCTGCTTGATTGGCTTAACCCTTAGCAAAATTGGTAACTTGTGCACCACCATGTCAGTGTCCAACCCCGGCATGTCCCGATATGACCAAGCAAACACATCCATGTAATCTGCCAAAAACCGTGACATTTCATTTTGTTGCACATTAGACAGGCATGCCCCGATTTTCACTATTTTTGGGTCATCTTCGGTCCCAAGATTTATTGCAATGGTCTCCTCAATATTAGGTTGGACCTCCTTTTCATGACGTTCCAATTGATATTCAATTTCTTTTGGAATGTCTTCTTCTTCGACCTCGGTCTCTTCTTCGATCCCCATGAGGTCAAAGTCGAGCTCGAAGTCGAAGTCATATTCAACCTGGTCCAATTCGGTTTGCTTATATGGTTCATAAGTGGTTTGGACCTTTTTGAAAAATTTAAATTTTCTAGAAAAAATAGAAAAATCTTTTTGGTTTTTTTGTGAGCCTTCTAAATATAATTCCCCTGAAGACGAAGGCTTATTAGGACCTTCAGGGAAATGGCATTCCACTATTAGAGTTTTTTTTGGAAGCCGCGTCAGTTTGCCAAACAAATGCTGCTTGAAAGGTAAGGGGAGTTTCCTCCCAATTGTTCAATACAAAATTTTTGGGAGCAGGGGAAATAGGGAAAGCCTGCTCCTCAAACCCAGAATCCGATGCCATCATCACCGGGTGGGTACTACTCTTTTCTGTCACAGGGCCCAGTCCAGACATAACCTCATCCGGAATCTTCACTGCTGCCCAGTCAATGAATGGCAGGTCCTGATTAGCTCCTGTCTTATCGCCCTCAATCATGGCGAAGAAAGCCCCAACATCTTCAGAGAAGTCTATCCGCTGCTCTGGTTGTGGCCCAGGCCCGTCTACCATTTCAACTGTAGGAGATGGGTTATAGGTTTGCAGGGTCGGAACAGAGGGCCTTTGGTAAGGATTGATATTGCAGTATGGAGGCTTGGATTGGTTCATTGGGGGAGACAGTTGGATGATGCAAGAGGGTTTTGGAAAACTTTCCCTTAAATGAGGGAATTTTCCTTTGCTTCTTTTCTCTCCTTCTTCATGCCTCATCCTCCTCCAACCTCGGGGTTTAAACCCCAGTCCCACTTTAGGAACCAGTTTCTTGGCCCTGATTGGCTCCACCATTCCCTGCAAATTTATTCCTAGGCCTTTCCTCAGGTGAATGTGGTATTTTTCCATCACTTTCTTCACCATTTCTTCAGCAGTAGTCCCCTTCTTTTCTTTTTTCTCACACCCCCCAGGTATGAAATTGACCATTTCAAATTGAAACGAGTGAAATGCAATCTTGTCAATAGTTAAGTCCACATTTATTAAGGGTACATCAGGTGACACAATGGGAGGCACCAAATTCTCAGCTAGGACTGTTATCACCCTTTGCCCTCTTATGTATTTCACCCTTTGGTGGAGCGTGGATGGTATTACCCTAGCCGAGTGTATCCATGGACTTCCTAGGAGCAGATTGAATGCTGCTGGAATATCCATCACTTCAAATGTGATGTTGAAAATATTCGGTCCGATTGTGACCGGCAGTTCAATCTCCCCTAGGGAGTGTGTCTTAGAGCTATCGAAAGCCCTCACTATCCTCCCATTCTACTTAATCTTTGACTGATCCAGACCAAGCTTGACAAAAGTGACTAACGGGCAGACGTTTAACGCCGACCCGTTGTCAATTAAAACCCGTGCAATCATGCTACCCTTACAAAGCACTGTGATATGCAAAGGGTCAACATGATAACACCCACCTGGGCTTATCTCACCTTCAGAGAAGCTTATTACATTATGTAACAAGATTTGACCAACCATTTTGCCTAGCTGGTCTGGATCGATTGTCTGGGATACGTGTGCACTCTGAAGCACCCTTAACAATGCATCCTTGTGCTTTTCAGAATTTAGCAAAAGGCCCAGTATTGAAATCTGGGCCGGGACCTTGTTCAGCTGATCCATAAGATTGAATTCACTTTTCTTTATTATTTTTATGAGGTCTGATGCCTCATTTTCTGCACCCTAGGGGGTGTCTTCTCCTATTTTTGTTTTTCCTTTTTGTTTTCTTTTTTCTTCTGTTTCTTTTTTTTCTCTTTCCACCTCTGTTTCTTTTTCCTTCTCTTCAACCCCTGCACATCTCCCCGACCTCGTCACGAGGTTCACCTCCTCCTGGTTCTGGTCCCTGACCACTGAAACTGTCGCCGTGACCCTCTCGCTGTAATTCCATGGTACAGCTGCCTCAGAATAGGCTAGTCTAGGGACGTTTACTACCAACGGCTGGAGTTTGGACTAGGATGTATGGGCCGGTCTAGGGATACTATATGAAGCAAGGATGTTTACAACCATGGGTTGGAGTTTGGACCCATATGTGGTTGGTGGAACTGAAGAGGTGAAGGATGTGGTAGTGGGGTCGAGGTTGACGACCAATGGAGCCTTTGATGGCTTGGCTAGAGTATAGGTGGGTGGACTGCAATTGAAGACCAGAGGAGGCCTTGCAATATTTATCTGGGCCATAAGAGAGGAGACCCGGTTCAAAGAGGAGCTAATGTCCTCAGCAGCATGATTGTTTTTTTGGGAGACCATATTGACCTCCTCTTCTTCCTTCTCTTGAAAAAAATGGACCTTGATCGTGGTCCCTACGGGAGCTATAAGTTGAGATGGGTCAAAGGCCCTTCTCTTGGTGGATATGGCAGTGATAGAGTTGGATGGGCCTGCCCCATTGTGGTAAGGCAGAGGGTTTTGCCCAATATCATTTCCCAACGGGGCAGGTGCAGTAGTATTGAAAACCAGGGCCTTTTGGTCCAACAGGTCCTGGACCGCATGCTTTAGCATCCAGCAAGTGTCAGTAGAGTGCCCTGGTGCACCCATGTGATAGTCACAAGTGATGGCTGGATCAAAATTCCTCCCCTTCGGGGCATTTGGGTTAGGCTCCTTCAGGGTCACATACTCCCCTTTCAGCAGTGTGGGTAACAGTTGGGAGAGAGACACAGGAAGGGGAGTAAAGTCTCTGTTCCTCCTTGCCACCATCCAGGCCTCCAGCTCCTCCTTAGTAAAGGCCCTCCTCTGGTTTGCGGGCACAGAAGGGGAGAAATTGACATTGTGCGGGGTCTGGTACAACTGCTGGGCTAGCTGGGCCTGCTGGGCTTGTTGAGGTACGGATATGTTGCATGGAGTGGTTTCTTGGCGGGAGGAGCTTGTACCAGGTTCACTTCCCTTTCTTTTCTGGCTCCGTTCTTTTTGAACCCAGTCCCCTTTTTCTGTGCTAGGGAAGCAGCGGAATCAGACTGCCCAGTCAAAGTAGAATAGTCAATAAGCCTTCCTGACTTGACCCCCTCCTCGATCCGGTCTGCCACCTGGACCAGGGCTGCAAAATTGGTAGTGATCTGCCCCACCAAATGGTTGTAGAAGGGCTACCCCAGTGTGCCCATAAATGTTGAGATCATTTCAGGCTCCAGCACAGGCGGCCTGACCTGGGAGGCGACCTCTCTCCACCTCTTAGCGTACTGCCTTACAGACTCATCGTTCCCCTTACTCATCCTCATCATGTCGTACCGGTCTGGCACGATCTCAGAGTTAAACTTATATTGGTCCAGGAAGGCATCTGCCAAATCCTTCCATCTTCTGATCCTTCCGTGGTCCACCGTGGCAAACCACCTCAAAACTGACCCTGTCAAACTCCTTTGAAAGAGTTGGATCAGTATGCCGTCATCCCGGCCAAACTGGCACAAAGCCCCGCAGTACAATTTCAAATGGCTCAATGGGCAGCCTGTGCCATCAAATTTATCAAAGTCTGGGCACTTGAACTTGGCCGGTAGACATACGTCAGGGTACATGCACAGGTCGTCGAAGGTGGTACCTCCATAGCTGTTTCCCCCCTTCACCTCCTTCAGTTCTTCCTGGATCTTCTCTATCTTGTGCAGGAGTTTCCTTTCCATCTCCTCCCTGGCTTTTTCCTTCTCTATTTCTTTTTCAGATTCTCCAGTGTTTTCCCTGATCAGGATAGGCTCAGGAACCGGTTCAGAAATGGGCTTAGGCATGGGTTGAACCGGAGGCGGAATGTAAGCTTGAGGTGGTGGTGCCTGATTGGAAGTCGATGCTTGATTTTGGGCCTGGGCTTGTTGGGCCTGAGCCGCCAGTAAGTCCCCCAGTATTTTGGCCAGACTCGCCACTTGCTCTTGCAGCTGAGCAAAGTCTTGAGCGGGTACAGTGGCCTGAGCTTGGTCCTCTTCAGTATTCATGGCTCGGGCTTTGGATCTGGTCACGGGAGCAATGATGGCAAATATGTGTACCTAGGTGAAGAAAAAGCAAAGAAACATGTCAACTTCCATTTAACTTGAGTCACACCCCTATAAATGTAGACAAGTAGGCTAGGTGAACACAAGTCTGGGTTTATTTGCCCCCTTCCTTTTCATTTTTTTTGTTTTTTGTTTTTTTGATTTTGATTGGTTCTCGTGACCAAACAAAGGTTTTTTTTTCATTTTGATTGGTTCTCGTGACCAAACAAAGGTTTTTTTGGAATATTCTGGGGCTTCCAAATGTCCCATAAATTTTTTGATTTTGAATGGTTCTCGTGACCAAACAAAGGTTTTTTGGAATATTCTGAGGCTTCCAAATGTCCTACAAGTTTTTTGACTTTGAATGGTTCTCGTGACCAAACAAAGGTTTTTTGGAATATTCTGAGGCTTCCAAATGTCCTACAAGTTTTTTGACTTTGAATGGTTCTCGTGACCCAACAAAGGTTTTTGGAATATTCTGAGGCTTCCAAATGTCCTACAAGTTTTTTGGTTTTGAATGGTTCTCGCAACCAAACAAAGGTTTTTGGAAAATTCTAAGGCTTCCAAATGTCCTAAAATTTTTTTGGTTTTGAATGGTTCTCGTGACCAAACAAAGGTTTTTGGAATTTTCTGAGGCTTCCAAATGTCCTACAAGTTTTTTGGTTTTGAATGGTTCTCGTGACCAAACAAAGGTTTTTGGAATATTCTGAGGCTTCCAAATGTCCTAAAATTTTTTGGTTTTGAATGGTTCTCGTGATCAAACAAAGGTTTCTGAAATATTCTGAGGCTTCCAAATGTCCTAAAATTTTTTTGATTTTGAATGTTCTCGTGACCAAACAAAGGTTTTTGGAATATTCTGCGGCTTCCAAATGTCCTACAAATTTGTTGGTTTTTGAATGGTTCTCGTGACCAAACAAAGGTTTTTGGAATATTTTGAGGCTTCCAAATGTCCTACAAGTTTTTTGGTTTTGAATGGTTCTCGTAACCAAACAAAGGTTTTTGGAATATTCTGAGGCTTCCAAATGTCCTACAAATTTTTTGGTTTTGATTGATAAAAATAACCAACCAAAGGTTTCTTGGAATATTCTAGGGCTTCCAAGTGTCCCACAAATGTCTTGATTTTATTGATAAAAATAATCTACCAAAGGTTTCTTTTTTTTTTTTTGCTGAATTTTTTCAGTTTTCAAGTTCAAAAGCTTGATTGAAACATGTTTGAGTTGAATTGGTATCAAAAAAATATGACACCTTGGTTCCCTCTCTGATTTTCAAAATTAGGTTAAATCCTAAAAGAATGTTTTATTTTATTTTTTTTATTCTGTATTTTTGGAACATTTTTATGTTATTTTCGGGGTGCCTAGAGATTATCCACAGTGTTTTAGGCATTTTATTCTGAAAATTTGGGCTGAAAAAACCAATTTGTGCATTTTTTGAATGTATCCGGCTTGAAATGTCGGATAAGGCTATGCTTATTGTATCCGGCATAATTAGCCGGATACACGCATAGGCCTTTGTAACCGATAATATATGCCGGATATGAATAAAAGTCTTCTTAACCGACCTGAGTTACCGGTTATTGCTGAAATGACCCTTTTTGACTCATTTTTTCACCAGATTGTATTATTTTCATTCCAACTTGATGTTCACCTTGACTTGGCCTTTAAAACTTGCCCCAAATTGGGCTTTGACCTCATTCTAGATAAAATTCCCAAATTCATGAGGGTACTTGTACCCACCAAAGTTATGCACCAATCCTTGGATTTTGTACACTTGGTTGCCTCTTGCTTGGACTTTGGGTAGGATGACCATTAAATTGAGTTGGAAACTCATCCTATGGGTTACACCAACCTTAGGCTATATACATTTTTGGGAAAAATTTCATCCCAAGCATATGGACACCGTGGCTTTTAATTCATACGAAGATAAAAGAATACATGGCTTTTACCTTGCCACCTTGTGTTACCTTCAATATGGTATTATACCTTGGCCTGTGAAACATGCAAACGGCCTTCCCACATTTACACCCAATTCCCCAAACCCAATTGTGGACTTTTAGCTGAAAACGTGTTTCTCCACCTTCAAGCGTACGGTTTTTGGGTTTTGGCTTAATTGGCAACTTAGAACTCAAGTCTAGTGATGCCCGGAATCGAATCACAGATCCCATTGTCATCACATCATTGACTTAAATTCTAAGGTGAATGTTTTCACTTTCTCTTTCCAAAGTATCGACCTCGGTGTGCCAAGCTACCCACATTCATGGTTCAACTTCCTATAGGTAATGGGTAGGTTGGCAAATAGTTTAAAGTGCTCAAGTGCATTTAAAATTGAGGTACATTCACAACGTCCCAGCCCCTTGCGACTCTTTTTCGTAGCCATGCATAAAATTCCAAGCCAAGGCATATACACTCATCATATTGGAAGCAAAATACAAGCCAAGCAAGGTAGTACAAGCAAACATGCTCATGACCAAAAGTGACGCCCAAAACATGTTATTGTACAAACCAATTAAAACATAGAAAGCATGCTTGAAACCCCAAAAGTGTTACCCAAATTTCCAGATTTTCATGCTTTTTCTCATGCTCAAAGTGTACCATTTCTACCCAAATTGAAGCCTAAAAATTCAGCAACTACTTGACATGGTCCAAAAAGTGTTTCAATTAGGTAAAACATGCTTGAAATCTCCCAAAATATACACTAAATTTCCAGATTTCATGTTCTTTATTTTTATGCTCAAGTGACATTGTTTTATGCCCAAATCCAAGCCTAAAAATACAGCACCTAAATGTATTGCCCAAGAGGTGTTTTGTTCAAGGAAACATGCTTTAAAAAAACCCAAAATTATCCACTGAATTTCCAAATTTTGTATTCTTCATCTTTGGTGCTCAACATGCTTTATTCATACCCAAATCAAAGCCTAGAGATTCAATAACTAAAATATGGCATAAGAAAGGTTTGAATTGGGGAAAACATGCTTGGGAACCCCAAAAATACCCATTGAGTTTACTGAATTTATGCACTTCATTTTCATGCTCAAACATGGCACTAAAACCTCCCAAAACAAGGTAAGAAAATATAACAAGTAGGCATGCACACCAAGATAAGACCATAAACATGATCCTAGGCATAATCCAACAATACACACATGTCTTTATCCATGTAAATTTCAAAGCATCCCCATCAGATTTCAAAATACAACAATATGTACAAATAAAAAAATCAAAATAGCAAGCATTCAAAAATAAATAAAAAGCATGAACAAATACACAAAACGGCTTAAATCCACAAGTCCCCAGCAGAGTCGCCAGT
Organism: Buxus sempervirens; assembly: GCA_947561395.2. Taxonomy (NCBI): domain Eukaryota; kingdom Viridiplantae; phylum Streptophyta; class Magnoliopsida; order Buxales; family Buxaceae; genus Buxus; species Buxus sempervirens. The sequence goes on along the minus strand of OX387182.1, from coordinate 45,964,837 downwards.
TGTGAGACATGGGAAAAATCACTGGGATGATTTCCCCTCCGTCAACACACGGGCTCAACGTAAAAATGGGAGAGTCGGCACCATTCAGAATTTTGGAGGTGTGAATGGACACCAAAAGGTTCAAAAATATGCAAAAATAGCTAAAAGGCAAATTCTAGAGTAAAAATAACTCTACTTGAAAATCAAATCCAAAGATAGGTAAGGGGATTAGATTATGAACGAGGAAAGGTGTTAGGTACCCCCATTCACCCACACAAGGTGGTTGCCAAGTTTTTGTTCATGCAAAAAAAGTAAGAAAGCTTGCTAAAATCATTGAAACAGTGAAAAAGAATTAAGCAAATGTATGATATCTTCACATGAGAAATCCAAATGGATTCCAGATCCTCTTTTATGTCAATATCACTTCTAGAATATCAACAATAAATGGAAATCAAAGCAAAGATTGCACAAAGCCAAGTTGAGACAAATCCAGAAAATTCGGTAAAGGATAATGCCATTTGTCTTGAAATCATTCAAATCCAATTTTAAATTGAATCAAACCAAATCCATTTGAAAGATTATGGTAAATAAGAGACTCATGCAAAATTTCAACTAAATCCGGTTGAAATCCTAGGAGTTATGCCTCCTTTGAAGTTGCTGCTGCAGATGATTAAAAGAAACAAGTGAGCAAGTTTGGAAAGCCATCTAGGAGAATCGGCTCCATATAAATTCATGAAATTTGGTGTGATTGAAGTCTGTATGGCCATATTTCAAATGAAACTAGCCTCATACAAAAATTCATTCGGATGTGCCTTGAGTGGTCCCCCGAACAATCCCCGAAGATCACAGATTTCCCCAGAAAATTGATGATGACCAGTTCTGAGTAAATCTGTTACCAACAACACAAATGGAGTAAAAAAAATTATAAAACCAATTGGATTTGAAAATAGACTCATAAATGAGTGCCCAGAAACAAAAATCACTCGAATCGGACTTAAAACGAACACATGGCGCTCAGTCGAAGTGACAAGTTCTGTATTCAGATCAGAACTGACCTATCAACTTCGACAGAGAGGTATCAAACATACACTTGATAGAAATTAATGACATTTGGTAGGCATAAACTAGACAGCCTCAGCTTTCCCATGGTTCTAGAATCACTCTAAAATTCATCCGGACGATGAAGTTATGAGTGTCCGACGTCGGGGTACAGTTGCTGTCAAGTTAAGCCATTTTTGAAGAAAACCAACTCCAAATAGTGATAAAGTGTGTGTGATCCATGCAAGATTAATCAAAATCCTTTGAAAATCATTTGAAAACATTCCAGAATTGCTTAGGGCTATTTATTTTAGATTTATCACAATAAATGCAATAAATCCGAAATATGAGCCTATCCCGCCAAAATCGTGTGCTTTGTATGTGTAAGTGAAAAAATCATTCCAACAATATAACAAAGATAGCATGCATTCATATCAATCAAAATAGGGTTCTAAAAACAACCTAGGGTTCCATTCCATTATCGTTTCCCTTAGTTCTCTCTCCCCGTTAAACATGGTTCTTCAAGATAATCTTGGGATACTTTTAATATGAAAGGGTTTTCATAGAATCACAAGGCTTATAGCATACATTTAGATCAATAAAAAAAGATCTAGAACACCCTAGGGTTCCATTCCATTATCGTTTTCCTTAGTTCTCTCTCCCCGTTAAACACGGTTCTTCAATATAATCTTGGGGTACTTTGAATATGAAACGGTCTTCAAAGATTCAAAAGGCTTATTCAAAAGAGGTTCTAGCACTAGGATCAATCCCCAGTCTCGTTTCTCCTAGATCTCGCCTTCACGTTTTACAGCTAGGGGGAGTCTTGAGATACTTTGAGCCGGGGAAGGGTTTTCATACACACATCAAGGCCTTATTCTACAGAAAGGTAGAAGGAGAGATCTAGATCTAGAAATGTAAAAACAAAAATTAAAAAGAGGTTTGAGGCTTACCTGGGTTCTGGAAGCACTTCTGCAGCGGTTTCCCTCTTCACTCGGAGCTCTTCTTGACAAAAGTTCTTGACAAGAGTTGTTGGCAAGAGAGTTAATGGCCATTTGGTTAAGGAGGAGCCTCCTATTTATAGGCAAAGGCTAGGGTTAGGGTTGGTGAGATGGTAGACACAACATAAGGTCCATAGCCCACCAACCTTAACCCTAAGGCTATTTCCGAGATTTCCACTCATTTAATGAGGGATATGATGGTAAAAGGTGAAAGCTCTCGGAAAACCCTAATTTTGAGCAAAACTAATGTATCCGACATGTCAGGTCGGATACACTAGCGCCTATGTGTATCCGGCATATGTTGCCGGATACATTGAGGGCTACTTGTATCCGGCATTTTCCATTGGATACGCAGATATGCTTGTATCTGACCTGAGTTGTCGCATACAAGGAAAAAACTCATTTTCTCAAAATTTGTGCTGGTCTCCAAGGAGATAGTGATTTTTACTGATTATTGATCATTTTTATTGTGCAATTTGGGGTGTCTACAGGTTGGTCCTTTTCTCCAATCAAATCAAACCTTTGTGGGACACTTGGAAGCCCTAGAATATCCATAAAACCTTTGGATGGTCTTTTTCGTACCAATCAATTGAACCTTTGTGGGATACTTGGAAGCCTTAAAATATTCCAAAAAAACCTTTGGTTGGTTTTCTTTGTACCAATCAATTGAATTTTCATGGACACTTGGAAGCCCTAGAATATTCCAAAAAAACCTTTGGTTGGTCTTTTTCGTACCAATCAATTGAATTTTCGTGGGACACTTGAAAGCCCTAGAATACTCCAAAAAATAAAAACCTTTGGTTGGTCTTTTTCGTACCGATCAACTCAAACCTTTGTGGGACACTTGGAAGCCCTAGAATATTCCATAAAACCTTTGATTGGTCTTTTTCGTACTAATTAACTCAAACCTTTGTGGGACACTTGGAAGCCCAAGAATATTCCATAAAACCTTTGATTGGTTTTTTTCGTACCAATCAAATCAAACCTTTGTTAGACAATTGGAAGCCCTAGAATATTCCATAAAACCTTTGATTGGTCTTTTTCGTACCAATCAATTGAATTTTCGTGGAAACTTGGAAGCCCTAGAATATTCCAAAAAAACCTTTGGTTGGTCTTTTTCGTACCAATCAATTGAATTTTCGTGGGACACTTGAAAGCCCTAGAATATTCCAAAAAAACCTTTGGTTGGTCTTTTTTGTACCAATCAACTCAAACCTTTGTGGGACACTTGGAAGCCCTAGAATATTCCATAAAACCTTTGGTTGGTCTTTTTCATACCAATCAATTGAATTTTGTGAGACCTTTGGAAGCCCTAAAATATTCCAACAATTTGAAAAAAAAAAAAAAACCTGTGTTCACCTACCTCACATATCTATATTTATGGGTGTATGAAATAAGCTATAAGTTGGAGCTGACATGTTTCTTTGTTTTTCCTTCTCCAGGTACACATACTTGCAACCATTGCTACCGTAACCAGATCAAAAGCCCACCATGAATCCGGAAGAGAATCAAGCCACCGTCCTTGCTCAGGATTTTGCTCAACTGCAAGAGCAAGTGGCCGGATTGGCCAAAATGCTAGGAGACTTACTGGTGGCTCAGGCCCAAGCCCAAAACCAAGCCTCTACTTCCCATCAAGCACCGCCACCTCAAACCTACGTTCCACCTCCAACTCAACCCATACTTGAGCCCATTTCTGAACCTGTCCCTAAACCTATTTTGATCAAGGAAAATACTGTGGAATATGAGAAAGAGATAGAAAAGGAAAGAGCAAGGGAGGAGATGGAAAGGAAACTGCCACACAAGATAGAGAGGATCCAAGAAGAACTCAAAGAGGTGAAGGGGAGAAACAGTTATGGAGGTACCACCTTCGATGATCTGTGCATATACCCAAATGTATGCCTATCGGCAAAATTCAAATGCCCGGACTTTGACAAAGATGATGGCACGGGCTGCCCAATGAGCCATCTGAAGTTATACTGCGGGGCTTTGTGCCAGTTTGGCCGGGATGATGGTACACTGATCCAACTTTTCCAGAGAAGTTTGACAGGATCGGCTTTAGGGTGGTTTGCCACGGTGGACCATGGAAGGATCAGAAGGTGGAAGGACTTGGCCGACACTTTTCTGGACCAGTATAAGTTCAACTTGGAGATCGTGCCAGACCGGTATAATATGATGAGGATGAGCAAGGGAAAAGAGGAATCAGTAAGGCAATATGCTAAAAGGTGGAGAGAGGCTGCCTCGCAAGTCAGGCCGCCTATGTTGGAGCCTGAGATGATCTCAACGTTCGTAAGTACATTGGGGCAGCCCTTCTACAATCATCTGGTGGGTCAGATTACCACCAATTTTGCAGCCTTGGTACAGGTGGTTGACCGGATCGAGGAAGGGGTCAGGTCAGGAAAACTCATTGATTACTCTGCTTTGACCGGACAATCAGATTCCTCCACTTCCCTGGCACAAAATAAAGGGAATGGGTTTAAGAAGAATGGAGTGAGAAAAGAAGGAGAAGTAAACCTGGTACAGGCTCCTCCTCCCAAGAAACCGCTCCACGTCAATATTTTTGCACCCCAGCAAGCCCAGCAATCATATCAGACCCTGCTCAACATCAATTTCTCCCCCTCCGTGCCTGCAAACCAGAGGAGGGCCTTCACTAAGGAAGAGAAGGATGCCTAGATGGCAGCAAGGAGCAGAGTTTTTACCCCTCTTCCCGTGTCTCTTTCCCAACTGTTACCAACCCTGTTGAAAGGGGAGTATGTAACCTTGAAGGAGCCTAACCCGAATGCATCGAAGGGAAGGAATTTTGATCCAACAGTCACTTGTGACTTCCACATGGGTGCACCAGGGTACTCTACGGACAGCTGTTGGATTCTGAAGCACGCGGTTCAGGATCTATTGGACCAGAAGGCCCTGTTTTTCAATACTACTGCGCTTGCCCCGTCGGGTAGCGATATTGGACAGAACCCCCTGCCTTATCACAATGGGGCAGGCCCGTCCAACTCAATCACAGCCATATCCTCCATGAGTAGGGCCTTTAACCCATCTCAATTGATAGCTCCCATGGGGAACTCGGTTAAGGTTCAATTTTTCCAAGAAAAAGAGGAGGATAAAGTCAATATCATCTCCAAGAAGAATGATTGAACCTATACTGATCAGGGATGAGACTGTTGAATCAGACAAAGAAAAGGAAAAGGAAAGGATGAGGGAAGAAATGGAAAAGAAATTCATGGACAGACTGGAAATGATCCAAGACGAACTGAGAGAGGTAAAAGGGGTGTGTGCTCGCGTCGGGAATGCCACACGGGAAAGTTTGGAGTCGCCACCACCTGACGGGGTGCAGGCGGACACCTGGGTGCCTAAGTTAGTCTATTTTGGCCTTTGGTCTACGGCTTGAGATTCTAAGTCGAGGTCTCGGTTGTGGTCTGGGGAAGTCCATAGACTCCCCAGTCCACCCCATCGGATGACGGGTCCCGTGGGTTCCCTGGTTTGAGTCAGTTTGCTTTGGTCTCTCACCCGATTCCTTATCCGATACACAAATTGGTTAAGTCTATCGGGACCACCAGAGTGGTGTGGGTCCTTTTAATTGATTTTATCTTGCTTGATTTAGGTGATCTGAGTCTGATTGGGCGGGCCCTGTTTGAAGGCCCACGGTGTCCTTGGTGGACTTGGTTAAGCCCACATGTCCCATGTGGGCCTCTGTCTAAGCCTAAAAGGCCCTTTGGGTCTAGTTTTAGTGAATTAATTTTACTTAATTTGTTCAAATTGGAGGCTTATGGGATTTTCATACAATAAGCGGGCCTGCATTGATTGGCGGGCCCCTAGGTGGGCCCATGATGGTTGCCAAGATGTTTTATAGTTTATCTTGTTTAACTTTGCCAAAGTGTGCTGGATATTGGGCTTGGGGCCCGTAATCCAACTTTGGGCTTGAAAGCCCGATTCTTTGAAGTCTAGGGTTTGCACCCCAACTTGATTAGTGGGCTTTGGCAGGCCCGATAGGCCCTAACCCTGGGTCTCGGCCAAACCACGCAGTTTAAACATTATTCCACAAAAGGGGTTCGGGTGTGCCGCATTGGGTTTGGCCCACTCGGTTTGGTTAATTTATTTATCTTGCTTGTTTACATGCAAACGGATTCATTGGGCTGGGTGGGCCCCGTTGGAAGGCCCACGGGCATTCTGAGTTGGACCGGCAGTCCATGTCCGAAGTTGGGTTTCCGGGCAACCCGGAAACCTTGTTGGTTTAGTTGGTTTTGCTAAAAAAAGACATGAAAATTCGGCAAGGGACACCAAAATTATGAAAACTACATTTTTATCATGTATCCGGCCTTAGTTGCCGGATACACACAACCCATAGGTGATCCGGCCTGAGTTGCCGGATCACCCTGAAATGGTCTTTTTTGGAGCTTTGCCCATTGGGGTTGTTTCTAGGGGTTCCTAGGGGTCTTCTACAAGTCATGTGGGCCCCTGGGAGGGCCCACAGTGGTTCAGGTTTGGGATGCAACCCCCTTTTGGTGTTCTTTTGGGATTTCTCCACAAAGGCATTGAGGCACTGGGGGGCATGGGGGATTGCTACTGTCCCAGGGGTGTCGTGGGCATGCTGCCTACCCACCTGGAATCCAATAGAACATGCTACCATACAAAGGAACAGCAGCCATATGTGGGGTCTTAAGCATGACCAAAAAGGGTAACAAAATATGGAAATTGGTAGGGGGGTAGCCTTCATGCATGGCTCTATGGATTGGGTTAAGAGAGGGTGTAGGGAGGCTTATAAAGGTGCTGGAGCAGCAACTTCTGGAAGGGTTTGGGAGTGGGGCAGTAGCTGAAAGCATCAAGCAATGATCGGCATGCTATCAAAGAAGAAAACAAAAAAAAAACGCATGCATAAAGCATGGTCCAGGGACTGACTCTTGGTGGCTAACAATAGTGGCTAGCATGCAAGGAAGACCTGATTAAGCATGTAAAAACAGCAAGGAAAAAGTGCCCATACGACCCTAGCATGCATGCCACTACACATGTAAGAGAAAACAAAAAAAAAACAGCAAAGTGAAAAGCATCCTCACGAAACAGCAACCCTGTGCATGTGGGTAGGTGACGTAGAGACGGTCTACCATGCGTCATCCATGATTTCCGGCAGGGCCTAAACCCAAGCTTCACGCTCGACACCATGGCCTTTAGAGAAAGGTGAGATGAAATTTGGGAGGAACCTGCTCCTCTCTACTGAAACACCAAGGGTCTCATAACAGCAATCTTGTTGGCCTCAAATGGAGCGGCCAAGTTTCCCATCTTTCCGTGGGTTGTGCATGGGGTCTCTCCCACCTTCCCCATGTTACCAAAGAAACAACAACAAAAATGCATGCAAAACAAAAACCAAAGCGGGTTCATGCAAGGGGAGATGACCAATGTAGCAAACACCTTAGAAAAATCTGAATTTAATGTATGATGGATAAAATATGATGAGGAACCTTACCTGAGGGTTCTTGTGCTTTGGAGTAGGGTGGAGACACCCTTTTTGAAGCCGGGCAGCAGCTGGAGCTTGCCTCTCCTTGCACCAACAGCAACTACCCACCTTCTTGTTGTAGTAAATATGGAGAGGGAGAAGGGGAAGGATGGTAAGAGTGGTTTCGGATGGTGTGGAGAGGTGGTGGAAGGCAAATGGGGTTGGAAGAAGCAAAGTTCGGAGGGGAGCAAGTGAGAGAAGAGAGCTAAAGGACAGCAAAAAACCACCAGCCCACGGAAATGAGCTGCTATTTGCCTTTTATAGGCAAACTTAACGTATCCGGAAACTCAGACCGGATACACTAAGCCTCCTTCATATCCGGCATATATAGCCGGTCACACAGGTGCTTCTTTGTATCCGGCATGGAATGCCGGATACAAAACATAATCATCCGAAAATTAAATGCCGCCGCAAATTTGTCGGGCGATCGGCGCGAATCTTGTGCGAAAATCTTTTTGTATCCGGCATTTGATGCCGGTTATACACAAACCTATGTGTATCCGATACATTTGACCGGATACAAATCAAAAAATTACGGATTTGCCCCTCGACTTGACCGATTCGACCGATTTAACACTTTTGGATATCTACGGATTGGTCCTTGCGAATTTTGGATATTTAAGATTTAGTCCCTGAGATATTTTGCTGCGTTGGTTGCCACATGGGTAGTTCCTGCGCCACGTGTGCAGTTTCCGGTTTTGCTACTCGGAAACTTCGACAGCTCATATCTCCTTCATCCAAACTCCGATTTGAGCAAACTCAATTGCATTAGACTAGTATCAGAGCCCTCTACTCAATGACATAGGGCTAAGCACTTGGCACGGGGTTCGAGGAAAAGTCAACTTTCGGCTCTCCTTCAAGTTTGACTGGCCCACAGAACCTTCGTCCGGACTCCGATTCCAGCAAGCTCAGTTGCGTTGGACTCATGTCGGGATTCTCTATCCATTGGGAGAAAGCAAAGTTGCCAATTTTTACTTGATTAAAAGGTCAAATTTCCACCCCTTAGGGTTTGACTTTTTAGCCGGGTTTTGCATTTCCGGCTCTTATGGGAGCGCAAAAATGAGGTGCTTACAGCTACCCCTCTTTGCCGGAGTCACCTTGCGGATGAACGGCAAAGAGAAAAAGAATCTCGTTTTTGCGCCTGGCATTTTTGTCGACATGGTCGACGAGCTTAGTCCTTTGAAGTTTTCGTTTTGAAAGGGAAGTGGCCAATGATGTGGCGTCACTTCCTGGCTTCAGAGTTTCCTTACCCTTTTCTTTTTGGGTTTTTGTAGGGCAACTCTTCAGCATTTAATTTAAGTTTGAAAGGGATTAGATTGGACTTGAGCTCGCCAACCTGTTTCGGCGTTGATGCCAGACACTTGACAATATTCTTTTCTTCTTGTTTGTTTCATTAAAGGTTTTAGGTGACTTCAGACTTCTGACTCTTTTTGTGTTTTTTACTTGAAGCTTTTAATAGTTTTTTTTAGGGGTTTGATGGCCAAGGGTTGGGTTAGGATGCGGGATGGCTGGAGAAAGGAGGAAAGAGCGGAGGAGGAGCTGCTGTTGGTGAGGAGTTGCTTCCCGCGCTGTCTAGTGCCTCAAGGGAGCTCACACACCTGCTCTACTCTATTTACAAAAGTGTGAAATCAAAAATTACAAAAATGGGCCATCTTGCCTGATGATATCTTCATTTATGCTCATTCTTCTTCATGTCTTGCCATTCCTTCTTCTGCAGCGCTTTCTGGTTGGCTTTCCCTCTTGTAGAGGCTCCCTAGCTTTGAGTGACTGTTGCTGGGGATTGGGCAGGAATCTTTTCCTTATTCCCTCTTCTTTCAGGTCGAGCCTTGTTTCTAACAAGCGTGGGAGTTCCCTGGGGAATGATGCTCCACTGGGGATAAGTGGGGATTCCTCATGCTGTCTTTATAAACCCTTTTACCTCTGCTCTGGTGTGAGTTCCTTATGCTTGCCTGTGCTCTCGTTGAGCGCGAGAGACTCCACCAGGGATTGATGCGAGCTTGTTTTGTCCTCTTTCCGCTTTTCTTCGCAAAGCCGGCCTCTTCAGACTGGGCAAGGCTTGAGAAGTCTACATCATCAGGCATCACTAGGGATGTAAGGGTGTCATCCCTTGTTTGCTAAAGGCCTTCCACTGGGGATTTTGGAGGTTATTATTCTCCGTTTACTGAAGGAACTCCGCTAGGGATTTTAGAGAAGATGTCCATCATTCCCCTTCCGATGTACCTGTGAAGGTAGGACAAGACAACATGTTAGTTGTGGAATAGCTGGAGAATGCAAAACATTTCTCTTATTCTCTTTTTGCTTCGAGCCTTTTGCCCATTGCAGCTGGAAGCGGCCTTTGCCAAGGTTCAGAGTTTATCAACTCAGGTTAGTAGCCCAATGTGGAGCTCAAAACAGTTAAGCAGAACAATTATAGAGAAAACAGGTGTGTCAGTGTGTGCCTGTGTTTGCAATATCAAAGAAATTTTCCAAGGTCAGATGAGACTTGGAGTGCTTGGTATTTTCAGTAGCATTGTCATCACAGGCCATTATGAAGTCTTTAACTCAGGCGGAACCTGCCGGTCTGAATCACTCAGATCTATGTATCTTCCTCATTTTACTATCTGCCACTGTCACTGCTCTCCTCTGTATCTTGCTCTGCTCAAGCCAGATGTGACCAGTTCTCTCTTCTCTTTGTTTGTTTGTTTGTTTTTTTCTTTTTTGACTAACCACGCAACGCCCTTTTTTCAGGTTTTCGCTGTGTCCATCCTTTCTAGGAAACTCTGAATTCCGTCATTGCTGATGAACGCAGACCTAACTGTTTGCCCTGATCATTCCTTTTGGGATCTGAGAGGTCTTAGAGATAGGACGAAATGTAGGCTTGATCTCGATTATGAAAGAAATGATAGATGGCTCAAAAAAGCTTAATTATTTGGGTTTGCAAAGTGTGCTACTTTTATTGTTGGTGGGACTTACATCCTGGCTTATTTGTATTTCTATATTTTTGGCGGGGCAAACATTTCCCCACTTTCTTTGTTTCTTTTCTTTTTTCTTTCTTTCTTTTTTTTCTTGTTGCATTTTTTCTTCTTTTTGAGGTTTTTCTTGGCAAGAATGCCCAGTTTCTTTTTGCTTTGCGAGGGATGCCCCGTTTGGTGTGTAGAACACTTGCACTAGGCTGAAAGAATTTTAAGGCTCAAAATTGTCTAACTAGGGGAGAATTTAAGGTATTTGGAAGGATTTACAGTCTAAAGGAGAGTCAAGGATGGCCTCTCTTCATTTCCCAATCAAAATGATCTTAAGCATAGTATAGTTTGACTGCGTCTGCATTTATCGGCTCAGGGAAGATTGCCCCGTCCATTTCTTGTAGGATGAGTGCTCCTCTGGATAGAACCTTGTGGACTACGAATGACCCTTCGTAGTTCGGCTTGAATTTCCCTCTGTTGTCCTCTTGATGGGGAAAAATTTTCTTCAATACTAAGTCTCCCACTTTAAAATGTCGTGGCTTCACTTTCTTGTTGTAGGCTCGCGCCACTCTCTGTTGATAGAGTTGGCCATGACACAAAGCCTTAATTCTTTTCTCATCCAATAATTGCAACTGGTCAAATCTGGACTCTTCCCATTCGATGTCACTGATTTCAGCTTCCTTCAGAATTCTGAGTGATGGAATTTGTGCCTCCACGGGGAGGACTGCTTCCATTCCGTATACCAAGGAGAAAGGAGTTGCCCCGGTCGACGTTTTGATTGATGTCCGGTAGGCGTGTAGTGCATAGGGTAGCTTCTCATGCCAGTCTCTGTAAGTGACTACCATTTTCTCGAGTATCTTCTTCAGATTCTTGTTAGCAGCCTCTACTGCTCCATTCATCTTGGGCCGGTATGCAGTGGAGTTTAGATGTCTGTTCTTCAGGTCTTCACATATCTTTTCCATGTCCTTATTATTCAGATTCTTTGCATTATCGATGATGATCGCTTCTGGAACTCCGTAGCGACAGACTATATTGTTTCTGATAAACTTGAGCACATGAGATTTCTTCACATCTACGAAGGACATGGCCTCTACCCACTTGGTAAAATAGTCAATTGCCACGAAGATGAACCGATGCCTGTTCGAAGCCATTGGATGCACCTGACCTATCATGTCGATTCCCCAGATGGCAAACAGCCAAGGTGAGGTCATGGAGTATAGCGCATTCGGCGGTGCATGGATGTTGTCTGCATAAATCTTGCACAACTGGCATTTCCTGACATGGGCGTATGTAACGCCCCAGATCCAAGTCACGAAATAACACCGTAACTCATCCCCAGAGGTTAATTTAAAACACAGGATCGCAATATCAGAGTGAAGGAAAACATGAATACAACGATAGCTATATAACAGAGTGCGCTAAAATATTTCCAAAACTAAAATAAAACTCACATGTCCAAGTAACTACCTGCAAGTGTTGAGCTCTCCAATAGTATCTGAAAACAAAACGAAAGCAACGAGGTGAGATACGAATATCCCAGTGAGCAGCACATGTATGCACAAATACATTTATTTCAGTTCTAAAACATGCCACGGTTATAAACCATATACAATGATGATAACACACATATTCTGAATAATCCGACTAAACTTCAATAATCCAATTCATATCAGTGCGGAAAACCATCAGGTAAATCAAGCAATAACAATGCGTTTCCAATCCCGAAGATATCGATAAAATAATGATTAACTGACAACAATATTGCAATTAACCATAATTTCGTATCTCAAGATATAATTCCAGATATACCAATGTCATATAACACAAAGTCTTCTCATAACCATGCCCACGCCTCCAAATGTATATCCGGCCTACTCAGGGTTTCGGATATTGAAATGACTGCGTCATCCAATGAAGGCTTACTCCCCAGGTTTCTGCATTGACAACCAGGCCTACTCAGGGTTTCTGGCTGCTCTACACCGGAGGGAGGTACAATACCCAATAATCGGTAACAATATTCCATGAACCATAAATACCAACAAACCAGCGAATAAAACATATCACGTCAAACAAAATCAAATACCAACATTGGTCAATATCATGTAGTTGTTTACATTGGTTAATTGATATGCCAAGGGGACATCCACCCCTCCATGTACACAGTTCCGGCCTACTCAGGGTTTCGGACACTCTGAAATGACGGCCTACTCAGGGTTTCGTCATCCAATGCAGGCCTACTCCCCGGGTTTCTGCATTGACAACCAGGCCTACTCAGGGTTTCTGGCTGCTCTACACCGGCAGTGGCAACACTCAAGGCCATGCAATTACACCAACGAAGCAATAACATCACATTACTAAGCTTAGACTCTGGATCCAGGACAAGCTAAACCAAAACAGTAAATCATCATATAATCTCAATTTCAATATCAAAATAAAACCATTCATTCCACATCATGTATAACTCATTACAGTTCATCACATGTATAACCAAACAGTACCGCAAGTACTTCCAGTATTTCTCATTTCCGTAACACATGCCAATTTGAAATAAAACTCAGTTATTCATACCAAGAAAAACTTTACAATACATTCAGAATTGTCCAACCAAGTGAAACTAGAATTCAATAATTTCTCAATCAAAACAATGTATAAAACAAAGGGAAAACTAACTAGGAACTCCTAGTGTTTTGGTATCCAGCACAACACTTACAATTAACCTAAACTTAACCTTGGAAGCCTTTAAGAATTTCACTAAATTTTCCTCTAGTAATTGAATAGGCAAAGTAGGTTCCAAAGTTCCCAAACCAGTGATTGGTTAAGTGGTTTAACCCTCAAGTCATCAAAAACCCCGTGGTTTAGTCAAAAATCCAATTCGGCAAGTATAATTGACTATGCGCTCACCTCCTGAAGTGAGCGCCAGGTGAGCGGATGGTTATAGGTTAAAATTTTAGTATGCACTCACTCGATTTCAAGTGAGCGCGAAGTGGGCGGGAAGTGAGCTGGAAATGAGCGCGAGATTTTCGCATGGTTTTTAAGTGCATGCGAGCTCGGCGGCAAGTGGGCGCGAGCTCGGCAGATGGTATCTAATTAGGGTGCGCCTACTACCCGAAGTGAGTGCTAAGTGAGCGCCAAGTGAGCGGATGCTCACTGCGTTTTTCAAGTCTCTGTTATTTTCAGATCTCCAACTCTGGCCGATCTTTTTCGGTCTGTAACTACTTACTTAGACTCATAATCTTCCCAGGACACTTTCAAACTAGTTTTGAATTTAATCTAAACATATTTCTATTTATCATTCATTCTGTCATAATAACTCATGCTCGGACGAAGGTTTTCAGAAATTGATATCACACATGCTTCTTCTAGAAACTCAAAAACATTCATGCATCCGAATAAACTCATGACTAAACACAAAACCTCAGTTTTAAATCAATGCTACTCACCTCTTGAACACTTATATCCCAGCACAAGGATATTCCAAACCATGGCTGATCACCAACTGTACGGCTATGTGCTTGCGAATGTCGCCGAAATGATCCCCTGTTCACAAGAGGAAAAACCTTTGGAAATCTTGATCACCGACACTACAAATCCAGTCGGATCTCTCACTGTTCTCGTCTCTTCCCAGTGAAACCCTAATCGCCACACCAGTAGCCGCAAAACACCAAATGTCTTCAGTTACAAAAATACGATGCGAGCATTCGAAACCAAAAACCTAATTTCCCCTTTAGTATATATACCTTCCACATGTATTGCCGCTCGACAACCTTTGAAAATCATTGATTCCGTGTACGCTCGCCCACCGAAATCCCTACATATACCCACCTCTTCTTAAGCTTATTCGCCCACATAAATAAAAAAAAATCCTTAGAAAATATCGGGGTTTTACAGCGTAGCAGTCCGCTTCTATAGTTATCCAATAATAACCCATTCTTAAAATTTTCCTTGGTAGCATATGCCCATTCATGTGTGCGCCGCACAACCCTCCATGGACTTCCTCAATTAACTTCTGCGCCTCGGGTTCTCTGACACATAGCAGTAGGGAGTCATTGTATGAACTTCTTGTACAGTCTGCCCCCACTGTAGAAGTATTGCCCTGCCAACCTCTGGATAGTTCGCTTCTCTACAGCTGAGGCACCTTCTGGCAGAACTCTGTTCCTTATGTACCTTTCGATGTCTGCGTACCAAGGCTCTTCTTCAGGTGTGCTTTTCTCTACACTGAAGCAGTAAACAGGGTAGCGTCGAATTTCTATCTCCAATGGTTGCACCCAAGCATCATCCGTGATGGTGGCCATTGATTCCAGCGTAGCTAGTGCATCCGTAAACCGGTTCCCGTCTCGTGGCATGTAGTCGAATGTCACGCTCTCAAATTGCTCTTCTAATTCCTTGACCAGTTCTTGGTATGGCACTAACTTCACGTCTTTGGTTTTCCAGTCTCCCATCACTTGGTAGATGATAAGACTTGAGTCACCGAACACTTTTAGCTCTTGTATACGCATCTCGATTGCCGCTCGTAGGCCTAACACACACGCTTCATACTCGGCCATGTTGCTAGTGCAATCAAACAGAAGTTTCGCTGCTATCGGGTGATGAACACCGTCTGGGGAGATTAGCACTGCTCCGATCCCTTTTCCATTTACATTCACTGCCCCGTCAAAGAACATTTGCCACTTGGTTTCTTCTACCTCTTCTGTGGACTCGGTGCACATCACGTCTTCGTCCGGGAAGTGAGTTAGAAGTGGTTGGTAGTCAGGTAGTGGATGCTCTGCCAAGTGATCCACCACAGCTTATCCTTTTATCGCCTTTCTAGTCATGTAGATAATGTCATACTCAGATAAGAGGACTTGCCACCTGGTAACCCTACCAGTGGAGATCGGCTTTTCAAAGATGTATTTCAAGGGATCAAGATTGGAGATCAGTAAAACTGTGTGACTAAGCAAATAGTGTTGGAGCTTCTGAGCTGCCCAGACCAGGGCGCAACACGTCTTTTCAAGCACTGTGTATCTGACTTTGATGTTGGTAAATTTCTTCCTCAGGTAATAGATTGCTTGTTCTTTCCGCCATTTCTCATCGTGTTGCTCTAACACACATCCTACAGCCGTCTCAGAGACTGTCAGGTACATAATCAAGGGTCGTCCCAAGACTGGCGGGACCAATGTCGGAGGACTCATCAGATAGGCCTTGATCTTATCAAACGCTACTTGACAGTCGTCATTCCAAACCATAGGGTTGTCTTTCTTTAGCAGCTTGAATATAGGCTCACACACAGGAGTCATCTGCGCAATGAACCTACTAATATACTGCAATCTGCCCAGGAATCCCCTCACTTCCTTTTCTGTCGACGGAGGAGGCATCTCCAGAATTGCCTTTGCTTTAACGGGATCAACCTCAATGCCCCGTTTTCCGACTATGAATCCGAGCAACTTTCCTGAAGCGACTCCAAATACACATTTGTTTGGGTTGAGCCGAAGTTTGTGCTCTCTGAGTCTGTCAAACATTTTTCCAAGGTTCACCAAGTGGTCTTCTTCTTCCTTAGACTTTGCTATCATGTCATCCACATACAATTCCATCTCCTTGTGCATCATGTCGTGGAATATTGAGGTCATTGCACGCTGATACGTAGCACCCGCATTCTTTAGTCCGAATGGCATCACGTGGTAGCAGTAAGTGCCCCAGTGCGTGATAAAGGATGTTTTCTCCATATCCTCAGGTGCCATCCTTATCTGGTTATAACCAAAGAAGCCGTCCATGAAAGAGAACATCGAATGCATTACAGTATTGTCAACCAGTACATCAATGTGCGGCAATGGGAAGTCGTCCTTCGGACTTGCTCTATTCAGATCTCTATAGTCAACACACATCTTGAATTTCCCGTCTTTCTTGGGAACTGGCACGATGTTGGCTAACCACTCTGGGTAATCTGTAACTTTTAAGAATCCAGATTTTAGCTGCTTGGTGACCTCTTCTTTGATCTTTAGGGCCCATCCGGCTTCGTGCGCCTGAGCTTCTGTTTCACAGGTACGACCTCAGACTTTGTTGGTAACCGATGCACAACCAAGTCCATGTCTAACCCGGGCATATCCTCGTATGACCATGCAAACACGTCAGAATAAGATTTAAGAAAATCAAACATCTGTTTTCTCAATAATGATGATAGCTTTTTACCAATTTGGAGGATCCTTGGTTGTGTTATTTCACCTATGTCAATTGGCTCTGTTTCCTCAATGTTAGCCTGGGGACCCTTTTCGTGCCTTTCCAATGCAAGCTGGAATTCAAGTGGGGTCTCCCATGATTCATCATCGTCCTCATGCTCGAAAGGCTCACAGGGGACGATGTTTGAATCTTCTTGCTGCGATGGGCGAGTGCCCCAATCTGACTTGTCGAGTTCTTGCTCGTTTTCAGGATTGGACACCGGCTCATGCATTTCATTTATTATTGCCATCTGCACTGGCTTTCCAATTTCTTTTTGTTCTTTTTGTTTAATTATGGCAATCTCATTACCTATCCCGTGCCCCAGATCTTCCAGGTGTGCGTTGGGATCGACACTGAGATTGCGATGCTCAAGTTGCTTATTTTTGTTATTTCATTTTCAGATAGATGCAAGTAGTAGGAAGCATTTAGATATTCATTGAAAATTTCAACAGTCGCTACAACAGAAATTTCAGAGGTGACAGAAACCCCCTTTGGGATAGCAGCTTTGCTGATAGCAAAAGGCGTGGCGCTCCAGTTCTTCAGTGATACTTCAGCTTCCTTGTTGATAGCAATCGTCTTCTCTGGCTCTCCCGCTAGCACCATGTTGGCGCTCTCGTCAGAAGAGATGTATATAGGATCCTGTGCTGTGCCTCCTACTGGCTTGTTCTGGCTTCTCTCTGATCTGGGGCTAGACTCTGACAGTACCCTTACCCATGATCCACTGAGGGGGATTGCCCACGGTATCTCGTCCTCTGGTGACGCGTAGGTAGGGGTGGCAATGGGTCGGGTTCGGGCGGGTTCGTGTCGGGTTGGTGTAGGGGGTTAACGGGTTAATGCTCAACCCGAACCCGTCCGTTTAATAAACGGGTTGGCATATCCCAACCCTAACCCAACCCGCTCTAACCCGATTAAACCCGCCAACCCGTTTATTAAACACTCAATTCAAATTTGAAAAGGTCAAACGCCCAATATTTCGTTTATTAAACACTGAATTCAAATTTGAAATGGCTAAAGGCCCAATAAGATAAAATAAAATAAAAATTGAATTGATCAAAAGGCTGGTCTCATCTCAGCTGTAAGAATGAAGAGCAAGTCATCACTTAATTGCCACTCTTTCGTTTCTTTAGGAGGCCAAGAGTCAAGATTAATGGTTTCATTGCAATTAATTTTCTTTGATATTTCACATACAAATTTTCATTAAAAATCAGAAAAGAAAAAAACAAAAGACTTCACCGCCCGGCACGATCTCTATGCCCCAATGTTCACCAATGCCTCAGTCGAAAATTTTTTACCCCAATGTGTGAGTCGAAACTTTTACCCCAATGCAATCACCCAATGAATCAATGATGAAACGGCAGCAGCATCTCAAAAAACCCCAATGCGTGAGTCGAAAGTTTTACTCGTGCTAAAGAATCACCCAATGAATCAATGATGAAACGGCAACAACATCTAAAAATCAATGATGAAACGGCATCAGAAGCTCTCCAAAGAAGGTGAGAGCCTGAAAAGGTTCGAGAAGTCCTCTTACAACTCGGACAGAGATCAATTCGGGAAGACTTGTCGTTGTTCTTGTTCGTTCTGAGAAGACTTGAAGATTTGAAGAAGTCCTCTTACCACGTGCAGCCACAAAATCTACAGCTACAGCAAGATAAATGCCGTTGTTCTTGTTCCTTGTGAGAAGATTTGAAGCAATGATTCTGATGAAGGCCACCAGTATTTGCTTCGTCTCACAAGAGAATCGGAGATGGAAGTGTTGTGCGTGCTATGTAGCCATGTAGTGATGTAGGGTTTGAGAGTCTTTCTCTTTCACTATAGAGTAGAGAACACGATATAGAGAAAGTGAGAAACAGCCGATTAGGATTAGGGTTTTGTTTCTTATAGGTTTTTTTTAACATGCCTTATGACCCGTCGGGTTGAAAGGGCAAACCCGAACCCAACCCGTTTAACTACGGGTTGGAAATTCCAAACTCGAACCCGACCCACGGGTTCAAATATCTAACCCTAACCCGCGGGCGGGTTTGGGCGGGTTGGCGGGTCACAGGTCATAATTGCCAGCTCTACGCGTAGGCAATGGTGACTCCGTTGGCCGGGTCAACTCTAGGTGGTGCAAATGCTATGGGCATCCCGGTTGGTATCCCGGACACAGTGGAAGAGTAATCTGGTGGCGCCCATTTGCCGTAGGTTGCATGGTACACTTCTTCCGGTACTGGCCCTAGCACTTGGGGCATGCCACGGAACATGCGGTTTAAACCGTCGCGAGTTCCAGGGTGCGGGATATAAAGGGGTGGAGGAGGCGACCCTGGCCTGCAGGTTGGTGCTCCTGAGCTGCCTCGCCCTTCCATCATGTAGACATACATGATTGGACCTTCTTCTTTGGATTCTTCCAGGGGAGCAGGTGGTGGCACTTCCATCACCATCGCAGAGTTGACCGGGATCCCATCAGGGATGAACTGTTCGTCTGGTGGGGCGAAGGCCATGGTGACCTCGTCAACAAAGTCTAGAGCGACCAGTGCTGGTAGGCCATCTAGTGACCCCTCAGGAGCCAATGGATCTACTTCCACTATGTCTCCAATCATTTCCAGGGATGGTGGCTCTTCCCAGAGCATTTGAGCCAGTCCTTGCAGGTAGTCCTCTTCCATGGCAGGGGTGTCCAGAAACTCATCTCCCCACCCTTGGGGGACTATATTCTCAATGGCCTGGGCCGCCTCACGCTCCATGTTAGTGAAACGGTGGTATAAGTTCTCGTGCACGCATATGGGCCAGTGGGGGTCTCTTCCTTCAATTCTGGCTCTTTTCCTTTCGGCACGGTTCCCAAGGAGTCGGGAGTAGTCTTCTGGCTGTGGCCTGAACCCCAGTCCAAACCCAGTGGTTTGCTCATAAGGTTGGATGGCTGCCTTAATTCCTTGCTTATACCTGCCCAGTCCGTCACCGTTTCTGAGACCCCAGTCTGCATAGTCAGCAGCGCTAAACATGTACTTTCTTCTCCTCTTCGGGAGCCGTTGCCCCCTTTCAGATTCAGGGATATGATTTACCTGCACCATCTCCACTGCCCGGAAATTGAGTGTGGTGGGCAACTCATAGTCCACATAGGGGACTCCGACCCTATCAAACTCCCGGTGGTCTTCTGCATGTACCGTGATAAGTTCATTGCCTGATACGAACCGGACCATCCTGTGCAGCGTAGAAGACACTGCTCCTGCCTGATGCAGCCAAGGCCTCCCAATCAGCAAGTTAAATGAGGCATTGATATCCATGAGTTCAAACTCCATGGTAAAGGGCCTATCTGCAATTATGATCACCAGAGTGACCTCTCCCAGTGAGTCTCTTCTGGCGTTGTCGAAGCCTCTGACATTATGAGCACTTGGCTTGATTGTCGAAGGATTTAGCTACAGGCTATGGAATGTCCTCATAGGACATATATTCAGTGCCGATCCATTGTCGATCATGGCCCGCTTTACGATGAGATCTACACATTTCACGGTTATGTAGAGTGGCTCAGTGTGGTCACAACCCTCAGGTGGCAGATCCGCTGCAGAAAAGGAGATGGCCTGGGGTGCCATAATCACTGACACCACTGCCCCTAGCCGCTCGGGATCAATGCTTGCTGGTACGTGTGCGTCCCCCAAGACCTTCATTAACACTGCCCTGTGCTTTTCCGAATCAATCAGAAGTTGCATTATGGAGATCTGGGCTGGCACCTTGTTCAACTGCTGGAGGATGTCGTACTCTGGAGTGAAAACACTGTGGTGCAACTCTATGACTTCCTCTTCGGTGGCCCTTCCCTTTCTCTTGAGAGTCTGTGGCAATTCAGTAACCACGTCCTTCCCTTTTTCTTTCCTCTTCGCTTCTGCTTTTGCTCCCTCCTCTGGTTCAGGTGAGGGGTCTGTGTTTACGTATCGACCGGATCGGGTGATCCAATCAATTTCTGCTTCAGTGGTGGTGGTGGTGGCTATAGCTTGATGGTGGAAAGATTGGGTGGGATAAGGTGGTGGTACGACATTGTACGAGGGTGGCTCCAGGTTAAGCTTGGAAAGGTTCAGGGTAGGTGGTTCGAATGAAAGGTAGAAGGGGTCTTGTGGAGGTGAGTCCATGATGTCGTGGATGTTGAGGGTTAAAGGGTTAGGGTGAGAGATGGGGGTTGGGTAGAAGAATTCTTGGTTTTCGGATGGGTGGAAGTGCACCAAAGGGAAACCTGTTGGGGAGTCACCGCCACCTCCTTCGATGACGTTCACTGTCTCACTCTCTTCTGCTAACGTGTCATCTGAGTCTGTATCAGCAGACTCGTCTGAGCTCTCGTACGGATCCGGCAGGTTTGCGAGTTCAAGAGTGGATGGTGGTTCCTCTTCTTCTGCGGCATGAGGGGGGACGAACCACTCATGCATGTTGTATGCTAGATAGGGGTGTGGCCCCGACATCACGGACATGCCCTCTGGCGACCATCCGGTGGATAACTAGGGAGGCACCCTTGAACTACCCACTGAAGCGTCCGAGATCTATGGCCTATCTCGAATCTGGAGTCCACTGGAGCTGCCCACTCCTTCCCTGCGTGGAGGGGATGGGGAATCACTGATCCATCCGCATTGTATGGGGTTCCATGGCCCCGTGACTTCCTCACTGCTCTGCGGTTCATCCTCTATCACACAGATGTAGACATCTGTATCCTCCTTAACTGCAGTTGCTGTCGAGTGGGTTCCTGCTTGAAGCTGCACCTTCACTATCTGCCCTGGTCGGCCAATAAGTACAAAAGGGTTGAGCTGCCTGGTGCCCTGATCACTGCTCACTTGATTCGCCGTCCTACTGGTGGAGGCCTTTGAGTGATCTGGGAGAGGATTGGTAGTCACGCCGGCTGCTGGAGTCTGGGCGGGTGGCGCTGGAGGGTCGACCGTGATGCGTTTACTGTCAATCAGGTCTTGGATGTCGTGCCTTAGGTTCCAGCACCGATTGGTATGGTGCCCTGGAGCACCAGAGTGGTACTTACACCGCTCCGCCGAATTGTAACTCCTGGCGTTGACCAATCTGGGGTTTGGGGGTTTTACTTGTACGTACCCCTCCTTCAGCAAAGTTGGCAGTAACTCTACTGGCGCATACGGGATTGGAGTGAAAACCCGTTTCATCCTGGCCTCCATCTCCTCTCTCGTCCTTCTTACCCCTTGATAAGCGGTCTGTCCGGTCCCTTGAGGTGCCACTGCCTCTGGCCCTTGAGAGAAATGGTGGGGTTGTGCGGGGTATACATAGTTCACTGCCTGTTGCTCTTGCCCCTGGTTTCTGCTAGCTTGCCCTGTTACTGGCCTCCTTGGTGCAGCACTCTGCCCACTGCCATCTATCTTTCCGGCCCTCACTGCGTCTTCAATCTGATCCGCGGTCAAGATCAGGTCATTGAAGTTCGACGTACTCTGCCCCAGTAGCAGAGTGAAGAAAGGTTGGCCCAATGACGCGATAAATAGAGATGCCATCTCCTATTCTAATAGTGGCGGCTGTACCAGTGCTGCCAAGTCCTTCCAACATTTGGCATATTCTCTCACCGACTCTTGACTCTTCTTAGTCAACCTCTGCAATTCTGCCCTAGTCTGCACGATCTAACTATTCAGACGGTATTGCTGGATGAAGACTGCCGCCAAGTCGTTCCATGTTTTCATCTTAGCCTTGTCCAGGCTCAAGAACCAAGAGTAAGCGGCCCCCAGTTAGTGACTTCTGGAATAACTATACCATGATTCGCTCTTCCTTGGTGTACTGGCACATGTCGCCTGAGTACGACCTTAAATGGTTTAATGGGCACCCGGTGCCGTCAAATTGGTGCAACTCAGGGCATTTGAACTTAGCCGGGAGTTGGATGTCCGAAAAGAAACAGAGGCTTTCCAGGGTAGCCTCACTCTACACTGTGTTGGGTTGGAGCTGTTTGAGCTGCTCCTTCAGGGCGGCCATTTCTGTTCTGTTCTCTTCCCTTACTGCTGTTAGTTTCTCCTCAAACTGCACCTCCTAGACTCTGTACCAGTCCTCATCACCCTGTCCCAGATGGATAGGCAAAAACTGATCTTGTTGTGCAACGTGGAACGGTGCTGCCGTTGGTGGCGGTGCCAGGGGAGGGGGATTTGCCGAACATGGCGGTGGCGCCACTTCTGCTTGTGGGGGGAACTGTGGCTACGGCTGCTGGGCTACGGGTACCACTGGTGAAGCCTGCCTTAATTCTCTCAGTTCTGTCATCAGTTCCTGGACGATGGAACTCATACTGTCCATCTTTTGCTGCGTCTCATTGACCACTTGGGCATGACTGGACTCTGCCGGATGCTGCCCTGGCGGCGTCTATTCTCCTAGCTGTTCCATATCGAGCCTTCTCCTCGATCTTAACAGGTACGGACTTCTGAAAGCAATTTTTGGTACCTGGTGGAACAATTTGCAGGCATTAGTGCATTTTTACACAAATTGTTTACACAACTTTATCTGATGGAATTTATTCATTTATTATTATTATTATTATTATTATATATATATATATAAATATATATATATATTTTTTGATATGATTTGACTAACTGATCTATTTCAGCTACCCTAATGCAACAAGGGAAGAGAACCTGATTTTGAATCAACTGATCTATTTTAGCTACCCACAGGTAACCGGGAGAGAGAACCTTTAATGAATTTGAAGATTGATCTATTTTAGCTACCCGTAGGTAACAAGGGAAGAGAACCTTAATGAATTTAAAGACTGATCTATTTTAGCTACCCGTAGGTAACAAGGGAAGAGAACCTGGTTTTGAATCAACTGATCTATTTTGGCTGCCCACAGGTAACCGGGAGAGAGAACCCTGATGAATCTGAAGACTGATCTATTTTGGCTGTCCTGAGACGACTGGGGAAGAGAACCCTAATGAATTTTGAAGACTGATCTATTTTGGTTGTCCTAAGACGACCGAGGAAGAGAACCCTAATGACCGAATCTATTTTAGCTACCTGCAGGTAATAGGGAGAGAGAACCCTATTTTTTTTTTTTGAAAGCTGATCTATTTTAGTCGCTTGGAGGTGACTGGGAAAGAGAACCCGGTTCAACTGGTCTATTTTAGTCGCTCTTGAGCGACTGGGGAAGAGAACCCTAAATCACTAATCTATTTCAGCCACTTGGCAAGGGAAGAAAACCTGGGGTCAAGCTGATCTATTTTAGCCGTTTAGGCAAGGAAAAAGAACCTTCAATTTAAGGGGTTTTGTTTGAACTCAAGATCACGGGGTTGGACCAATGCAGGGTCTCCGCAGGGGGTGAGCTGAAAAGCAGCACCCAGGCGTACCTCAGCCAATCTCTAGTTTATTCACTGACGGCGTCGGCGCCTAATTTCGGCTAGTAGTTCCCGGGCGTGCCTTAGCTAGTCGATGGTTTAATCACCATTGACTTCGGCGCCTCACAAAGGGGAAGGCTATGCCAGGATGCTCCTCCACCAATATCCGACTCATCCATCGGTGGCTTCGGTGCCCTAAGATTTCGGCTAGTAGTACCCGAACGCTCCGCAGCCAATATCCGATTCAATCACCGGCGGCTTTGGTGTCACTAAAAGGGGTAGGCTATGCCAGGACGATCCTCCACCGATGTCCGACTCATCCGTCGGCAGCTTTGGTGCCCTAAGGATTTGGCTAGTAGTTCTCGGGCGTGCCTTAGCTAGTCGTTGGTTTAATCACCATTGACTTCGGCGCCTCACAAAGGGGAAGGCTATGCCAGGACGCTCCTCCACCAATATCCGACTCATCCGTCGGCGGCTTCGGTGCCCTATAGGCTTGACCGAATGATCTTGGAAAGATACAGACGGGTGTGATCTGAGCTCAAGGTCTTGAGTGTTTTTAACACTTGCTGGGTTTCGCGATCTCAATGAGAGAGATGCAATCAAAGGAGATTAGGTGGTCGCAGCGACCAGGAGTGTTGCAATTATCTGAGAAGAGGTGGTCTGTTGGAGACTGAATTGCCCTATTGGAGGGGATTAATTCTTTTATTTCAAATCCTTGATTTGTTAAGTTTGAACAATATGGCCGAGTGAAAGTAAATTCATGCTTCAATCAAAAAAGTGCTGTCGTGGCACAAAGTACATCATCATGCTTATCAAAATACAACAAAGCCAAAGTCTAGCTAGGTTGGTCATCATCATAGTGGGAGGACATGTCTTGCCTCCTCAAGGCTCGCAGAAGCTTGTTCCGCAGACGTCGGTCCTCCTCGGCACGCTTGCGCACCAATTCCCTTTCATGTTGCAAGGCTATATTGGCCTGCCTACTCTCCTGTTCCAAATCCACATAAGCTGAATGGATACGGGAGTGGGTCTCCTGCAGTTCGGCCACCCTGTCCCTATATGTGTTAGGGGGCAGAGCTGGAATGTCGCTTGAAGCCACAGGCTGAAGAGGTGGCGGGCCGTCGTGGCCGAACTCCCGAGCTATCCACTGCTCGTAGTCTCGAAAGTGCGATTCGATGTAGACGTCTTCTCGATATACGCACACTGTCTTCCACTCCATCAGCAGTTGGGTCCTTAGTCCCTTGGTGAGTGGACCAATCAAATTGCCCAAGTCGTCCTTGACCGGGATTCCCTGCTGTTTCCCAAACTGTCTCAGAACCCGAATCGGATAGTATGGCACGGCGTGGGTGAATCCTATCAGGGAAAGGCCCTCTCTTTTCTTGAAAGCTATGATGGGGGTGTAGGGGATGTTGTATGTACCCCACCATCTAATGTCTGTTTCTCCCTTCAGGTGGAGAAAGTGGTTAAACCAATCCTCACGAGCGGGTAGGTCTGGTTTGATCTCTCTTTGAGCCAACCAATGGATGTTATCGCCGGTTGCCTTGTAATATGCACTGACAGGTGATGACACCATCAGGTGGTCTTGCAGCCAAATGTGGAGAAGGGGAGCGCACCCTTGAAACCTCCGGGTTCCATTTTTGGACAAATTCAGGGAATGGAACAGTTAAGCTAGGATTAGTGGCATGATTCGGTACCCTGCCCTGAGTTGATCCACAATTTCCATGAGGTCCAAATGAAAGGTGTCTCCCCCAGTTGGAAAGAATGTTTGCGACAGAACCACAAAGGTGAAGGTGTCAAACCAAGCCCGGGGTCTTTCCTGCTTCTTGTTTCTGATTTTCTCAGCTATGAATGTTTTGGAGACCTGAGTAAATGATTTGTCACCTCCTAAGGTCTGGAATTCTCCCATGAGAGGCCAAATAAAACACAAGCTTCATTCTTGTAGCTTTCTTTGAGACTTGGCCTAGCGGGTTCTCCTAAGTCGCGAAATCGGAGGAACAGGTCAAGTTCCTCAATTGTGGGGGTCAACTCATTGATCCGGTTAACTCATTGATCCCGAATCGAAACACTGAAAACTGGGGATCCCAGAAAAGCAAGGCTGCTTGGATCATATCCCAGTTAATCGGTACATTTAACAGGAACAAAGTCTGTCCTATATGGTATTTGTGTTCCCATTCAATCTGCTCACTCCCTTGGAGCTGCCTTGTCCAAGAACGGATCCAGGGGGTATCCCAGGCGCACCTCTCTATCCTAGGGAAACGGGTTCTCTCAGATGAGGATGAGGATGCCATGACAACTATCCCATTGAAATTCCAAATCAGTTTAAGGTTCCACACCAAACTCTTAATCAGTCTTAAGACGTGCATAATTTCAAGCAAAAGGCTAATCACTAGCAGTTCTAACATGCTTCACAAAATAAAGCAAGAGACAAAACCAGTGCGGAATTTAATTCAGGCACACATGGTGTGTGGTCCTAAGGGTTGGCGCCAATGAAGGCGCGACTCCTAGACATACTTGTGTAGAGGAGCACATTCAAGTCCTGATCAGTCTTTTTGTCTTTCATCTGTTCTTTCATTTGCTTTCGGTGTCGAACCACAGCAAAAATTACAACTTGCCATCGAGGGCGAATTTTTACAAGATATTTACAAAAACTGCAAAGAATTCATCCTTGAGGCTGTCGGGAGCCAAAAGGAAGGATACAAATTGCTTCTAAAGCGGGTAGGCTAAAAATTCCTAGATCTAGGGTTTAGTGCCTATGTTCTGATCTAGCATGCTTTCATCTGTTTGTCTGATCTGGCCGGCTTTCGTCTGCTCTAAAAGACCAATCTGGACTTAAAGTGCTCCCAGCGAACTCTAATGAGTCAAGACCCATAGCATTCAGGACTCAATGCATGGATCTAGGGTGGTTCCCCTGATCAAAATTAGGTGAGCTTCTTAAATTAGGGCTGAGGTTGCCCGTGATCTAGGGTTTACTCAATTTGATGCAAAAGGCGGGGGTTGCTGCCCCTAATGGATTCTAGATTTTATTCTGATTTTACTCCTCTTATATTCATCATTCACAACATTCTCACCCTCACATGCTTAACGTAAAGTTTACTCAAAAACGTTAGGTGGGGAAAGATACCCAGCCCGAGACATAAGCCTACAAGGGTCTGGACCAGTACTGGATCCTCGCGTGCCACGGCAAGAAACTAGTGGTGCTAATGGACTCCAAAAAACTGGGGGGATGGGTTTACCCTGCTTTCCCTGGCAAGCCACGGGAGCGTAGGTGCTAATACCATCCCAAAGATCAGTTCATAGTAATCAGAAGGGTAGGCTGCTAGAGAGGTCTAGGTTTTGGTAAAGAAGTTGCAATATCCGCTCTCATCCATTCAGGGTCGGATCATCCACACAGCCTCTGATAAGTCATGAAAATACCACATTATAGCTCATTTAATTCATGACTTATCTGGTTTTATTTCATATTTAATTCCCAATTTTACTTAGAAATTGTCAAAGTCTTTCTTCTTTGCATTTTATTTTCATTGTCTAAATTTTGCCTAATTTGTTGATGTAGAGATACTCTTGGTGATTATAGAAGTCACGGTTCAAACGGCGTAACAATCGGAGTCAAATTGTAGAAGATATGAGCAACGTTCGCTGAACGTTTGCTTGTCGTTCGAACGTTGGTGATCTACAGAGAAACCCGAGAGCAACGTTCACTGAACGTTCACTTGTCGTTCGAACGTTGGTGATCTACAGAGAAACCCTAGAGCAGCGTGAGCTGAACGTTCGATTGACGTTCGAACGTTGGTGAAAAACAAAGAAGTTGTGTGCTGAACGTTCGCTTGTCGTTCGAACGTTGGTGAAAAATAGAGAAATTATGAGCAGCGTTCGCTGACCGTTCGATGAACGTTCGAACAAGAGAAGAGGAAACAACTTTTTGACTTGAGCGTTCGACCCGCGTTTGATGAACGTTCGAACGATCAAGTAGTAAAACCTGTTATGAAATTCCGAACTTTGCGGATTTGTTTCCTTTTTCTTGGGGATCTTCTTCTAGTTTTTAGGAGGACTTTAAGGGGTTTCTAATTAAGAAGATTAGGTCATTTTTGGACTTCTAAGTCGTGGATATACAAGGAAAGGAAGTTCTCTCTTCCTTAGGAGTTTTGGAAGGAAAGTTCCTATTTTCTCTTCAAGGGATTTTTGGGCAAGCTTTGAGATTTCTATAAAGAAGGAGTTGGAACGTGAAGAGAAGAGGATGATGCTGGGAACGTGAGAAGGAACCAGGAACGTGGGAGAGATCAAAGCTTGGATCTCATTAGTTTATTTCTTCTCTTTTCTTCTCTTTTTAATATACTCTGTTTTTTATGGTTGTTCTTAGTTCAATCATGAACTAATTTCTCTTTCTAAGGCTTTGATGTAATCTAAGCATGATGTTTTAATTCTGAATAATATTGCTAAAGGATTTATGATTCATTCTTTGAGTATTTTATTATTGTGCTTAACCCAATTGAGTATTTGATCACCATTCAATTGTATTTGATAATTTTATTGAGACCGAGAGGAGATATACAATTTTAGTTCCTGTGATAAAATATCATATTCTACATGTTGATAGAGATATTGGCATGGTTTATGTAGCTTTGTGCTTTTGTACATGAAAATCCACAGATCTTAATGTGCCTTTTTGCCTTTAAATTCACATAGAGATATCGTGAGTTATCGTGGGGAGGTAAGTTCGTTGGTGCTAGAGAGAGACCATTGGATAGAATAGGGATTTTCGCTTTCAAAGTGGATTATAAAATTCAGTAGCATGTGTATTCAAGAGTTAATTCAGATTTGTTTATGATGAAATCAAATGCCTTAGTATTTTAAATCCCTTATTGAATCTTACTCTTATATTTTCTTAGTTAATAATTTTAAGTGCAAGATAAAAACCCATCTCACTATTTGATTTTCCAAATAGAATTTAGGATAGTAATTTCTGTATTTAGTAGCTATAAATCCCTGTGGGTTCGACACTCTATTTCATCACTTTATTACTTGTTACGAATTCGTGCACTTGCGAAAAAGTACATCAAGTTTTTGGCGCCGTTGCCGAGGATTGATTTGTTTACTAATATTGATACTATCTATTCTCAGTTTTAATTTGGATTTTAATTTTTATTTCAGGTCTTGTGTATGCGACACTCTAGAAGTGTTGAAATCTTTCCTTGTGATCCCGAAATTGATCGTACCTTTAGGCGGTTGAACAAGGAGAAGAGGCAAGTTTTGAATAACTCTCCAGTTGAAATGGAAAATCAAATTGAAGAAGAGGAGAACAATAGGGCTTTGAGAGACTATGCCATGCCATTAGTCACCGGGGCTCATACAAGCATTAGAAGGCCAGCAATTCAAGCCAATAATTTTGAGATAAAGCCAGCCATCATTCAAATGATCCAATCAACCGTGCAATTCAGTGGCATGCCGAATGATGATCCCAATGCTCATATTGCAAATTTTCTGGAAATTTGTGATACCTTCAAGCACAATGGAGTTTCTGATGATGCAATAAGGTTGAGGCTCTTTCCTTTCTCTTTAAGAGATAAGGCAAAAGGTTGGTTAAATTCACTTCCACCAATGACCATCACTACATGGGATGGTTTGGCTCAGAAATTTTTAGCAAAGTTCTTTCCTCCATCAAAAACTGCTAAGATGGGGAATGATATCACTACCTTTGCTCAATTCGACATGGAGTCACTATATGAAGCATGGGAAAGATATAAGGACTTGCTTAGAAGATGTCCTCACCATGGTTTACCCAATTGGTTGCAAGTCCAAACTTTCTATAATGGATTGAGTCCAAATACACGGACAATTGTGGATGCCGCAGCAGGTGGAGCATTGATGGGGAAGCCTTATGAAGAAGCATACAATTTACTTGAGGAAATGGCCTCAAATAACTACCAATGGCCATCAGATTGTTTGGGACCAAGAAAAATTCAGGGAGTTCATGAAATTGATGCTTTAAATTCGTTAACTTCTCAAGTTGCTTTGTTGACAAAGAAATTAGATAATATTAATGTGAATGCTGTTCAATCTACTCACTTTGTTTGTGAAATTTGTGCAGGGAATCATTCAAGTGTTGAATGTCAAGTTGGAAATTCTTTTGCCATGGGTGCATCCGACCAAGCCAATTATGTCTCCAACTTTCAACGCCCAAATAATCCCTATTCAAATACTTACAACCCCAGATGGCGAAATCATCCAAATTTTTCTTGGAGTGGTCCTCAAAATTTCAATAAGCAACCTCTCGGGTTCCAACAGCACGAAAAGAAGCCAAATATGGAGGAATTGCTTACCAAGTTCATGCAAGACACTTCAGGATTCATGCAAGAAGCAAGGACTACTTTCCGGAACCAAGATGCTAGCATCCGGAACCTTGAGCACCAGATGGGGCAGTTTTCAAAACAATTGGCAGAAAGATCTCAAGGGTCCCTCCCAAGTGATACTATTACCAATCCAAGAGAACATGCTAAAGCCATAACCCTAAGGAGTGGGAAAAATCTGGAAATTCAGCAAGAAGTGAGAAAAGAAGATGAAGAGGAGGAAAATGAGAAGCACAAAGAAAATAAAAAAAACAGATTTGCTTTCTGAAACTCTTCCTCCTTATGTTCCTCCTATTCCTTTTCCACAAAGATTGAGAAAAAATAAGTTGGACAAGAAATTTTCTAAGTTTCTAGATATTTTTAAGAAATTGCATATTAACATCCCTTTTGCAGATGCATTGGAGCAAATGCCTACTTATGCCAAGTTCATGAAGGAGATGTTGTCTAACAAAAGAAAATGGGAGGAGCATGAAACAGTGATGCTAACCAAGGAATGTACAGCAATCTTGCAAAATAAACTTCCACAAAAGCTAAAAGATCCAGGGAGTTTTACTATTCCTTGCACAATTGGAAATTCTCATTTCAATAAAGCTTTATGTGATTTAGGAGCAAGTATAAATCTAATGCCTTATTCTGTTTTCTAGAAATTGGGGATTGGTGAAGCTAAGGCAACAATCGTATCTCTCCAACTGGTGGATCGATCAATCAAATACCCAAGAGGTATCATAGAAGATGTTCTTGTTAAAGTTGACAAGTTTATTTTTCCTACAGATTTCATTGTATTGGACCTGGAGGAGGACAGAGAAATTCCACTCATCCTAGGCCGACCATTCTTAGCTATAGGAAGAACTCTTATTGATGTCCAACAAGGGAAGCTTATACTCAGAGTGCAAGAGGAACAGATTGTGTTTGATGTGTTTGAAGCTATGAAGCATCCCTCCACAAGTGATTCATGTTTTCAGATTGATACCATCAGCAAGTTGGTATCAGATACCTTCAATGAAAATAATCCAAGGGAACCACTAGAAGCATGCATTACAAAATCAGGGAGTATTTCTTCTAAAGACATGAGCATTAGAGAGTGTGCACTCTATTTAGAGGCTTCACCACATTACACTCACAAGAAGAAGCCAAAATTTGAAGATCTTCATAAGAAAGAAGATCCCCCAAGAAATTTACTGACTTCTGATCCTCCCAAGCTTGAGCTTAAAACTCTACCTTCTCATTTAAAATATGTTTATTTAGGAGTTGAAAATTCTTTTCCAGTAATTGTCTTGTCCTCTTTGACAGGTCTTGAAGAAGAGAAACTACTTCGGGTGTTAAGAGCTCACAAATCAGCATTGGGTTGGTCAATAGCAGATATCAAAGGAATTAATGCTTCAATTTGCATGCACAAAATCCTTATGGAGGAGAGCCACATGACCACGGTACAACCACAAAGAAGGCTCAATCCAAACATGCAAGAAGTGGTAAGGTCTAAGGTTCTCAAGTTGCTGGACACAGGTATCATCTATCCGATTTCTGATAGTTCTTGGGTTAGTCCAATTCAAGTAGTGCCAAAGAAAGGAGGTATTACAGTTGTTAGGAATGAAACCAATGAACTAATTCCAACAAGAACAGTAACAGGTTGGAGGGTGTTCATAGATTATAGGAAACTCAATGATGCCACTCGAAAAGACCACTTTCCACTCCCTTTCATTGATCAAATGTCGGAAAGGCTTGCTGGTCATGCTTATTACTGTTTTCTTGATGGATACTCAGGATACAACCAAATCCAAATTGCACCAGAAGATCAAGAGAAGACTACTTTCACTTGCCCTTATGGAACATTTGCCTATAGGAGGATGCCTTTTGGTTTGTGCAATGCTCCAGCCACTTTTCAGCGATGCATGATGGCAATATTTTCTAACATGGTGGAAAAGTTTCTGGAAATTTTCATGGATGATTTCTCTGTTTTTGGTTTCTCTTTTGATGCTTGTTTGAATGATTTATCTATGGTATTGACAAGATGTGAAGAAACTAACCTTGTTTTAAATTGGGAAAAATGCCACTTCATGGTGCAGGAAGGAATAGTGCTTGGTCATAGGATCTCATCCAAAGGGATCGAAGTGGATAAGGCCAAGGTGGAGGTTATTGAAGAATTACCTCCACCCACAACAGTCAAGGGTGTACGAAGTTTTCTTGGGCATGCGGAGTTTTACCGTCGTTTTATTAAAGATTTTTCTAAGATCACTAAACCCCTTTGTAGCTTATTGGTCAAGGATACACCTTTATTTTTTCAAAAGCTTGTTTGCATGCTTTCGAACTTTTAAAGGAAAAACTGATTTCAGCCCCAATAATTTGTGCACCAAATTGGGAGCTACCTTTTGAGTTGATGTGTGATGCTAGTGACTATGCTTTAGGAGCTGTTTTAGGACAGCGGAAAAATAAATTATTGCATGTCATTTACTATGCTAGTAGGACCTTGAATGATGCTCAACTCAATTATGCTACAACTGAAAAAGAATTATTGGCTGTAGCTTTTGCCTTTGATAAGTTTAGATCTTATTTGATTGGCTCCAAGGTTATTGTATATACTGACCATTCAGCTCTCAAATATTTGCTAGCCAAAAAGGAAGCAAAACCAAGGCTATTTCGGTGGATTCTACTTTTGCAAGAGTTCGACTTGGAAATCAAAGACAAGAAGGGAACCGAGAACCAAGTAGCTGATCATCTTTCTCGACTTGAGCTTGAAGATGAAACAGCCACCACATCCATCCCAATCAATGAGGTATTTCCTGATGAACAACTTCTTACCTTTTCATTAATAGAAGTTCCCTGGTATGCAGATTTTGTGAATTACTTGGTTAGCAATGTGGTAAATCCGGAGTTCTCATATCAACAAAAGAAGAAATTCTTTTCGGATGTAAAGCATTACTTTTGGGAAGATCCCTTCCTCTACAAGCATTGCAAAGATTAAATCATTAGGAGATGTGTACCTAAAGAAGAGATGGAAAATATCTTAAAGCATTGTCATTCACTCGAAGTTGGAGGCCATTTTGGACCAAACAAAATTGTTGTAAAGGTGCTACAGTCAGGTTTTTATTGGCCCTCCCTCTTTAAAGATGCTTTTGCTTTTGTTTCATCATGTGATAAATGTCAAAGAAGTGGAAATATTTCCAAAAAAAAATGAAATGCCTCTAAACAATAATCTTGTTGTTGAATTATTTGATGTTTGGGGCATTGATTTTATGGGACCTTTCCCTTCATCTTTCTCAAATCAATACATTTTAGTTGCTGTTGATTATGTTTCCAAATGGGTAGAGGCAGTGGCCCTCCCTACAAATGATTCTAAATTTGTGTTGAATTTTTTGAGAAAACAGATTTTTACCAGGTTTGGCACTCCAAGAGCAATTATTAGTGATGGGGGAAAACACTTTTGCAATCAGCACTTTGAGGCACTCTTACGTAAATATGGTGTTACACATAGAGTGGCCACTCTTATCATCCCCAAACAAGTGGTCAAGTTGAGGTTTACAATCGGGAACTGAAGTGCATATTGGAAAAGACAGTTAACTCTTCCCGAAAGGATTGGTCAAAGAAGCTTGATGATGCATTGTGGGCATACCGGACTGCTTTCAAAACACCAATTGGAATGTCTCCATACCGACTTGTCTATGGAAAAGCTTGTCATCTCCCGGTGGAATTAGAACACAAGGCCTACTGGGCAATGAAGACTTTAAATTTTGATCTTGAGATAGCTGGAGAGAAGAGGCTTCTACAGTTAAATGAGATGGATGAATTTCGGCTTGATGCTTATGAGAATGCTCGCATTTACAAGGAAAGAACAAAACTCTGGCATGATCAGCACATTCAACGGAAGGAGTTTCTAGTTGGCCAGAAAGTGTTACTCTACAACTCTAGGCTGAGAATTTTTCCGGGCAAGCTTCGTTCTCGTTGGTCTGGCCCTTTTAATGTGGTAAAAGTTTACCCCCATGGAGCTGTAGAGATTCATCATGACACAAAAGGCACCTTCAAGGTCAATGGTCAGAGATTAAAGCCTTATGTTGATGAGGTGTTCAAGAACTACAAGTCCTCCTATTCGCTCCATCCGTCAACATAAAAGATGGTTTTCAGTCAAGCTAATGACTATAACCAAGCGCTTCTTGGGAGGCAACCCAAGTGTTTTTATTTTAGTTTTTCTTTCATTTTTATTCATTTATTTTTTTTTTCAGGTTCTTGAAGGTTATTCACAATCATACAAGTCCATCCTACAGTCCATCTCCACATCTGAAAATCTGGGGAGTATTTTGTCCTTTTCTCTTTATTTTCATTTTACTCTTGGACATTGAGGGCAATGTTAGATTCAAGTTGGGGGGAGTTGTGCTGAAATCTCATGTTTGTTGACCTCTATTTTGGTGATCTAAAACCCAGATTTTTTATTTGATGTGCTGAATAGTCTGCTGGTAGGATAGTTTTCTGTGTGATGTAAATTTCTAGCTCATGCCTAGCAATCCAGATAGCTTGATATTCTTGGTTAAGCTTAAATAGTTGAACACATAATCACATGACTGGGAGATCTAAATTTTGGCCTTTATTACTTATCTTTGGATAGTGTGATTTCATTTGTCTCACTTTGAACTTAGCACGAGCACACTAATGCATTATGTGTGGGGTATGAGAACTGAAACCATTCATAGAAGTTTTGATAAATTGAGTTCTGTTGATTGACTTATAGATGAACAACTTTGGCATGATAATTCTGGTATGAGAAAAGAAAATTTTTTCAAAGTAACAAGCAGTGCTAAGAGATTTTGAGCTCCTTTTTACTAAGTAACCGGGCCTCTTGCCTCGCTAAGCAATGAGTGTTCACGTCAAAAGGTAAGGAGTCTTAAATGGTTGATAATGTGGCTAGTTTAGCTTCGTAGCCTTTTTGACTCGAGTTAATAAAACCTGTAGGGGTGTCTTAACACCTAATGCCCTTTGAGCCATCTGGTTCGGGAGTCATTGGTCCAACACTCGATAAATGGGTCAATTAGAAAGCTTAAGGAAGCTAGACATTGCACAGTCCACATGTTGTGAAGAAAAAAAAAAGAAATATAGGAAATGAAAGTCAAAATATCATGCTTTGGTTGTTTCATCAAATAAGGAGTCCTCTGAATTTAGGTTTGTTAGAACTTTTATAATGGAATTATTTTGAAGCCTCATAATGATGCGTTATATCACTTTACACCAAAGGCACTTGTGATGTTCCACTATCTAAGTATAAGTGATTAGGCTCATTGTTGATTTCTTAAGAGCGTGAGCATGGAGTTTCAATTTTTAAGTTATCCTTGAATATTAACAGTTGTTCTGGGTTTTGCTTTATTTTCTTTGATAGCATGTGTTTGAAATCAATTTCATGTTTGTGGGTATCATCCTGGTAAACCCTCACGAGACTATAACTCGTCCACTAGGGGCACCTAGGGGTTTAAAGGCTTGTTGCATATGCTAAATGCAATCGAGAGTGCTAGCGAAAGTGGTATAGTTAGGATTTTCAGTTTTAATTGTTTTAGTTCAGTTTTGCTAGGAACCAGCAAAAAGTAAGTTGGGGGTGTGATAAGTCATGAAAATACCACATTATAGCTCATTTAATTCATGACTTATCTGGTTTTATTTCATATTTAATTCCCAATTTTACTTAGAAATTGTCAAAGTCTTTCATCTTTGCATTTTATTTTCATTGTCTAAATTTTGCCTAATTTGTTGATGTAGAGATACTCTTGGTGATTATAGAAGTCACGGTTCAAACGGCGTAACAATCGGAGTCAAATTGTAGAAGATATGAGCAACGTTCGCTGAACGTTTGCTTGTCGTTCGAACGTTGGTGATCTACAGAGAAACCCGAGAGCAACGTTCGCTGAACGTTCGCTTGTCGTTCGAACGTTGGTGATCTATAGAGAAACCCGAGAGTAGTGTGAGCTAAACGTTCGATTGACGTTCAAACGTTGGTGAAAAACAAAGAAGTTGTGAGCTGAACATTCACTTGTCGTTCGAACGTTGGTGAAAAATAGAGAAATTATGAGCAGCGTTCGCTGACCGTTCGATGAACGTTCGAACAAGAGAAGAGGAAACAACTTTTTGACTTGAGCGTTCGACCCGCGTTCGATTGTATTTGATGTAATCTAAGCATGATGTTTTAATTCTGAATAATATTGCTAAAGGATTTATGATTCATTCTTTGAGTATTTTATTATTGTGCTTAACCCAATTGAGTATTTGATCACCATTCAATTGTATTTGATAATTGTATTGAGATCGAGAGGAGATATACAATTTTAGTTCCTGTGATAAAATATCATATTCTACATGTTGATAGAGATATTGGCATGGTTTATGTAGCTTTGTGTTTTTGTACATGAAAATCCACAGATCTTAATGTGCCTTTTTGCCTTTAAATTCACATAGAGATATCGTGAGTTATCATGGGGAGGTAAGTTAGTTGGTGCTTGAGAGAGACCATTGGATAGAATAGGGATTTTCGCTTTCAAAGTGGATTATAAAATTCAGTAGCATGTGTATTCAAGAGTTAATTCAGATTTGTTTATGATGAAATCAAATGCCTTAGTATTTTAAATCCCTTATTGAATCTTACTCTTATATTTTCTTAGTTAATAATTTTAAGTGCTAGATAACAACCCATCTCACTATTTGATTTTCCAAATAGAATTTAGGATAGTAATTTCTGTATTTAGTAGCTATGAATCCCTGTGGGTTCGACACTCTATTTCATCACTTTATTACTTGTTACGAATTTGTGCACTTGCGAAAAAGTACATCAGCCTCCCTCGTGCATGTCACCCCACGCAGTTTATCACACAAGAACGGAAACTAAAATCCATCTACGGTGTAGTGGCGTGCCCATGTGTGCAGTTGGGCTGCGTGCTGTGTCTACACGGGTGAATTTTGTCTGGATTTTGTTGATAAAGGGATTGTTACCGTCTCGTATAGTAAGGTGCAGAATTGGCATGCAATACGAGGCTCTGGGAGAGTCCCCAGGTAAGTGGGGGGTCACAAGGGACTGCTTAAATCCCACTTGCCTTAGGCAATTATCGCGTCCCTTTGACAGGACTCCCCAGAACGCGTATTTACTCGTATTCTGTATCTTACTAAACGAGGTAGTAAGAAACCCTAAACATCGACTAAATCCCTCTTATGTTGACTCATTCTAACCAAGGGTTCTATCGGGTCGAGAGTCCCCAGCAGAGTCGCCAGGCTGTGCGCGTGTCTGGAATGCCGCACGGGAAAGTTCGGAGTCGCCACCGCCTGATGGGGTGCAGGCGAACACCTGGGTGCCTAAGTTAGTCTATTTTGGCCTTTGGTTTGGGGCTTGAGATTCTAAGTCGAGGTCTCGGTTGTGGTCTGGGGAAGTCCATAGACATCCCAGTCCACCCCGTCGGATGACGGGTTCCGTGGGTTCCCTGGTTTGATTCAGTTTGCTTTGGTCTCTCACCCGATTCCTAATCCGATACACAAATTTGTTAAGTCTGTCGGGACCACCTGAGTGGTGTGGGTCCCTTTAATTGATTTTATCTTGCTTGATTTAGGTGATCTGAGTCTGATTGGGCGGGCCCCGTTGGAAGGCCCATGGTGTCCTTGGTGGACTTGGTTAAGCCCACATGTCCCATATGGGCCTCTGTCTAACCCTAAGAGGCCCTTTGGGTCTAGTTTTAGTGAATTAATTTTACTTAATTTGTTCAAATTGGAGGCTTATGGGATTTTCATAAAATAAGCGGGCCTGAATTGATTGGCGGGCCCCTAGGTGGGCCCATGATGGTTGCCAAGATATTTTTTAGTTTATCTTGTTTAACTTTGCCAAAGTGTGCTGGATATTGGGCTTGGGGCCCATAATCCAACTTTGGGCTTGAAAGCCCGATTCTTTGAAGTCTAGGGTTTGCACCCCAACTTGATTAGTGGGCATTGGCGGGCCCAATAGGCCCTAACCCTGGGTCTCGGCCAAACCACGCAATTTAAACATTATTCCACAAAAGGGGTTCGGGTGGGCCGCATTGGGTTTGGCCCACTCGGTTCGGTTAATTTATTTATCTTGCTTGTTTACATGCAAATGGATTCATTGGGCTGGCTGGGCCCCGTTGGAAGGCCCACGGGCATTCCGAGTTGGACCGGCGATCCATGTCCCAAGTTGGGTTTCCGAGCGACCCGGAAACCCTGTTGGTTTAGTTGGTTTTGCTAAAAAAAGACATGAAAATTCGGCAAGGGACACCAAAATTATGAAAACTGCATTTTTATCATGTATCCGACCTTAGTTGCCGGATACACACAACCCATAGGTGATCGGGCCTGAGTTGTCGGATCACCCTGAAATGGTCTTTTTTGGAGCTTTGCCCATTGGGGTTGTTTCCAGGGGTCTTCTACGAGTCATGTGGGCCCCTGGGAGGGCCCATAGTGGTTCAGGTTTGGGATGCAACCCCCTTTTGGTGTTCTTTTGGGATTTCTCCACAAAGGCATTGAGGCACTGGGGGGCATGGGGGATTGCTACTGTCCCAGGGGTGTCGTGGGCATGCTGCCTACCCACCTGGAATCCAATAGAACATGCTGCCATACAGAGGAACAGCAGCCATATGTGAGGGTCTTAAGCATGCCCAAAAAGGGTAACAAAACATGGAAATTGGTAGGGGGTAGCCTTCATGCATGGCTCTATGGATTGGGTTAAGAGAGGCTGTAGGGAGGCTTCTAAAGGTGCTGGAGCAGCAACTTCTGGAAGGGTTTGGGAGTGGGGCAGTAGCTGAAAGCATCAAGCAATGATCGGCATGCTATCAAAGAAGAAAACAAAAGAAAAACGTATGCATAAAGCATGGTCCAGGGACTGACTCTTGGTGGCTAACAATAGTGGCTAGCATGCAAGGAAGACCTGATTAAGCATGTAAAAACAGCAAGGAAAAAGTGCCCATACGACCCTAGCATGCATGCCACTACACATGTAAGAGAAAACAAAAAAAAAACAGCAAAGTGAAAAGCATCCTCACGAAACAGCAACCCTGTGCATGTGGGAGTGACGTAGAGACGGTCTACCATGCGTCATGCATGATTTCCGGCAGGGCCTAAACCCAAGCTTCACGCTCGACACCACGGCCTTTAGAGAAAGGTGAGATGAAATTTGGGAGGAACCTGCTCCTCTCTACTGAAACACCAAGGGTCTCATAACAGCAATCTTGTTGGCCTCAAATGGAGCGGCCAAGTTTCCCATCTTTCCGTGGGTTGTGCATGGGGTCTCTCTCACCTTTAGAGACCCCCATGTTACCAAAGAAACAACAACAAAAATGCATGCAAAACAAAACCCAAAGCGGGTTCATGCAAGGGGAGATGACCAGTGTAGCAAACACCTTAGAAAAATCTGAATTTAATGTATGATGGATACAATATGATGAGGAACCTTACCTGAGGGTTCTTGTGCTTTGGAGTAGGGTGGAGACACCCTTTTTGAAGCCGAACAGCAGCTGGAGCTTGCCTCTCCTTGCACCAACAGCAACTACCCACCTTCTTGTTGTAGTAAATATGGAGAGGGAGAAGGAGAAGGATGGTAAGAGTGGTTTCGGATGGTGTGGAGAGGTGGTGGAAGGCAAATGGGGTTGGAAGAAGCAAGGTTCAGAGGGGAGCAAGTGAGAGAAGAGAGCTAAAGGACAGCAAAAAACCACCAGCCCACGGAAATGAGCTGCTGTTTGCCTTTTATAGGCAAACTTAACATATCCGGCAACTCAGGCCGGATACACTAAGCCTCCTTCATATCCGGCATATATAGCTGGTCACACAGGTGCTTCTTTGTATCCGGCATTGAATGTCGGATACAAAACATAATCATCCGAAAATTAAATGCCGTCGCAAATTTGTCGGGCGATTGACGCGAATCTCGTGCGAAAATCTTTTTGTATCCAGAATTTGATGCCGGTTATACACAAACCTATGTGTATCCGATACATTTGACCGGATACAAATCAAAAAATTACGGATTTGCCCCTCGACTTGACCGATTCGACCGATTTGACACTTTTGGATATCTACGGATTGGTCCCTGTGAATTTTGGATATTTAAGATTTAGTCCCTGAGATATTTTTCTGCGTTGGTTGCCACGTGGGTAGTTCCTGCGCCACGTGTGCAGTTTCCGGTTTTGCTACTCGGAAACTTCGACAGCTCGTATCTCCTTCATCCGAACTCCGATTTGAGCAAACTCAATTGCGTTAGACTCGTATCGGAGCCCTATACTCAATGACATAAGGCTAAGCACTTGGCACAGGGTTCGAGGAAAAGTCAACTTTCGGCTCTCCTTCAAGTTTGACTAGCCCACAGAACCTTTGTCCAGACTCCGATTCCAGCAAGCTCAGTTGCGTTGGACTCATGTCGGGATTCTCTATCCATTGGGATAAAGCAAGGTTGCCAATTTTACTTGATTAAAAGGTCAAATTTCCACCCCTTAGGGTTTGACTTTTTAGCCGGGTTTTGCATTTCCGGCTCTTATGGGAGCGCAAAAATGAGGTGCTTACAGGGTGAACAACTTTGGGGGCACCAACTTTGAAGACTTATGCTTATACCCTAATGTTAACCTGTAGACCAAGTTCAAGTGCCCAGACCTAGATAAATATGATGGCACTGGCTGCCCAATGAGCCATTTGAAGTTATACTGCGGGGCTTTATGCCAGTTTGGCTGGGATGACGGCATACTAATTCAGCTCTTCTAGAGGAGTTTAACTGGAGCTGCTTTGAGGTGGTTTGCCACTTTGGATCATGGGAAAATAAGAAGGTGGAAGGATTTAGCAGATTCCTTTTTGGGACAATACATGTTCAACTCTGAGATTATACCAAATAGGTATAACATGATGAGGATGACGAAGAGAAATGATGAGACCATAAGGCAATATGCTAAAAGGTGGAGGGAGTTGGCTGCACAAGTCAAGCCACCCGTGGGAGAACCAGAAATGATTTCAACCTTCATCAACACACTAGGGCAACCCTTTTACAGTCACTTGGTGGGTCAAACTACCACCAACTTTGCTGCCCTAGTGCAAGTGGCAGACAGAATTGAAGATGGGATCAAGTCTGGGAAAATAGCTGATTACTCTGCAGTGTTGAACCAGGAAGCTTCCACCACTTTCTCTACACAGAAAAAGGAGAATGGTAATGGAAGAATAAATACTGAAGAAAGGAGAGAAGCAGAAGTGAATATGGTGCAACTTCCCAAGGAACCCTTTCAAATCAATGCCCATCCACCTCCTATCAAGCCAACCCATCAATTTCTTTTGCTGTCTATCCAAATTAATGTCCCTTCTGCACAGCCTATGAAGGAGGAAACAGAAGTAAGGAAGAGAAGGGAATTCTCAAAATTGCCCATGAAGCCATCCGAATTACTCCCTACCTTACTTCAGAAGGGTTATGTGACTTTGAGATTGCCAAATCCTCATGCAAGTAAGGGGAATGGTTATGATTCATCTACAATCTGTGAGTATCATATGAGCACTCCAGGGCATACCACTGATCGTTGCTTGGCCCTAAAGCATGCAATTCAGGATTTACTGGATAATAACTCCTTATCATTCAATTCAGTTACACCCATCCCACCAACCGATAACAATGGGGCAAGTAGCTCGAATCCAATAGGGTCAATTTTTTCAGGAAAAAAAAGATTTGACCCTTCTCAACTTATTGCTCCAGTTGGTACCATAGTCCGAGTTTACTTTGAAAAAGAAGATGAATGGGGCCATATGGAGAAAGAGACTCACACAGGGGCAGATTTTAAGCTGAAGTTGAAAGAAAATGAAATGACAGGTGAAAGGGCAGAGGAGGTGCAAACAATTCCCTTTGAGCAGTCTGAGCAAACAAATGACCTAGCACTGGATGTTGAACAGGAATTCAGTATGGACGATAATGATTGTCCGAAGGGTATGGAATCACTCTTCATACAAGAAGAAAATGAAGCAGGGGCAATTGAAAAGGGAGA
The DNA here is from genome assembly GCA_947561395.2 of Buxus sempervirens. NCBI lineage: Eukaryota > Viridiplantae > Streptophyta > Magnoliopsida > Buxales > Buxaceae > Buxus > Buxus sempervirens. Next base: position 45,922,628 of record OX387182.1, on the reverse strand, counting down.
ATCCCAGGAAAAGAAAGAAGAAGAATCAAATGAAAATATTGAGGCCAGGTTTAAGCTTCCATTGATTGACTGGGTTGCAACCCAGATTCCATATCACGGAATGTCACTTCTTTCAGAGACTGAGCATAATGCCCTAGGGAAGGAGTTCATCCCAAATCATGAAGGTTTGCCTCACTCAGTAGGAGAAAGATATTTTCTAAAAAAGAAAGAAAAGTCAGCTTTTGCCTTTGAGAACAGGAGTAGTTTTCGAACTCCCATGTTCTCTGAAAAGAAACCCGCATAAAAAGAATGCACATTTCCTGAGGATCCTAAAGAGCCTTGTTCTCAGGAAGTGATTTCAATAAAGGCTCTTCAAAAAAAAAAAAAAAAGATTTTCCCCTTTAACATTTTTCTAGAAAAAAGAAAAAATTTTTTTTCTACAAGGTCCTGTTTTACTTATGAGTCATAGCTCCTATTGCATTTTATTAAGTTGAATATGACTTCGACATTGGGCTCAATTTTGAGACCAAAATCGAAGAAAAAGACATTTTATATGAAAATTCAAATCTTTTTAAGTGTCATGAGAGAATATTCTGCAAAATTATGAAATGACCAATTTTATGGCCTTTGGAACTAAAGATGACCCACAGTCTTCAACAGAAAAGATAGAAGAAGATTTGAAGTTTCTTCATTAGAATACAGAAAGGATCGCACCACTTGCTGATACGTTCAAAGGGAAGTTGATAATATTGTTTGAAGAAATTTTGGGGCTTTGCACTTGAAAATATGGGAGAATCTGACCTTTTCGTGGGAAATAGAATTGGGCATCATTTGATGGAAAGAATCCAAATTCAAAAGATTGATCAAAAGGTGAAGAACTTGTTCATAACAGAGGTTCTATTTGAAGATGCTTTTATCTCGATAGAAGGTGATTAAGAAAAAAAGAAGAAAAAATCCTGAGCCAGTCATGTAGTACAACTTTACCAAGTCTGAAAACTCAATTTTTTCTTAAAATGATAAGAGGCCTTTCTTTCTTATATCTCTAAAATTTTTGAAATCCCTAATTAGACCCTTTGAGCTTGATACATTTTTCCAAGTAACCTAAACTGAGAATTGTAACCCCATACTGGGGCAAATTTATTAAGGCATAAAAAAAAAAAGGAATGAAGGGACAATTATTGAAGTTCAAAAGGGATTTTGACTATGTTTTCAGAAAATGGGGCAAAGAAATGAAAAAAAAAAGAAGAAGAAAAAAAAAGAAAAAAAAAGGAAGAATAAAAAAGATAATCAAATGCTATTTGGAGAATGTCTTCAAAATTGTGAAGAAAAGAATGGAAAAAAGAAGTTCAATACTGGAGAAAAAGTTTCAAATGAAGAAATCAAATTGAGGGAAGAACTTCATTACTGGGAGCAATTTTGTATTCATTTCAAGGGAAGAAATGCCTTAAAAATTACAATTTCAGTTAACCCATTTGATCATATGGTATTTGAGCCTTTTATTCCTTTTCTTTCTAAACTAACACTAAGCCTTCGTTTCGTCCCATTTATAAGTCCTCTTTGATTAAGAAATTTTGAATTAAGGCAGTTTTGACTACATGGTTGCTGGTGATGAAGGATAAAAAAAAGAAAAAAAAGAAGGAAAAAATGGAGAAAATATAGTGAAAACCCGGAAGGGCGCTATATGGCAAATAATCAGCTATCTACAAGAAGGAAATCCTCAGAGAGGAAAGCCCAAGATTTGCATAGATCCAAGTGAAGTCTTCATGTTGGTGGTTATTTTGAGATACATCCACTCTTCAAGGGATTGAGAAAATTCTCTTTTCAAGACTGAAGCAACATAATTAGAACTATGATATGAATCATCTGTAAACAAGTTGATGGCTATCAAAATTGCCATTAAGAAATTATTGCTGAAGTTGAAGTCATAAATTATCATATCGTGGATACAATGGAGAAACAATTGCTCTTCAATTGAATGAAGGAAAATGTCTTTCTAGACTGGGGCAAAATAGTTAGATTGAAAGAGTCATCATATCTGGAGTATCAATTGACAAGCTGATGGTCATGGGAATGATTCTAAAGGTTCCGAAGGCTTATTTTGGTCTTTCTTCATTTTTTGAAATAGTCTTCTCATTATTCAACGTGATTTTAATTCTTTTGGACTATATGCTAATAAGTGATTGGATCATTTTTTTCAAATATATATATATATATATATATAAAACACAAAAAAGCAAAAAAATATATTTTTGCCCTATGACGAGAATCTATATCTTTTCATAAAACATTGGTTTTGCAAGTATTAGAGAATTCTTAGGCCACTAGTATAAAATATATTTTCTAATTTTTGTAGTTGCATTCTTTTATTAGGGTTTCTTTTTGGCAAAGGTTAAAGAGAGAGAGAGAGAGAGAGAGAGAGAGAGAAAGAAAAAAAAGAAAAAAGAAAAAAAGAGAAAAAAGAAAAAAAAAAAAGGATCATCTCTGCTGAGGGGCAAGTACTTCTTCAAGCAATCAAAACTGGGGTATGCTCAGTGTCTTTCCTTCTGGGTTTTCATTGGAATGAATTCCAACATCTGGAAGAAGCAATCAAGCTTTAGTCTTCAAATTTGAAAGAAAAAAAAGGCTTCGAAGCAGTGGCATGTTTTCTTCATTAAACAAGGGTTCCCAATTCCTTCATCATGAAGAAGGATTTTACTGGGGCAGCAAGAAGGCATGAAAGACAGATCATGGGTTGTAAAGGCATGAGGTTAGATCAATAGATCATGATCCATCAATCAAGATGAGGGCATTCACTTGGGCAATTAAAAAGCATGAAGACAGGTTATGGGCAGTAAGGGCATATACATCGTTATTGAGAGAACAAGAAGATAAAGAAGCAAAAGCAAGTTGCAGAATATTCAAGCACAGGTTCGGGCATCAAATGGCACCCAGGTATATCAAATAAGAAAATCAATCAGGAAACATCGATGGGATGTGTCATGGGGTAGCATGATGAGACTGGTTGAAAGGAAAGGGCCATTTACTATTTGAGTAAAAAGTTCACAGAATATGAAGCCAAGTACTCACCGTTGGAAAAGACCTGTTGCGCTCTAGTGTGGGCTACTCAAAGACTAAGGCATTACTTCCTTAGTCATTCCACATTATTGATATCCCAGAAGGATCCTTTGAAGTACTTATTTGAGAAACCAGCACTAACTGGCAGAACGGCAAAGTGGCAGCTGCTACTGTAACACCCCGAACCCGGGTCAGTGCAAACCGGCACCCGACCCGAACCTGGTTCGCTACTGTAACAACCCGAATTTAGTTCAACAACCAAATCCGAGGTGTTACTGGTCCATATCAAATACATCATCAATAATATACCAGACCAAAGAATTAAAATCCATTCAACTTATTATACTATCAGAGTTGCGGAAACAAGTATATGCGGAAGTGTAGTTTAAAATCCTCAAATAACATATAGTTTGATAATCAATCATTAATATCAAAGTCTAGTAAAATAAACTGGTTACTATCTCTCTCTCTCATCTCTCTAATACATCAAATCCAAATGAATAATAATAATCTAATCAAAAGGGCTAAGTCTATGTCATTCATCCACCTCAAACAAGATCCGAATAATAGTAAACCTCCGGTGTATACTCAGCTATCTCTCCCTGGAAATCACTAAGATCCCCCTCTCGCATATCAGCTGAAAAATGAAATAAAAGTAGGGTGAGATACGAATATCCCAGTAAGTAACACATGCATGGTTAAACAGTTCATATAAGTAAAGTAATAGTTCATGCACGATTAAGCAATATCGAGTGTTGTGATTTCAATGTCATTGTAGGACTCACAAAGATAGATAAACCTTTTGAGATGATTCTCAACCAATTGCTATACCACCGTGCTACTTAGGAGCAATGCTACTAATGATACTCAAGTCCCATGCAGCGCAGCTTAGACAAGAGCCGTAGTCACTGACTTATTGCACACGTATCCATCAGAGTTGGCATGTACCACCAGCATGCAGCACCAGAATCAATACATGGAGATGGTCGCTTATCCACATGTACAGGGAATCACCAGCGGCTCACCGGGGTGTCCCTCCAGACATAGGACCTTCCCAGACAAACTAACTTGCAAAGGAAGCATGTCGCATATAGGAGTAACTCAACCCAAATGACATATCCATCAGCTATCTAGCTACAAATATGGATCCATAACCAGCTATGCCCACTAGACTCCAAAATTCCCTAAAATATAATATTTCTATAAGGGTTGGTGCCTAGTGGCATATAAAGGTTAAATCTGTCAATTTACTTCAATATTCGGTCATCTGAATTCTGAATTCTCTCTATAAAGTTTTCTAACTTATAGTGTCATTTTGAAGATGTTCTAGTAATTAAATACAAGTTAGGTTTTCCAAAAACTAGGTTTCTCCATTTCTTTCAAAGTTTGGCAACTAATGTCCTAAATACCTTCCTAATTTATTTTTCTGTAAAACAGGGAATTAGATAGTTTATTTTGGTCTTAAAACATCTTATTTAATCATTAAAATTGTCTAAAAATAGTTTGGAATTGAATTAGGGTGTAAAATTTTGAAAATCTGCAAAATCTGAATAGAGCGCCTAGGATCGCTCAGGATCACCCCGGCGGTCTGTGGTCGGCAGTAGTTCAAAATCGAACACCGACGATACGTCTCCAAGCGGTCTACGGCGGTCTGAAATTTAATATGAGCACCTAAGATCGCCGATGATCGCCGAGCACAGTCGAGGTCGGCGGTCATTCGAAAACGATCAGAATCAGTTCCAAAACATGATTTTTCTCGTCTAAACTCATTCTAACATATATATAACATGATTATCAACATATATACATCATTATATATCATAAAAACATACTTTTGTCGATTAATCACATGTAAAGCCAAAAAAACGAAGGAAAACGGTGTCACCTACCTCTTGAACGAATGTTCCTCTTCCTCTCTTCTTTCAACAACGATTCTCTATCACCCAGCAACACTCTGGATGACGAAGAACTCAAAAACCCAAGCTTTTCTTCTCCCTCTGCTTCTTCTTCTCCTTCGGTTGCTCGTTCGCTCAAGGCTATCGCTTGCAGCTATTCAATACGAGCGAGAATACGAAGTGTAAATTTAGGTTATTAAACTAATACTTATACTCACTTATCCCATGTATCTCACTGTAGACACCCCAAATTGCACAAACAATCATCAAAAATCATTATCTCCTGGAAAGCCAGCACAGAATTTGAAGAAAATAAACTTTTGCCTGTATCCGGATTGAGTATCCGGATACAAGTGCTCCTTCCCGTATCCGGATACTCATACCGGATACGTGTGGGCCTTAGCGTATCCGGTACCATGTACCGGATACCTTATGGCCCTTTGTTATCCGGTCTGATATACCGGATACCTTAAGTTTGCTCAAAATTAGGGTTTTCCGAGAGCTTTTCACTTTTACCATCATGTCCCTCATTAAATGAGGGGAAATCTCGGAAATAACCTTAGGGTTAAGGTTGGAGGGGTTCTAGACATTAAGTTGTGTCTACCAATGACCTTAGCCCTTGCCTATAAATAGGAGCCTCCTCCTTGAGCAAATGACACAACTCTTGTTTTGAATTCTCGCAAAGAAGAACTCCAAGAGAAGAAGAAAACCGCTGTGGAATCGCCTCCAGCACTCAGGTAAGCCTCAACTTTTCTTTTTATTTTCTGTCTTTACATTCCTAGATCTAGATCTCTTCTTCTACCTTTCTGTAGTGTAAAGCCTTGTTTGCAAGTGTGGAAATCCTTCCCCGGCTCAAAGTATCTCAAGACTCCCCTAGCCGTAAAACGTGAAGGCGGATCTAGGAGAAACGAGACTGGGGATTGACCCTAGTGCTAGAACCTATGTAGCATAAGGCCTTTTTGATTGATTGTAAACCGTTCCATATTCAAAGTACCCTTGATTATCTTAAAGAGAACAGAGGGAAACGATAATGGAACGGAACCCTAGGCTATGCTAGAACCTATTTTGTTGAATCTATATGCATGTGTATGGATCTTGCTTGGTTTTTTTCACTTTTGCACACATATCACTATTTTTGGTGAATAGGCTCACATTTGGGGATTTATTACATTCATTGTGATAAATCTGCAATAAATGGCCTCAATCAAATTCTGGAGTGTTTTAAAAGGTTTTTCAAAGGTTTTGGATTCATCTCACACGAATCACACACTTTTTGTCAATTTTCGGATTTGGTTTTCTTCAAAAGTGGCTTAGCTTGACAGCACCTGTACCCTTACTTCGGACGTCCGTAACTTCATCATCCGGATGAATTTTGGGGCGATTCCAGAACCATGGGAAAGGTGAGGCTGTCTAGTTTATGTCCACCAAATTTCATGAATTTCCATCTAGCCGATTTTTGACACTTCTCTGTCGAAGTTAAGTGGACAGTTCAGGTCCAAGTACAGAACTTGTCACTTCGACGGACCGCCATGTGTTCGTTTTAAGTCCGATTCAAGTGATTTTTTTTTCTGGGTACTCCTTTATGAGTCTATTTTCAAATCCAGTTGGTTTCATAATTTTTGGATTCCATTTGAATTATTGGTAGCCGATTTACTCAGAACTGCTCATTTGCATTTTTCTGGGTAAATCTGTGATCTTCGGGGCCTGTTCGGGAGACCACCCAAGGCACGTCCGAAGGGATTTTTGTATGAGACTAGTTTCTGTTGAAAGATGGCCATACAGACTTCAATCACACCAAATTTCGTGGATTTCTATGTAGTGGATTTTTCTAGACAATTTTCCAAAGTTGCCCACTTACTACTTTTAAAAAATCCCCAACAGCAACTTCAAAGGAGCATAACTCCTAGATTTTTCATTGGAATGAAGTGAAATTTTGCATGAGACTCTTATTTACCCTAATCTTTTAAATGGATTTGATTTGGTTCAATTTAGAATTGGATTTGAATGATTTCAATGCAAATGGCATACTTTTTACCGAATTTTCCGGATTTGATTTAACTAGGTTTTATGCAACCTCTACTTTGATTTCCATCTTTTGAAATACTCCAGAAGTGATATTGACATAAGAGAAGATCTAAAATCCATTTGGATCTTCATGTGAATATATCATACACTTGTTCCTTTTTAAAGGCTTTTTCATGATTTTAGCAAGCTTCTTATTTTCTTTTTTAGCATGAACATACACTTGGCAACCACTTCGTGTGGATGAATGGGGGTGCCTAACACCTTCCCCCGTTCATAATCTAATCCCCTTACCCATCTCTGGATTTGATTTTCAAGTAGGGTTATTTTTATCCTAGAATTTGTCTTTTGGCTATTTTTGCCTACTTTTGTATCTTTGGTTTCCATTCTCACCCCAAAATCATGAATGGTGGCGACTCTCCCACTTTTGCATTGAGCCCGTGTGCTGACGGAGGGACGATCACTCCGGTGATTTTTTCCCATGTCTCACAACTGGCGACTCTGCTGGGGACTTGTGGATTTAAGCCATTTTGTGTATATTCATGCTTTTTCATCACTTTTGAATGCTTGCTATTTTGTTTGTTTTATTTGTGCATAATGTGGTATTCCAAATCAGATTAGGATGCTTAGAAATTTGTATGGATCCAAAGCCTATGTTGAAACATGATTTGGATGTGTTTTGTGATGACATGCTTTGATTTAAGTTGCTATGCCATAAAAAAAGAAAATTTCAAAATCTGGAAATTTGGTATAAATTTTGAGTATTCATGCATGTTTCCCATGAATAATGCTTTTTGTGCTTAATGGTTGTTTTATGCCATGATTTGAACTTGGGGGTATGGAATGACATAAGTTGAGCATGAAAACAATGAAAAAAAAAATCTGAAATGCTTAGTGGGAATTTTGGGGATTTTCAAGCATATGTTTCCCAAGCTAAAAGCTTTTTATGTCATATTATTAGCTTCTGGGTTTTAGGCTTGGATTTGGGCATAAAACCATGTCACTTGAGCATCCAATTGAAAAAAAAAAATCTGGAAATTTCAGTGTATATTTGGGGGATTTCAAGCATGTTTTACCTCATTGAAACACTTTTGAACCATGTCAAGTAGTACTAAAATTTTAGGCTTCAAGTTGGGTAGAAATGGTACACTTTGAGCATGAAAAAGAGCATGAAATCTGGAATTCTAGGAATGCTTTTGGGTTTCAAGCATGCTTACATGAGTTGATTGTTGTTTGCACAAATAACATGTTTTGTATACCACTTTTTGGGCATGTAATATTTTTGTGCATATTTGGTGCTTGCTTGCTTGTATTCAGCTTCATTATTTTGTCATATATGCCTTGGCTTGAAATTGAATGCATGGCTACGAAAAAGAGTGGCAAGGGGCTGGGACGTTATGAATGTTACCACAATTTTAAAATTGCACTTGAGCACTTGAAACAATTTGCACAGCCTACCCTTTACCTATTAGGAAGTTGAACCATGAATGTGTGTAGCTTGGCGCACCGAGGTCGTGACTTCGGAAAGCGAAAGTGAAAACATTTACCTTAGAATTTGGGTCAATGATGTGATGACAATGGGATCTGTGATTCGATTCCGGGCATCACTAGACTTGAGTTCTAAGTTGCCAATTAAGCCAAAACCCAAAAACCATACGCTTGAAGATGGAGAAACACGTTTTTGGCTAAAAGCACACAATTGCGTTTGGGGAAATTGGGTGTAAATGTGGGAAGGCCGTTTGCATGTTTTACAGGCCAAGGTATAATGTGAATACCATATTAAATGAAGGTGGCAAGGTAAAGCCATGTTCTTTTCCTAAATTTGGGGAGTTTTGCAAGTATGATGTCCAAGCCCAATTTGGGGCAAGTTTTGAAGGTCAAATTAAGGTGAACATCAATTGGGAATGAAAATAAATCAAATCTGGTGAAAAAATGAGTCAAAAAGGGCCATTTCGGCAATAACCGGCAACTCAGGCCGGTTAATAATAACTGTGTTCACATCCGGTACATATATCCGGATACAAAGACATATGCGCATATCCGGATAGATTGACCGGATACAATAAGGCATATCTTATCCGGTATATTATACCGGATACAGTCAAAAAAGGGCACAAATTGGTTGTTCAGCCCAAATTTTCAGAATAAAATGCCTAAAACACTGTGGATAATCCTTAGGCACCCCGAAAAGAACATAAGAAATGTTCCCAAAAATACAAAATCAAAGAAAAAAAAAACAAAAAAAAAGATAAAATAAAATATTCTTTCAGGATTTAACCTAAGTTTGAAAATCAAAGAGGAAACCAAGGTGTCATATTTTTTGACACCAACTCAACTCAAACATATGTCAATCCAGCTTTAGAACTTGAAAATCTTCTAAAATGCATCAGATTTCAAATCAAAAAAAAAAAAATGCAAACCTTGGTTGATTATTTTTATCAATCAAATCAAAAAAAGTGGGACACTTGGAAGCCCTAGAATATTCCATGAAAACTTTGGTTGGTTATTTTTATCAATCAAATCAAAAAAAAAATGAAAACCTTGGTTGGTTATTTTTATCAATCAAATAAAAAAAAGTGGGATACTTGGAAGCCCTAGAATATTCCAAGACACCTTTGGTTGGTTATTTTTATCAATCAAATCAAAACATTTGTGGGATACTTGGAAGCCCTAGAGTATTCCAAGACACCTTTGGTTGGTTATTTTTATCAATCAAATCAAAACATTTGTGGGATACTTGGAAGCCCTAGAATATTCCAAGACACCTTTGGTTGGTTATTTTTATCAATCAAATCAAAACATTTGTAGGATACTTGGAAGCCCTAGAATATTCCAAGACACCTTTGGTTGGTTATTTTTATCAATCAAATCAAAACATTTGTGGGATACTTGGAAGCCCTAGAATATTCCAAGACACCTTTGGTTGGTTAATTTTATCAATCAAATCAAAACATTTGTGGGATACTTGGAAGCCCTAGAATATTCCAAGACACCTTTGGTTGGTTATGTTTATCAATCAAATCAAAAAATTTGGGACCCTTGGAAGCCCTAGAATATTCCAACACAAAATCAAAACAACAAAAAAAAAAAAACAAAAAAACAAAAAAATCTGGATTGGTGTTCACCTAACCTACTGGTTTACATATATAGGGGTGTGACTCAAGTTAAATTGAAGCTAACATGTTCTATTCATTTTTTCCTCAGGTACATTTACTTTCGACTCAGGTGCACTTATTTGCAGTCATTGCTCCCGTGACCAGATCCAAAGCAAGAGCCATGAATACTGAAGAGAACCAAGCCCAAGCTACTATCCCTGCTCAGGACTTTACTCAACTGCAGGAGCAAGTGGCCGGTCTGGCCAAGATGCTGGGGGACCTACTGGCGGCTCAGGCCCAACAGGCCCAGGCCCAAAATCAAGCCTCTACCTCTCATCCGGAACCGCCACCTCAGGCCTATATTCCGCCTCCGGCTCAGCCCATGCCTGAGCCCATTTCTGAACCAGTCCCTGAGCCCATTCTGATCAGGGAAAATACAGTAGAGTCGGAGAAAGAGCTGGAGAAAGAAAAGGCCCGAGATGAGATGGAAAAGAAGATGCTGCTGAGGATAGAGAGGATCCAGGCAGAGCTGAAAGAGGTGAAGAGGGGAGGCAGCCATGCAGGCACCACCTTCGAGGACCTGTGCATGTACCCGGACGTCTGTCTACCGGCTAAGTTCAGGTGCCCGGATTTTGACAAGTTTGATGGCACGGGCTGCCCGTTAAGCCATCTGAAACTATACTGCAGGGCCCTGTGCCAGTTTGGCCGGGATGATGGCATACTGATCCAACTCTTTCAAAGGAGTCTAACCGGGTCAGCCCTTCGGTGGTTCGTTACAGTGGACCATGGAAGGATTAGAAGGTGGAAGGACCTAGCCGACGCTTTCCTGGACCAATACAAGTTCAACTCTGAGATCGTGCCGGACCGGTACGACATGATGAGGATGACCAAGGGGAAGGATGAACCGGTACGGCAGTACGCCAAGAGATGGAGAGAGGCCGCCTCCCAGGTCAGGCCACCTATGCAAGAGCCGGAGATGATCTCCACATTTATGGGCACACTGGGGCAGCCCTTTTACAACCATCTGGTGGGTCAGATCACCACCAACTTTGCAGCCCTGGTACAGGTAGCGGACCGGATCGAGGAAGGGGTCAGGTCAGGACGGCTGATAGACTACTCTGCTCTGACTGGGCAGTCTGATTCCTCGGCCTCCATGGCCCAGAAGAAAGGGGCCGGATTCAAAAAGACAGGGGCCCGAAAAGAAGGGGAGGTGAACCTGGTCCAGGCTCCTCCAGCCAAGAAGCCACTGCACGTCAACATCTCGGCACCCCAACAGGCCCAGCAGGCCCAGCAGTCGTACCAGACCCCGCTGAATGTCAACTTCTCTCCCTCTGTGCCAGCTAACACAAGGAGGACCTTTACTAAGGAGGAGCGGGATGCCTGGTTCGCAGCAAGGAAGAACCGGGTTTTCACCCCTCTACCAATATCTCTTTCCCAACTACTGCCAACCCTGCTGAAAGGGGAGTACTTGACTCTGAAGGAGCCTAACCCAAATGCCCCGAAGGGGAGAAATTTTGACACATCGGTCACCTGTGATTTCCACATGGGTGCACCGGGGCATTCTACAGATACCTGCTGGGTATTGAAGCATGCGGTCCAGGACCTGTTGGACCAGAAGGCCTTAGTGTTCAACACTGCTGCACCGGCCCAGTCTGGGAACGATATTGGGCAGAACCCTCTGCCTTACCACAATGGGGCAGGCCCATCCAACTCCATCACTGCCATATCCACCACGAGAAGGGCCTTTGACCCATCTCAGCTTATAGCTCCTGTGGGGACTACAGTCCAGGTCCGATTCTTCCCAGAGGAGGACGAAGAGGAGATCAACATGGTCTCTCAAAAAAATAATCTTGCTGCTGAGGACATAAGCTCCTCCTTAAACCGGGTCTCTTCTCTGATGGCCCAGATAAATACTGCAAGGCCCCCATTGGTCTTCAATTGCAGTCCACCCACTTGTTCCCCATCCAAGCCGTCTAAGGCTCCGCTGGTCATCAATCTTGACCCCACCACTGCTTCCATCACTTCTTCTGTCCCCACAAATTCCAAACTTCAACCCTTGGTTGTAAATGTGCAGCCAGTCCATGCTATCCCTAAACCGGCCCATACATCCCGATCCAGACTCCAGCCATTAGTGGTTAACATCCCTAAACTAGCCTATTCTGAGGCCGCTGTACCATGGAATTACAGCGAGGGAATCACGGCTACGGTTCCAATGGTCAAGGACCAGAACCAGGAGGAGGTGAACCTCATGACGAGGTCAGGGAGATGCGCAGGGGGTGAAGAGAAAGAAAAAGAGACAGAAGTAGAGAAAGAGAAAAAAGAGAATGAAGAAAAAAGAAAACAGAAAGGAAAAAATAAAGTGGGAGAAGACACCCCCCAGGGTGCAGAAAATGAGGCAGTAGACCTCATAAAAATAATAAAGAAAAGTGAATTTAATCTTGTGGATCAGCTGAACAAGGTCCCGGCCCAGATTTCAATACTGGGCCTTTTGCTGAATTCTGAAAAGCACAGGGATGCATTGTTGAGGGTGCTACAGAGTGCACACGTATCCCAGACCATTGATTCGGACCAGCTTGGTAAAATGGTTGGTCAAATCTTGTCACATAATGTGATAAGTTTCTCAGAGGGTGAGATCAGCCCAGGTGGGTGTTATCATGTGGACCCTTTGCACATCACTGTGCTTTGTAAGGGCTGCATGATTGCACGGGTTTTAATTGACAACGGGTCGGCATTAAACGTTTGCCCGTTAATCACTTTTACCAAGCTGGGTCTGGACCAGTCGAGGATCAAGCAAAATGGGCAGATAGTGAGGGCTTTCGATAGCTCTAAGACCCACTCCCTAGGGGAGATTGAACTGCCGGTCACAATTGGGCCGAATATCTTTAACATCACATTTGAGGTGATGGATATACCCGCAGCCTTCAATCTGCTCCTAGGGAGGCCGTGGATACATTCGGCTAGGGCAATACCATCCACGCTCCACCAAAGGGTGAAATATGTAAGAGGGCAAAGGGTGATAACAGTCCTAGCCGAAAACTTGGTGCCGCCCATTGTGTCACCTGATGTACTATTAATCAATGTGGACTTGACTGTTGACAAGATTGCATTCCACTCATTTCAATTTGATGCGGTCAATTACATACCTGGGGGGCGTGATAAAAAGAAGGAAAAGGGGACCACTGCAGAAAAGATGGTCAAGAAAGTGATGGAGAAATACCACTTTCACCCAGGGAAAGGCCTGGGGATCAATCTGCAGGGGATGGTGGAGCCAATCACGGCTAAGAAACTAGTCCCAAGGGTAGGATTGGGCTTCAAGCCCAGAGGCTGGAGAAGAATGAAATATGAAGAAGGAGAGAGCAGAAGCAAAGGAAAACTCCCGCATCTGAGGGTGAACTTTCCAAAACCTTCCTACATAATCCAAATTTCTTCTCCCATGGACCAATCCAAGCCTCCTTACCGAAACATCAACCCCTTCCAAAAGCCTTTTGTTTCGGCCCTACAACCCTATAACCCATCTCCAATATTGGGAGCAGTGGATGGGCCTGGACCACAGCCCGAGCAGCAGGTGGACTTTTCTGAAGATGTTGGTGCATTCTTCGCCATGACTGAAGGCGAAAAGACAGGGGCAGACATGGAACTGCCGTTTATTGACTGGGCCGCAGTAAAGATTCCGGAAGAGGTCATTTCTGGATTGGGCCCCGTAGCAGAAAAGGGCAGTACCGACCCGGTGATGATGGCATCGGATGCTGGGCTTGAGGAGCAGGCTTTCCCTATTTCCCTTGCTCCCCAAAATTTTGTATTAAACAATTGGGAGGAAACTCCCCTTACCTTTGAAGCAGCGTTAGTTCGGCAAACTGACGTAGCTTCCAAAAAAAAACTCCAATAGTGGATTGCCATTTCCCTGAAGGTTCTAATGGGCCTTCGTCTTCAGGGGAATTATGTTTAGAAGGCCCACAAAAAACCCAAAAAGATTTTTCTATTTTTTCTAGAAAATTTAATTTTTTCAAAAAGGTCCAAACCACTTATGAACCATATAATCAGACCGAATTGGACCAGGTTGAATATGACTTCGACCTTGAGCTCGACTTTGATCTCATGGGGGTCGAAGAAGAGACCGAGGTCGAAGAAGAAGACGTTCCAAAAGAAATTGAATACCAATTGGAACGTCATGAAAAGGGGGTCCAACCTAATATTGAGGAGACCATATCCATAAATCTTGGGACCACAGAGGACCCAAAAATTGTGAAAATCGGGTCATGCTTGTCTGATGTGCAGAAAATTGAAATGTCACAATTCTTGGCAGACTACAAAGATGTGTTTGCTTGGTCATATCGGGACATGCCGGGGTTGGACACTGACATGGTGGTGCACAAATTGCCAATTTTGCCAGGGGTTAAGCCGATTAAGCAGAAGCTGAGAAGATTGAAACCTGAGTGGACTCTGAAGGTCAAGGATGAAGTGGTCAAACAGTTCCAAGCTGGATTTTTGGCAGTCTCTACGTACCCGGAGTGGCTCGCAAACATAGTGCCGGTACCAAAGAAGGACGGGAAGGTCCGAATGTGCGTGGACTATAGAGACTTGAACAGGGCAAGCCCAAAGGACGATTTTCCGCTTCCACACATCGACATTCTGGTCGATAATACTGCGGTACATAGCCTGTTTTCCTTCATGGATGGTTTCTCAGGATATAATCAGATCAAGATGGCTAAGGAGGATCAAGAAAAAACAGCATTTATCACACCTTGGGGCACATTCCACTACACGGTCATGCCGTTTGGGCTCAAGAACGCTGGGGCAACATACCAGTGGGCCATGACTGCACTATTCCATGACATGATCCACAAGGAGATGGAGGTCTATGTGGACGATATGATTGCCAAATCATGCAAAGAGGAGGACCACTTGATCAATCTGAAGAAAGTGTTTGATCGGCTCAGGAAGTACAGTCTACGGCTTAACCCGGCTAAATGCGTCTTTGGGGCTACATCAGGGAAGTTACTGGGGTTTATAGTGAGCCGAAGAGGAATTGAAATTGACCCGGCTAAAGCCAAGGCCATAATTGAAATGCCAGCACCCAGAACTGAGAAGGAGGTCAGGGGTTTTCTCGGGAGGATTCAATACATAAGCCGGTTCATAGCACAGCTCACTGCTATCTGTGAACCGATTTTCAAGCTTCTGAGGAAGGATAACCCGACGGTCTGGAATGAGGACTGCCAACAGGCATTTGACACAATAAAGAGGTATTTGCTGAACCCACCTGTGTTAGTGCCACCAACTCCAGGAAGACCACTGATCCTGTACTTGTCAGTGTTGGAAACGTCAATGGGATGTGTCTTGGGGCAGCATGATGAGACGGGTAGAAAAGAAAGGGCCATTTACTATCTGAGTAAAAAATTCACGGAATATGAAGCCAAGTACTCACCATTGGAAAAGACTTGCTGTGCTCTAGTGTGGGCAACTCAGAGGCTAAGGCATTACTTCCTTAGTCACTCCACACTATTGATATCCCGGATGGACCCGCTGAAGTATTTATTTGAGAAACCGGCACTGACTGGCAGGACGGCAAAGTGGCAACTGCTACTGTCCGAGTTTGACCTCACATACATCACCCAGAAGGTGATCAAGGGTCAAGCCATAGCTGATCACCTAGCTGCACATCCTCTGCCAGAATATCAACCCTTGAAGACCAACTTTCCAGATGAGGCAATACTGTACACTGAAGAGGAGAACAGTGAGAGTTCCTGGCAGATGTTCTTCGATGGGGCCGCCAACATGAATGGGAAAGGAATAGGGGCAGTCTTGGTTAAACCAGATGGTTCACACATCCCGATTGCAGTAAAGCTGAGATTCCAGTGCACCAATAACATAGCAGAATATGAGGCATGCATAATTGGACTACAAGCAGCCATGGATCATGGAGTAGAGGAACTTGACGTATACGGGGATTCGAGTCTTATCATCTTCCAAACAACTGGTGAGTGGAAAACCAAGGATCACAAATTGATCCCCTATCACCAGTATTTGGAAGAAATAAGCACAAATTTCACTCGAATTTCCTTCAACTATATGCCAAGGGCCAAGAATCAGTTTGCGGATGCTCTAGCAACCTTGGCTTCAATGGTCAGCATACCAGAAGGAGTAGACATCAGACCACTGGAAATTGAGGTCCGAGATGAACCGGCTTACTGTCTCGTTCTAGAGGGAGCACCAGAAGAAGCACCATGGTTTCAAGATATCAAAAATTTCTTGAACAATCGGAGTTTGCCAGAAAATGCCACTGCTACTGAGAAGAGGACAATACAGAGATTCGCTGGTCAATTTCTGCTAAGTGGTGGACATGTGTACAAGAGGTCACATAATGAAATTTTGCTAAGATGCGTAGCCAAGGCTGAATCGGAAAGGCTGATTGAGACTGTACATGGAGGAGTCTGTGGGCCCCATATGAGTGGGCACATGCTGGCTAAGAAGATCCTGAGGCTGGGATACTACTGGACAACCATGGAGCATGATTGCTGTATACATGTCAGGAGGTGCCATCAATGCCAAATCTATGCAGATAACAAGCATGCACCCCCAGGTGAGCTGCACAACATGACATCACCCTGGCCCTTCTCTATGTGGGGCATAGATGTTATTGGCATGATCTCACCTAAGGCATCGAAGGGACACAAATTCATCCTGGTGGCGATTGACTATTTCACTAAGTGGGTGGAAGCAGCCTCATATGCAAACATCACTAGCAACCATGTTATTAAATTTTTGAAGCACAATATCATTTGTCGCTATGGACTGCCAAGTGCCATAGTATCAGACAATGCTTCAAATATTAAGAACAAGGACATGAAGAAAATGTGTGAGCAGTTTCAGATCACCCACCATAAGTCAGCTCCGTACAGGCCAAAGATGAATGGGGCAGTAGAAGCAGCAAACAAAAACATAAAGAAAATCATTCAGAAGATGGTAGTGAGCTACAAGGATTGGCATGAAATGCTGCCACTTGCTCTACATGCCTACAGAACCTCGATCCGGACTTCAACTGGGGCAACCCCGTACTCCCTAGTCTATGGGATGGAAGCAGTCTTGCCCGTGGAAGTAGAGATCCCATCACTCCGAGTGCTCATGGAAGCAGAACTAGAAGAAGCCGAATGGATCCAGTCGAGACATGATCAACTTAACCTAATAGAAGAAAAGCGGTTGAAAGCGCTTTGCCATGGACAGTTGTACCAGAAGAGAATGGCCCGGGCTTA
Source organism: Buxus sempervirens (assembly GCA_947561395.2). NCBI lineage: Eukaryota > Viridiplantae > Streptophyta > Magnoliopsida > Buxales > Buxaceae > Buxus > Buxus sempervirens. The sequence goes on along the minus strand of OX387182.1, from coordinate 45,905,336 downwards.
CAATAAGAAAGTGAGGCCCAGAACTTTCCAAGAAGGAAACTTAGTGCTAAAGAAAATTCTACCATTTTTGGAAGATCCTCGTGGTAAGTTCAAGCCCAATTGGGAAGGCCCATATGTCGTCAAGAAAGTACTATCAGGGGGTGCACTCATCTTAGCAGAAATGGATGGGTCAGATTTTCCTGAGCCCATTAACTCTGATGCGGTAAAAAGGTATTTTCCTTGAGTGAATATTTCTAGGAAATGATCCGAGGCCATTTTTCTTTATTTCCTTCAAAAGTTTTAATCCCTAGTCTAGCCAAGTTGAGCCGGTTCGTTTCTTTGATCAACCCAAACCGGATTTACAGTCAAATTGGGGCAAAACAAATTGGGGCAAAGTAAGGAAAGAAAAAGGAAAAGAGAGGAAAAGCAATGGAAATGGCAAATGAAAGCCAAGTGTGAAAAAAAGAAAAATGCAAAAAATGCAATTTGGGGGAAAAGGGTTAAATTCATCATGACTGTAAGTCCGGTCGACCTATTTCCACACTTGAAAATTTTTTTGGGCCTTTAATACCCTTTCTTTCATAAACTGAGCCTAGCCTTTATTTCGTCCTATTTTTAAGCCCTCGGTGATCTTAGTTTGTTCATTCAAATGTCAGAGTAAGATTGGTAATGACGGAATTCAGAAGCCGGCCCTAGTGAAAACCGTAACTGGCGCTAGGGGCAATATTGGCAAAAAAGCGAAAAAAAAAAAAAGAAAAATGAAAGAAAATCAGAGGTTGAGTTGATCATGGGGATCTGAGCTTCAAGCAAAGTTGGCATGAGCAGAATGGGGCAGTTTTTGGCAGTTGGGGATGACTCTAAAGGTCCTAAGATTGACGGTTCTGACCCCTCAGTATTTTGTGGACTACCCTTTTCATTATTTAACCTGGTTCTAATTCCCTTAATTATAGGTGATTAAGTGCATGGACCAAATTTCAAAAAAAAATACAAAAAAAAATATAAAAAGGAAAAATTATACTTTGGCCAGTGATGAGAAATCAAATACTTTTCATAAAACCTTTGTTTTTACAAGCATCTGAGCATTCTGAGGCCAATAATATAAAAACTTTATTTTGAATTAAATCCTTTGTATTTCCACTATTGGAGTTCAATTTTGTACAAAGGTATGAAAAACGTGCAGGAAATAAAGCTAGTCTCCTAGCCGCTCCTCAAGCTCCCGAATCCGAGCTGCCTGAGCTGCAATGACTCCTGAAGCCCCCTCTGCAGCGGGATCACTCAGGAAGGAAATGACCTCATCTGAAAGGGCCTGCTGGATCCGCATACTCCTAAGGCTGGCCAAAGTATCCTGGTACTTCTGCCGGATCATACGGACCTCAAAGCAACGAGCCTGCCTCTGCTCCTCCAGCTTCTCTTCCACGGCAATACGGCGTGAGATCTGCTCCTCAAGCTGCCTCTCCAGATAAGCGCCCTGTATCCTGAGCTCCTGGGCCTCCCTTACCCATATCTGCTGAAGCCGCTTATGAGAAGCCCGCTCAGACTCTAGAATGTCCTCATAGGTGGGAGCCAAGACTACAGGAGGATCTTCGGGTACTGGGGCCTGAGTCTGTATCTGTTCCTTGATCCAGAAGAGATAATCCTTCACATGGGCTTCCGAGAAGACTGGACCATGCATAAAGCGGACATAAGACCACTCCTTCATCAACCAGGCATTCAGCTTCATAGAAAGAGGCCCAAGACGATCCTCATATCCACATGGGATGATAATCCCCTGGGTCGCTCGGAACTGACGAAGGACCCGCAGAGGAAGATAAAGCACTGCATGTCTCAGGCCAGCCAGAATCAAAAAGTTGCGGTCTCGGAAGCTAATCACTGTCTCCGCATTAGGCTGATAAGTACCAGGCCATCTCACCTGGTCATCCTGAAGCGAGCCCAAGAAAGTGAACCAGCCCTGTTTGCCCCCTGGAATATCGAGGCACCCCCTGTTGCTCATCAAGAGAGGGACTTTCAGACTCGGGAAGAAGTGTCGATTGATCTCTTCAATCTGGCTCAAATGATCAAGTAGCCAAAGCTGCAAAGGAAGAGAGAGGTGTCAGCACATTGTGTAAAAAAACAAAAAATAAAAAATAAAAAAATAAAAGAAGCAAGAAAGGCAAAAAAGAAAGCCAAAAAGCAAGAAAAAAAGAAAAAAAAAACTTTTTTACCTGCAGGATCTGGGCACATGCTAGGAAGCGTTTCGACTTCCTATTGTAGCAGTCGGTTAAGGCCTGATATATCCCAGCTAAAATCATAGGGGCCAACCTCTCCCGCTCCCTAACCTGGCATATCACAGAAATCAAGGCCAAGTCCACCTCGTCATCCTCCCGTGGGAAAAGCAACTGGTTGACCACCATCAGGGTCAACGCATTGAATCGGGCCTCCTTATCTTCTCCCCTCAAAAGCTTCTCAGTCAAAAAAGCCTTAGATAGGGTCAAAAGGGTGTCAGAATCCCCCAAGTCCTTCTTCCCTATGCCCAAAAAAGTAGAAGCTTCCTTCTTGTAACTGGGCCTAAGAGGTGGATTCACCACCTTCTCATCAAACCTCAAGCCCAAGATGGTTTCCACCTCCTCAATGGTTGGGGTCATCTCATGGGTCCCAAAACGGAACAAGTTGAGATCAGGGACCCAATGACCAATCATGGCCTCTATAATCTCCCACCTAAAGGGAACCTTGGGAATAAGCAGGGTATGGCCTAGGTTGGTAGTACCCCATCTCCTCTCCTCATCTAGGGTCATAGAGTTAACCCACCTTGTGTAAAAGGAATCCACAGGGTTGTACCTAGTGAGATTTGGGGGTTTTGATCTAAAAGGTTGTTTTGCAGGGGAGGCAGTGTGGACAGACAATAACGGGGCAGAAGATGATCCGGATTCCATTGGATGTGACGGGAGCAAGCTAGAACTCAAGAGGAGGAAGAAAAAGGCGAAAAAGGGGGTTTCTAAACTCAAAAACTCGTAAAAAATGCTCAAATCCCGAGGCTGGTTGCATTTATAGCATCTTTTAACGTATCCGGTAACTCAGGCCGGATACAAAAGCTTCATTAATATCCGGATAAGTATACCGGATACAGAGGATTCTATGAGTATCTGGTATAACATACCGGATACAAATACCAATCAAGGTATCCGGTATGTCAGACCGGATACAAAGAAAAACAGCAAAAAAAAGAGCTAAGGATGAAAAATCCGAATTTTTTACCTGTTTTACCTGCTTACATGTCATAATTGCATAAAATTGAGAACAAAAGATGTGCAAGACATGATAGAATGAATAAAAAGTTTTTTTTCATATATATCTGGAAGTTTTGTACAGGGATGATGATATAAATACATGAAAATGAAAAAATCCTAATCTACTCCTATGCAGGATCATCCCCCGCGTCCTCGGCCGCGTCCACCTCTACGGCCTCTCCCCCAAAGTGCTCGGCCTCTAGAGTATGCAAGGATCCGCTCGGCTGCATGGCGAGGATGCCGACCCACCACCTGCTGGAGCCGATACTCCAGGCAATACTCCTCGATGTCTGGGGGTAGAGCAGGAGTGGAATCTGGGGAGGAGGCCTCTGGCTCAACAGCGACCGGCCCGACTGGACCCTCAGCCATAGCAGGCTCTGCTCCCGCAGCTCCAGAAGACCCGGCAGCAGAAGAATGGCCAGGAGCAGAAACATCTGGATCAACAGAAAAAAAAAAGAAAAATCAGAAATGAAAGCATCAGAAGAAACCAAAGAGGAAAAACTAAAGGAAGCATACCAAGGATATCTACAGAAGGCACTGGAGGATCCGGATCCACTGGGTCAGCAGGAGGGACCTCCTCCGACTCATGAACCATCACTGGAACAGCCGGGGCATCTGCGGGAGCCACTGGGTCGGCAGCAAGGACCTCCTCTGGCTCAGGAACCATCACTGGAGCATCACCAGGATCAGCAGCTGGGACATCCACAGGATCAGAGGCCCAAGCAGGAGATGGGTCAGGAATCAGGAAATCATGCTCAAAGAAGGCATCCTGATCATGGACCGGGCCCTGCACAAGTCAAACAAGCATATCAGAATAGCAGAAACAGGAAAATGAAAGAAAAAATATAAGAAGGCCAGGTACCTGTCTAGCCTGAAGCTCAGCAACCAGGGCCTCTAGCTCCCTAATCCGGGCATCCCGCTGGGCCACGACCGCATCGTGCTCAGCGATCATATCATCGATCGCGGCCCGCTGACTCTCAAACCGGTCCCGGATGGTATTCAGCTCGTGTACCTGCCAGCAAGAACAGAAGCAGGATCAGAAATACATAAAGGAAGAAAAGATGAAGATATGAAAAGTACAAGACTTACGGTGTCCTCATGGATCCGGATACGGATCCCGCCGATCTCGGTCACCCCGGCACGAGTGGGTCGATCCATCAAGCATCCGATAGACACCCTCTGGAACCACTCGTCGTAATCTCCGGCTACTGTGAGCCCCTCTGCATCCAGGAAATGATCGAACTGGTCTACATCAAAACCTGGGAGGAGTGTGTCGGGACCCACAGGAGGAGGAGGGACGGGGATGCGAAGTGCGCTGGTGTGCTGGAAGTACAGGCGCTCCCCTAAGTACATCACCCTACCAAGCCTCCCGAGGAAGCACTGGTAGGGCTGACGTCGTCGATCTCTATCGAAGGCGTCCTGTACCGCCATCTCACGAGCCACTCCAACATCCACGTCATCAAATCGGGACAGAAGGAGCTGCAAAAAAGGGAAACTGTTAGGTACAGTCAAAATACAGAACAGGAAATAAAAGAAAAGGAAAAGATAAAAGGCTTACATCAGATCGGCGGGCACGGTCTAAGTGCACCCGGGCGGTGCGGGGCTGACTCCTATCAGCATCCCGGACCTGGGCCGACCATCGCAGGGCCACAGGGAAATCCGCAACCTCAGGAACCGGGGAGGGGCGGAAGAAGGTCATATAGGTGTACATGAACACCTAGCAAAAGAATAATCAGTCAAGAAAGGATAAAAGCCTAAAGAATTAAGCCAGACAGATGAATACAATACCTGTAGAATCTGCCAGAAGAACCGGCTGCTAACTCCATCACCTCTCGGAGATGCTAAGCCTCGAACCGCTCGGCACAGCCCGGCCAAGATGGTCCCATAGATGAGCCGACCCCATGCTAGCTGGCGGGTCTGATGGAGATCTCTCAAAGCGTCCAAAAAGAGCGGACTGACACCGGTAGTATCCTCCGGGAAGAAGCAGCTCCCCAGCATCAGCAAGAATACGTGCCGGAAGATAGGAATAAATGCAGCATCATCCACAGCCACAGTCCTGTGTCTCCCCTCAAAATGTCGAGCCAGACTCTCCCGCAGCCAACTAATGGAGAGCCGGCCACTCCGCCCATCCCAAGCAGTAGGAGGCAGGGCCTGATATCCCAAAAGAAGTCCCATATCCTCCGCAGAAGGCCGCTCCAAGACAATGGTCCGCCCCGTCAGAGGAATGCCCGTAATCATCACGAAATCGGAGGGGCGGATCCCCAGCTCCACGTCCGGCAGATGGAATGACTGCGTCTCTGGGAAATATCTCTCCATCATGGCAAAAATAAGCGGACGGTCGGCTCTGAAGGATGGGATGCTAAAAAAATGGTCCAGGTGGCACCTCCCAAACTCCCGCCTGAGTGCTGGAGAAAGCGACTGAGCTAGATCACTAAATCTGCCCCAGCTACCTCGTAAGTGGGAGGAATGGTACGGAAGTGGCACATCTGCCCTGATGCACATAGAAGGATGGCTATCCAAGCCATGGAGGAGCTCGGTATCATGCACAGAGGCCCTCAACTCCTCAGGAACTCCTGCAAGGGCTACAGCAACCCCCTCCGGAGCCATATCTCTGGCTCTGCCTCGGCCTCTACCACGGCCTCTCTCGCCCTCAGGGGCCTGATCCTGAACTCTGCCTCTACCTCTGCCTCGACCCCGAGCCGGTGCAACCACGGGCTAAATTTCAAGAACAAGGTGAAGATTTGTGTAGAAAGAGGATAGAAGAAAAGAGAGAAAGGGCTTGAAAGTCTACCTCAGCAGAGCTCTCTCTGGAGTCACCTAATGGCTCCGACACGGTGGCGCTGGAACTCGCCTCCGTACGAGCCCGCGAAGTGGAGGGCTGATCAGCTGGGTCAGCCTCCTCTCGCACACGAGAGCGACTCCTAGCCATCTACAACAGGGAAGTGTCCTATGAAATTCAGTCCTACTTTGCTTTGAATCTCAATTCAGTTCAAATTTATCAGGAATACTACTTTGTTTTTGATCTATATTCATGGCATATTTGTTAGGAGTAATGCTTTACTTTTGGGTCCAGATTCAATTCATATTTAATAGGACCTTGGTCTCTTCAAAGCTATTGTCAGGAATTCTAACTTAATTTGGTTGTCTGTCACAGTTCAAGTGTTTCTGGGAAGATTTGAGACTAATGCAGAAGTTGTAATGAGTGGTTCTCCAGATACGAGTTGGTCTCAGGAATCATCGAGGTGGCAAAAACACAGGGAAATATAATAGTTCGGTACAAACAGAGCATTACTACAATTTGAATGAAGGAAATGTCAATTGCAAGAAAAGAAATACCATATGATCAAGAATTGGCCATCAAGTCCGAAAAGAGCCAATGGCAGCAATTCAGTATAACATCAAGGTGATCATGCAAAGAGAAGTCAAGAGCAAGTCATGGGCAGACAGAGTATCACTTTATTCAGAACAGATGAAAAAAAAAATCAATAAAGGCATCAGGTTGTCAAGCTTCTTCTAATCAAGAGGAACCATGGGAATTCAGCCAAGACAAATATGGGGAAATGCACAGGTAAAGCTGCTCAATTTGAGCAACAACTCAGAAATCAAGCAACAGCAACCAAGGCAATTGCGATATTTGATTTATTAAGGCATCAATTCAGGCAATTAAGATTTGGCAAAAATTCAGAAGTTCAGGCAATTGAAACTTGGCAAAAATTCAGAAATTCAGGCAATTGAGAATTGGCAGAAATTCACAAATGTAGGCAATGGGCAATTTACAACAATTAACTACATTCAAGAGAAATCGAAGCATGGCAATTCAGAATCATGGCTTAACAGCCAAGGCCATGGCAAGAACAAGCAAACAGCAAGCTCAAGCTTTGTAAAAATTGAGGGAACAAGTTCAATCGAAATCACTTACTGTTGGGAACAGTATAGGTGAGCGAGGGTAAGCTGGACACCAGTCAAATGCTACCTGAAGTCGTGGCTCCAACGCCAAGATGAGGAATCACCAGAAATCAGCAAATAAACCAAGCTAGGGCTCGTAAATGATCAACCACTGGAGTCGCCGGAGTTACAGGTTGTCGCCGGCAGCAAAAGGAGCACCGGAGTCATCGGAGATCGCTGGAGAAGAAGGAGGATCGTCGGTTGTCGAAGGAGCAAAGCCTGGGGCCGGTCTGAGTAATCGGAGCAAGAAGAAAGAAGAGGAAAAGTCGCGGTCGCGCGCGACTTAAGTAAACCTGCGGGATCCGGATACTCAGGCCGGATACCCGCAGACCCTGTATTATCCGGATACACTTACCGGATACTAAAGAAAAAAAGAAAAAAAAATAGAAAAAAGCAGAAAAAAATAGAAAAAATAGAGAAAAAAACAGGAAAGAATAGAAAAAAAAGGAAATGAAAAGAAAAAAAAAGAAGAAAAGGAAATGAAAAAAAAAGAAAAAAAAAAGAAAAAAAGAAAGGAAAAAAAAAAGAAGAAAAGAAAAAAAAAGAGAAGGAAAAGGAAAGAGCAAAATTGTGCTACAATTTCTATTTTCTCAAAATCCTATTTTTGTCTTGAAATCCACCTCACAGCCACGAGAGCTCTGTGGAATTTGGGACAACTCTGGGAAATGTGCCTGGTCAAAAGGATGATATCCACTCAATTTTCAACTTGGTTTGATAAAAAATCAGTTTTTCAAAAAATCCTATTTTTGGGCTTAAAATCCACTTCACAGCCACAAAGGGCTCGGTGGAATTTAAGAACTCTTGGAGAGATGCCCCCTTAAATTGAGGGCTTTTTGGCAAATCTCCACTCAAAAATGGTTTTCTACAGAAATTTAATTAAACCGAGCAAATCATGCTCAAGGGAATGCAATTTGGGCTTGTCTACTCTTTGTAGCTCACTGCTTCGCAGCTCCCACAAATAGGGGCAGTTGTAGACACCCCAAATTGCACAAACAATCATCAAAAATCATTATCTCCGGGAAAGCCAGCACAGAATTTGAAGAAAATAAACTTTTGCCTGTATCCGGATTGAGTATCCGGATACAAGTGCTCCTTCCCGTATCCGGATACTCATACCGGATACGTGTGGGCCTTAGCGTATCCGGTACCATGTACCGGATACCTTATGGCCCTTTGTTATCCGGTCTGATATACCGGATACCTTAAGTTTGCTCAAAATTAGGGTTTTCCGAGAGCTTTTCACTTTTACCATCATGTCCCTCATTAAATGAGGGGAAATCTCGGAAATAACCTTAGGGTTAAGGTTTGAGGGGTTCTAGACATTAAGTTGTGTCTACCAATGACCTTAGCCCTTGCCTATAAATAGGAGCCTCCTCCTTGAGCAAATGACACAACTCTTGTTTTGAATTCTCGCAAAGAAGAACTCCAAGAGAAGAAGAAAACCGCTGTGGAATCGCCTCCAGCACTCAGGTAAGCCTCAACTTTTCTTTTTATTTTCTGTCTTTACATTCCTAGATCTAGATCTCTTCTTCTACCTTTCTGTAGTGTAAAGCCTTGTTTGCATGTGTGGAAATCCTTCCCCAGCTCAAAGTATCTCAAGACTCCCCTAGCCGTAAAACGTGAAGGCGGATCTAGGAGAAACGAGACTGGGGATTGACCCTAGTGCTAGAACCTATGTAGCATAAGGCCTTTTTGATTGATTGTAAGCCGTTCCATATTCAAAGTACCCTTGATTATCTTAAAGAGAACAGAGGGAAACGATAATGGAACGGAACCCTAGGCTATGCTAGAACCTATTTTGTTGAATCTATATGCATGTGTATGGATCTTGCTTGGTTTTTTTCACTTTTGCACACATATCACTATTTTTCGTGAATAGGCTCACATTTGGGGATTTATTACATTCATTGTGATAAATCTGCAATAAATGGCCTCAATCAAATTCTGGAGTGTTTTAAAAGGTTTTGGATTCATCTCACACGAATCACACACTTTTTGTCAATTTTCGGATTTGGTTTTCTTCAAAAGTGGCTTAGCTTGACAGCACCTGTACCCTTACTTCGGACGTCCGTAACTTCATCATCCGGATGAATTTTGGGGCGATTCCAGAACCATGGGAAAGGTGAGGCTGTCTAGTTTATGTCCACCAAATTTCATGAATTTCCATCTAGCCGATTTTTGACACTTCTCTGTCGAAGTTAAGTGGACAGTTCAGGTCCAAGTACAGAACTTGTCACTTCGACGGACCGCCATGTGTTCGTTTTAAGTCCGATTCAAGTGATTTTTATTTCTGGGTACTCCTTTATGAGTCTATTTTCAAATCCAGTTGGTTTCATAATTTTTGGATTCCATTTGAATTATTGGTAGCCGATTTACTCAGAACTGCTCATTTGCATTTTTCTGGGTAAATCTGTGATCTTCGGGGCCTGTTCGGGAGACCACCCAAGGCACGTCCGAAGGGATTTTTGTATGAGGCTAGTTTCTCTTGAAAGATGGCCATATAGACTTCAATCACACCAAATTTCGTGGATTTCTATTTAGTGGATTTTTCTAGACAATTTTCCAAAGTTGCCCACTTACTACTTTTAAAAAATCCCCAACAGCAACTTCAAAGGAGCATAACTCCTAGATTTTTCATTGGAATGAAGTGAAATTTTGCATGAGACTCTTATTTACCCTAATCTTTTAAATGGATTTGATTTGGTTCAATTTAGAATTGGATTTGAATGATTTCAATGCAAATGGCATACTTTTTACCGAATTTTCCGGATTTGATTTAACTAGGTTTTATGCAACCTCTACTTTGATTTCCATCTTTTGAAATACTCCAGAAGTGATATTGATATAAGAGAAGATCTAAAATCCATTTGGATCTTCATGTGAATATATCATACACTTGTTCCTTTTTCAAGGCTTTTTCATGATTTTAGCAAGCTTCTTATTTTCTTTTTTTGCATGAACATACACTTGGCAACCACTTCGTGTGGATGAATGGGGGTGCCTAACACCTTCCCCCGTTCATAATCTAATCCCCTTACCCATCTCTGGATTTGATTTTCAAGTAGGGTTATTTTTATCCTAGAATTTGTCTTTTGGCTATTTTTGCCTACTTTTGTATCTTTGGTGTCCATTCTCACCCCAAAATCATGAATGGTGGCGACTCTCCCACTTTTGCGTTGAGCCCGTGTGCTGACGGAGGGACGATCACTCCGGTGATTTTTTCCCATGTCTCACACTCACATACACCAAACTCCATACACACGCCCAATCAGAATACATACCTCGTTATCTCATGATCGGACGGTCAGATCTGCGTCCAATTCTGGATTTCCATTAATTAGATCATCCCCTACAATAATAAATTATTTCTATCAATTATAACTCTCACTAATATTATTTATTAATTTAATTTATTATTTAAGGAAAATTTAGGGTTTTACATCCTCCCCTCCGAAAAGAAAATTTTCGTCCTCGAAATTTACCTTGTGGGTCTGGAAATAGGTTGGGATACTTTCTCTGCATTTCCGATTCCAATTCCCAAGTAGCTTCCTCAGTTGTGTGATTCTGCCAAAGTACTTTCACGAGTGGAATCACCTTAGTACGAAGAACCTGCTCCTTCCTGTCCAAAATCTCAACTGGATGCTTCTCATAAGTCAAGTCCCCTCGCACTACTATTGGCTCATGCTAAATGATATGAGTGGGGTCATGCACATACTTCCTCAACATAGAAACATGGAACACGTCATGAACTCCTTCCAGCTGTGTAGGCAAAGCCAATCTGTATGCTACTGGTCCCACTGTACCCTTAATCTCAAACGGACCTATATATCTTGGAGCCAACTTGCCTTTCTTTCCAAATCTCTTAATCCCACGAGATGGTGATATCTTTAGAAATACCAATTCACCAACCTCAAAATGCAAGTCTCTTCTTCTGGTATCTGCATAGCTCTTCTGACGACTTTGGGCTGTAAGCATATTCCGCCTAATCTAATTCACTTTCTCAATGCTATCCTGTACAATCTGCGGCCCAATAAGTTGTCTTTCTCCAACTTCCACCCAGCACACTGGGGATCTACACGATCTGCCATAAAGTGCCTCAAATGGTGCCATCTGAATACTCGCCTGATAGCTGTTATCATAGGCGAACTCCACCAATGGTAGGTGCTGATTCCAACTGCCTCCCAAATCCATAACACAACACCTCAACATGTCTTCCAACGTCTGAATGGTACGCTCAGACTGTCCATCTGTCTGAGGATGATAGCTAGTGCTGAAATTTAGCTTAGTTCCTAAAGCTGCCTGAAATGCAAGCCAAAAGCGTGCCATGAATCGTGCATCTCTGTCAAACACTATAGAAATTGGTACTCCATGGAGTCTCACTATCTCCTTGATGTATAACTTAGCTAAAGACGTCAACTGCTGCGTAGTGCTCATAGGTAAGAAATGTGCTGACTTAATCAGTCTATCCACGACAACCCAAATAGCATCTTCTTTCTTTGCTGTCAATGGTAACCCAGATACAAAATCCATTGTCACATGCTCCCACTTCCATTCTGGAATAGGAAGTGACTGAAGTAAACCAGGTGGTTTCCGATGTTCAGCCTTCACTTGCTCGCATATCAAACACTTTGCCACATACTCTGCAATCTCTCTCTTCATTCCTGACCACCAATAGATTTCTTTTAAGTTCTTGTACATTTTCGTACTTCCTGGGTGAACTGCATACCTCGATCTATGACCCTCTGTCAATATTTTCTCCTTAATCTCCTCATCAGCTGGAACACAAATACGGCCTCTATATCTCAATAGCCCATCTCTATCCGCAAAATCTACAGCTGCCTCAGATCCTCTACTCATCATCTCCCTAGTCTGAATCAACTATGGGTCAATCAATTGTTTTTCCTGAATCAACTGAACCAAATCTGGCTCAATCTGATCACGAGCAACTCGGATCACTCCATCCTGTGGCATGCTAAACTCTCCCTGCCAATCTCTGACTGAATCAACTAATCTACACTGGCTCATCATGAAAGCTGCTAAAGTAGCTACCTGATCATCAACTACACTTTTTCTACTCAAAGCATCCGCCACTACGTTTTCTTTACCAGGGTGATATTGTAAAGTGAACTTGAAATCCTTTAGTAGATCCATCCACCTTCGTTGCGTCATATTCAAGTCTCTCTGTGAAAACAGATATCTCAAGCTCTTATGATCAGAAAAGATCTCAAACTCTACCCCATAAAGGTAATGCCTCCATAGCTTCAGTGCAAAGACTATGGCTGCTAGCTCTAGATCGTAGGTAGGGTAGTTCTTCTCATGCGGCCTCAACAATCTCGAAGCATACTCTATAACTCTGCCCTGCTGCATCAATACACATCCCAAGCCTATCCTAGAAGCATCATAATATACTGCAAATGCCTCATCCATGGATGGCACAATCAAAATTGGTGCAGTAGTCAATCTCTGCTTCAATTCCTGGAAACTCTGCTCACATTTCTCATCCCATTGGAATTTCACTGCCTTCTTTGTTAGATTAGACAAAGGTGCGGCTATACGTGAAAATCCTGCGATGAATCTCCTATAATAACCTGCCATACCAAGGAAACTCCTGACCTCTATCAATGTAGTAAGTCTAGGCCATTCTGCCACTACCTTAACCTTCTCAGGGTCCACAGATATACCCTCTCCTGAGATAACATGACCTAAGAAAGAAATCTGCGTTAGTCAAAACTGACACTTGCTGAATTTCCCATACAATCCGTGGTCTCTCAAAGTATGCAACACTGCCTTCAAATGCCCTATATGTGCTTCTCGGGTCTTAGAGTATACTAGGATGTCATCAATGAACACCACTACAAAGCTATCCAAGTACGAGTGAAAAATCCTGTTCATGAGGTCCATGAAAACAGCTGGGGCATTGGTCAACCCAAAAGGCATAGCCAAGAACTCATAATGCCCATAGCGTGTACGAAAAACTGTCTTCTCTATGTCCTCCTCTGCCACTCTCAACTGATGATATCCAGACCTCAAGTCTATCTTGGAGAACCAAGATGCTCCTCTTAACTGGTCAAACAGGTCATCAATCCTAGGCAACGGATACTTGTTCTTTACTGTCATTTGATTCAGTTGCCTATAATCAATGCACATCCTCATACTACCATCCTTCTTCTGCACAAATAGAACTGGCGCGCCCCATGGCGACATACTTGGTCTAATGAAACCTTTTTCCTGAAGCTCATCTAACTGCTTCTTTAGTTCCTCCTGTTTTGGTTTCGCAAGCCTATAGGGTGGCTTTGAAACTGGAGCCGTACCAGGCATCAACTGAATCCTGAACTCTACTCCTCTAGCAGGTGGTAATCCAGGAAAATCCTCTGGAAACACATCCGCAAACTCCTGTACTACAGGTACATCGGAGATGACAAGGGTGTCACTCCTAAGCTCCCCTGCTATTACGGATGCTACCAGACCAATCCGTGACTTCAACCACTCACATTTGAAACAATGAGTGGTTTGATCCGGTCCTCTAACTATCACTGTCCCCGCATAGCAATCCAATGTCACATGGTGTCTACATAGCCAGTCCATCCCCAATATCACATCAAAACCTCCAATGTCTAAAGCAATCAAATCGCCAGACAACTCCAATCTACCCAATCTAATAATGCAGTCTCTATACATATACTCCACTCTAGTAGACTCTCCCAAAGATGTGTGCACAGACAATGCAATATCCAATTCAGTGGGTGACAAACCAATCTGTCGTGCACAAGTAGGTGATATAAATGAATGGGAAGCACCAGAATCAAACAGAACACATGCTGATCTACCACAGATGAAAAGAATACCTCCAATCAGCTCAAGTGCCTCGTGATCAACCTCGATATCCTCCATACGATCGGGCTCACGCTCCTCATGTGCATCCACTACATATACTCTCGCTGGCTGCGGCTGCTGAGCAGGTACTGCCTGCCTCTGGCCTTCTCTCTGAACTGGTCCTCTACCCTGGGGCTTCTGCCCAACCGGTGCTCTCTGAGCTGATTGCTGAAACTGTGGCCTCTGTGGGAAAGCGGCGCGGTCTCTGGCTGTGGTAATGCTGGTCGTGGCACTGCTAACGGCTAATAACTAGGAGAGAACCGACAATCCGTGATTCTGTGACCTGCCTTTCCGCATCTGTAACAGGTGTCCGGTGCTGCGACACACAATCCAGGTACATGGTATCTACTACAACTGGCACATCTCTTCGGAGCTGGCTTATACTGTCCTCCTGCAGGCTCCGCCCTAGTCCAGTCTCTGGGTCTCTTGTTTCCACCAAGGAAACCTCTCTGATCTGCCGGCCTCATGGGTGGTCTAGCTCTGATCTGGCTCACTCTAGGCTCTAAGTCACTTTCAGCTCTGGTGGTTCTACGTACCACATCCTTCAGTTCGGTGCACAAGAGTACTGTCAGAATACTCTTAATCTCAGGCTTCAGACCTCGCTCAAAGTGTGAAGTCAGCCTCCTCTCATCCTGTGTCGTGTGTGGTGCAAATCGGGACAAGGCTGCAAATCTAGCCTCGTACTGAGCCACTGTCTGGCTTCCCTGAGTAATCTCCATGAATTCCTGCTCCTTCTTGAGCCGGACTTCCTTAGAAAAGTACTGGTCATAGAAGACCTCTCGGAATCTGTCCCATGTCATGTACGTAGCCTGTGGATCCTGCCTCTTCCTGGCTGTCCACCAGTGAACTGCCTCTCCCTCAAACAAGAATGCTGCCAAGCGCACCCTTCGATCCATCGGGCATCCCATAGCCTCAAAAATCCACTCGACTCGCATCAGCCATCTCTCAGCTTCCATAGGATCTGGACGTCCACTGAAGATAGGTGGATCTAATTTCCTGAACTGCTCAAGATCCTTGGCCGTATGTATGGCCCTCTCATGTACAGGCTCATCTCCGTGACCATTGCCACCATTT
This sequence comes from Buxus sempervirens, assembly GCA_947561395.2. Taxonomy (NCBI): domain Eukaryota; kingdom Viridiplantae; phylum Streptophyta; class Magnoliopsida; order Buxales; family Buxaceae; genus Buxus; species Buxus sempervirens. The sequence goes on along the minus strand of OX387182.1, from coordinate 45,890,202 downwards.
CCACCATTGCCATGCTGGCTCAGTCTCTCCTCCCTTTCCTTGGCAAGAAGCTCTGCCAAGCTGCTAACAACAGTCCATATGTCACCCCCTGGAGGTGGTGGAGGTAACGGAACATCCTGCTGTTCCTCCTCAATAGGATCAACTCTAGCACGTCTTCCTCTACTAGCCATCTGTAAAATACAAATTCACTTGTTAATTAGAATCCAATAATTCTAGGGGTTCTATCTAGCGTACTTACAATCCCATTCCTCCAAAGCTGGCTAATCTAAGGTTAGGACCATTGCTCTGATACCATCTCTGTAACGCCCCGAACCCGGGTCAGTGCAAACCGGCACCCGACCTGAACCCGGTTCGCTACTGTAACAACCCGAATTTAGTTCAACAACCAAATCCGAGGTGTTACTGGCCCATATCAAATACATCATCAGTAATATACCAGACCAAAGAATTAAAATCCATTCAACTTATTATATTATCAGAGTTGCGGAAACAAGTATGTGCGGAAGTGTAGTTAAAAATCCTCAAATAACATATAGTTTGATCATCAATCATTAATATCAAAGTCTGGTAAAATAAACTAGTTACTATCTCTCTCTCATCTCTCTAATACATCAAATCCAAATGAATAATAATAATCTAATCAAAAGGGCTACGTCTATGTCATTCATCCACCTCAAACAAGATCCAGATAATAGTAATCCTCCGGTGTATACTCAGCTATCTTTCCCTGGAAATCACTAAGATCCCCCTCTCGCGTATCAGCTGAAAAATGAAATAAAAGTAGGGTGAGATACGAATATCCCAGTAGGTAACATATGCATGGTTAAACAGTTCCTATAAGTAAAGTAACAGTTCATACACGATTAAGCAATATCAACTAATCAGGCTCGTATAATCATTCATCTCATTTATGAATACAAAACAGTTTGATAAACAGTTCTAGAAATGAATTTCAGCAAGTTTTAATATAAGAATCCAATATCAAGATCAATAACATGATTCACACTTTGTTAGGATGCACTAAGCAGTAACATCCGATCAATATCCCAATCACATGCCTCCAGCATGTATTCAATTATAATATCAAGTGTTGTGATTTTAGTGTCATTGTAGGACTCACAAAGATAGATAAACCTTTTGAGATGATTCTCAACCAATTGCTATACCATCGTGCGACTTAGGAGCAATGCTACTAATGATACTCAAGTCCCATGCAGCGCAGCTTAGACAAGAGCCGTAGTCACTGACTTATTGCACACGTACCCATCAGAGTTGGCATGTACCACTAGCATGCAGCACCAGAATCAATACATGGAGATGGTCGCTTATCCACATGTACAGGGAATCACCAGCGGCTCACCGGGGTGTCCCTCCAGACATAGGACCTTCCCAAACAAACTAACTTGCAAAGGAAGCGTATCGCATATAGGAGTAACTCAACCCAAATGACATATCCCTCAGCTATCTAGCTACAACTATGGATCCATAACCAGCTATGCCCACTAGATTCCAAAATTCCCTAAAATATAATATTTCTATAAGGGTTGGTGCCTAGCGGCATATAAAGGTTAAATCTCTTTATAAAGTTTTCTAACTTATAGTGTCATTTAGAAGATGTTCTAGTAATGTAACGCCCCGGATCTGTGTTGTTCAATAAAGATATAACACGTCTCACGGAGGTTAGGTAAGGATCTTTAAAACATTTATGATCGCTAGATAATCATCTAACTAAAACATATCAGAGTGCACAAATATATATATTCGCTATGAATTCAATAATTAAAACTTAACTAGGATTCAAATAGTACAGCCCCAAATGACTTTATTACACCTCAATCATTCAATTTATTCAAGATTCAATTCAAAATAACCTACGAGTCCTAGGGAATGTAATAGTAGTCTTCCTCCCTATAAGTCTCAGTCGGATCTACCCCAATAGTCGCCTCACCTCGAGTATCTGAAAACAAAACAAAAACAACAGAGTGAGATACGAATATCTCAGCGAGTAGCATATGCATGCAAAAATAGTTAACCACAGTTCAAATTATGGAACGATAAACATTCCGTACGATTAAACAACCAATACCACTTCCAAGTTCCAAACAAAAACCAATTTATCAGTTCAAATCATATCTCAATTAAATACGGCAATACATCGATTGGTCAATGTCATGACTATTGTTAAGTTGATAAATTAAACATGCCAAGTAGACACTCCACACCTCCATGTACACAGTTCCGGCCTACTCAGGGTTTCGGAAACTCTGAAATGACGGCCTACTCAAGGTTTCGTCATCCAAGCAGGCCTACTCCCCGGGTTTCTGCATTGACAACCAGGCCTACTCAGGATTTCTGGCTGCTCTACATTGGTCGTGGCAACACAAAAGGCCATGCAATTTCAACAACCAACAATAACATTACATTACTAAGCTTAAGCATGGATCCAGGACAAGCTAAACCAAAACAGTAAATCATCGTATAATCTCAATTTCAACATCAAAATAAAACCATTCATTCCACATCATGTATAACTCATCACAGTTCATCACCTGTCCCTCTGGACCAAACAGTACCTCAAGTACTTCCAATATTTCTCATTTCCGTAACACATGCCATTTTGAAATAAAACTCAGTTATTCATACCAAGAAAAACTTTACAATATATTCAGAATTGTCCAAACAAGTGAAACCAGAATTCAATAATTTCTCAATCAAAACAGTGTATAAAACAAAGGGAAAACTAACTAGGAACTCCTAGTGTTTTGGTATCCAGCACAACACTTACAATTAACCTAAACTTAACCTTGGAAGCCTTTAAGAATTTCACTAAATTTTCCTCTAGTAATTGAATAGGCAAAGTAGGTTCCAAACTTCCCAAACCAGTGATTGGTTAAGTGGTTTAACCCTCAAGTCATCAAAAACCCCTTGGTTTAGTCAAAAATCCAATTCGGCAAGTATAATTGACTATGCGCTCACCTCCTGAAGTGAGCGCCAGGTGAGCGCCAAGTCGGCGGATAGAATTTAGGTAAAAATTTGAGTATACGCTCACTCGATATGAAGTGAGCGCGAAGTGGGCGGGAAATGAGCGCGAAATGGGCGCCAGCTTCGCGCGAGAATCACACATGGTTTTAAGTGAGCGCGAGCTCGACGGCAAGTGGGCGCCAGCTCGGCGGCAAGTGTATATTTCAGGTGCGCCTACTACTCGAAGTGAGCGCCAAGTGAGCGGATGCTCACTGCGTTTTTCAAGTCTCTGTTATTTTCAGATCTCCAACTCTGGCCGATCTTTTTCGGTCTGTAACTACTTATTTAGACTCCTAATCTTCCCAGGACACTTTCAAACTAGTTTTGAATTTAATCTAAACATATTTCTATTTATCATTCATTCTGTCATAACAACTCATGCTCGGACGAAGGTTTTCAGAAACTGATATCACACATGCTTCTTCCAGAAACTCAGAAAACATTCATGCATCCGAATAAACTCATGACTAAACACAAAACCTCAGTTTTAAAACGATGCTACTCACCTTTTACACGCTTATCCCAGCAACAATATTTCTCGAACCAGGGCCGATCACCCACACAGTCCGTGTGTTTGCTAACTCCGCCCAGATGATCCTCTGGTCGCGAGAGCAAAAACCTTCCGGATCCTTGATCACCAACACCACAAAACCAGCAGCTGATCCCTTCTCTCCCCAACGAAACCAGCGAAACCCTAAATCGCCAATGAGAGCCGCAATTGCCAATCCGTCAGTTACGATAGAGAGTAAACGAGTATTCCAAAACTAAACCTAATTTTTCCTTAACCATTTATACCTTCCATATTCGTTTGCCACTCGACAACCTTTAAACTTCTTTGATTCCATGTGTGCTCGCCCACCGAATTCCTACGTACACCCATAGCTAATTACGTAAATATGCACACCGAAATTATAATTTTTATAAATAAAAATTCTTAACAAAAATCGGGGTCTTACAAGTAATTAAATACAAGTTAGGTTTTCCAAAAACTAGGTTTCTCCATTTCTTTCAAAGTTTGGCAACTAATGTCCTAAATACCTTCCTAATTTATTTTTCGTTAAAACATGGAATTAGATAGTTTATTTTGATCTTAAAACATCTTATTTAATCATTAAAATTAACTAAAAATAGTTTGGAATTGAATCAGGGTGTAAAATTATGAAAATCTACAAAATCTGAATAGAGCGCCTAGGATCGCTCAGGATCGCCCCAGCGGTCTGTGGTCGGCGGTAGTTCAAAATCGAACGCCGACAATATGTCTTCAAGCGGTCTACGGCGGTCTGAAATTTAATACGAGCACCTAAGATCGCCGACGATCGCCGAGCACAGTCGAGGTCGGCGGTCGTTCGAAAACGATCAGAATCAATTCCAAAACATGATTTTTCTCGTCTAAACTCATTCTAACATATATATAACATGATTATCAACATATATACATCATTATATATCATAAAAACATACTTTTATCGATTAATCACATGTAAAGCCAAAAACGAAGGAAAACGGTGTCACCTACCTCTTGAACGAATGTTCCTCTTCCTCTCTTCTTTCAACAACGATTCTCTATCACCTAGCAACACTCTGGACGAAGAAGAACTCAAAAACCCAAGCTTTTCTTCTCCTTCTGCTTCTTCTTCTCCTTCGGTTGCTCGTTCGCTCAAGGCTGTCGCTTGCGGCTATTCAATACGAGCGAGAATACGAAGTATAAATTTAGGTTATTAAACTAATACTTATACTCACTTATCCCATGTATCTCACATACGCCAAACTCCATATACATGCCCAATCAGAATATATACCTCGATATCTCATGATCGGACGGTCAAATCTGCGTCCAATTCTTGATCTCCACTAATTAGATCATCCCCTACAATAATAAATTATTTCTATCAATTATAACTCTCACTAATATTATTTATTAATTTAATTTATTATTTAAGGAAAATTCGGGGTTTTACAGCTACTATCCGAGTTTGACCTCACATATATCACTCAGAAGGCGATTAAAGGTCAAGCAATTGCTGATCACCTGGCTGCACATCTTCTACCAGAGTACCAACCCTTGAAGACCAAATTTCCTGATGAGGCAATTCTGTTTACTGAAGAAGAGGAAAGTGAAAGCTCTTGGTAGATATTCTTCGATGGGGCCGCCAACATCAATGGAAATGGAATTGGGGCAGTTTTGATCAAGCCAGATGGGTCACATATCCCAATCGCATTAAAGTTGAGATTCCAGTGCACAAATAATATTGCGGAGTATGAAGCATCCATAATTGGGTTGCAAGCCGCCATAGACCATGAAGTGGAGGAACTTGACGTATACAGAGATTCGAGTCTTATCATCTTCCAAACAACTGGTGAATGGAAAACCAAGGATCATAAACTGATCCCCTATCACCAGTATTTGGAAAAAATAAGCACTAAATTTACTTGAATTTCCTTCAACTATATGCCAAGGGCCAAAAATCAATTTGCGGATGCTCTAGCAACATTGGCTTCCATGGTCATCATGCCACAAGGGGTGGACATCAAACCACTGGAAATTGAGGTCAGAGATGAGCCTGCATATTGTCTTGTTCTAGAGGGAGCACCAGAAGAGGAAGTACCGTGGTTTCAAGACATCAAAAATTTCTTGAATGATTGGAGTCTACCAGAAAATGTTACTTCTACTGAGAAAAGGACAATACAGAGGTTATCCAGTTAGTTCCTACTAAGTGGTGGACAGTTGTACAAGAGATCGCATAATGATATTCTGCTCAAATGTGTTGCCTAGGCCGAGTCAGAAAGGTTAATTGAGACTGTACATGGAGGAATCTGCGAACCCCATATGAATGGGCACATGCTTGCAAAGAAGATTCTGTGATTGGGATACTATTGGTCGACTATGGAGTACGATTGCTGTGTACATGTTAGGAGGTGTCATCTATGCCAAATATATACGGATAACAAGCATGCACCACCAAGTGAGCTGTACAACATGACCTCACCATGGCCTTTATCCATGTGGGGCATAGATGTCATTGGCATGATCTCCCCAAAGGCATCAAATGGGCACAGATTCATTTTAGTAGCAATCGATTATTTCACCAAGTGGGTTGAAGCAGCTTTGTATGCAAACATCACAAGTAACCATGTTATTAAGTTTTTGAAGCACAATATCATTTGTCGCTATGGACTGCCAAGTGTCATAGTATCAGACAACGCTTCAAATATTAAGAACAAGGATATGAAGAAGTTGTGTGAGCAATTCTAGATTACCCATCACAAGTCCGCTCCGTACAGACCAAAGATGAATGGGGCAGTAGAAGCAGCAAACAAAAATATAAAGAATTTGCTATTAGCTAGATTCATTTATAGAGTATGTTTTGCAGAAGGTAATCTTATTCAAAAGTGGCGGGTAAATTCTTTCACAACATACTAATAGATGGATTGAAGGTGGATGAGGAGATATAGGTATTTATTATGTTAATTTCTTAATGTTTTGATGAAGGGTGTGTATCTATATTTATTAACTAAATAGGTTACGTTTACTATGGATGGAATAGGGCTAGTCAATATTATATTGGAGTCTTGGGTTTCATCAAATTTGCAGTACTTTAATTTTATTGGAATCTCTTCTAATTCAAATTTTTTTGTAATTCTCTTGTTCTATTCATTATAAAATTTTCCACGAAATCAAGTAATTTATAGGATTTTACAGGTTTTTCTGGTTTGATGGATAATGGCACTAATTATAGATTTTTGTTTTTACAAGTATAGGTATTTAGCGGCGGTAGCAACCTCCGCTAAAGACCCCAAAAGTTTTAAGAGCTGGTAATTACCGCCGCTTAAACTGTGAAAATAATGTGATTTCGCGGTGGTAGCTACTGCCAAAAAATATATACCAAGTATTAGGGGTGAGACTTACCGCCGCTAATAAATAAATGGAAGCACGTGAGGTTTTTCATGGCAGTAGTTACCGTTGATGATACTACGTATTAGCAGCGGTAATTATTTTCGCCGTTAATATTTTCTTATTAAGCGGTAGTAGTTAGCGCCAGTAAAACGACTTTTGGTGGCGGTAACTAACGCTGCCAAAGCCTCATCGGCTATTTCTCAAAATTACCAGCGGTAAATTTCGTACTGCCGTTGAGACTGTCGCCAATTGGTTTAGCAGCTGGGTATTAAGCGGTAGAAGGCTTTACCGCCGTTAAATCTTTAAGCGGCGATAATGCGGTTATTACCAGCAGTAGGCTACCACCTGTAAAAGTCGTATTTTTTGTAGTGACATCATCGACAACAAGAATTGTGTGACAAGGCATACAATGAGCCTATGATTGACTCTTAGTATTTTAAAAATAAAAAATTAAAAAAGAATCAAAAGTTGATTTTACGGACAACTATTGTACGCAATTTCAATCCTCATAATAACATTTATGTCTTATTGTTAACTAACCGTTCTCACAAACCATCACAAGTTCTTCCTGAACATTTGAGCTTCAATGATAAATGCATGTATCATGTCTATTAGAAGAAGCATGATCGATGAGCTTTTCATACATTTTAAAGCCGAACTCACAAAAAGATAATGTTATTTTAAAAGTTTATCTCTATCAAAATAATATAGTACGATTTTCAAAATTCTAGAAGTTACCCAGTACCTTCACCCTTAGCCTATAAAGACCTCCTCTTATCACTCATTCAGACACACTTGAGGGTTATAAGAGCTTTCTTTCTCTATATTTGTCTTTAGTTATGAAATTTATTCATAATTAAAGACAAATCTAGGTAATGAAATCAACAAGATATATTTCTATGACATTTAATTAGGTTGATCTTTTTGTCACTGACCCCACTTTGACAGGAACTGGTTTATGATGATGATGAATTATAAAATAAGTTTTTGACTTTCATTTTTTTAGCTGAAAATGTATTTAGTTGGTCTCTTTTTGTCTCTTCCAATGCTATAGACTCTTTTGATGAAAATGCAGTTTTTTTGCTTGCCTTCGATCTTTCTTATGATTATATGTGGATAATATATAAATAGCAATTGTCTTGTTTGCTTTATTTGGACTTCTTTTTTTATAATTTTTTTTCTATTGCGTTTTTGGTTGCTATGAGTTACTTGTTCTGCTCTATTTATTTGTTTTGTAGTGTTGCAATACTTCTAAACGTTTATTTGATGTTGATATTTCTATTGGTCTCTATATTTCACATTTTTCTTTCATATATATATTTTATTTTGAATTTGAAGGCTGTAGACGAAATCTTAAAAGAAATTTTGCAATTGCTATTGCAGTCTGTTCATTCACTAAAAAGAAGCTACAGCTGTACTCCACATTCAACTTAGAGTGTCTAAAATTCATTTGTTGGTGATTTGTATGTTCTTTTATTATTATATTTAATTTATCTCAAAATATGTTGGACGGGTACTTATTTTGCATTTCATCTATAAAACGGATGAACGAACAAGTGCACAGGAATAGAATGTGTCCACTGCTACAATAAAAAATTTAAGATAATTGGTGACCTCAAGAATCATAACTTAAGGCATAATACATAGAGTGTAAGTTGCTCTTGTGGTAATGTCTTTCCGTCATAAGGAATGTCATGACAATGAGATGCATTCCAAGTAAGTAATTTTAACTTTCTAATAAATATCTAATACTTTATTTTGATTGGATTTTTATTTGTTTTTCTTAAAAATTGTCTCTTGTGATTTTGGATACCCAAAAGAAGGAAAAGACAACATGAAAGAAAGTAAGGAGAAAGTAATGGGCTATATATGTTAGAATAGGATATAATATCAATTACCTTTTGTAAGATGTAATATTAATTTCTTTGTAAGAAATAAAATAGAAGTTATAAAAATTTATACATTTATTGACTAAAATTCAGTATTTATCCAAAAGCATTTAAGACTATTAGTAATTTTAAAATTGAAAATTCATGACGAAATCTATGTTAATGTTGAGGAATGGTGTTGACGAGAAATGATAAGAAGTTAGGAGAGAATTGGTGTTAATGCTATTATCTCACAACGATATAAAATTTCCAGCTGACAAAATGTTTTAATTGACAAAGTTTTGTATACTTGCAAGTTAATTAACAAATATCTTAACTTAATAGCACCAGTAACAGTAATAAATTAATGGCATACTTAAGTGAAAATTGAAACTATGCACAAGTTTACGGATCAGAGGATCCTAACCAAAGAGGATCAGTATCCTTGGTGTAAATTATATAGATCCATTTCTACATACAAGTTGCACTCGTAATTCGAGCGATGAAATCTTCTGCACTTTTGAAATTCATTGGTTATGCTATTATTGGATTGTGACGTTGCCAAGTGGAGCATCCCATGATCGCTAAGAGGTTTTTCTAGTCATTTATATCATATCACTATCTATGTTTTCTTAATTACTGATAAAATCACGTACTTAGGATTCTAATTTCATTATATTTGAAGTCTTATGTAAGTAGAATAAAAAAAATTAGTTTTAAAAAAATATTTTTCTTTTTTTTTTAATAATAAAAATAATATAATTATAAATTCCTCATTATTAATTATGACAAATATTGCAAATAATTTACATGAGTGGAAAGCATTTTACATATATATTTTCAAAAGTCCTTAATGCATGTAAGAAAAAAAAAAGGAGTTTTAAACAACAATTTTTCTTATGTTTGCTAATAAGAAAAAATGGCATAATTATAAAATTTCTCATTACTAACTAATACCATAGCAAAGCATTTACATGTGTGGGAATTAATAAGTGCATTTACATGACTAGAAATTGTCTACAAGAAAATTCAATCCTACACCTAATGCGGTCATTAGGGAAAAAAAACCACCAGTTTTTCAAATGAAATGACTATTTTAAAGTGACCGAATGCTATAATCATAGGACTTACGCATACTTTCAAATGAGTGATCTCTTAACAAATGGACCCCGTGGATCATCCGATAACAAAATGTATAGACATTTAGGGGAAGAACCTAACCAACAACAAGAGAAACTGTCAATGGAAAAATTAGCGAGATGGTCCGTCACCCTGTTTCCTTCCCGATTCCCCAAAAGATATGAGAGAATCTAATCTCAGAAAAGAAAGAAGCAATTTCTTTGAATTGAGCAATTTTTCCCACGAAAACATCTTCGACTTATTTTTATGGTGGAAGACGGGGTTAGCAGACCGGACCATTTCGTTCGAAAAAAGGAAATTCATGATCGTGGGTATAAATCTGAGTTCTGAGTTTAGTTTCCAGGAAGCTAATGTCGAATGCGCTACGAAATTTATCTATTAACTGATAAGATCGGTGGCTCGCTTGCTTAAGTTGTTATTTCTGGGTAATTTCATTGAGATCGCGACACATTCCGACAAGATTCTTGTCAGCTACAGTTGCTGAAATTAGAAGAGCGCTATGAACCGTGGCGTGGATTCAAGCCCACTGGCGTTGCTTGGCTTGATATGTACTAGTTCTTTAATTAGGTGGGATATCAACGATTTTAGAAAATTTCTAAGAGATATTATTAGAAAAAACAAAATATCATGTTAGAAAATTCACTCCAAATAGAAGTCAGTTATGAGTCAGATAAGGCATATGAAGGATGGATCTGTACCGGTTTTGAAATCATGGGCAGGTAAGTTGCATTCTGATAGAGGTATATATCATTCTTCAAAGTTCGAATTAAAACTTCTTAAGTTGACGAAAACAAATGACAACAACAACAACAATCCCAAGCTTCAACTGACTGGCTGGCAGCTACAAAACAAATGGTCCCCCCACTAGCGATTCTACCAAAATAAAACTTCTTAAGTTGACGAAAATATTGGTTGCAGACTCGCAGTAGTTGCTTGGCAACCACATAAGACAGGGTTCACATCGATGCCTTAATTTGCGGTCGTCTCAGTGTGAAATCTTCTGCATCGTTTCTGTCGTGGGTGTGAAATGCTGAATTATGGGTCCGTGATTGTTCATAAATGTACATGTTTCATGTGGGGACCACATGAATAAGATGCGTCTCACGGCCATAGGAGAAATTAAGCAATCCAGTAAAGCATTGAAAAGGATTTAATCTCAAGCAAGCAACATATCCAGCCAGCCACAGAGGAATAGACTCTTTTGAACTTTGCAAAATCTGGATCACAGACTGTGAATCTCCTTCAATGACAACCTTGGAATTAAAAGAGCTCTTGATAATTTAATGCCCTCAAGGTCAGCTTGAATTTCTGCCAAGATCGCCGATGACAAGTATCAAAACTACCTCAAAATACCTCCTACAGCAATAATTATCTTTACAAGATAATGGCTAATGGCAAGTTTTATAGTTAAAAAAATACATCAAAATGTTCACTTTGCTAAAACAAAACTTAAAAAAGGAAAAAAAAAAGAAAAAAGAAAAATTTTGACTGTTATAACTAGCTAAGGTTGGGTGTAACGTGGCAATGGTTCTGCCAACATCAAATCCAATGCCCTTTCTATGACAAATATATTTGTCGTCGCTCAAGTAAATACAATTTCCTTTCAATTCAGGAAAATCTCGACTTGAAAACGATACAGAGGAATTAAACCTCAAGAACAACTTCTGGTCACCCATGCTTCTCAGTTGAGACCACTTATTTGGTCCTGGTCCAGCTTCAAAACCCTCAACCGGACCACAAAAAGCCAACCTACAGAACTCACCATAAATGGCCAAGGCAATGCATTGATCTGTTGACAATACAATCTTGTAGGGGTGTAATTCAGTTGGTTTGGTTTGGTTTTTGTGCCAAACTTAATCCAAACCAAATTATGTTGATCAAAACCGAAAGCTGAACTGAACCAAATTTTAACTAAAAGTTATAAACCGAAAACCAAACCAAAATAAAGTAAATAGATCGAAAACCAAACCGAAAACTGAAATTATAATATCTTTAAAGTTTAAACTATATTGTTTAATAGAATATAAATATGAACAATATTGTTTCTAGAAAACAAAAATGGTATTTCTATATAATATTACATTCATAAAAAAAAATTAAGTCACATACATAAAAAGTATGGTAAGAGGTTTTGAAATTTTTGTATTTATATTACACGTAGTATAAAATTATAAATATATAGTAACATAGTTTGGTTTTCGGTTTCTGAACCACCAAAACTGTAAACCGAACCAAACTAATTCAGTTTGTACTTTTCAAACCAAAACCAAACAAAACTAAGAATAAAACCAAACCAAACCAAAATGTTTCGGTTTGGTTCGACCAGGTTTCGGTTTACATCGAACCAATTGACACCCTAAGAGGAGGATCTCTGGAATGCCTTCACTTCAGCCATTGTACTAAGTTAGTCCAGCGTGTTAAACAAGCACACCTAAAAGCTTAAGGTGATATGCAAAGATGCAACCACTTATTTAAGAGGGCACAAAGTGGAGTGCACGGCAAGAAAGGAAATTATTTCGATACGTGTATATGAATGTGATGGCCTCTTGGGGATGTTTCGTTTTCAGCCTAGATATTTGACTAAAGACAAAAAAAAAATCTAGGAAAGGAAAAATGTTATAAACTTCAAGGGCAAATGTCTAAAAAAGTTAAATGAGAACTCAATAGTGTACGAGCCATCTAAGTTCGCCTTTAGAAGTAGACTAATTATTTTTTTGTAAAATATTATTTTAGATTAATTTCTTGACCTTATGAAAATACAAGGGGTTTAATTTAAAAACACACTTACAGCCACGCATATCTGTATATACGCATATGTGAGATCCCGGAATCCCGCATTTATTGGAGAGGAGAAATTAAGTGAAGGTCTATAGATGTAAACTTGTAGCTCATACAAGTAATGAGGTCTTTTGAGATAAAACCATAACTACACCGTGAGGCCTAATGATCCAAAGCGTTCAATATCGTTGCTGATGGGATTTGGGTGTTATAGATGGTATTAAATCTAGACCACAACTAAAAATTGTAGGACCTTGACGTTGCTTATTGCACTTGGGCGGAATACCATGTGAGCGAACTCAGGTTAATGGGCTAGTAGGCAATTAGACGAGAACGTGTACCCTTTAAGGGTGGGGATGTGTGGTGGGATTGATTTTGAAATCTTAGAATCCCAAATTTCTTGAGGAGGAGAAATTGAAGGTCCATATATGTAAGCTTATGACTTCCTTAAGTAATAGGGCCTTCTAGATAAAACCAATAAGCAACCCCATGAGGCGCAATGAGCCAAAGCCAAAGCAGACAATATCATGCTTAGTGCGATTGGGGCGTTACAAAATGATACTAGAGTAGTTTTAAAATTGAAAATTCATTGTGAAAGGATTGCCTCATTTATAATCGTCCCAAAATAGGAATTTTTGAATTAAAATTTTAGTTCCCACGTGCAGAAATAAACTTCACACAAATGTTTTAGGCATTTTTTGAATCAATAATTATTCTTGGACGAATATACGGCTTGTTTGAATCTGGAGGAGTATATGACAATGGGAGGGATAAGGACAAATTGGAAGGTAGCGGATGAGAGCTACGAATAGAGTCACGTGAGATCTTCAAGCTGTTTCGGATAAATTTGAGAAAGGAAAATATTGTTCATAGAAAAGCAGATGCAATGGAATGAAGATTTTGATGATGTAACTGAGAAAACTGCAGAGACGTGATCGGAAGTCCATCTTGGTTATCTCTCTCTCTCTTTTTGGTGACTAAAAAATTTTTTAAGCAGAGTTATTCATCATGTAATACAATGGTAGTGGATATGAGAGAATTCTTGCGTAATCTTCCAAACGTTCTGCATCAGAACGGTATGCGTATAATACCAGTAATCTTGGGAGTCAGGGACTATGTGCGTTCAGTGTGAAAAGAAAGAGTACCCATGATCTGTTTTCTATATCACCAAGTGGAGTGTATGGCAAGAAAGGAAATTATTTTGTTCAGGGGATTCTTGTTTTAAAGTTCTTAATGTTATGCATACAATTATTTTGTCTATTTGATGTTCAAAACAACATATAAATTAACTTCAATGAAAATTCCTATAATTGAACTTTCTAACAATAAGAAACTTAAAGGTTAGGTAAGACTCTAGGTCATAAGCCATCAAATTGGACCAGAGCAGCCATTGTCATCCCGCTTGCAAAGAAATCAAAATCAAACACAATGACTAGGAGATTTGACTGAGATACTTGGATTAAGGTGGGTTTAAGAGACCCTATCCTAAGAAAAGGAAGAAGAATTTGCTGAAATTAAAGAGGTTTACAGAAATTTAAATAGAATCATATCTGTGGAATTCTTCAGCCTTCAATCCTTCGTTGGTTGAATCCTCCATAGGGCTAGCAAGCTTCATCAAGAGAGCTCCTTTCAATATGCAAGCAACTAACAACCAGCCAGCCCTTTCAATGAGGAGCAGACCCCCCATTTATAGGCAAATGGAGGGAGATAAAAAAGGCCACGAAGGTAGGCAATTAGACTAGGTTCCAGAATACACCAAATGAAAAGCCCTCCATTTCATGCATATAAACTGATAGAAAATACCATAAGCCCGAGTTAGAAGATTTATCTTCATGAGATTTCGAAATATTTATAAGTTTGAATTAGAAATATGTCTTTGTGAAAATCTGAAAAATAAAATAAAGGGTATAACCTTAACGGGCTTCCATGGTAATCGTTACATCATTCACTGAAAAATGTATTGGCCCTCCCCTTCCTGAATTTGCATTTGCTTCTCTTCTTCCAATTGAAAAAGCAGGCTCTTTAGGCAAAGGTAGATCTACAGATTCATTGCTGAGCATTAAGAAAACTTCAGGCATGGTGGGTCTGTCAGTTGGATATTATTGCACACACAGAAGTGCCACTTGAATGTATCTTAGCGTTAAAGGTGTCGAACGTTGATCAGACAATACTGGATCTATCAACTCCAACCCCTTGCCATTTATCCACAGATCCCATGCCTGAGGGAAATCAAAATCACAAAAAAAAATTGTAAAATGAAATTGAATAAGAGATTAAATTATAGTTAAGAGGATGACTAGTTTGTTTTAGTCACTCACATATCCTAGAAGATAGAGAGAGTCGTGATGGTAGAAGCCAGTGTTCTTCTTGCCACTCAAAATCTCTAGTGTCAATACTCCAAAGCTAAAGACATCAGATTTGATTGAGAAAAGGCCTTCCATGGCATACTCAGGGGACATATAACCACTACATTTTAGCATTAAAAAATTATGTCCATAGATGCAATGGATATTCTCATGCCTGGACACAAGTACCTTTGTGTTTGGGCATGTTAAGTGTTTGCCTGAGATTCTACATCCCTACTTACTAGGTTCCCACAATCCTGTTTGTGTTTGCTTGGGAATTGTTGCCTCCAAAAATTCTTGCCATACCAAAATCTGATATTTTGGGGTTCATTTCACCATCCAAAAGGATGTTACTAGCTTTCAAGTCCCTGTGAATAATTCTTAATCTGGAATATTGGTGGAGATAAATAAGGCCTTGAGCAACCCCTGTGATGATGTGAACCCGCCTTTCCCAGTCTAGTAGTTGTTGCCGCTTTGGATCTGTCACAAGTTTTTATGCTAGAGGTATAAATAGGAAGCTTGGATATGAATTAGATAAGAGTTCTCCCAAGAATAAGCAAGTGAAATAAAGGGGAAAGAGGTGTATACAGAAACTTTGAGAGAATTAACTTGAAAATAGTAGAGGGAAAGAAGGGGAAATAAAGTTTCTAGCTTGCAGAACTACTGACCAAATAGTAAAGAATCCAAGCTTTTGTAGGGCATGTACTCATAGATCAATATCTTTTCATCTCTTTCAACGCAGCATCCTAGAAGTCTAACAAGATTCTTGTGTTGTAACTGTGAAATTAGTAACATCTCATTTCTGAACTCAGTCAGTCCTTGTCCAGATTGTTTTGATAGCCTTTTCACTGCTACTTCATGTCCATCCCTTAACTTGCCCTGTAAGCGAAACATTTTAAGTTGTTTTTGACAACTTCCATCCATGAGAACTAAATGTGGAATCCAGAAATTTATTGTTACCTTGTAAACAGGCCCAAAACCACCCTGTCCAAGCTTATTTGCAGCAGAGAAGTTATCAGTAGCTGCCGAGACACTTGAGAAACTGAATAAAGGTAACTTGGAACCCTGTTTCTCCACTTTCTGGAGCCTACTTGTGTCACTGTCATTGCCATGGTTTGATTTAGTGCTTGTACCCAAATCAAACGATAACAGGTCCTCGCTTGTTTCCCTTTCCCCTGCTTCATATACATAATAAGAATCATGATATTGAAGATGCAGAAATTGATTTAGACACTATGACTCTGATCCTTACCTCTTCGTTTGAGCTTTCTCTTTCTAATGTAGCATACGAAGAAACACAAAATAATCATTGCTAGAACAGTAGGCATTGTTACAATCCACCATACCGGCTTCTTAGCTTTAGTTTTAGCCTCATATTCAGTCCTTGGAAGCTTAGAAGCAGAAAGCCTCGTATAGAGATCACTTCCACGACTGTGGTTCAATTTTTGCAGGTTGAATAGCTCTCCATACCATATTGAACATTGACCATTAGCATGAGTGTAAGCAGTGCAAGAACAGTTGTTCAAGCAAGCTAATTTGCATTGTTGATCACCAGCAACTGTCAATGGTTGTGCATTTGCTGGTAATCCTATATTGTACTGCAGTAAAAAACCATCCTCTTGCCTAATGCTAGAAGTTTTGTCCTCACATTGCAGAGGGGTTATTCTCTCACACCCTTTGTACCTATCATTTTGATTTGGCTGAAAGCGTGGTTCAAAACCATCCAAACATGCACAGGGGGTTGTGTCTTGCTCAAGGTAGCTACCGAAAGCTCCGCATACACCATAAATCTCACACTGCTGCCTAGGTTGAGCTAGGCGTGCGCGGCGGGCCGGCCCGGCATGCCTCAGGCGTGCTCGGGCGGGCCGCGGGCCAGCCGTGCCGGGCCTGACGTGCCGCGGGCCTGGCGGGCCGCGGCACGCCAGGCCCATTTGCCCAAAACCCCAGCCCGGCACGGCACGCCCTAGCAGGCGTGCCGTGCCGGGCCTAGCCCGCCGGGCCGGCGGGCCAATTAATTAATTTTTTTTTAAAAAAATCCCAAAAAATCCCAAAAAAATCCCAAAAAATCCCAAAAAATTTCTGTAAAATACTTTTATTATTCACAAAATTGTTTTACACATATTGAGATAAATTTTGCTCAAAAAAATATAAATTCATTAATTAGCATAAGTACACTTACAACTTTGCAAAAATTACATAATTACTTGAACAAATAATACTGCATCACTATAGTATAAGCACATCCCAACTAGGTTGGCACCCACTCATCTATCTATCATTTGCAGTTTAAAAGAAACAAAAAAAAAAGAGAAAGTACAATTCCTATACTTTGATTACAAAAATTATAACAAAACTTAGACTACTCTAGTTGACTAAAATCAATATTCAAATTATCAAAGTCTCCAGCAAGTTGATCATCTTCATATTCTTGTTCTCTCAGTTCTGCCCTTAACCAATCTGTAAGACTAACACATGCTTGCACCATCTCCGGTGTTAATCTGCTCCTGTAATCATCCACGGTTCGTCCACCTGCACTAAAAGCTGATTCCGATGCAACTGTGGACACCGGAACCGTTAGTAGATCACGTACCATGGCGGAAAGCACAGGATAATTAACCTGATTTTGCTTCCACCATGTCAAAATGTTAAAAGCATTATGCTCTTCTATAGTATTAAAACTCATTGGGGGGCTTTCTAAAAAAATCATTAATTCAGATGATCCCCCACTACTAGAAGCTGGTTGTTTTCCCTTTCTTCTCCCACTTAAAAAATTCCAAGGGGAATTATTTGGTAGTGTTTGTTGGGTTCGCGTATGACTTTGTATGCTACTACTAGTATCGTATTCACAAAAAAGTCTTTCTAATAGATTTCTTATTTTACGTATATCTATTTGAAAAGTAGAATTCATATTTTCATTTATTCCATCTATTAAGTCTTCAACTCCTAATTTAATCCTAGGGTCCATTGTAGTAGCTAAACAATATAAATTAGGCATCTCTTGCCAATATTTTAAAATTTTAATTTCCATTGCAGGGATAATTTCCTTAGCAATGGGTACATCTCTATATTGTTTAAAACAAATACTTATTTGATATAAACAAGTTATAATACTTGAAGATGTTGGGTAATAAACTACTGATAAATATCTTGTTGCATCATAAAAAACTTTTAAAAAATCTCTTAAAATTTCGGCTATTTGCCAATCAAGATCCTCTAAGTCACTTTCAGGCATTTTACTTTTATAAAATATTGTAATTTCTTGTTTTAATCCTAATGCAGCTTCTAGCATTATATATGTTGAATTCCACCTATGTTCAACATCTAGGGTAATTTTTTTATATTGTTTTCCTAAAGTTTCACAATAATATTTAAATTCTCTAGCGGTTGTGCTAGATTGTTTTATAAATCTTACTGCATCTCTAATATTTATTAAATGATGTTGAACAATTTTTAATCCATCTTGCACAACTAAATTAAGAATATGACAAGCACACCTAACATGAAATAAACTTCCATCTATATTTAAGTTTAATTGTTGTCTTAATATTCCTACTGCAACATTATTAGCACTTGCATTATCAAGTGCTAGAGCCATTATTTTATTGTGTATTTTATAATTTCTTAGATTTCTACTTATAGCATTTGATATATTTATTCCAGTATGGCTAGCATCTAGTGGTTCAAAAGTTATTATTCTTTTTTCCATATTCCAATTTTCATCAATATAACGTGCGGTTATAGCTAAATAGCTTATTTGTTGTCTACTTGTCCAAATATCTGAAGTTAAAGCTATTTTAAAAGTACTGTTTGACAAAGTTTCTATTAATGCAGTTTTCATTTTTCCATATAATTTTATGGCATCCTTTCTTAAAGTGTGGCGTGAAAAAGGTTTAAATTGTGGTGCTAAATATTTAGTTAGTAAACGGTGAAATCTTTTAGAATCTATTAATCTAAAGGGTAATTCTTCTTGAATTACCCACTTTACTATTTCAATCCTAGTTTCTTCTTGATTAAAAATAAAATTACTTATAGCAACACTACTAGTAGAAATTTGGGTTTGCCTAGGGTCAATTTGGCCATGTTTTGGAAGGCATTTCTGCAAATGCCGGTTCAAGTGGCCTGTACCACCTTTGCCTTTACAACTAAACTGTTTTTTTTTGCAATGGTTACACACTGCCTTCTCTTCACTCCCTACACTTTCAATTCTAAAATTAAGCCAAACACTAGAGGTTCTACTCCTCTTAGTGCTCCTAGGTGGTAGGGAAGACGATCCCATATCCTGTGAAGGTAATTCTGTTTCAAGACCTTGGATGGGAGGGTCATTATATTGGGGTTGGGTTATATCATCAGAAAATACTGGGTCAGAAAGGGGTCTAAGATATTCCCTTTCTTCAGTGTCAAAAAACATAGGATACCTAGGGTCCATTATCAAATTTTTTGAAAAAAAAAATTCTTAATAAATAATATTATAATAACTATTTGGTGATATTAATTTATAAGCAAGGTAGAAGGAGAGACTTACTTATAATAATAATATTTATACTAATTTTAAAATCAGAAAATTAAATAGAAGAATACCTCTTTAGAATGAATCTTGAACTTTGCAATTGAAGCCTTCAACCTCCAGAGTCCAATTTCCCACTTTTGATGCTTGAACAATTAGAAGAGATTGAGTATCACCAATTTCCAATTACAACAATTAGAGCAAAGAACTATTTGATAATTAATTAGAAGAGAGTAGGAGATTGTAGAAGTGGTGTGGTTTGGAGTGGGAAAGGGAGTGGCTATTTATAGAAATTAAAAGTGGCTTTTTACTACCTCTACCCTTCAATATGACTGTTATTTTGCAGTTGGAAGGGTAGAAAAGGTCTTTTTATCATCAATTACAACTATATCCCCCCAATATAGTTGTTATATGGCTGTTGGGGGGGTAAAATAGGCATAAAATTGGCTAAAAGCCACTTGTATGGAGGGAAAAGAGAGCTAGCCAACGGCTAGCTCTCTGGCGGGCCAGGCGGGCCGGCCCGCGTGCCCAACAGGCTCGCGCCCGGGCCGGCGCGCGGGCCAGCCCGCTTGGGCCCGCGCGCGCCCACGCTGAGCGCGGGCCCGGGCTGGCACGCGGGCCCGCGTGCCCTGGCGGGCCGTGCCCAAACGGGCTGTGCCCCCAGGGCCCTAGGCCCGTGGCGTGCCCAGGCACGCCACAGGCGTGCCGGGCTCGGGCCGGCACGGCCCGTTGCTCATGCCTAGGTTGAGCCCAAAGAAGACCCCATTGCCAATCATTTTTAACCCAGGCTAATTGATTGATCTGTCTTGACACATTGATCACAAGTCTAGACAGTATGGATGGATTATAAGCAGAATATGTGAAGTACATTTCTTCCTCATTCGAGATGAAATTGAAGTTGTAGGTATAATTTAATCTCATTTCAGGAATATCGCTGAAAATTTGCCCATTCCAGGGTCCACTAGACCAGTACCTTTGGGACATGTTCCACTGTAAAAAAATTTGAGCTCCATCTAGTTCCATGTGAAGGGAGTACATCCCGTGTCCTGGATCTTCATAACTTTTCCATGATGTAAGGATGTGAGATTTATTGGTCATTTTGTTGAGTCCAAATTTTGAACCTGGAAGAAGTGTGTCAGTGGGGTAATCAAAACTTTGCCAAATGAACTTAGACTCATCTCTCAAAACAAGATTTCCATCGTCAAGAAGAATTGCCTATGTAGTATTTCCCTGTTTGGGGGTCAAATTAGTCGACCAAACCTGAATTCCTGACTCCATGAGTTGCAGATTGCTGTCTTCAGAGAGGATTAGGTAAGAAGAAGATGCATTAGTTTTAGAGAGAGGTGTATCTCTATTGGCTACCCAAACCACAGTTCGCTCCTGGACTTTGTTGTACCAAATCCCTACATAGAAGTTGTTGGAAGTCGTACCTGGTGAGAAGAAACCCAGTTCAAAAACGCCACCGTTGGATATCAAGGTTTGTTCCGCAGAGAGATACTTGCCAAGAGCAATGGTGTCTCCAACGCAGAGACTGGTTCTTGCCAGGAAAGTAAGTATGATGGAAAGGAAAAACAAGAATTTGCTTTTGGTAACCATTGTTGCAAAACTCCCAAGCAATCACAGAGATATTTCAGAGTGCTTATGGTGGCAAACTCCAATCTTTCATTTGCAAGACTAATTTGGATGAAAGGATTTTCAGCAAAAAAGTCAGTCAATCAAATAGTGAAGTCCACGCGGAAAACGTAATTTTCATGAAGGACTTTGAGGGGGAGGGGGCGGCGCGGGCGGCACGGGCAGGGCCGGGCCACGGAGGGGAGACGTATTAGCAAATATAATACTCTGAAGGATAAGGAAGAAGATGGTCACGTTACTTGTGAAGAAGGTCAACATCAACAGAATTAAGGAAGGAATGGTACATCACATCCTATGGAAATCCAGCCAAGATCTACTCAACTACTCTTGTGACAATCAAGAAGAGTACTAGCTTGGAAAGCCAACCACGTTCAAGATTCACCCAATTGCTCTTGTGACAATAAAGAAGACTACCAGCAATCAAGAAGACTACCAGCTTGGAAAGCCTACCACGTTCAAGGGAAATCTAGCCGAGATTTCCTCCTCCAGCTCATTCGACAATCAAGGTACTACCAGCTTGGAAAGTCAATCAAGCAAGCCGTTGAATCAAACTAGCCGTTACAGTGAAGGGGATATTTTTAGCATGTAAATCAATTAGGAATTGAATCAATTATGGAAAGATTGTAATTATAAATAAAGATATGCTCATACTCTCAGTGTAACGTTGAGCTGAGACTCTTAAACTATTATTTTTTCTTCTAGACGGAGACAGAAAGAAGAATTTTTGCACGAAGTGGGTGGGAGATAAAAATAAATTCCCACTCACTGGTCAATGCGGTCATAATCTCGTTTACTGCTCAATTTCCTCTTACCAGCTCTGTTTCACAATTCCCTAATCCGCTAGCGATTGTAGCTGTCTTCACTTAGAAAGAGCGGCAAAAAAGAGCTATGGGACCTGACGGCTAAGAAAATGCAGTATGAAAAACAAATGTATTTTCATCTTCCTCCCCAAGGCGAGGGAAATTAAAAAAACTCTGTGAGTTTTTGGTATCCAAACCCTGTGTCTCCAAAATCTATGCGTTAAAAAATTAATTTTAGCCTGCAAAAATTTCCGTAACAATCAAGGTTTCGCAGAATTTTATGCATAGCCTGACGAACCTGAAAAACCGAATTGAATTCAAATTTGCCTTTTTTTTCTCGCATATCTTTCTTGCATTCTCTTGACATCCAAATGGAGCCTTAATGGGAGAAATATTCTGCAGAAAGAAGTTCGTTTTAGGCCTTGATGGTTTTGACATCCAAACATGAACTGGTTTTAGGCAAGGATGGCTGCGTTGTTGTAATCAAACCTGAAGGAATTGGGGGGGGGGGGGGGGTGGGGGGCAAGAGAGAGAGAGAGAGCATTTAGCCACAAACAAGAAAAAGAGTCTAGGCCAAAATTTGCTGAAGAGTCGGCTGCTTCATTAGCTTCCCTGTACACATGTAGCAGCTTAACTTGAGAGAAACCATTAAGAAGGAGAAAGATCTGCAGCCTTTGTCGAGGATCAAGCTACAGATCCTCAGCCTTAATTCAAGGCTTTCCATTTGCATTCATTCTGTCACATAATTGTAGCCTAGATTGATTCTTTCCATTCTATTAGAATCAATCAATTGTAATTACCATATACAAACATGTAATTATGCATATATAAATGAAATCAATTCACCACAAAAGTGTGGTGGTTTTTCAAACATTCTCATGGTATCAGAGCCCTACGGATTAACATCCATCTCTTGATCCTTTCTCCCCTCCCATGGCTGCCGAACCCTCCTCTACCCTTCTTCCCTTCAACACTCTCATCCACATGGTTACCATCAAGCTATCCTCCTCCAACTATCTCCTGTGGAAGGGTCAATTGCTTCCCCTTCTGGAAAGTCAAGACCTAATCGGCTATGTGGATGGCACTAGGCATGAGCAACGGGCCGTGCCGGCCCGAGCCCGGCACGGCCCGGCACGCCTGTGGCGTGCCTGGGCTGGCCCGGGCACGCCTGTGGCGTGCCTGGGCTGGCCCGGGCACGCCACGGGCCTGGCCCTGGGGGCACGGCCCGTTTGGGCACGGCCCGCCAGGGCACGCGGCACGCGGGCCCGCGTGCCAGCCCGGGCCCGCGCTCGGCGCGGGCGCGCGCGGGCCCAAGCGGGCTGGCCCGCGCGCCGGCCCGCGCGCGAGCCCGCTGGGCACGCGGGCCGGCCCGCCCGGCGGCCCGCCTGGCCCGCCAGAGAGCTAGCCGTTGGCTAGCTCTCTTTTCCCTCCATACAAGTGGCTTTTAGCCATTTTTATGCCTATTTTACCCCCCCAACAGCCATATAACAACTATATTGGGGGGATATAGTTGTAATTGATGATAAAAAGACCTTTTCTACCCTTCAAACTGCAAAATAACAGTCATATTGAAGGGTAGAGGTAGTAAAAAGCCACTTTTAATTTCTATAAATAGCCACTCCCTTTCCCACTCCAAACCACACCACTTCTACAATCTCCTACTCTCTTCTAATTGATTATCAAATAGTTCTTTGCTCTAATTGTTGTAATTGGAAATTGGTGATACTCAATCTCTTCTAATTGTTCAAGCATCAAAAGTGGGAAATTGGACTCTGGAGGTTGAAGGCTTCAATTGCAAAGTTCAAGATTCATTCTAAAGAGGTATTCTTCTATTTAATTTTCTGATTTTAAAATTAGTATAAATATTATTATTATAAGTAAGTCTCTCCTTCTACCTTTCTTATAAATTAATATCACCAAATAGTTATTATAATATTATTTATTAAGAATTTTTTTTTTCAAAAAATTTGATAATGGACCCTAGGTATCCTATGTTTTTTGACACTGAAGAAAGGGAATATCTTAGACCCCTTTCTGACCCAGTATTTTCTGATGATATAACCCAACCCCAATATAATGACCCTCCCATCCAAGGTCTTGAAACAGAATTCCCTTCACAGGATATGGGATCGTCTTCCCTACCACCTAGGAGCACTAAGAGGAGTAGAACCTCTAGTGTTTGGCTTAATTTTACAATTGAAAGTGTAGGGAGTGAAGAGAAGGCAGTGTGTAACCATTGCAAAAAACAGTTTAGTTGTAAAGGCAAAGGTGGTACAGGCCACTTGAACCGGCATTTGCAGAAATGCCTTCCAAAACATGGCCAAATTGACCCTAGGCAAACCCAAATTTCTACTAGTAGTGTTGCTATAAGTAATTTTATTTTTAATCAAGAAGAAACTAGGCTTGAAATAGTAAAGTGGGTAATTCAAGAAGAATTACCCTTTAGATTAATAGATTCTAAAAGATTTCACCGTTTACTAACTAAATATTTAGCACCACAATTTAAACCTTTTTCACGCCACACTTTAAGAAAGGATGCCATAAAATTATATGGAAAAATGAAAACTGCATTAATAGAAACTTTGTCAAACAGTACTTTTAAAATAGCTTTAACTTCAGATATTTGGACAAGTAGACAACAAATAAGCTATTTAGCTATAACCGCACATTATATTGATGAAAATTGGAATATGGAAAAAAGAATAATAACTTTTGAACCACTAGATGCTAGCCATACTGGAATAAATATATCAAATGCTATAAGTAGAAATCTAAGAAATTATAAAATACACAATAAAATAATGGCTCTAGCACTTGATAATGCAAGTGCTAATAATGTTGCAATAGGAATATTAAGACAACAATTAAACTTAAATATAGATGGAAGTTTATTTCATGTTAGGTGTGCTTGTCATATTCTTAATTTAGTTGTGCAAGATGGATTAAAAATTGTTCAACATCATTTAATAAATATTAGAGATGCAGTAAGATTTATAAAACAATCTAGCACAACCGCTAGAGAATTTAAATATTATTGTGAAACTTTAGGAAAACAATATAAAAAAATTACCCTAGATGTTGAACATAGGTGGAATTCAACATATATAATGCTAGAAGCTGCATTAGGATTAAAACAAGAAATTACAATATTTTATAAAAGTAAAATGCCTGAAAGTGACTTAGAGGATCTTGATTGGCAAATAGCCGAAATTTTAAGAGATTTTTTAAAAGTTTTTTATGATGCAACAAGATATTTATCAGTAGTTTATTACCCAACATCTTCAAGTATTATAACTTGTTTATATCAAATAAGTATTTGTTTTAAACAATATAGAGATGTACCCATTGCTAAGGAAATTATCCCTGCAATGGAAATTAAAATTTTAAAATATTGGCAAGAGATGCCTAATTTATATTGTTTAGCTACTACAATGGACCCTAGGATTAAATTAGGAGTTGAAGACTTAATAGATGGAATAAATGAAAATATGAATTCTACTTTTCAAATAGATATACGTAAAATAAGAAATCTATTAGAAAGACTTTTTTGTGAATACGATACTAGTAGTAGCATACAAAGTCATACACGAACCCAACAAACACTACCAAATAATTCCGCTTGGAATTTTTTAAGTGGGAGAAGAAAGGGAAAACAACCAGCTTCTAGTAGTGGGGGATCATCTGAATTAATGATTTTTTTAGAAAGCCCCCCAATGAGTTTTAATACTATAGAAGAGCATAATGCTTTTAACATTTTGACATGGTGGAAGCAAAATCAGGTTAATTATCCTGTGCTTTCCGCCATGGCACGTGATCTACTAACGGTTCCGGTGTCCACAGTTGCATCGGAATCAGCTTTTAGTGCAGGTGGACGAACCGTGGATGATTACAGGAGCAGATTAACGCCGGAGATGGTGCAAGCATGTGTTAGTCTTACAGATTGGTTAAGGGCAGAACTGAGAGAACAAGAATATGAAGATGATCAACTTGCTGGAGACTTTGATGATTTGAATATTGATTTTAGTCAACTAGAGTAGTCTAAGTTTTGTTATAATTTTTGTAATCAAAGTATAGGAATTGTACTTTCTCTTTTTTTTGTTTCTTTTAAACTGCAAATGATAGATAGATGAGTGGGTGCCAACCTAGTTGGGATGTGCTTATACTATAGTGATGCAGTATTATTTGTTCAAGTAATTATGTAATTTTTGCAAAGTTGTAAGTGTACTTATGCTAATTAATGAATTTATATTTTTTTGAGCAAAATTTATCTCAATATGTGTAAAACAATTTTGTGAATAATAAAAGTATTTTACAGAAATTTTTTGGGATTTTTTGGGATTTTTTTGGGATTTTTTGGGATTTTTTTGGGATTTTTTGGGATTTTTAAAAATAAAAAAAATTAATTGGCCCGCCGGCCCGGCGGCGGCCCGCCGGCCCGGCGGCGGCCCGCCGGCCCGGCGGGCTAGGCCCGGCACGGCACGCCTGCTGGGGCGTGCCGTGCCGGGCTTGGGTTTGGGGCAAATGGGCCTGGCGTGCCGCGGCCCGCCAGGCCCGCGGCACGTCAGGCCCGCGGCCCGCCCGAGCACGCCTGAGGCGTGCCGGGCCGGCCCGCCGCGCACCCCTAGATGGCACTATAGAAACCCCACCCCGTTTCACCCTGGAAAACCCTCAGACACCAAATATCAAGCATGTGGCATGGAAACATACCGATCAACGCCTTCTTAGTCTGTTATTGTCCTCTCTCACAGAGGAAGCAATGGCTGAAGTCATCGGCCTCTCCACTTCGCGTGAGGTGTGGGTTGCCTTAGAGAACACATTCAGTCACCGCTCCAAAGCCCGTGAAATTCGTCTCAAGGATGACCTGCAACTGATGAAACGCGGCACCCGATCTGTCTCGGAGTACGCCCGTGCCTTCAAAGCCATCTGCGATCAATTACATGCCATCGGACGACCTGTTGACGGCACTGACAAAGTCCACTGGTTTCTTCGCGGCCTTGGATCGGAGTTCTCAAGCTTCTCCACGACCCAAATGGCCCTCACCACTTTGCCCTGTTTTGCCGATCTTGTGCCAAAAGCAGAAAGTTTCGAGCTTTTTCAAAGATCTTTGGAGCCGGCTACACTGTCCCCTGCAGCGTTCGCCGCCAGCACTCACAATCCAGCGAAGTCGACTCAGCGAGGCTTTTCTTCCCGCAATCACCACACTCGGACTGCCGGCCATGGACGAGGACAGGGCCGCTCCTCTGGCAGACGAACTCCTCGTTGCCAAATCTGTCGAGTGGAAGGTCACTATGCAGACCGTTGCCGGCAACGGTATGAACGCCATGGTCATACCCCTGAAGCTCAACTCGCCGAAGCTTTTCATTCCTCGTGCTCTCTTTCTGGAAATGAAGTCTCAGATTGGTTTATAGACACAGGGGCATCGGCTCATATGACTCCCAGCGAATCCTGCTTGGATCAGTCCACTTCTTATACGGGTAAGGATTGCGTTATTGTTGGGAACGGTGCATCCCTACCCATTACCCACACCGGTAAACTTTCTCAATCCCCTGATCTTCAACTGTTAGATGTTCTGGTTGTCCCTCGTATCACTAAAAACCTTTTGTCCGTTAGTAAATTAACATCTGATTTCCCCTTATCTGTCACCTTCACTAACAATTCTTTTACTGTTCAGAATCGCCAAACGGGAAGCGTGGTAGCAACCGGTAAACGAGATGGCGGCCTCTATGTGCTAGAACGCGGAAATTCAGCTTTTGTTTCTGTTCTCAAAAATAAGTCCCTTCATGCTTCATATGATCTTTGGCATGCTCGTCTTGGCCATGTGAATCATTCTGTTATTTCTTTTCTAAATAAAAAAGGACAGCTTCATCTTACTTCCTTATTGCCATCTCCAGTGTTATGTAGTACCTGTCACATTGCAAAGAGCCACCGTTTGCCCTATTCTCGTAATGAACATCGATCGTCAAAGGTGTTAGATCTCATTCATTGTGATTTATGGGGCCCATCTCCTGTAAAGTCAAATTCGGGTTTTGCATACTATGCTTTATTTATTGATGATTATTCCCGATTCACTTGGCTTTACCCATTGAAATTGAAATCTGATTTTTTTTAGTACCTTTATTCAATTTCAAAAATTTGTGGAGAATCAACACTCTAATCGTATCAAGATGTTTCAAAGTGACGGTGGTGCAGAATTCACCAATAACTGCTTTAAAGCTCATCTTAGTACCTCTGGCATCCATCATCAACTCTCTTGCCCATATACACCAGCACAAAACGGTCGTGCAGAAAGGAAACATCGTCATGTAACTGAAACAGGTCTTGCCCTCCTTTTTCACTCTTACATTCCCACTCCCTTTTGGGTTGACGCCTTTAGCACTGCGGCTTACATCATCAACCGGTTGCCTACACCACTTCTCGGAGGTAAGTCACCATTTGAGCTTCTGTATGGTTCTACTCCTAATTATGAAAACTTTCATCCATTTGGTTGTCGTGTTTATCCTTGTTTACGAGATTACATGACTAACAAGTTCTCCCCTCGCAGCATTCCTTGCATTTTTATGGGTTATCATTCATCTTATAAAGGTTTTCGTTGTCTTGACCCCGCCACCTCCAGACTCTATGTCACCCGCCATGCTCAATTTGATGAAAACAATTTTCCCTTTCACAATACTTCTCAAGCTCAACCAATACCCTCTCTCCAAATCTCAAATTTCTTGGAACCCAGTCTTCCTCTCATAAACATGCCTCCGCCATCCCCTGCACTACCCTCCCAACACATTCCGCAATCCGGATCCACCTCGTGTATTATTTGTACTGATTCAGTGGATGAGTCTATGCAGGTACCTAATTCTTCTACAGGTCCATCTCTGTCACAATCGGACTTCAGGCCGACCTCTCCGGAACTTGTCACTGAGTTACCCCTTGTTGATCGCACTCCCACTGCAGCTGCCCCATTGGGTTCTCATCCCATGCTCACAAGAGCCAAAGCAGGTATCTTCAAAACACGTCACCCGGCGCATCTCGGAATTGTGGGTTCCTCTGGGCTTCTTTCTGCTCTTCTTGCTTCCACTGAGCCTAAAGGTTTCAAATCTGCTGCTAAAAATCCTGCTTGGCTCGCTGCGATGGATGAAGAAGTTCAAGCGTTGCAACACAATCGTACCTGGCTTTTGGTTCCTCGACCCACCAACACCAACATTGTGGGTTCCAAATGGGTATTTCGGACCAAATACTTGCCTGACGGATCTATTGATCGTCTCAAAGCCCGTCTTGTTGCAAAAGGATACACACAGGTACCTGGTCTAGACTACACTGACACTTTTAGTCCTGTTATCAAGGCTACCACAATCCGTGTTGTCCTCTCTCTTGCTGTGACCAACAAATGGCCCCTTCGTCAACTGGATGTCAAAAATGCGTTCCTCAATGGACATCTCACTGAATCTGTTTACATGGAGCAGCCCCCTGGGTATATTGACCCTCGCTTTCCTCATCATGTCTGTCAGTTGCAGAAAGCTCTCTATGGTCTTAAGCAAGCTCCTCGTGCTTGGTTTCAGCGCCTCAGCTCTTTTCTCATCCAACTTGGGTTTGTTTGCAGTCGTGCAGACCCCTCATTATTTGTCTTTCATAAGCAGTCTGCCATACTTTATCTGCTTCTCTATGTTGATGACATCATTCTTACAGGCAACAACTTATCTCTTCTTGCCAGTTTTACATGCAAACTTAATTCTGAGTTTGCCACTAAGGATTTGGGTTCTCTCAGTTACTTTCTTGGTCTTGAAGCTACGCCTACCTCTGACGGCCTCTTCATCAGTCAGCTCAAATATGCACGGGATATTCTTACCCGAGCTCAGCTTCTTGATAGCAAACCTGTTCACACTCCCATGGTCGTTTCTCAGCACCTCTCTGTTGATGGTCCTTTGTTCTCAGATCCCACACATTACAGATCTCTAGTTGGTGCTCTTCAATACTTGACCATCACTCGTCCGGATATTGCTCATGCTGTCAACTCTGTCAGTCAATTTCTCCACTCCCCGACTGAAGATCACTTTCTTGCTGTCAAACGCATTCTTCGCTATGTCAAAGGCACACTCCACTATGGTCTTGCTTTTCATCCATCTGCTGCTCCTGGTGCCTTACTTGCTTACTCAGATGCAGATTGGGCAGGCTGCCCTGATACTCGCCGCTCTACCTCTGGTTACTCTATTTATCTTGGTGGCAACTTGGTTTCTTGGAGTGCCAAGAAGCAACCTACAGTTTCTCGCTCCAGTTGTGAATCCGAGTATCGTGCCTTGGCTTCCACTGCCGCTGAACTTCTATGGCTCACACATCTCCTTAGTGACCTCAAAGTTTCTGTTCCACAGCGGCCTCTCCTTCTGTGTGACAACAAGAGTGCCATCTTCTTGAGCTCAAATCCGGTTTCTCACAAACGGGCTAAGCATGTTGAGCTCGACTATCATTTTCTACGTGAACTTGTTCTTGCTGGCAAGCTTCGTACTCAGTATGTGCCTTCTCACTTGCAAGTTGCTGACATCTTCACCAAAAGTGTGTCCAAACCTCTTTTTGAACTCTTCCGATCCAAGCTTCACGTACGTTCAAATCCGACGCTCAGCTTGCGGGGGGGTGTCGAGGATCAAGCTACAGATCCTCAGCCTTAATTCAAGGCTTTCCATTTGCATTCATTCTGTCACATAATTGTAGCCTAGATTGATTCTTTCCATTCTATTAGAATCAATCAATTGTAATTACCATATACAAACATGTAATTATGCATATATAAATGAAATCAATTCACCACAAAAGTGTGGTGGTTTTTCAAACATTCTCAGCCTTGATTCTCCACGGAGTGTTATCAGTCCTCGAAGAGATGAGTTGAATTATCACGAAGGAGTAACCTTCAATCTGAATATACTGATGGTTCAAGAGCAGATTTACATCCCAGAACCAAGGAGAATACTCCAATAAACTTCCCTTGATCATCTCTACAAATACCACTTGCCGGTGCTCTACCATTTGCAACTCTAGACACACCATCAAAATTCAACTTAGACAAAATGAATTTCTGGTAACAACCAACGGATCTGCACGTCACTTTTCTTCCTTTGGATTATTGCTTTCATTTCTTTGATGTCCTTTGAGACCTGATTGAGCTGCTGTATATGTGCACACATCCCCTCAATTGATGGTTTTATTCCTTCG
Source organism: Buxus sempervirens (assembly GCA_947561395.2). Taxonomy (NCBI): domain Eukaryota; kingdom Viridiplantae; phylum Streptophyta; class Magnoliopsida; order Buxales; family Buxaceae; genus Buxus; species Buxus sempervirens. The sequence goes on along the minus strand of OX387182.1, from coordinate 45,859,027 downwards.
AAAATGGCTCTGTTTCTTGTTCTCCATATTGCCCGTGCAAAGTTTGCAACACCCATCAAAATATCAAGAGTTTGCAAGTACCATGCAGAAAAATCCTGTTATAATATTGTTTGGAACCAGTTAAAATATTTATCCATTGGTCCAGCTTGTTGAGTTGTTCCCCCCATTGTTCGGAGCCAAATAGCTCTCGAGAAAGGGCAGGTGAGCATGAGGTGCTCCAAAGATTCTTATCGTGCTTATGGCATGGTTTAAACATTTCCAGACAAACATTTTAATCCTTGGTTGGCACCATAATCTCCAGCAGGTTAACCATGTTTTGGATTCATTGGCGTTTGGTACACTTTCTGCTTGGATCAATCAGTAAGCCGATGCGACTGAGAAGGTTCCATTTGCAGTAGGCATCCAACATGGAGTATCCGAATGAGTGGGAGTGAGGATGGGTATGTTACTGATTCGCTGAGCAATCTCCACTCCCCAAAGATTTGTAATTTTATCAATACTCCATTGTCTTCACTGTTCATCAATGATCTCACTCACTTTGTTGATTTGAACATCTGTGTGGACCTGTGGCAAGGTGAAACCTTCATTTCTGGTGTCTATCCAATTGTCACAGAAGATGTGCACATTTTCTCCATTTGCAATGTTCTAGCAGGTCCCTTTTTGAAGCTGTTCCCTTAGAGAACATATTTGTCTCCAAACAGCAGATTGTGAGTGACGACAAGGGGCTTCCATGAAAGGTCTTGAAGCACAATACTTTTCTTTCATCACTTTGACCCATAGACCTTGGGAGTTTTTCAAAACATTCCATGCTAGCTTCAGATGCAAAGCCTTGTTGAAAATCCCTGATCTTCTTATGTTAAGACCCCCTGATCTGCAGCTTTGGGTGATCCTTTCCAAGCATATGGAATGAATCGGATTGGAAGTCGGCTGTTTGTACCAGAAGAAGCCCCAAGCCATCTTATCCAGTTGACTTAGGACTGATTGGGGTAGTTTGTAGCAGCTCATGAAGTGGACAGGTTGGGCAGCAAGAATGGAGTTGATTAAAGTTCTTCTGCCCATTTGAGATAGGAGTTGTGCTTTCCATCCTGCCATTCTTGTTATACATCTGTTAACCAAATCAATATAGTCAGCTTTCTTTGGTTTACAGCCCATAATTGGAAGACCAAGGTATTTACCCATCTCTTTCTTTAAAGAAGTATTTGAAACTTTACACAATTCATTCTTTATAGGTCTAGATAAATGAGATGGTTAAGAGATGTACCTCCCCTACTTAGCGTGATACCTTGGATTCTACCATCGTTTTCAGCTTTGCAAAGGGCCAAGGATAGATTTTTGGCAGAGAATGAACAAATAAGGTGAGAGAGGATCACCTTGACGTATTCCCCGCTTCTGGAGGATGCACCCATTCGGCTTACCATTGATCAAAACACTATAAGTCACCGAATGGACACATTGCATGATCAAATTCACCTGAAAACTTCCAGAGCCATGAGCAATCAAACAATTTTAAAAAAATTCCCAGCTAAGACTATCATTGGCCTTTGAAATATCGAGTTTCAAAGAAAACATTCCCTTGTTCCCACATTTACCTTTCTTTTTCTTCCTCCTAAACAAATGGGCTATCTCATGGGCAATAAGAATGTTATCACTGATCGATCTTTGAGGAATAAAGGCATTTTGAAAAGGAGATATCAGCTTGTTAATGAGGGGCCTGATTCTATTTACCAAAATTTTGGACATAATCTTATATATGAAATTACACAAGCTAATGGGCCTGAATTCCTGAATTTCCTCGGATTTTCGATTTTTGGCATGAGAGTGATGAAGGTATGGTTGATTTCTTTATCAAGGATACCAAATCTAAAGAATTCTTGCATCGTGGTAACTACATCATTTTTCACCACCTCCCAAAATTTCCTATAAAACAAACCTAGGAAACAGTCGGGCCCAGGGCTTTTGAGGGGACCCATACTATTGATAACTTGCCAAATTTCCTCTTCCGAAGGAACTCTCAGATCATCTCATTTTCCACATTACTAATTTTATTAAGTATCAGACCAGGAAGCTGAACATCAGTCCAAGAATGATATTCTTCAAAAATGGAAGTGAAGTGGGCCACTATATGATCATAAAAATCTTGAGGTTCAGAAATTTCGTCATTCCTATCATTTTTCAAGGAGCAAATCATGTTTCTTTTCCTTCTGATCATGGCTCTCATGAGGAAAAATGTGGTATTAGAATCCCCATCTCTTAACCACTTGATTCTGGATTTCTGGGCCCAATGTAATTCCTGTTGGTGGAGCACCTTTGAGTACTCTTGTTGAAGTTTCTTTTCTTTCAAGAACAGATCATGATTGGGGTTTGTATTGAGATTCAATTGAATCTCCATGATCTGCTCTTTTAATTCATTTTTTTCCTATGAATATTGCTCACCCCCTCATGATTCCATTTATGAAGAATATCGACCAAATTGGGCAGTTTGGAACTAAAAGAAGAAGGATATCTTCTTGTTCTTTGCCCCCAAGAATTTCTGATCTAAGGATAACAAGACTCTTCCCTAGTCCACATGGATTCAAACCTAAAAGGTCTTTTCGGTTTTTGACAGTTCGGATTAAAGTCTACAACCAAAGGATTGTGATCAGATGCAATAATTGGTAGGGAAATTAGCAATAAAGTGGGGGAATTGTTCCATAAAATCAATATTTCCCAAGGCCCGGTCTAGTCTCTCAGAAATACGACCGCTACCCATTTGCCCATTCGTCCAAGTGAAAGTAGGGCCTTTTGATCGAATTTCAGCCAATTGACATTCATTTATTATTCTAATAAAGTGCAGGGCTTGGCTTACATTGTATGGGGCACCACCTCTTTTTTCAGATTGGTTGAGAACCGTGTTTAAATCTCCCAAAAAAAGCCAAAGTCCTTGTATCTGGCGTGTCATTTGAATAATTTGCTACCATTGTGCTTTCTGTGCTACCACTCTGGATGATGCATGCACGAAAGTGATTATCTATGTACTTCCATCGCTTTGGGTGATGGTAGCCGTGATGCCTTTTCTATGACAACTATATTTGTCATTGTTCAAGTAAATACAATTTCCTTTCAATTCAGGAAAATCTTGACTTTAAAATGATAGAGGAATTAAACCCCAAGAACAACGATCCGTCGCCTATGCTTCTCAGTTAAGACCACCTCATTCGGTCCTGCTACAGCTTGAAAACCCTAAGCCGGACCGTCTTACAGAGAAAAACCTTGGGCATACTAGTAGACTGCATAGAGATAATGGGAAACCAGAGTTTGAAAGTAATGACCCACACTGTTTTCATTTACATTAATGGGTATAAATACAAATTTCCTGGACTTGAATTAGGCCTGAAAATATGCTATTGTAAGAACTATACATTAGATGTGAGCTGTACATGTATTGAATCTTTCCTAGATTTCTCAACTGTTTTAATTATAGGAGGAGCTGATTTTGTGGAGCTGATTTTGTGATCTGATTGGGAAATATTCTCGTGAGCACCTCATTTTTACACCCCTTTGAAATGCCAAAAAGTAGAACTATAAAAGATAGGTCAAAACCCTAAGGAGCAGAAGGTGACTTTCTACCTGACCTCAAATTGATTGCCATACAATATTCCAATGAATAGAGAATCCCGACACCGTTCCAATGCAATTAAGTTTGCATGGATCGGAGTCCAGATGGAAAAGATATGAGCAAAACAATCCCAATGGTAAAATGGTAATTAAATGCAGAAAGACCCGTCAGGTGGCAAGTGTGTGTGCCTCACTTGACAAATGGCAAGTTGAAGTGCTAAAAGACAGAAACATGGAAAATATAGAACAAAGGACATATCAGTAAAAAGCTTAAAATATCTTAATTAAATTAATTAAGATAAATAAAAAGGAAAGAAATGGAAAAACCTGATTTGTTCAGAGTGGGCAATTGAATCACCTTAGCCATCAACTCAAGCCAAACAAGAGAGAAAAAGTAACTGTATGAAATATATGGTTGCTTCGAGTTGATGTTTTTGCGGTGTGCTGCTCGTGCAACGAATTACGACGCACGGTGCTGATTGATAGGACTAAAGTATATACGGTTGCCTTTAGCCCACTGATCGATGCGCTGCCGCGTCAGTGGCTATCTGCTCATTAGTGTTGAAAAGACCCCACACAACCGTATGTATTATACGGTCGTGACCAAACTGTATGAGCTATATGGTTTTCTACTAGTGCACTATAAAACGAAAATCCGAGCTTTGTGCAGTGGTTAGACATTTTCACTTGCTCTCCCTCCATCCTCTCTACAACTCATACTTCTGAATCACCCTCTTCTTCATCTCCAAGTCCCAAAACACCTCCAAACCATTTTCTAATCACCTCAAACATTACCAAGTCTTCCCCTCTCTCTTGATCCTACTCAAGCATACCACCCAGGACCCCTTGTGAAGAGAGAAGGAAGGAGTTGTTCAAGTTGCTGCCAAGACTTTCCAAGGATCTCAAAGACACCATTAAGCACTTCTTGTCATCAAGGTAATCCTTCTTCTTATGTTCTTAATACAATCTATGTGATTTTAAAGAAAGGATAAGCATGCTTTAGTCTCTGGGTTATTGGTTTCTCTCCCATTCTTTTCCTCTCTTTTGGTTATTCTCCTTCTCGAAGAAGTGATCCACCATGAGGTAAGAACATGCTACGATAACCGTACAAGAGAGTGAAAGGTCTTGGAGTCTCTTTAAGGCTGTTTATGGCCATTTAATTGATAAAGGTTTTCACTTCTTCTTCTCCTCAAATCTAGATGGATGTAATAGTAATCCCCTTTGTCTCCTTTCTCTAGTTAGATTACTTTCCTTGTATTAGATGTCATTTCCATCGGTGTGCATGCTTTAATTCTTGGTTTCGTTGGTTTAGGTAGATGTGTGGAAGTATGCTGTTCAATCACTGTTTTGAGGATCTATTGTGTGTATTATTTCGATTTCAGACATGTCTTCACACTCTAGGAGCACATCATAGTGCACATGCATGTTAACACACATAGAAGCAAGTCTCTTTTATCATTCTAAGCATGATACTAGGTCTTCTTTGTCTTGTGTACATAGCCATGCATATATAGCACACACATCATAGATTATAAGCATGTGCTGGATGTTTTATGTTTGCATTTTGTTGTCATGTTTGGCTTGTTGATTGGGAATGCATCATGGTTTGGCCGTTGACCCAAGCACAAGGCCTTTCGAGCCTCTTGACTAGCCTCTCTCTATAAGAGGCTATGTCCTTCGATTGAAACAGACGTGAGGGAATCTCTTCCCCACTTTAGAGCACCTAAGACCCATTCTCAGATGAGGGAGAAGGAGCCCCAAGCCCTTCTCCCTTCCTTGTTGGCTTAATCACCTAGCAAAGTAGGTAAATTGAGTTTAAAATCAATTTGGCAGCCTCAATGGGTCAACCAATAGACTGACAATTGATATTCGGCTCACATGGGATGAGGGACTCCAGAAACCCCTCAGAAAATCTAAGAATTTGTAATTTCAGTGCAAACCGTATACTCAGGTCGGTTCTGCCATAACCGTATAATGCATACGATTATGACAAAACCATATGATATCTAGAGTTTCTCGTGGAATTTTGCAGATTTTGGATTGTCTTGTTAATTTTCAGACAATATCAATTTTAATCAATTGATTCAAAGCCAAAAGGGTCTCTAGCCATCTATAGACCCAATTGGGCTTTGGGCTCACCCTAAGCCCAACACAGAGTTCAAGTGGGCCTTCCAATGGGGCCCACCATTCAGACCCAGAGATAAAAATCAAAATAAAAGGGGATCTACACCATGCACGTGGTCCCCACAAAAGACCAAATCAAATAAGTATGCTTTCTTAGGACGGGTGTGATAAAAATGAGTTGACTCACTAAAGGCTAACCAGGGATAACTTGTGGGACCCATCTTCTGATAGGGCGGACCAGGGTGTCTACGGACTTCCCCGAACCGTAACCAAACCCTTTCACAAACTCTTGATGCGCAGACCATTTAATAGACATCCTTTTAGGTATCCAGGTGTTTGCCTACACCCCATCAAGCTGTGGCGACTCCCTAACCCCCTAATTTCCCAAATCCAATACCTCGAAAGTGTGTCGATCCTACACACTTTCACAGGAGAGCGCTGGGCTTTCTTAAAAGAGGGACTCACGTTCCCTCCGAATCCGTGCGACACAGATCGACGTTTGCACAACCTGGTCTCCGCTGGTGACGGAGCCCAACCTAGTCATATCCTAGTTCTACCTTATCTAAGTAATGTAGGGAATATATTCTGAAAAGCATGTCTAGGAAGTTCTGTCACAAAAGACTTTAATGGCCTAAGGAGACTGGGTCTTAAGTGGGATCATTTGTGACCCCTCCAGTTTCTTAGGAGCTTTTCTAGTATAGTTTCACATACAAAATGTGATGCCCCGGATCCGGATAAATATCCTAAACCCGAGGTATTAGTGAATGAAGGCAAAAGCATCTAAGACCCGAATAATTTAAAACTTTTTCTTTCTTTTATTATCAGAGTTATTATGCGAAAACCAATTCAATTATAATAAACTCAAGAGTTACAAGTAATTTTTAAATTCAAGACCGGTTCACATCTACAGACTACTCTTTACAAATATCCCCAAGCTTGTCGACCTCTCCAAGAATACCTGAAAAGAATGGCGAAAACTGGAGTGAGAATAAATTTCAACAAGTAGCAATGTGCATGAGGTAAAACAGTCCATAATTTTTACAAAAATAGTCATGCGGTGAAATGATAAAACAAAACCACAATAATAACATACATAAAGCAATTAACAAACCAAACATGTGTAACATGACAGGACTCATGAACTGAAACCACTTACCCCCACTGTCGCCATCTCACGACTTACATGATAAATGGAGCCCACAAATATAGTCACTTCCATTTCCTCCGTCAACCATCAATGTGGATCACCCCGATAAAACACGGATGGGCTGGCGTGTACAATCCAAGTCAAAAACAACAAACCTGCAACTGTGGAATAAACAAACCAGGGGAATACCAATCCGATCAAAGATAAATGGATCCTCGACAACATGGCTAATACCAGTACCTGTGCAAGTCACAAGTGAGCTTCAAGCACGGCCAAAATACGGCTCAAAGGTGCGAGTCACGAGTAACTTAAAACATGACCAATATAAAGCTCATGTAAGCCGATGTCTCATTGAAGCATGCGGTGGTAACCCAAATAACCAATAATCCAATAAACTGTTGCCGAACAACAAATTCAACTAAGACCAGGTCGAGGTAACATGGCGGTCTGGATTGCTGCTCTCGTCACATCTATAACGGAATGCATACTGGGGAGTACCAAACAGGAAATAACTTATCAGACGATTTCATTTCACTTCCTAGTTAAGCTATGGATCCATACTAAGCATTGCCCATTAGACATAATTCACAATCAAAAACATTGAATAACTTACGATGCAATATTCAGCGATAAACCCCATACAAGGAGACATGTCAAATAAGATGTCCACGATCATCACAAAATCACGGTGGACACCAATCAGATATTTAAAATAACTGAAACCAAGTTTTAAACAGAGTTCTAGGTCACTATTACAAGATAGGTATGAAGGCACACACAATTCCTTAATTAATTGTTTAAACCGTAAATTATTAGTGTGAACACTCCTAATTTGCCCGTGTGAGAGTGATAGGTTATAGGCCAAATCAGTATTTATAATTTACTAAGAGTCATCCCCTAGTCGGTTGTTTATTCTAGATATTCACTAAAGTATACCCAAAGTTCTCCCTTTAAGAACCCAAGGTGTCAAAATTCATTAACTCTGTTATTTATTACATCCAGGAGGTAACTTAGGTCTGTATTGAAGTTTTAGAATAGGATAGGTTACCCAAAATCAGATCTAAATAGGTTGTGACCTCATTCTACTTAGAACATCTCCAAAAATTTCATTTTTACAATCATCGTTCCAAATTACCATCCTTTAATCCAAATTTAATTCCGCCACTTCCTAGATCTCAAATTAACTTAATTACAGGTGTTACAATCTTAAAATTCCACGAAAAAATCATTAAAAATTAGATCTGGGCTCGAATCCCAAAATCTGGAAATTCTGACAGAGGCCACTTGAATGGGCGCTCGAGCGGTGTATCAGGCATTCTATAATGGTTAGTTTCTTCTTAGGCCGCTCGTAGTGACGCTCGAGCGGTCCTTCAGGCATTCGCCTTCTGGGTTTTGATCACTTACAGGTTTTCTGGAAAAATAAAACATAGGCAGGGCTCCTGCATCTGCGCTTGAGTGGCGATTCGAGCACTTGGCCAAATACACTATTTCTGGGTTTTTCTTAAATTTTCCGAACTATTCAATAATTCCGGGGTTTAAGATTGTTTCAAATCCACTTATTTTCATTCTAAATTACTTCTAAGACAATCTTAACCTAATCTCATTAAATAAAAGTTTATCTAAGTCTTTCCTTCTAAATTTAATCTCTTATAATCAACACTTTTCCAAATTCTTTAAAGAAGAAGAAAACAAAATCAACCTATAAATCTCTTAACTTTTCATGACAAAACTTGAATCAAGATAAACCACATTTAAGCATCCAAAACATATGAAAATAATGCAATTCCTCCAGTTTAAAAGGGTTTGCCACTTGCCTGAACATGTAAACTCCTTCTTCTTTTTTTTTTTTTTTGAAGGAAAACCCACTATTACTAGTGGCACTCCAGCGATGGAGGAGGGTTGAGGCAGACCCTGACCTGTAGATTAAATCAAAATAATCAAATACACCTAGCCAGGGGGGGGGGGGGGGCATAATGAACCTTACCCCTCAGGGAAAAGCTAATTACAATATGATGCTAGACACTAATTTCTAAAGCTGTAAAGACCTGTTCTATCATGAAAAGGGGAAAGTTTTGCTTTTATAGGTAGAAGATATTCAAGCGAATAAGTATTAAATTGCAAAGTATTACAACCTTCATTAGCAAGAGCATCAGCCACAATGTTAGCTTCTCTATAAATATGTTGAATTCTTCTCTCATGTTTAGCTATCCTTGATAGGATTTCTTTCCACCAAAATAAACATTTCCATGTAATGGAAGTGCTTTTATTAATTGCATCCGCAATGACCTTAGAATCGGTTTCAATGATAAAATGCTGGAAGCCTTCATTATCTGCCAAGCGAAGCCCATCTCTTAATGCCAACACCTCTGCAATAGTGTTAGTTGAAGACCCATAGTGAGCAGAAGATCCCATAATAAAATTACCTTTGTTATCTCTGAAAACACCTCCACCTCCACTTATTCCCGGATTTCCTTTTGAGGATCCATCAATATTCAGAATGATTGAACTTGAACGAGGTCCTTTCCACTTGACAAATTTGAGATGGGAACTGCTGATATAAGGACAGTATATATGGAGAGAATCAAGCACAATTTCATTGAAAGGGGAGCATGGTACCTTAGGCTTAGTGAGATACACGGCCTCTTGTAACTTGTGAGTAATGTTGAAAATAATTTTTCCAGCATGCATATCTTCATTTTCAAACCTGTGATTGCACCTTGATATCCAAATTTCCCATATGACAAACTGCGGCAAGGCATACATGAGTAAGCCTAGCTGGTCCTTTGCATTAGAATGGCCAAACCAGTAAGAAAATCTGCTGTATGTGTCATGCAATTGATGGAAGAGAAATTTGATTTTTTGAGCAATTTCCCCAAAGGAAAACAAGTGATCAATGTTTTCTTCTCTAGAATTCTTGCAACAACTACACTTAGAACACAACTGAATTCCCAATCTTTTGATTCTATCATCAGTAGGCATCTTACCTTTTAGCATTCTCCAAGTGAGGGTGCATATTTTAGATGGGATATAAGATTTCCAGAAATTATTCATGGTTGAAGTAGGAGCTTTATGTCTAATTTGCTACCAAGCTGAATTAACAATGATGGTGCCTTTTGAAGAAGGAAGCCAGATTGCCCTATCATGAAGAGTATTTAGTTGGGGACAAATTTATTGAATAGATCTGCATATATCAAGTGGGAGAGAAGGAGTAATGATCTGCAAGTTCCAAGTATTGTTATCTGTAATATCAGCAACTTTGAGATTTGGATTACTTATTTCCTCCTCATTCACATAATCCACAAGAGAGCCGTGGGGAGACCATTTATCAAACCAGAAATTAATCTTGCCTTCTTCAATACTCCATCCAGTGTTTGAGACTATATTGTCTTTCACTTGCAAGATTTCTCTCCAAATTTTTGAGATACCCGATTTAAAATCTGCATGCCTAAAAGAGATTGTGTGACAGTATTTAGATCTCATAAATTTTGCCCATAGACCATTATCATGCATTACTCTCCACCCCATTTTGATGTGTAGACTTTTCATGCATCATTCACAGCCTTGATGCCCAATCCTCCTTCCTCTTTAGGGAGACATATTTGATTCCAAGCTACTCAATGTCTTTTATACCCATAATCTGCTATTTCTCCCCAAAAGAAGTTGCTGAAAATTGATTATAGTATTCTGATAACAGATTTTGGAATAGGAATAGCAGATAGGAGATGAATAGGGATACTAGAAAGAACACTTTGAATCAGAGTGACTTTACCTCCATGGGATAACAGTTTGGCTTTCCATCCACTTATCTTCTTCTGAATCTTGTCCAATAAACCTTGAAATAAAGAAGCAGAAGCTCGTCCAATAAATAAGGGAACCCCAAGGTAATTGGTTGGAAGGTTTCCTTTAGAGAACCCAGTAACCTGCTGAATCAAGGCAACTATTGAAGGAGAAATCTTTGGTGAAACAAAGAAACAACTTTTACTTTTGTTAACCATTTGGCCTGATGCTTTTTCATAAGATTCAAGAAATTGAATCAAATGAGAGAGAGATGATTTAGTCTTGTTTGAGAATATCAGAATATCATCTGCATACAACAGGTGAGAAATTTGAATATTGTTTCTTCCAGAATGATATCTTGCCATTTTTCCAGATGAAACCAGATGTTTGATCCCTCTACTAAGAACTTCCTCAGCAAGAATGAAAAGAAGAGGAGAAAGAGGGTCACCTTGTCGAAGACCTCTTGAAGAGTTAAAAAAACCACATGCTTTGCCTTGAATCAAGATGCTAAACCAGTAGTTAGAAATACAACGAAATATGATATTGCACCAAGTATTAGAGAAGCCAAACTTTTTGCACACTTCAATGATAAAATTCCAGTCCATACGATTGAAAGCTTTTGCCATATCAAGTTTTATAATGATATTACCTCCCAAATTCTTCCTGTTCAGATCCTGACAAAGCTCATGAGCTAGACAAATAATATCAGAAATTACCCTTCCTTTGATGAAAGCACTTTGTTCAAGAGTGATTATTCTTGGGAGAATTGAAGCCAGTCTAGATGCCAACACCTTTGAGATAATCTTGTATGAAAAGTTGCATAAACTGATTGGCCTAAAATCAGCAATGGATGATGGCCGGTCAGCTTTGGGGATGAGAGCAATATGAGAAGCTGTACATGAGGTGGGAAGAGTAGCACCTTCAAAAAATTCTTTAACTGCGTTAAAAACATCATTTTTGACAATGTCCCAGCAGCTTTGAAAAAACCAACCTGTGTACCCATCAGGACCAGGAGCACTATCATGGCAGAGATAAAAAATAGCAGTAGAAACTTCTTCCATAGAAGGAATTTTTATCAACATGTCATTATCTTCATTAGTAACCAGGAGGGAATATGAGAAAGACTTGCATTTATAGACAACTGATGGTCCTTAGATAATTGGGCAGCAAAATAATCAATAACTTCATCTGGATTTGAAAGCACAATAGACCCGTTTAGAACATTAGTTATTTTTTGCCGCCTAGCTTTCAAAGATGCATGAAAGAATTTAGCATTCCTATCACCTTCCTGGCGCCACTTAATTCTTGCTTGCTGATGGTAAAATATTTCTTGCTGTTTGACATGATTAGCAAGAGTAACCTTAGCTTTCTGCAGGTTTAGAGCCATTTGATTGTCCCATGCATTTGATAAAGAACATTCAAGATTTTGCACCTGAATCGATAGCTCTTCCACTTTTTTGTGAACATTGCCAAAGACCTCCCAGTTCCAAGACTTTAGGACACCCTTCAGAATTTTCAGTTTCTTACCAAGAATACTAAGAGAGGAGCCATGGATTGGTTTACTCCAGCAAGTGGAAACGACTTCTTTGAAATCATGATGTGTAACGCCCCGGATCCAAGTTACGTAAGTAAAATCGTAACTTATCTCCGAAGGTTAATGCATAACCCAGGATAGCAATACCAGAGTGAAGGAAAACATGAATAAAACAATAACTGGAATAATCAGAGTGCATTATAACTCAAGCTCAAAAATAAAATACCATAACCAATGCTAGCTCACAAGAACCAAGCATATACCCGCTAGTGTCGTCCTTACCAGAAATCTGAAAACAAAACAAAATAAAACGCAATGAGATACGAATATCCCAGCAAGTAGCAGATGCATGCCCAAAACATTTATATTAGTTCTAAAACATGCTTCAGTAAAATCTATGCATCAATAATGATAGCCAACATTTAATAGAAATCCGAAAATCCAAATACAACTTATATACTAATAAGAGCCATCTCAACAATCAATACAATAACTGCGAGACAAAAGTGAAATCATAAAACAAGTCCACGGTGGACTCATGAAATAAGATTGCCCTTAACTAGGTAATGCCGAAGTTCACTATGCCACCTCTCGGCTTAGGTGCGAAGCCGAGTACACGATCATCGTCTTATTGCGGGAGAACCCATCCAGTCCAGTGATGAGTTGGCATGTACTAGTCCAGTCACAGTCCGAGTACACGACAAAGTGAGGGGTAGCCGCAGCCAGCCGAGTGCACGATCAAGCCTCACCGAGTACACGATGGAAACGCGTACGTGAACAACTCATTACGACTAGCAAAGGAAACAAACTATTCCATTACCTAGCTCTTAGATTTGAAAAATGTGGATCCACACCGAGCTATGCCATCTAGACCCGAGCTAAAGCCAAAAACAGAAATATTACTAATATCAACGTGTTTCAGAACCAAAACATGCTATCTCGAGCACACAGTCATCTCTGAGTACACAGAGGAACCAACCCCCAAGTACATGGGCATCCCCGAGTACACGGAGGTAATGTAACCATCCATCCATCAAAGAATCCCAAAACCTCGTTCAAGTGTATGGAGAAAACCAAAATAATCATATTTATCCAAAATAACTTGACTTAAAGTTTCTTTTCAAAGTATTGCATAAAATTTATCTTTATAGTCAAAGTTGTGATGAAAATTCCTCAAATTTTCGATTAAACCGGCAAATTCGTGTATTGAAACCAAAATCCAACTATGCTACTTAAATCTGTTTTATAGGGTTTGCTTACATCCTAAACTGTAAGTGCCAAGTAGAATTTATACTCATATCCCTCTTATTTGGTCCACATTTCCAATTCCTTCTTTAACACATTTTGGTTTCTCTAAACTTACCTTTCTTAAGAATTCTGTTTCAAGAAATTTACTTTTTAAAATATGTTTTCCCTTTAGTAGCATGAGTGGAGTGCCACTCATGGGCATGAGTGAAGTGCCACTCAACAATGCTCCACAATTCTTAGACACTCTAGTTTAGTAGTTCTTAGCAACATGAGGTCACTTCTAAATTACTGATTTATATATACACAATCCTTTAAGTAACTTCCCAGGTGTAGTTTGCAAATATTTATATGCCTGGGAGAAGGTTTCAGCATTTAGATATCTTTCTTAAATATCATTTCCCACCTTTGAAGTTGGAAATAGCTAATAAAGAAATCGACCAAGGCTGCCATCAACTACTGCAGCACTTGACATCTACCCAGATGTTCAGAATTCAGCATGTATAACTTCCCCTATGATGCTAAATTTGTTTGCTCACCCACACCTACCTACTGAATACCACTTCTAATTAGTCTCTTGAGCTTAAACTCTAACTCCCTTCCCATAAGTGATACTAATTTTACTATTTGAAAGTTGCTGCTGACCTCTAAGTAGATAGGCCAACAGCAATGCCCATTACTTCTTTCCAGCAACTACACCAGCAATTCCTAAGTCTATTACTTATGGTTAATCATGGAACACCACTACTCTTATAGAATTTAAACCATTACAGTCTTAAGCCCTTAATCAGATTTATTTTCTTAACTTAGACTTATTTCCCTGTTTAGATTTATCATGATATACCAGCACCTAACATATTCCCACCAACAGTAACTCATGACAGTATAACAGCCTCTAAATCCTTCCCATTCCATTTAAAAGTTCAGCAATTTATCAACTAATGCAATTCCTAAAAAAACCTCATGTAACATTCAACAAAATATTTAAGTGAGCTGAAACTCAGATGCCACACCACATCCAATTATTGAGAATGAGCTGAACACCACTCAGCCACACTCAATAAACTTGGGCACCAGCAACATATATCCATACTATTCATTTTAAAAATTCTGCCATAACAATAAAGCCTTAATTCCCAATGTATCTAATCAGTCCATTCCCTTGTTCTACACTCCCAACACAATTCAATTCACTTAATAAAAACAGCAACTTACCTTTAATTCTTATTTGATCCATCTTCAGAAAATCTGCTCGTGATAGGCATCCATGACTAACCAGAAAACAGGGAAAACAATTCCATATGCTAAATTGGGTGCCACACTTCAATGGTAAACCTCTAGACCAGCTCAATACATGCTACTTACAACACTTGACATCCATGTTATTTCCAACAGAAATCTAGTTAAATTCAGGTATCCTAATTAGATTAATTTAGCCAACTAAACACTTGAACAGACCTGGTCGCCCATGCATCCACCTCACTCAAAAAAACAGCAACAACTTACTACAACTGAGCATGGACACAACTGGATCACTTCCTTCATCAACACTCTAATATTTAACTACATAAACAAATAAGCTACTGTTTGAACAATTGCTGGAAATCAGGCTGGCGCCAACCTCTGGGAAGGTGGCTCTAGACCTCATCCCTCAGCACCAATGCAAGTTTCCAGATTCAGATTTGACTAACGTAACATTCATTAGGACTAACCAATGTTTAGCATTCGAACCACTTCTAGAGTAATCTTAAACCTCAAAACCAACCTTTAACACTCATTTGGAATTAGTTAATCAAGGAGATCATGCTAAACAAAACTAGAAGTTATGGCCATTACACAACAAGGAAAGCAAGATTCAATTCAGTCCTAAATTATCCATAAATCAATTTAAGTCATTCAAAAACCAGATTAAGAAGTGCTCCCTACATGGAAATCATGTGGAGAAGTTTCTGTACAGTGAGGTTTGCTGAACTATAATCTGAAATAATATTTCTAAGGTCACATTCGTGCTACCACTGCAGATCTGAAGTTCAATTCAACTTCTACTGCGTAAAACTCTTCACAAACCAAAGGTTTACTTACAAAATTTCTCCAGAAAATTTTATGAGTCTTCTCTTTAAAATTTTACTCTACTGTAGATCTAACTAGTCATTCAGCACATTACACAAACACAGCACCTCCTAATCTTTCGATCAAAACTGTTTTTCCTAAATCTAACAATTCCATGCTTCAAATCCAATCATACGGAAATCAGCAAAGTAAAACTGCTACTTACCTTAAATGCTCAGGCCAAAACTCTAATAATTTTCCTCAATTCCTCAATTTCATTCAACCTCTTCTCTGTGTCCAAAACTGACGACCAACAGAGATCTGAATTTTTATAATGGGATCAGATCTCTTCCAATGAAATCTTTGCTTGATAAAGTTAACCATATGAGCATCATTTGAACCCTTCCTTACCTGAACTCCAGATTAAACTCTCCAGATTTGCAGCATCTAGATGAATTCCATGCTTGCCGAATTGATCTCCTCAACTTTCTCTCTCGAACAGGACCTCGGCAGCACCAAAACTCAGGTTACTCCACACCTCCAGATCTGCTCCAGCAAATCCCCAGCTTCCACTACTCCTCTCTGAACTTCCAAGATCGACTCTAACAATGCCAAAACGAACAACTAACAGAATTGACTCACTTTTATACTTGCCGCCCATCCCCCACTTAAAACATGATCCGCTGCTATGCCTTACCACCAAATCCCCTATACCAGCAGCTTAATTAGAGTTAATATCACTTATCTTTGCCACCTCATCCGAGCAAAACCAACTAATTAAATATTCTGGAAATTTCTCATACATAATTAATTATAATTATCTCCATCCGGTTCACTCGAGAATCCGATCAAACCTTTTCGATCTCCAACTCTGCAAATTTTTTTCCAATTTAGCATTAATTAACTACTAAAATAATAAATTTTAATTTCATTAAAATTTGGGATTTTACATGATGGGATAACCACATTTTTTGGAATTTAAACAGAGATGAATTAGAAGGCATACCTGAACTTTGATAAAGAAGGATTGGGCAATGGTCTGAACAAATCGTCGGTAAATGAAGAATTTGTATTGAGGAGAGATTAGCCATTCCTTGGGAGCTGGTAAGGAACCTGTCCAATCTTGCCCATATACATCTTTGACCTTGCTGCTCATTACTCCAAGTACAATTGTTCCCAGAATATCCAAGATCATGAAGGCTTGCCTGATAAATGAAATCTTGAAACTCCACCATTGATCTTTGATTAGTAGTTCTGCCCCCTTTTTTTCCATGGCTGTAGCAATTGCATTAAAATCCCCACCAATGAACCAAGGCATAGTTGTGGCATTAGAGAAATCAAGGAGATGAGTCCATAGAGTTCTTCTTTCCCTTCTATCGCATCTTGCATAAACAAATGTGATTAAGAATGGCAGAAAATTATGGGATTGAGAAGAACTGATCATAGCTGTAATGCACTGATCTGTAGCCGAAATTATTTCTAGATTGATCGAATCCATCCACATTACCCAGATTTTCCCACCAGCATGCTCATTACTTGCATATTTAACCATATTCATCTTGGTTGCAACTTTTTTACAATTCTTAAAAGGCACCATAGGCTCAAAAACAGCAACACACTGAATTTTATGAGTAAATAAGTGCTTTTTCAGCATACTAACCGATTCATTGTTTGCTATTCCATGAATATTCCAAGCTAATAGGGGAATCATAACAAAATTGAGGGGGATCAGCAATGGTCTTTACCTTAGACCTGGTCCTTATTCTGGAATCTTTTCCATTCTCCATCTATTTTTTAGAACTTGCACCTGATTTCTTTGGCACCCTTCTGTCTTGAGAAATTTCTGATGTAGAGCCTTGAAATTTAGAAAAAGTATACTCAATTCTTCTTGAAATTGTGTCAAGATCAGTTCTCAATGACATTTTAGCTTCTACTAAAGATGAGGAATTCCTCTTCTGAGTCATATCATTCAAAATAAGAGCTTTAATAAGTCTGTATTCAGCAACTTTGTAAATTTCCTTCTCAACTATTTTATCTATATATTCTGCCTCTTTAGAATGTTGGGTAGGTGCTGTAGGTTCTTTAGAAGCCAAATCCACTATAGTCTCATGAGTTTTAGAAGCATCTTCAGAAGAAGAAACCAACAGTTTCTTCTTCTTCTTATGTCTTTTCTTGGATGACGAACTTGCAGAGCCTTCATATGTAATCTGTACTTCATACCCCTCTTGTCCAAGAAGGCTAAATCTATTTGGAGAGGACATTAATGCTTGGTCTGGTTGATCCGCATAAGGGGCTGAATTGTTGGAGGGCTGATTGATTCTCAGGCTATCATTGTGTTCCTTTTCTTCATTTGGGTCCACTGAATTCTCAAGAATCACCTCCCCTTTTTCCGTGCTCTCATCTGATGGAATGCTAATATCCATGGAAGGATGGTAGCCACTAGATTCTCCCCCCTCCAGAAACACCACCTCCTTGCCCTTATTAGATACATATTTCCAGGGATGGTCGGAAGCCACCTGAGCCTGGTAGTTATCTTGCCGCGTTTGGGTCCCCAGATTTGTGTTGTTAACCCCCTGTTGTTGTTTACCCTCCTGATCATCTATATCATTTTGTAATATTCTTCCCGTAGGAACCCATTGCTTCAAGCATATTGCAACCTCAATCTCTTTTCAGTGAACTCATCCAACCAAAGTGGCCTCCCTACTCCACTAGCAATATAGCTGAGGCCAGATGGGGTCCAATATTCCATAGGAACATTAAACAATTTAATCCACACCGGTACCTTCTTGAGTTGTGACTTAACCATTTGCAGATTTGGCTCCCATTCTCTAAGGATAAGAAGACGACTAGCAAAATGCCAGGGTCCATCATGAAGAATTCTTTCTCTCATCTGGGCATTTACGAAAGTGAAAATGAAGAACCCATCACCAACTTCAGTAGTCTGGACGGATCCAAATTTGCCCCATAATCGACTCACCATACTTTTCACAACTGTGTAGGGAAGTTTCCTGTCAAGGAAATGTCCCACCAAGCACTCGTTCCAGATTTTTGTCCCTTCTGCTGCCACTTCAGGAGGGGGCGGATGATAATCCTACCATTTTCTATTTCGAGAAGGAAAATATTGAGCTTCGGTTTTGCATGGTAACCCGAGGAGAAAAGCTTTGACCATGTATTGTCAAGAACACCTTTCTCACAGGACAGAGGAGAATTACCGTTTTTGGCAATGAGTCTAACCTGCACAGCAGTGGCAGTGATCGGCTGAAGGACAGGATCAGAGTTCACAGCCGGACAGGGCGCTGCAGTTGCAGGAGCATTGCCCAAAGGCGGGAAATCCCCATTCGAAAATTCCTTGGTCAAACACCCAGGGACACCGGAGAGCACCCCCCACCACCTCCGGAGAAATGACCGAGGAAGCCGACCACCATAGAACGAACGACCTCCAGAACCCTTAGTCGACGACGAACCCTTCTTCAAGAAACTCAGGAATCAACGAAAACTCCAGTTGCTGACGAACCAACGAACTCCCACACCTCCAGAGACTTACGAAACTCCTGCGACTGAATCCTTCGTCAGTAACACACGAGCCCACGAACTCTAGTGTCTCACAAAACCAGGCCTTGCTCGAAATTTGCTCACAGATGCTCGCCTTCGGTAGAAAAGAAACCACAACCAACCTATTTACCACGGAAGAGCTTGCTCACTGTCGGACAGAAACCACGACCAGTGCAGAACCCACAAGCAGAAACCATGACCAGGCTTGTTCACTGCCAGACGACCATAGAACGAACGACCTCCAGAACCCTTAGTCGACGACGAACCCTTCGTCAAGAAAATCAGGAATCAACGATAACTCCGGTTGCTGACGAACCAACGAAATCCCACAATCTTGCCATCTTCAGAAAATCTGAAAATCTGATTTTCCACCAATTTTCTGGGCTAATTCGTACCACCTTAGACTTCTCCAAATCAAATCTCCACCGTTCAGATTGGAGTCCCTCATTTGTAGATCAAAACCTCAAAATTTCATGATGATCCAACGGTCGGATCTTCCTACATCTTCACTCGAACAGAGCTGGTCGGCCATCTCTACAACTCCTATTTCTTCGTAAACTCATTTCTTTTCTCTCTTTTCTTTCTATTTTTCTCCAGATCTTATGCACAAATTTCCCTTTCTTTTGAGCTTATTTGAAAACCCTAAACTCTTCTTAAAACTTCTCTTTTATAGGCCCTCTAATGAGAAATCCTAATTAGGTTAGCCTTTCTTTAAAATCTAAGACTATTCTCTCTTTTACCCTTCTTCTTAATTTATCTCCCTTAAACTCTCTTTTAAAGAATTTCCTAATAACTTTTCGCGCCTATTCTGATCCTAATTTTTTGTAATTCTAATTAGTCACTTATTATCCATCCATATTGCCAAGATTAAGGTCACTAAATAATATAATGACCATTAGGTCCTTAATCCCTCACTTAAACCTTAA
Organism: Buxus sempervirens; assembly: GCA_947561395.2. Taxonomy (NCBI): domain Eukaryota; kingdom Viridiplantae; phylum Streptophyta; class Magnoliopsida; order Buxales; family Buxaceae; genus Buxus; species Buxus sempervirens. Next base: position 45,839,079 of record OX387182.1, on the reverse strand, counting down.
ATTCATTATTTTACATCCAACTAAGCTAAAATTTGGTCTAATTAAATTTGTTAACTTAATAATTAATTATCTTATTCCTTACATGAATTTAACTAATTGGAATTGACCAAATTACCCTTCTCTTTGATTTCCTCTCTTAACCTTTAAATTTCTTCCCAATTCTTCAACTATTATTATTCTTAGTATTTTCTCAATAATTTATTTCCTAATTATTTATTTATTTTATTTTAGAAAAATCTAGAGTTTTACACAAAATTCCCCACTTTATTGTATGAGGCAGAAGCTAGAGCACGAATTAAGCTTCAGTGGCTGATCTTGAGACAGCTTGCTATTTTCGTATAGACCAGGAAATTGGATTGGCACCAAGAAACATGATGAAGGCCATTGTTGAGATTCTGGTGTCGGTGTTGGTTGCCCAATCCACATCAGAATATGTATGTAGCATAAAGGGGCTGTTATTCTGTATGTAAATTCCATGGAATATTGTAGATTTGAGATATCTCAGTATTAGTTTCGTTGCAGCCCAGTGTGTAATGGAGGGTTTGTGCATGAACTGGGAGAGGCGATTGACTACAAAGGAAATGTTAGGCCATGTTAAATTGAGGTATTGAAGTGCACCAATGACTCTTCGATATTTAGTGGCATCTGCAGATGTAACGCCCTGGGTCCGAGCCACATGGGAACCCGTAACTCGTACCCAGAGGTTAGTATAAATAACAGGATCGCACTACCAGAGTAAGGAAAACTTAAACTAAAATAATGCTAGGTAACAGAGTGCGCTAAAATAATCTCAAAGTGAAACTCACATGACCCCAATTTCACTACCCGCAATTTCCGGCTCTCCATACGTATCTGAAAAACAAGCAGAAATAAAAGAGTGAGATATGAATATCTCAGCGAGTAGCACATGCATGCAGCAATACACATCTTCTAGTTGTAAGTTTATGATCGAGTAATCACCCAAGAAAACAAGAATAACCCGGTGAAATCAGTGTAAACCCTTTTAAAATTTGTTTGTCCCCAGGGTCTAGGAAGCAATTTAAAATGTACGAAATTAACATCGGTAATTCCTTCGTCAACAAAACTTCTATCAATTCCAGAAACCAAATCATTATAACCATGCTCCAAGAAAGACAAATTCCACTATTTATTCCATAGCATCTAAAACAGATAAATAAATAATAAATCCACATGGTCAATGTCATAAAAATATTTGATTGGTTAATCAACATGCCAGAGCGACCTCCACACCTCCATGTACATAGTTCCGGCCTACTCAGGGTTTCGTCATCCAATGCTGGCCTACTCAGGGTTTCGACATTAACAACCAGGCCTACTCAGGGTTTCTGGCTGCTCTACACCAGTCGTGGCAACACTCCATGGCCATGCCATTACTCCAATAAAATAAAAGCATCCCATTACTAAGCTTAGACTCTGGATCCAGGACAAGCTAGACCAAAACAGTAAAACATCGTATAATCTCAATTCCAACATTTAAAGTAAAAAACCATTCATTCCACATCATGTATATCTCATCATTGTTCATCACCTGTCCCTCTGGACCAAACAGTATCTCAATACTTTCAGTATTTCTCATTTCCACAAAACCATGCCATTTGAATACAAACACAGTTATTTATAACAAGACAATACATTTTAGCATTTCCCAAAACAAATGAAACCAGAAGTCAATAATTTCTCAATTAGAACAGTGTATAAGTTCGAGGGGAAAACGACTAAGAACTCCTAGAGTTTTGGTATCCAGCACAACATGTATAAAATAACCCACACTCATCCTTAGGAATCTTTAAGAATTTGCCACTAGCATTCTCCTAGGAATTAAATAAGAAATGCAGGTTCCAAGGTTACCAACAAGTGATTGGTGAAGTGATATAAACCCCAAGACATCAAAATCCCCCTTGGTTCAGTCGGAAATCAAATTCGGTAAGTTAAATTGGGTATGCGCTCACTTCCTGAAGTGAGTGCCAGTCGGCGGATAGAAAATAGGCAAAAATGGACTATGCGCTCACTCGACGCTAAGTGAGCGCGAGCTGAGCGGGAGAAAGGCGCGAGAAGAGTGCGGGATAGGCGTGAGAAAAGCGCATCGATTTTAAGTAGGCGCGAGCTGAGCGCCAGGTAGGCGCGAGCTCGGCGCCAGATCAAATTTCTTAGGCGCCTACTTCCTGAAGTGGGCGCAAGTGGGCGCCAAGTGGGCGGATACCCACTGCGAATTTTGAGTCTCTGTTATTTCGAGATCTCCAACTCTGGCTGGTTTGTTTAGGTCTGTTATTGCTCCATTACACTCCTAATGCTCCCAGAAGACTTCCCAACCCATTTTGGATTTAATCTAAACATCTTTAATTTCACATTAATTTTCAATCTTCGTTCGTAACTCGCGGTATTCCAGAAAAACCCAGAACTCACAATACGACCATGCATTTCAAAATACATCACGAATAAACTAAAACCTCGGTTTTAAATTAGTGCTACTCACAAGTATTGAAGACCTTCTTCAAGCTTCCGGCCATCCTTGGTGGATTTCATCTCGAAAGTTAAGCTGCTCGGCCGCCGCCCTAATTTCCTCCCGAGCAACAACCTTTTCCCGAATCCCCGAAAAGTTTGTATGAGTTACCTATTTATAGACACCGCCCGGATTAAACCTAATTCACCCTTTACCCTCGGAATCCCCTTTCTACCCCTCATTAGTGTAGGGCTTTCCCGGATTTACAGATATTGAGCTATTTCTATTTATTTCTGGGTCCGAATACGACTTACCTATTAATATTTCCACTTTATTTTCGTTAACACTGATGACCACAAATTCCTAGCAATAATAAATTTGATTTAACCTGCACCTACATCTATATGTGCATATATTTTATTTCATCTACTGTTATTATTTGTTTATTTTCCTTACTGTGACTGTTAATTTATTTTATTTTATTTTTATTATTTTTTTTTTCTACTCAAAACTGGGGTTTTACAGCAGATTCAGGCCCATCTTATAGAGTTAAGGTGGCTGTAGTGGACATGGGTGTAAGCACCTCATTTTTGCATCTCCCAAAATGCAGAAAATGAAATTTTAATTGAAAAGTCAAACTTGAGAAAGTCAAACTTAAAAAAGTCAAACTTGAGAAAGTCAAACTTGAGAAAGTCAAAAAGTTGACTTTTTATCTGGTGCAAATCAGTTGACATGCTTCCCACCATTGGAAAGAGGATTCCGATACGATTCTAATGGAACAGAGTTTGCTCAAATCGGAGTCCAGATGAAGAAGTTATGGACTGGTCAAATCTGAGAAAAGCAGAAATTGACTTTCTGCTAAACCCCAGATCAGCTGCCTCATTTGATATCAGCAAAAAGAGCATCTCGACACGATTCCAACGCAACTGAGTTTGCTGGAATCAGAGCCCCGAATAAGGAAATATGAGCAAAATCGACTCCCCGGACGCGGCCCGACACTTCTGCTAAAAAACTCGAATTTGCTGCTAAACTGAAATTCAGTGGATTGGGAATCTCGAACTGATTCCAACGCCACTAAGTTTGCTAAAATCAGATATCAGATGAGTGAGTTGTGGACAGTTGAAGTTTCTGAAAAAACTGCACACGTGGCAAATAGTGAAAAAAGAGCAGCAAAATGAAAAGTTTTGAATTAAAAAATAATATTTTTGCTAAAAATCTAATCAAAGTATTTAAAATAAAAGAAAAAGAAAAAATTAAGAGATGCATGTGCATCCAAAATTTAAAACAAAAAATCCTAATATAATAATAATAAAAGTACATAAAGAAAAAAAAGAAAATAAAAAATATGTGGTTGGATGAATTCTCCATGTGGAGAATTCGTCCAAGTCTTGCCAAGCAAGACTTAGCCTCCAAGTTTACTTGGAGGCTAAGTCTTGAAGCAATGATTCACCATCATTGCTTATATTCTTAAAAAAGGGCACAAATGAAAAGTGGGTAAAGTTTTGGTGATAAAGCAAGAAGTTAATTAACTTTTGGTCATTCCTTATAAAAAGAAAAAACCCTAGCAAAAGAGGGGGTCGGCTCATATTTTTGGGGACCTCCCATCTCTCCCAAGCTTCTCCATTCTCTCTCCCAAACTATCCCATGGCTACCCCCTCTTGTGCACTTCCATTGATCACCTCCATTCACCCCAAAGTGCACTCAAATTGACCTCAAGGCCTCCTACCCTCTTCACCCTTGGTTCTCAACCCAAGAAACCTACTTGGCACTACTTGGAAGCTTGGAAAAGAGCCCTTGGAGGCCCCTTGAAGTGCTGCTGGTGCACTCTTGGGAGGTTCAACACTTCTAAAGGAATTTCAAGTACCCAAGGTGAGCTTCTTGTCACTTTTTATTTAACATATTTGAATATGAATGAAGGATGAGGGATTTCCATTTCACTTGAGTCATATACCTACGGTTTTCTCTTTGGCTATGGCATATTTGATCACTCCATCTCCCCTTCATAATCACTTTTGTGTATGCATGATCCTCCATGACATGAGGGGGGGTTTCCGGTAATTAGAGAGAGGAAAGGAGGTCTTCTTATTTGATTTAAGGGTCTTGTGGTTGCTGTAATTTTACTGCTTTCTTCTCTTCTCATGCTATTGATATCCTTTTATTTAAAAGAGGAGTGTGTTCCCCTTATAGCAAATCTCGTGTTCCCCTTTTATGTAATCCCCCTTCTCCTCCCTTCCGTAGGTATTTTTCGGATTATGAGAATAGGTTGCATGGGTGCTATCACGTGAAAGATCATGGAGGATACACGCTAGTTTTTACTTTCACGAATGCTAGATTATTTCCTTGTTTGTGTGCATGCTAGGTTCTTTGTCTCTCTTACACATTCCATTATTTTTAGAATTATGGGGATGGTGCTTCTTCCACACTTTTTGCATGTTTTATCATGGTCTTATTGCATGCTAAGCTACTGATTTCAAGCACCTAAGGTCACCCCCTTTGTGTTAAATATGTATCCAACAAGCATGCTCTTTTCCTTCAATTATAGGCTTGTCTAAATATCTTGCATGCATCATTGTAGTGTGATTGAAAAAGTGCATAAAACCAGCTCCCTTTGTAGTTTCTCAACACAATAGGCACGCGTATGCACTTTGGTACAAAGCATGTCCAACAATGCATGTACACTTGTTTGCTTTGCATAGCATGGTTGCCATTATTTGTTTGGTAAAGAGAGACCAAAATGGATTCTTGGCCTCTCTTCCTTTGCTAATCTCGGTCCAAAGAAAAAAAGGGAAAAGGGAAATCTTGTCCATCTCCTTTAATTTTGAGTTTTGAATCTCCGAGAAGAAGCCTTCTAGGCTCTTCGAACCATTGCGGGCCCACACAGGGGCCCACACCATTACTGGAACACCCTAGAAGGCCCAGAAACCCAACCCCCTTGAAAAAATCAGAAAACAAGCCTTTGTATGTTGATCCAGCAACTCAGGCCGGATCAACTGAAACCCATGTGTATCCTGCTAAAGATGCCGGATACACAGAATCCCATGTGTAGCCGGCTAAAGATGCCGGATACACAGAACCCTGTGTGTAACCGGCATCTCAGGCCGACTACACTGCCAGATAGTATTTTTGCTATTTTTGATGATCTTTGCTATTTTTGTGCTAGGTTTGACCGAACCAAATGAACCAGAAGGGTTTCCGGGTCAACCGGAAACCCAAGATGGGACTTGGACCTCCGGTCCAATTTGATACATAGTGGGCCTTCCAACGGGGCCCACCAAGCCTAACAAACTCACTTTGTCTTAAATAAGCAAACCCAATCAATTAAGTGGGCCGGACCATTTTGAGGCCCACCAAAGCCCAAATTGAAGCATGCAGGCCTAGATTAAGGTGTGCTTTGGCCGAGGCAAAGGGCAGGGCCTATCGGGCCCACCAAGCCCATTAACCAACCAAGGTTAGGGTTTCAAAACCCTAACTCAAGAAGCCTTGGGCTTTCAAGCCCAAGCCCAGGTAAAGGGCCCCAAGCCCAAAGCCTGGCCCATTTTGGCAAAGATTAATCAAAATAAACTCAAAACACTTGGCAACCAGGCCGAGGCCCACTCAGGGGCCCGCAAGTCAATCCAGACTCACTTTTGCATGGAGCTGAATTTAATCTTCAACTTGGAATTTAAATAAAATCAATTCACTTAACCAAAGCCCAAAGGGCCTCTCAGGCTAGACTGAGGCCCACCAAGGGACATATGGGCCACAATTGACCCACCAAGGAATCCGCGGGCCTTCCAATGGGGCCCGCCCAATCAGACTCACATCACTTTAACTAAAAAGATAAAATCAAGTAAAGGGACCCACACCACTTTGGCGGTCCCGCCAGACTTAACCGAATTGAATGCTGGATTAGGAATCGGGTGAGTGAGAGACCAACTGAGTTGACTCAAAACCAGGGAAACCTATGGGACCCGTCACTTGACGGGGTGGACTGGGGTGTCTACGGACTTCTCCAGACCGCAACCGAGAACCTACTTAGAATCTCAAGCCGCAGACCAAGCCTTAATAGAAGAACTCAGGCACCCAGGTGTCTGCCTGCACCCCATCAGGCAGTGGCGACTCCAAACAATCCCGAGGCACGCATCGTTTTGCGTGCGCCTCGTCGTGCGACCGAAATCGGGTGCGCACAATGGGTGTTTGAAATTCTTTGGCTTCATCCATTGCAGTTCTTGACAGGAGGTATTGTATATACTTTTGCCAAGAAGACTAGTTGTTGTTGGGATGACTTCAATGCCTAAGAAGTAGTGACGATTGCCCATGTCTTTAACAAAGTGTCACTGAGTTTGCCAATGAAGTCTGCCACAAGTCTGGAGTTATTTCTTGTAATTATAATATGAATCCAAAATCACAAAGAAAAAGTCCTGGAATCAACTTTTTGCATACAATAAAACTTTTCGTGTTGAAATTTTGTTAACATTTAAGCACAAAATGAAATATTTTTTGAGACAAAAGTATTTTTCTAAAAAATTTTATCCGAACTGGGCCGAGTCTATACCAGCTGGTGTATTGACAAAACTGCATTTTTTTTAAAAATTTATCCTTGGTTGGCCTAGACCGCACCTTCTAGCCATTCTGGTACAATTTTCACAAGGATTGAACACCATCAATCTATTTGAAGGAATCAGCATATTTAGCTAGCCATCTCCAAATTTCTTCAAACAAATCTCTATTACCACAGCTATTTGCATATATATACATTCTTATGTCGGATTGACCTTAAGCTGTAACGCCTTGGTTTCGGGTCAATTTCCTTAGACCCGAAGTGTTAGTGATTGAAGGCAAAACCATCTAAATCCCAAATAATTTAAAACTTTTCATTCCTTTTACTATCAAAGTTGTTATGCGGAAACAAATTCAATTATAATAAACTCAATATTTACAAGTAACTTTTAAATTCATGACTGGTTCACATCTATTGACAACCCTTTACAAATATCCCCAAGCTTGTCGACCTCTCCAAGAATACCTGAAAAAATGGGGAAAACTGGAGTGAGAATAAATCTCAACAAGTAGTAATGTGCATGATGTAAAAACAATCCCTAAATTTTTACAAACTAAGTCATGAGGTGAAACGATAAAACAAAACCATGATAATAACATATATAAAGCAATTAAAAAAACAATGTGTGACATGACAGGACTCATGAACTGAAACCACTTAATAAGATATTCTTGCCCTCATTGTCGCTACCTCACGACTTACATGATAAATGGAGCCCGCGAATACAGTCACTTCCATTTCTTCCATCAACCATCAATGCAGATCACCCCAGATAAACACAGATAGGCTAGTGCATACAATCTAAGTAATAACAACAAACCCGCAACCGCGGAAATAACAAACCAGGGGAAATACCAATTTGATCAAGGATAAATGGATTCTCAACTCAACGACTATAACGCCCCAGATCCAGGTTTATTTAAAAACATAAACCCAAATTTGGTTCGTTATGATAATGGCCGAAAACAACTAATTCCAGACTTAAACAATTTCAATAATTATAATCAGAGTGTGGAAATAAAAGATAAATTCTCCAAGAAGAATGAAATAATAAAAATAAGTCATCCAATATTAAACCTTCAATCAAAGTCTTGTTTCTGGTCAACTAAAATAAAATAATCATCATCCACCAAAATCATCTAACTAAAATAATTCAATAATCCCTCCAAATACCAAGTCAAATTTATTAATAAAGATCCCTAATCCTACACAAGAATAAAGTAATCTTCTTTCTGGTAGTCAGAGTAATCCCCCGAAGTGTCTATCCCAGCAATGTCCTCACCGGGAATATCTGAAAACAAAACTGATAAAACAATAATGTAAGAAATGACATCTCAGTAAGTAGTCATGCAAATAGCTTGTAACAGTACAAACATATGTAACATTTAATCAGACTAAACACGATAAATTCAAATGCAGTGAAATATAAAGTCAACACGGTGAAATAAAAATACCAACAAAGTGAAATATAAACACAAACGTAGTGAAGTATCTTTCCGAGTACACGGACTGATGATAAAAACACACACCACCAAATAACACGCTTCCCACCGAGTACAAGGATTGAGGAAGTATCCCGCCGAGCACATGGACTGAGGATAGAAGGCAATAGCCAATGAAACAACACGCTTCCTACCGAGTACAAGGATTGAGGAATTAACCCCCCGAGTACACGGACTGAGGATAGAACAATAAGACAGCCGCAATAGTGAAATAAATAAAATAGGCAATGGCCTAGTCACAATACAAAAATACAGAACAATAATAATTAGATGAAAATAAAACAACCACAAACTTTCAACCTCATGGGACTCATGAAATAGAAAACCAGAGAAAGAAAGTAGCCATGTGCCAATATGTTACCTAACTGAATTATAGGTGGACCAGACGCAACTATTCAAACTGGCTATTTGACACCCAACGGAAGAACCCAATTGATGACCGGAACGAGTTAGCATGTACGGCTCAACCTATCCAGGAGTGGGTAACGTAACGACCGACCTATCCAGGAGTGGTATCATCCTTGAGATGATGGAATGCCTATGACACATAATTCAAACCCCTCAAGAAAACATTTTACTTGTTAGCTATTTTATGGATCCATGCAATTGCTAAGCCCACTCAACAGTGGAAAAACCAAACCAGGGATTGGATATATTTCCCAATAACACTTGCACACACGGAAACACAACTGTTTCAATAATAACAAATCCGCATCTACGGAATAAACAACCAGGAATCTGCCTTGTCACAACTGTGACCCAAAAATCTACATAAGTGGCATCAAGTCATATGTCCAAACTCCAGGTTTCAATGGGCAACTATGTCCTGGATGTGTATCGAATCCATCAATGCACAAAACACACTCAGATAACTTAAATACAGGCGTAGGTTAAAAAGAGAATTTTTTGGAACAATGGTTCTAAGTTAAAAAGCCTTTTTAGCAAAACATACCCAAAATCTTTATAAAATTAATTTTAATGATCTACTAGTGCAAACTATCTCTAAATACTCCAATCTTAATGATACATAGGTTTAAATTGAATAAAAAAAATTCATGGTGAAAAACTAGGCTGGTTGGATGATTTCCAAAAATCTGACAGAAGGGCGCTCGAGCGGCAAAGGGGCACTTGAACGGGCTATGTATAATAGGTGATTTTAGGGTTGGTCGCTCGAGCGACGCTTCGGGTGTTCAATTTCTGGGTTTTGATCACTTTCGGGTTTTTCTGAAAATAAAAAGCACAAGCAGGGTGCCCTCGATATCGCTCGAGCGGTATCAAGCGCCCACAAATTGCTTCTCAAGACCCATACGGGCGCTCGAGCGGCGGTTCGAGTGGCTTGTTGAAAATTGAATTTTCTGATTTTTCCAAAAAGTTGCATAATTCATTCAAAAATCGAAAAATTGAATTCTATAGCATCAAATCCATACTAAACCATTCAAGAATACTTTATAAACATGTTAGAACAATTTTGAGCAATTAAAACACACTATAGTTCACAAACGAATCATCTAAACATGAACATCGAATAAACACGAAAATCTGTTTGTGCAAGTTTTGAAGGGACTACTTACCTCTCCTAGGATTAAATCCTTCTCTAACAGCATTGGGATCAGCCCCAAGTAGATCCAAACGAACTCAGAAACTTAAATCCAAACGAGATCTCTCTCTTTCCCCTTCTTCTGATTTGCTCCAAGAGACTAGGAGATTAGGGTTGAAGCACACGTAGAGGGGAAGGATAGGGTGTGCGGCTGCTACTCTTTTCTTTCTTTTGTTTTTCTTTTTTGAACATGAATAGCAAAATAACCCTAAACCTACGGCTCTAATTACTAATTAGCCTTCTTAGACCATAGATTAAATCCCCTTAGACCAAAGGTTTAACTCCAACTCCAATACCCAACCAACTCTGGCCACCCAATTCAAAGTTGGGTTCGGCCAACCAGTTTATTTTATTTCATTTAATTTGAAACTTTTGACACCTTTTAAAATTAATTGCATCATTTAAATTAATAAAAGATTATTAACTAAATTCACCAAAAACCCTAACTTACCTTTGGTTTAAGTCTCTACTTGCATTTGGTCAATTGTAACATCTCCAGTTTGCCTCTGGTTCCCATTTTCTGCATAAGTGAACAACACCACAAATTATTTTATTTTATTATTTAATTTCCTAAAATTTTGGGGTTTTACAATGGCTAATACCAATGCATGTGCAAGTCACAAGTGAACTTTAAGCACGACCAAAATATAGCTTAAAGTTGTAAGTCACAAGTAACTTAAAACATGACCAATATAAAGTCTATGTAAGCCGATGTCCAATTGAAGCACGTGGCGGTAACCCAAATAACCAATAATCCAATAAACCATTGTTGAAAAAAAAATTCGGCTAAGTCCAGGCCGATGAACAACATCTATTGCCGATCGACGGTCTGGATTGCTGCCATCATCACAGCTGCGACGATCAAACCTATAAACTATTGCCGATCAACAAACTCGGCTAAGACCAGGATGCAACTGTAATGGAAATGCATACTGGAGGGTACCAAACAGGAAATAACTTATCAGACAATTTCATTCCACTTCCTAGTTAAGCTATGGATCCATACTAAGCATTGCCCACTAGACACAACTCGCAATCAAAAACATTGAATAATTTACGATGCAATATTCAGTGATAAACCCCATACAAGGAGACATGTCAAATAATATGTCCATGATCATCACAAAATCTCGGTGCAAACCAATCAGATATTTAAAATAACCGAAATTAGGTCTTAAATAGAGTTCCAGGTCACTATAACAAGATACAGATGGAAGCATGCACAATTTCTTAATTAATTGTTTAAACCGTAAATTATTGATGTGAACATTCCGAACTTACTCATGTGAAAGTGATAGGTTATTGGCCGAATCAATATTTATTATTTACTAAGAGTCATCCCTTGGTTGTTATTCTTGATATTCATTAAAGATTACAAAAAGTTCTCCTTTTAAGAACCCAAGGTGTCAAAATTTATTAACTTTGTTATTTATTACATTCAGGAGGTAACTTATGTCTGTATTAAAGTTTTAGAATAGGTTAGGTTACCAGAAATCAAATCTAAATAGGTTGTGACCTCAGTCTACTTAGAACATCTCCAAAAATTTCATCTTTACAATCATCGTCCCAAATTACTATCCTTTAATCCAAATTTAATTCCGCCAATTCCTACATCTCAAATTATCCTAATTACAAGTGTTACGACTTTAAAATTTCAAGAAAAATTAGATTTGGGCTCAAATCCGAAAATCTGGAAATTCTGATAGAGGCCGCTCGAAGGGGCGCTCGGGCGGTCCATCAGGCGCTGAGTTTTCAAGTTCTGTTCCAAATACACAGGGGGGGCACCTGTACCAACGCTCAAGCAATTGTTCGAGCGCTCGACAAAATACATTGTTTCTAGGTTCTTTTTCTGATTTCTGAGCTTTCACAATTTTCAATGGTTTTAAATTGTTTCTAATCTCCTTAATTTCATTCTAAATTACTTCTAAGACAATATTAACCTAATCTCATTGAATAAAAGTTTATTTAAGTCTTTCCTTCTAAATTTAATCTCTTATAATCAACACTTTTCCAAATTCTTTAAAGAAGAAAACAAAATCAACCTATAAATCTCTCAACTTTTCAAGACAAAACTTGAATCAAGATAAACCACATTTAAGCATCCAAAACATACGAAAATAATGCAGTTTCTCCAGTTTAAAAGGGTTTGCTACTTGCCTCAACATGTAAACTCCTTCTTCTGAAAATCTGATTTTCCATCAACTTTCTGGGCTAATTCGCACCACCTTAGACTTCTCCAAATCAAATATCCACTGTTCAGATTGAAGCCCCTCATGTGTAGATCAAAACCTCAAAATTTCAAGCTGAACCAACGGTTGGATCTCTCTAGAGCTCCACTCGAATAGGGCTGGTCGGCCATCTCTGCAACTCCTCTTTCTTTATAAAACTCTCCTTTCTTTTCCCTCTTCCTCTTTCTATTCTCTCCAGAACTTATGCATGAATTTTCTTATTTTTTTCTCTCATTCTAATTTGTTTTCAAAACCCTAAAACTCCTCTAAACCTTTCTTTTATAGCCACTCCAATTAGAACACCCTAATTAGGTTAACCTCACTTTAATACTCTAAGTCTATTCCCTCTTTTACCCTTTTTTCTTAATTTATCTTTCTTAAACTCTCTTTAAAGAATTTCCTAATGAATTTTCGTGCTTATTCTTATCCTAAATTTTTAATTCTAATTAGACTCTTATTATCCACTTATATTGCTAAAATTAAGGACCCTAAATAATATAATTACCATTAGGCCCTTAATCCATCTCTTAAACCTTAAATTCATTATTTTACATCCAACTAAGCTAAAATTTGGTCTAGTTAAATTTGTTAACTTAATAATTAATTATCTTATTCCTTATATGAATTTAACTAATTGGAATTGACCAAATTACCCTTCTCTTTGATTTCCTATCTTAACCTTTAAATTTCTTCCCAATTCTTCAACTATTATTATTCTTAGTATTTTCTCAATAATTTATTTCCTAATTATTTATTTATTTTAGAAAATCATTTGAGCGTTACTTCACTGCTTATTTCCGCCATCAGAAGGTGAAGGAGTTCATGTACATCTTCCAGGGAGGACAGACAGTCTTGCAGTACGAGGCACAATTTGATGAGCTGTCCCGATTTGCCCTGCATATGGTTATTTGTGAGATAGGTAGACGGGAGCATTTTGAGCAGGGGTTGAGGTCTGAGATTAGGGACCGGGTATCAGTTGTGGAGTGCACCAGATATTCTGAGTTGGTATGTCGTGTTGAGAGAGCAAAGCGCCTGATTGGTGAGAGGCGACTAGACCAGAGCAGACTCAGGGTTCCACTGAAACAGTTTGCTCATGCAGATAAGAAACCCAAGTATGAGGGTCAGAGTAGTAGACCCAGTGGTAATCAGACTTCAAGGTCAGGCCCTCCTAGATGCTAGTAGTGTGAGCGGTTCCATGTCCCAGGGCCATGCGTCATGCCATATGGAGCGTGTTTCCGATGTGGCAAGTTTGGGCATCTTGTCTTGAGTTGTTCTTACCCTACCACATATCATAACTTACAGGTGACCCGTTTTCCTATGGGATCACAGCCATCGGATGCGCAGACTTAGACTCAGACTTTACCGGCACCCATAGGGCAGAGACAACAGGGCAAGACAGGACCTCAGGGTCGAGGTGTTGCACCCAGAACCGATTAGAGGCAGACAGCTAGAGCATTTGCAGTTGAGACTCATGAGAAGGAGTTGGAGGCACCAGAGCTATTAGTCTTTTTGATTTTGGAGCATCTAAATCGTTTATTACACCTTCATGTTTAGATCGTATTGGATTGTTGCCTACTGTTTTGGATTGTTCCTTGTCTTTGAACACACCCTTGGGGGAGACCACTAGGGTTCAAACTATATACAGAGACTGTATGATCAGGTTGGGTCAGATAGAGTTACCCGGGGATTTGATTGAGCTGGATTTTAGTGGGTTTGATGTGATTCTGGGTATAGATTGGTTGTTCCGACACTATGTCACCATTGAATGTCATAAGGGGACAGTTATAGTTAGTAAGCTAGAGCAGCCAACATATTGTTTTATGTGTGAGGGTTTGGATAGCCAGATTGGGTTAGTTGCTTCTGTTGCAATAGAGGAGACCAGGAGTGACACAGTTAGTCTTTCTGATGTGCCAGTGGTATCTGAGTACGCAGATGTATTTCCTAATGATTTGCGAGGATTACCACCCGCAAGAGCTGTTGATTTCAGAATCCAGTTTCAACCTGGTATGGCTCCTATGTCCAAGCCACCTTATAGTTTGGCAAGACCTGTGCAAGATGAATTAAAGAAGCAGATAGATGAGCTTTTGGAGAAGGGATTTATTAGACTCAGTGTGTCACCATGGGGTGCACTAGTTCTTTTTGTGTCGAAGAAAGATGGTAGTATGCTCATGTGCATCGATTAAAGGCAGCTTAACTAAGTGACGGTTAAGAACAAGTACCCTTTGCCTAGGATCGGCGACTTGTTTGATCAGTTGAGATGCGCATCTTGGTTTTCCAAGATTGATTTGAGATCAGGCTACCATAAGTTAAGAGTGGCTGAGGAAGATATAGAGAAGACAACATTTTGGACTAGATATGGGCACTACGAGTTTCTAGTCATGCTGTTTGGTTTGACTAATGGCCCAGCAGTTTTCATGGACATCATGAGCCGAGTTTTTCACCAGTATCTGGATAATTTTGTGTAACGCCCCGGATCCGTGTTGTTCAATAAAGATATAACATGTCTCACGGAGGTTAGGTATGGACCACATTTCAAACATCAACTCCACATGATGCGTGGGCATACATCAGAGTGCGGAAAATAAGAGTTCATTTATTAAGCTTGGAAAAATCCAACAACATGAGGTTTAACAATTCTAGGTAAAATTGAATATCAACTAAGTTTAAACCCATGCAATTCCATAGTTTTTCAAAATCAGAAACAGGACCTACAATCGCTAAGGGTAGTAATAATCCTCTCTCCTATAGAAATCAGCAGGCTCTACCCTAGCAGACGAGTCCTCACCGAGAGTATCTGAAAACAAAACAAAATAAACATAATGAGATACGAATATTCCAGCAAATAACACATGCATGAGAAAACAGTTTATAACATTTCTAAGATATGCCACGAATAATATACAACCACGAATAACCAATAAGAACGAGCATACGGTTGGAAATCACAAGTTCTCAATGTTAGAATACAACCCAAAATCAAACAGCAATCATAAACCACACACACGTGGCCAATGTCATGGAGTTCACTTGTATTGTGTAATTTACATGCCAGAGCGACATCCAAGCTTCCTGAAACACAGCCCGGTCAACATAGACACGGAACTCTGAAATGACTGCCTACCAAGGAACTTTGTCATCCAATGCCGGCTTACTCCGGGTTTCGGCATTGACAACTCGACCTACCAAGGATCACGAGCTGCTCTACCCTGATCATGGCAACACTCATGGTCATGCAATTACCACAATAAAGGCAACTCATTACATTACTAAGCTTAGTCTTGGATCCGGGACAAGTTAGACCAAAACAGGAAAACTCACACACCAACCAACCTCTGGTAACAACAAAATATACCAACCTCTGGTATTACCATCACAAACCAACTCATCTGGGTCACTCAGGACCAAAACAATATCTTATAGAAACCCAAATGTATTTTCAAACTAAGGATCAATATGCAAACAAATTTTTGTAAGCAAATAGCTCAAGAAAACCACTTTTATAAATTCTGTCCAGCATACTAACATTTGATAAAACTCCACTTAAAAGTGTCACAAAACAGAAATTGATAGTAAAGCATGAGACAAACCAAACCAGGAACTCATAGTACTAAACCAGCGACCAAGTCCCTCACAATCACCTCAAAACTTAACTTTAACCCTCATAAATCCTCCAAGTAATTAATGGAATAAAACTCAGTAGTTTACAAACATTTATAAATACTCCTAGCATCTCTATTCAGATCCTAGGCAAGTTTTGGAACCCTTAGAATTGCAAAATTTGGATTAGCATGGCTCAGCTGAACTCAACTGGAGAAATGAACAGGTTCGCTGACTTCCGCTTAGTGGGCGATACTAGGCAGCAGTCGGCGGATACCCTATTTGAACTACCGTTGAGTGCCGTCAGGTAATGCCAATGAGCGGCACTCAGCGTATACCCCCATAATTTCCCGACAACCATTTCTAGCCTCTGTAACTTTGATTCCGATATGACTGACCTAAATTGGAGCTTCTACGATGACAATTCCAACCTCCTGACACCTCTAACAACTCAATCAATTCAATTTGAAATTAATCTAACTAAGGTCATGCTCCGATTCGACCATTCGCACTTAAAAACAATTTCCATTGTTAATCTTAACTTGCAACATATAGATCCAATCAAAATCATGCAATCGGTTGCAAAAACGAGATTGAAATCTGGTGCTACTTACTTGGTTTGCTAATTAGATCTTCTAGCTTCCAATCCTCTGCTCGAACGCCTTTGAGATGGAAATTCCTACCGGCGATGGTTTCTATTCCACACGAAAATCCAGATCCAGTTAGATCTGAGCTTGTTCTCCATTTACTAATCCAATTTAACCTAACTTGCTACTAACTCACCTGTAATTGATCTTCTCCTGATACCAGCAACAGACCTGGTCGCACCTCACGACTGCAGTTGTTGAACACCTCCGATCAATGAGGAATTTCCTCTGATGATCTCCCAACCTTATCACTCCACCAATCTTCTGAACTCAGACAACTTCCACTGCTCAGCCCTCTAATTCTTCGTCGACCAAACAAACGAACCACCGCTTGAATTACTCAGTCTATTTATAGACTTAATTTTGGCGCTCAAACCACTTTTGCTTTGCCGAGTGCTCACCCCATGCTAGCCACTATACACCAACACTTCTTGACTCTTGATTAATACTTTCCGCTCCAACAATAATAAATTATATCCAAACCCATCTAAATAAATTTCATAATTTAATTATCTATTCCCTTTTAAAATATAACCAGCACATACCTTTAAAATATAACTTGCTCCTTTATTTCCAGAAATTCCGAATCTGCCCTTGTTCCTCAGTTATCTGAAATTCCAGAATTAACTTTTATCAATAAAGGAATTCTTTTATTAATTCTCGATATTAATATTAACCAAAATTCGGGATCTTACATTTTGTGCTGGTTTTCATCGACGATATTTTGGTATACTACAAAACCCAGGAGGAGCATGCTGGTCATTTGAGAGTAGACTCCAGACTTTGAGGCACCATCGGTTATATGCCAAGTTCAGTAAATGGCAGTTTTGGTTGAGGCAGATCTCTTTCCTTGGTCAAATCATCTCAGGTGAGGGTATTTCAGTAGACTTAGCCAAGGTTCAGGCAGTTACAGATTGGCCTAAACCTACCACAGTGATAGAGATCCGTAGTTGTGCGTGGGGTAGATCGCACAACGGCGAGGCGCACGGAGTCATGAGTGCCTTCGGGAGGGTAAAACAGTAATTTGGAGTTGCCACCACTTGATGAGGTGCAGGCGGATACCTGGGTGCCTAAGCTTTTCTATTGGGTTGGTCTGCAGTTTAAGATTTTAAGTAGGTTTTCAGTTACGGTCAGGGGAAGTCAGTAGACACCTCGGTCCGCCCCGTCGGTTAACGGTTCCCATAGAGTTCTCCTGGTTTGAGTCAACTCATTGATTTCTCACCCGATTCCTAATCCGGCATGCAATTGGGTTAAGTCTGGTAGGATCCCCTGAGTGGTGTGTGTAAAACCCCGAATTTTCCTTAAATAATAAATTAAATTAATAAATAATATTAGTGAGAGTTATAATTGATAGAAATAATTTATTATTGTAGGGGATGATCTAATTAGTAGAGATCCAGAATTGGACGTAGATCTGACCGTCCGATCATGAGATATCGAGGTATGTATTCTGGTTGGGCGTGTGTATGGAGTTTGGTGTATGTGAGATACATGGGATAAGCGAGTATAAGTATTAGTTTAATAACCTAAATTTATACTTCGTATTCTCGCTCGTATTGAATAGCCGCAAGCGACAGCCTTGAGCGAACGATCAACCGAAGGAGAAGAAAAAGAAGAGGGAGAAGAAAAGCTTGGGTTTTTGAGTTCTTCATCGTCCAGAGTGTTGCTGGGTGATAGAGAATCGTTGTTGAAGGAAGAGAGGAAGAGGAACATTCGTTCAAGAGGTAGGTGACACCGTTTTCCTTTGTTTTTGGCTTTACATGTGATTAATCGACAAAAGTATGTTTTTATGATATATAATGATGTATATATGTTGATAATCATGTTATATATATGTTAGAATAAGTTTAGACAAGAAAAATCATGTTTTGGAACTGATTCTGATCGTTTTCGAACGACCGCCGACCTCGACTGTCTCGGCGATCGTCGGCGATCTTAGGCGCTCGTATTAAATTTCAGACCGCCGTAGACCGCTTGAAGACGTATCGTCGGAGTTCGATTTTGAACTACCGCCGACCACAGACCGCCGGGGCGATCCTGAGCGATCCTAGGCGCTCTGTTCAGATTTTGTAGATTTTCATATTTTTACACCCTGATTCAATTCCAAACTATTTTTAGACAATTTTAATGATTAAATAAGATGTTTTAAGACAAAAATAAACTATCTAATTCCGTGTTTTACAGAAAAATAAATTAGGAAGGTATTTAGGACATTAGTTGCCAAACTTTGAAAGAAATGGAGAAACCTAGTTTTTGGAAAACCTAACTTGTATTTAATTACTAGAACATCTTCTAAATGACACTATAAGTTAGAAAACTTTATAAAGAGAATTCAGAATTCAGATGACCGAATATTGAAGTAAATTGACAGATTTAACCTTTATATGCCGCTAGGCACCAACCCTTATAGAAATATTATATTTTAGGGAATTTTGGAGTCTAGTGGGCATAGCTGGTTATGGATCCATAGTTGTAGCTAGATAGCTGAGGGATATGTCATTTGGGTTGAGTTACTCCTATATGCGACGCGCTTCCTTTGCAAGTTAGTTTGTCTGGGAAGGTCCTATGTCTGGAGGGACACCCCAGTGAGCCGCTGGTGATTCCCTGTACATGTGGATAAACGACCATCTCCATGTATTGATTCTGGTGCTGCATGCTGGTGGTACATGCCAACTCTGATGGGTACGTGTGCAGTAAGTCAATGACTACGGCTCTTGTCTAAGCTACGCTGCATGGGACTTGAGTATCATTAGTAGCATTGCTCCTAAGTCGCACGGTGGTATAACAATTGGTTGAGAATCATCTCAAAAGGTTTATCTATCTTTGTGAGTCCTACATTGACACTGAAATCACAACACTTGATATTATAATTGAATACATGCTGGAGGCATGTGATTGGGATATTGATCGGATGTTACTGCTTAGTGCATCCTAACAAAGTGTGAATCATGTTATTGATCTTGATATTGGATTCTTATATTAAAACTTGCTGAAATTCATTTCTAGAACTTTTTATCAAACTGTTTTGTATTCATGAATGATATGAATGATTATACGAGCCTGATTAGTCGATATTGCTTAATCGTGCATGAACTGTTACTTTACTTATATGAACTGTTTAACCATGCATGTGTTACCTACTGGGATATTCGTATCTCACCCTACTTTTATTTCATTTTTCAGCTGATATGCGAGAGGGGGATCTTAGTGATTTCCATGGAGAGATAGCTGAGTATACACCGGAGGATTACTATTATCCGGATCTTGTTTGAGGTGGATGAATGACATAGACTTAGCCCTTTTGATTAGATTATTATTATTCATTTGGATTTGATGTATTAGAGAGATAAGAGAGAGATAGTAACCAGTTTATTTTACCAGACTTTTATATTAATATTTGATGATCAAACTATATGTTATTTGAGGATTTTAAACTACACTTCCGCACATACTTGTTTCCGCAACTCTGATATTATAATAAAGTGAATGGATTTTAATTCTTTGGTCTGGTATATTATTGATGATATGTTTGATATGGGCCAGTAACACCTCGGATTTGGTTGTTGAACTAAATTCAGGTTGTTACAGTAGCGAACCTGGTTCGGGTCGGGTGCCGGTTTGCACTGACCCGGGTTCGGGGTGTTACAATGTGGGTCCCTTTCATTGCTTTTATCTTTGTTTATTTAAATGATCTGAGTTTGATTGGGTGGGCCCCGTTGGAAGGTCCACGGTCTCCTTGGTGGGCTTTGGTAAGTTCACATATCCCCTGGTGGGCCTCCATCAAAGCCTGGGAGGCCCTTTGGGCTTTGGTTCGATGAATTGATTTTACTTTAAAGTTTAAGTTGAGAATTAAGTGATTTCCATGCAAATGTGGGCCGGGTTGGTTTGCGGGCCCATTGGGTGGGCCACACATGGTAGCCAAGTGTTTTATCGGATTTATCTTTTTTAAGTTTCCAAAAGTGGGCTAGACCTTGGGCTTGGGGCCCATTGGTCTAGACTTGGACCGGATGGTCCATGGTTCAAGGGGTTAGGGTATTGGACCCTGCCCAATTGAATTGATGGGCTTAGTGGGCCCAACAGGCCCATGCCCATGGTCACGGCCAAACCATTCTTACACTAAGCTAGCATGCTTCACTTTTTATTGGGCTTTGGTGGGCCTCATCGGGTTTGGCCCACTTAGTTTGTTTTAATTATCTTTATTTAGTGTAAAGTGATTTTGGACTGTGTGGGCCTCGTTGGAAGGCCCACAAAAGGATCCAATTAGGCTCAGCAGCCCATGTACCACTTTGGGTTTCTGGTTGACCCGGAAACCTTGTTGGCTCAGTCGGTTCAGCTTAAACAATGCAACAAATCCACCAAGCATCACAAATTAGGGTTTTGGAAATTTTGAAGATAACCGAAATTTAATTTCGGTTAACCCAGGGATTGCCCAAAACCGACCTGAGATTTCGGGCAACCTGCAAAAAACACTTGTTACATTTTTTAGCATAAAATCAGTTCAGGGGGTTTGTGAACATGTATAGGGTCTCTGTGGGCCCCTGTGTGGGCCCACAGTGGTCCGAATGGAGCCATTTGTCTCACTTTCCTTGGGGTCTTCAAGATCAAACACAAGGGAATGGGTGGGAGTTCCCCCTCCCCCCTTCTTGATCCTGCCATAACAGCACCTAAACAGGGATCAAGCATCCCTGTTTCGGTCTTTTGCTCTTAAAAGGAGCACACACTCATTCTCACTAGGAAGGCATCAAACAAAACATCCTCAAAGTAGGATTAAAGAGAGAAAGACAAGCTGGGTAACCTAAGGGTGAAAACCTGATTTCTAGGCATGCATACTTGACCAAAACAAGGATTTACCTAAAGTAACTAACCATGCTTCTAGTTAACAAAGGGATGATCATGCCAATATGATGGATGCAAAAACTACTGAAGAGATCACATGTAGTCACAACAGCAACTTAAAGGAGGTAACACAATCATGATACAACACACACCTATAGCAAGAAAAACAAGATGCTAGCCTAGTTCTTGGATAACCCTACGCATGCTTTCAGTAGTGACAAATCCAGGTGTAAGCACCTCATTTTTGCGCTCCCACAAAAAAAAATGGAAAAAAAAAAACCAAAAATACAAACCCTGGACAGAAAGTCAAACCCTAAGGGGTGAAAAGTTGACTTTTTGATCAAGTGAAAATTGGCCACCTTGCTTTATACCATTGGATAGAGAATCCCGACACGAGTCCAACGCAACTGGGTTTGCAGGAATCGGGGTCCGGATGAAGGTTCTGCGGGCAGTCAAACTTAAGGAAAAGCCGAGAGTTGACTTTTCCTCGAATTTCGTGCCAAGTACCTTGCTTTATATCATTGGATAGAGAATCTCGACACGAGTCCAACGCAACTGAGTTTGCAGGAATCGGGGTCCGGATGAAGGTTCTGCAGGCGGTCAAACCTGAGCAGAGCCAAAAGTTGACTTTCTGCTAAAATCCGATCCAGAGGCCTACCCCTAGGTCATTGGATAGAGAATCTCGACACGGTTCCAACGCAACTGAGTTTGCAGGAATCGGGGTCCGGATGAAGGTTCTGCGGGTGGTCAAACTTGAGCAGAGCCAAAAGTTGACTTTCTGCTAAAATCCGATCCAGAGGCCTACCCCTAGGTCATTGGATAGAGAATCTCGACACGGTTCCAACGCAACTGAGTTTGCAGGAATCGGGGTCCGGATGAAGGTTCTGCGGGTGGTCAAACTTGAGCAGAGCCAAAAGTTGACTTTCTGCTAAAATCCGATCCAGAGGCCTACCCCTAGGTCATTGGATAGAGAATCTCGACACGGTTCCAACGCAACTGAGTTTGCAGGAATCGGGGTCCGGATGAAGGTTCTGCGGGTGGTCAAACTTGAGCAGAGCCAAAAGTTGACTTTCTGCTAAAATCCGATCCGGAGGCCTACCCCTAGGTCATGGGATGGAGGGCTCCGATACGATTCTAATGAAACTAAGTTTGCCCAGATCGGAGTCCGGATGAAGAAAATATGAGCTGATGAAATTTCCGAGCAGCAAAACCGGCAATCTGCGCACGTGGCAAAAAGCTGCACACGTGGCGAGTTGCGCAGGAAAATATCTCGGGGATCAAATCCGTAAATATCCAAACATTCGAAATATCCCAGGGACTAAATCTGTAAAAATCCAAGAATATCGGATTTTACCAAAAATTGCCAGGGACTAAATCCAAATTTTTAGATTTTTACGTCCGGCGAGCGGCGGCATTAAATGATTTTCATCATTATGCCGCTCGCGCGGACGTGGCGAGCGAGCATGCGCCCACCTTGAGCTGGGCGCCAAGGTGGGCGCATACCCTTTTTTCTTGGCCTATAAAAGCCGCGCGAGTGCTCGCGCAAAGGGTTCGGCATTTTTTGGTGGTTCAGACATTTTTGTGAGGTTGGAGAGCTTCGGTTGAAGGTTTTTTTAAGGTGCAGTGTCCAAGCTTCTTCCAACCCAAAAACCCTACCTGTCTCGGTCACTTTGGCCACCCCAAGCCCCCCCCCCCCCACCTTGATTCGACACTCCCCTGTTCTTGCTTCTTCTTCATCCCCACACAAGCTAGCGGAGGCCGGTTGCTGTGGTCGCTGTTGGAGCAGGAAAGAAGGTGCTCCAGTTCTTGCCCCGTTGCAAGGAGAAGCCCACGCAACTCAAGCGGGTCTTAGGATCCCCAGGTATTATTACCCACCATGCTTGATATACATATATTGAAATGAAATGAGAAGTTGCTAATAAGTTTGCTAAGCTTGTTTTCGTCCCTGAGCACGAGTTTGTTCCCATGGTAGTTTAATATGCACTTGCCTCACTTAATATGCACTTGCTTCACTTAATATGCACTTGCTTCACTTTGCCGTATGGAGGGTCTCTAAGTAAGGAAGAGATCCACCGGGAGCTTAAGGTATGTTGAGAGAGTTCCCCACAAACTATTCGGGCCTGCTTAATGCTATGGCCGGGCCTGTTTTCGTTGCTTTAAAAGGGAGTTTGTTCCCTCATGTTAAGTGATCCATTGTACCCCTGTAAACCCCCCTCCTCCTCCCCTTCTTCGGATATTAGTGTGAATGCTTGAGGTTAAGTTGGTTGGAGGAAAGTGCATGCAATGTGTGCATGCTGTTTTTTTTTTGTTTTTATTGTGTTGTACCTGCTAATATGCCCCCCAACCCCCTGCCTATGCTACTTGCTCCTTGTGGTGCCCCTGCAAGCATGCTCCCATCCCCCTCCCTTTTGTTTAAGATGTTAATGCCTCTGTATCAGTTTTTTATCGGGTTTGTTTTCTTTTAAGAGATTTTGGGTTGTAGGATGAAGCATGAAGCATGTTTAGATTAATTTGAACGCAAGTTTAAGTAACTTCTGGGGGGTGGCCGAAGCCCTGGGAGGGATGACAGAGCCTAAAAAATGAGTTACAGACCTTAAAAGTAGCTCAGAAATGGAGTTTGAAACAAAAAAACAGAGCATCGGGTATCCGCCGAGCTCGCGCGAAGCTCGCGAGTATCCGCGAGGCTCGCGTGAAGCTCGCGCGAAGCCCGCGAGTATCCGCGAGGCTCGCGCGAAGTTCGCGCGCACCTTCGCGCGAATCTCGCGCGAAGCTCGCGCTCAGCTCGCGCGAACCTCGCGCCCACCTCGTTTTTTGTGTGTTTTTTCGTGTTTTTGGTCCGCCGACCCGCGCCTACCTCGCGCCTAGTGCTCGAGGTCGGCGCATACCCCGGGTACCTCCCCTTGGACCCAGCATAATAAGCCAGTTTTTTTTTCTGACATAGTGTTTATCTTGTGTCTTTTTGTGTGATTATTGCTAGATGTGAATGATATTTCTGAACCGAACCGGATAAACCAATAGGGTTTCTGGGTCACCCGGAAACCCGACATGGGACTTGGACTCCCGGTCCAACTTGACTTCCAGTGGGCCTTCCAACGGGGCCCACCCAGCCCAATAAACACCAAAGCATGCCATTAAATAACTTAAGTGAAATGAACAATTTGAACCGGGCGGGCCAAACCCAATGCGGCCCACCCGAGCCTTGTTATGTGAAATTGATGCATGAATTGCGTGGTTTGGCCGAGACCGAGGGCAAGGGCCTATCGGGCCCACCAAAGCCCATTAGTCAACCCAAGTTAGGGTGCAAACCCTACACTTCTAGAACTCAGGCTTTCAAGCCTAAAATTGGGCTATGGGCCCCAAGCCCAAAGACCAATCCACTTTGGCTCGACTCAAGAAAGATAAATCAATACTATTTGGCAACCACCATGGGGGCCCACCCAGGGGCCCGCAAACCAATGCAGTCCAACCCTTTGCATGAAAATCACCTAAAAGTTCAAACTTAAATAAATTAAGTGAAATCAACTCATTAACCTAAGCCCACAAGGCCTCCTAGGCTTAGACCGAGGCCCACAAAGGGTACACGGGCTTCACTAAGCCCACCAAGGATACCGTGGGCCTTCCAACGGGGCCCACCCCACCAGACTCAGATCACCTAAGTAATCAAGATAAAAGCAATTAAAGGGACCCACACCACTCAGGTGGTCCCGCCAGACTTAACCAAAATTGCATATCGGATTAGGAATCAGGTGAGACCTATGTAAGCTGACTCAAACCAGGGAACCCACGGGACCCGTCATCCGACGGGGTGGACCGGGGTGTCTACGGACTTCCCCGGACCACAACCGAGAACAGACTTAGAATCTCAAGCCGCAGACCAAAAAGCCCTAATAGGCAAGATTAGGCACCCAGGTGTCCGCCTGCACCCCATCAGGCGGTGGCGACTCCGAATTACCCCGTGCCGCGTTTCCCACGCGCGCACAGCCTGGCGACTCTGCTGGGGACAAGTCCAGCCCAGTAGGACCCTGGTTGGGTGAGTCAGCATAAGAGAGATTTAGTTGATTTTTAGGGTTTCTTACTACCTCGTTTAGTAAGATATAGAATACGCGTAATTACGTGTTCTGGGGAGTCCTGTCAAAGGGACGCGATAATTGCCTAAGGCAAGTGGGATTTAAGCGGTCCCTTGTGACCCCCCACTTACTTGGGGACTCTCCCGGAATCTCGTATTGCGTGCTAATTCTGCGCCTTACTATACGAGACAGTAACAATCCCTTTACCAACAAAATCTAGACAAAACTCACCTGTGTAGACACAGCACGCAGCCCAACTGCACACACGGGCACACCACCACACCGTGGATGGATTTTTATTTCCGTTCTTGTGAGATAAACTGCGTGGGGTGACACGCACGAGGGAGGCTGCGTGAATGATCCGACCCTTGGTAGATGAGTGAAATCGGATATTGCTACTTCTTTACCAAACCTAGACCTCTCTAGCAGCCTACCCTTCTGATTCCTATGAACTGATCTTTGGGATGGTATTAGCACCTACGCTCCCGTGGCTTGCCGAGGAAAGCAGGGTAAACCCATCCCCCCAGTTTGCTGGAGTCCATTAGCACCACTGGTTTCTTGCCGTGGCACGCGAGGATTTAGTACTGGTCCAGACCCTTGTAGGCTTATGTCTCGGGCTGGGTATCCTTCCCCACCTAACGTTTCTGAATGAACCTTGCGTTGAGCATGAGAGGGTGAGTAGGATGTGAATGATGAATAAAATTGGAATAAAATTCAGAGTCCATCAGGGGCAGCAACCCCCGCTTTTTGCATCAAATGGAGTAAACCCTAGATGCTGGGCTATCTCGGCCCTAGCTTAGGAAACTCACCTAACCATGATCAGGGGAACCACCCCAGATCCATGCATGGAGTCCTGTATGCTATGGGTCTTGACCCATTAGAGTCCGCTGGGAGCACTTTAAGTCCAGATTGGTTTTTTAGAGCAGACGAAAGCCGGCCAGATCAGACAAACAGATGAAAGCATGCCAGATCAGAACATGGGCACTAAACCCTAGATCTAGGAATTTTTAGCCTACCCGTCGGGAAAGCAATTTGTATCCTCCCTTTTGGCTCCCAACAGCCTTAAGGATGAATTCTTTGAAGTTTTTTGTAAATATCTTGTAAACCTTCGCCCTCGATGGCAAGTTGTAATTTTTGCTGTGGTACGATGCCAAAAACAGATGAAAGAACAGATGAAAGACAGAAGACCGATCAGGACTTGAATGTGCTCCTTTACACAAGTATGTCTAGGAGTCGCGCCTACATTGGCGCCAACCCTTAGGACCACACACCATGTGTGCCTGAGTTAAATTCCGCGCTGGTTGTGTCTTTTGCTTTATTTTGTGAAGCATGTTAGAACTGCTAATGATTAGTTTTTTTGCTTGAAATTTTGCATGTCTTAGGACTGATTAAGAGTTTGGTGTGGAACCTTAAACTGATTTGGAAGGTTGATCGGATAGTTGGCATGGCATCTTCATCCTCATCTGAGAGAACCCGTTTCCCTAGGATAGAAAAGTGTGCCTGGGATACCCCCTGGATCCGTTCTTGGACAAGGCAGCTCCAAGGGAGTGAGCAGATTGAATGGGACAGACTTTGTCCTTGTTAAACGTGCCGATTAACTGGGACATGATCCAAGCAGCATTGCTTTTCTGGGATCCCCAGCTGTCAGTATTTCGATTCGGGATCAATGAGTTGACTCCCGCAATTGAGGAACTTGACCTGTTCCTCCGATTTCGCGACTTAGGAGAACCTGCTAGGCCAAGTCTCAAAGAAAGCTACAAGGATGAAGCTTGTGTTTTCTTTGGCCTCTCAAGGGGAGAATTCCAGACCTTAGGAGGTGACAAATCATTCACTAGGGTCTCCAAAACATTCCTTGCTGAAAAGATGAGAAACAAAAAGCAGGAAAGACCCCGGGCTTGGTTTGACACCTTCACCCTTGTGGTTCTGTCGCAAATCTTCTTTCCAACTGGGGGAGACACCATTAATTTGGCCCTCATGGAAATTGTGGATCAACTCAGGGCAGGGTACCGAATCATGCCACTGATCCTAGCTCAATTGTTCCATTCCCTGACTTTGTCCAAAAACGGAACCCGGAGGTTTCAAGGGTGCGCTCCCCTTCTCCACCTTTGGCTGCAAGACCACCTGATGGTGTCATCACCAGTCAGTGCATATTACAAGGCAACTGGCGACAACATCTATTGGTTGGCTCGAAGAGAGATCAAACCAGACCTACCCACTCGTGAGGATTGGTTTAACCACTTTCTCCACCTGAAGGGAGAAACAGACATTAGATGGTGGGGTACATACAACATCCCCTACACCCCCATCATAGCTTTCAAGAAAAGAGAGGGACTTGCCTTGATAGGCCTCACCCATGCCGTGCCGTACTATCCGATTCGGGTTCTGAGACAGTTTGGGAAACCGCAGGGAATCCCAGTCAAGGACGACTTGGGCAATTTGATTGGTCCACTCACCAAGGGACTAAGGACCCAACTGCTGATGGAATGGAAGACAGTGTGCGTATATCGAGAAGACGTCTTCACCGAATCGCACTTTCAAGATTACGAGCAGTGGATAGCTCGAGAATTTGGCCACAACGGCCCCCCACCTCTTCAGCTCGTCGCATCAAGCGACATTCCAGTTCCGCCCCCTAACACATATAGGGATAGGGTGGCCGAACTGCAGGAGACTCACTCCCGTATCCATTCAGCTTATGTGGATTCGGAACGGGCGAGTAGGCAGGCCAATACGGCCTTGCAACATGAAATGGAATTAGTGCGTAAGCGCGCTGAGGAGGACCGACGTCTGCGGAACAAGCTTCTGCGAGCCTTGAGGAGGCAAGACGTGTCCTCCCACTATGATGATGACCAACCTAGCTAGACTTTGGATTTGTTGTATTTTTGATGATGTACTTTGTGCCACGGCGGCACCTTTTGATTGAAGCATGAATTTATTTTCGCTATGCTATGTTGTTCAAACTTAATAAAACAAGAAATGAAAGAATTAATTCCCTCCAATAGGGCAACTCGGTCTCCGACAGACCACCTCTTCTCAGATAATTGCAATATTCCTGGTCGCTGCGACCACCTAATTTCCATTAACTGCATCTCTCTCATTGAGATCGCAAAACCCAGCAAGTGTTTACAAACACCCAAGACCTTGAGCTCAGATCACACCCGTCTGCATCTTTTCGAGATCATTCGGTCCAGCCTTTGGGGCACTGAAGCCACCGGTGATTAAACCGTTTGGTGGATGAACGTCCTGGTATAGCCTTCCCCTTGTGAGGCGCCGAAGTCGATGGTGATTAAACCAACGACTAGCTAAGGCACGCCCGGGAACTACTAGCCGAAATCTTGGGGCACTGAAGCCGCCGGTGATTGAGCCGTTTGGTGGATGAACGTCCTGGTATAGCCTTCCCCTTTGTGAGGCGCCGAAGTCAATGGTGATTAAACCAACGACTAGCTAAGGCACGCCCGGGAACTACTAGCCGAAATCTTGGGGCACTGAAGCCGCCGGTGATTAAACCGTTTGGTGGATGAACGTCCTGGTATAGCCTTCCCCTTTGTGAGGAGCCGAAGTCAATGGTGATTAAACCAACGACTAGCTAAGGCACGCCCGGGAACTACTAGCCGAAACTTTGGGGCACTGAAGCCGCCGGTGATTAAACCGTTTGGTGGATGAACGTCCTGGTATAGCCTTCCCCTTTGTGAGGCGCCGAAGTCAATGGTGATTAAACCAACGACTAGCTAAGGCACGCCCGGGAACTACTAGCCGAAACTTTGGGGCACTGAAGCCGCCGGTGATTAAACCGTTTGGTGGATGAACGTCCTGGTATAGCCTTCCCCTTTGTGAGGCGCCGAAGTCAATGGTGATTAAACCAACGACTAGCTAAGGCACGCCCGGGAACTACTAGCCGAAACTTTGGGGCACTGAAGCCGCCGGTGATTAAACCGTTTGGTGGATGAACGTCCTAGTATAGCCTTCCCCTTGTGAGGCGCCGAAGTCAATGGTGATTAAACCAACGACTAGCTAAGGCACGCCCGGGAACTACTAGCCGAAATCTTGGGGCACTGAAGCCGCCGGTGATTGAGCCGTTTGGTGGATGAACGTCCTGGTATAGCCTTCCCCTTTGTGAGGCGCCGAAGTCAATGGTGATTAAGCCAACGACTAGCTAAGGCACGCCCGGGAACTACTAGCCGAAATTTGGCGCCGACGCCGCCAGTGAATGAACTGGAGTTTGGTTGAGGTACGCCTGGGTACTGCTTTTCAGCATACCCCCTGCGGAGACCCTACATTGGTCCAATCCTGTGATTCTGAGCTCAAACAAAACCCCTGTGAATTGAAGGTTCTCTTTCCTTGCCTAAACGGCTAAAATAGATCAGTGAAATAGGGTTCTCTTTCCCAGTCGCTTCCAAGTGACTCAAATAGATCAGCTTTCAAAAAAAAGGGGGTTCTCTCTCCCAGTTGCTTCCGAGCGACTAAAATAGATCAGCTTTCAAAAAAAATAGGGTTCTCTTTCCCAGTCGCTTCCGAGCGACTAAAATAGATCAGCCTTCAAAAAAAAAAAAAGACAGGGTTCTCTCTCCCAGTTGCCTGCGGGTGACTAAAATAGATTCGGTCATTAGGGTTCTCTCTCCCAGTTACTTGCGGGTAGCTAAAATAGATTCGGTCACCAGGGTTCTCTTTCCCAGTCGCTTCCAAGTGACTAAAATAGATCAGCTTTCAGAAGAATAGGGTTCTCTCTCCTTGTTACCTACGGGTAGCTAAAATAGATCAGTTAATTCATTAAGGTTCTCTTCCCTTGTTGCCCTAGGGTAACTAGAATAGATCAGCTAGTCCAAATCCAATCAAAAAAAAATAGATCAGTCTTCAAATTCATTAAAGGTTCTCTTCCCTTGTTACCTACGGGTAGCTAAAATAGATCAGTTAATTCATTAAGGTTCTCTTCCCTTGTTACCTACGGGTAGCCAAAATAGATCAGTTAATTCATTAAGGTTCTCTTCCCTTGTTACCTACGGGTAGCTAAAATAGATCAGTTAATTCATTTAAGGTTCTCTTCCCTTGTTACCAACGGGTAGCTAAAATAGATCAGTCTTCAAATTCATTAAAGGTTCTCTTCCCTTGTTACCTACGGGTAACTAAAATAGATCAGTTGATTCAAAGTTTAGGTTCTCTTCCCTTGTTGCCTTAGGGTAGCTAAAATAGATCAGTTAGTCAAATCATATCATAAAATAAAAATAAATAAATAAATGAATAAATTCAATCAGATAAAATTGTGTAATCAATTTGTGTAAAATTGCACTAATGCCAGCAAATTGTCCCACCAGGTACCAAAAATTGCTTTCAGAAGTCCGTACCTGTTAAGATCGAGGAGAAGGCTCGATATGGAACAGCAAGGAGAACAGACGCCGCCAGGGCAACACCCGGCAGAGTCCAGTCATACCCAAGTGGTCAATGAGATGCATCAAAGGATGGACAGTATGGGTTCCATCATCCAGGAACTGATGACAGAATTGAGGGAATTAAGGCAGGCCCCACCGGCAGCACCAGTTGCCCAGCAGCCGCAGCCACAGTTCCCACCACAAGCAGAAGTGGTGCCACCGCCACGTCCAGTAAATCCCCCTCCCCTGGCACCACCACCGCCACCGGCAGCGCCATTTCATGTGGCACAACCAGATCAATTTCTGCCTATCCATCTGGGACAGGGTGATGAGGACTGGTACAGAACCCAGGAATCGCAGTTTGAGGAGAAACTGACAGCAGTAAGGGAGGAGAACAGAACAGAAATGGCCGCCCTGAAGGAGCAGCTCAAACAGCTCCAACCCAGCACAGTGCAAAGTGAGGCTACCCTGGAAAGCCTTTGTTTCTTTTCAGATATCCAACTCCCGGCTAAGTTCAAATGCCCTGAGTTGCACCAATTTGACGGCACCGGATGCCCACTGAATCATTTAAGGTCGTACTCAGGAGACATGTGTCAGTACGCTAAGGAAGAGCGAATCATGGTACAATTCTTCCAGAAGTCTTTAACAGGGGCCGCTTACTCTTGGTTCCTGAGTCTAGACAAGGCTAAGATAAAGACATGGAATGACTTGGCAGCAGTCTTCATCTAGCAGTACCGCCTCAACAGTCAGATAGTGCAGACAAGGGCAGAATTGCAGAGGCTGGCAAAGAAGAGCCAAGAGTCGGTGAGAGAGTATGCCAAACGCTGGAAGGAGTTGGCGACACTGGTACAGCCACCACTGTTGGAACAAGAGATGACATCTCTGTTCATTGCGTCACTAGGACAGCCATTCTTCACTTTGCTGCTGGGGCAAAGTACCTCGAATTTCAACGACCTGATTTTGACTGCGGATCGGATTGAGGATGCAGTAAGAGCCGGGAAAATAGATGGCAGTGGACAGAGTGCCGCACCAAGGAGGCCAGTGACAGGACAGGCTGGCAGAAACCAGGGACAAGAGCCCCGAAGGCAGGAACAGCAGGCAGTGAACTACGTGCACCCGGCACAGCCTTATCACTTCTCCCAAGGACCAGAGGCAGTGGCACCCCAAGGGACCGGGCAGACAGCTTACCAAGGGGTAAGAAAGACGAAAGAAGAATTCGAAGCCAGGATGAAACGGGTTTTCACCCCATTACCGTATGCGCCAGCCGAGTTGCTACCTACTTTGCTGAAGAAAGGGTACTTGCAGATCAAACCCCCGAATCCCAGACTGGTCAACGCCAGGAGCTACAATGCAGCAGAACGGTGCGAGTACCACTCGGGTGCTCCGGGGCATCACACTAATCGGTGCTGGGATCTAAGGCACGATATCCAAGACCTAATTGACAGCAGACGCATCACGGTCGACCCCCCAGCACCACAGGCTCATACCCCAGCAGCTGGCGTCACCACCAATCCTCTCCCAGACCATTCTAAGGCCTCAACCAGCAAGTCAGCTAATCAGGTGAGCTGTGACCGGGGCACTGGGCAGTTTGACCCGTCTGTACTGATTGGCCAACCAGGGCAGACAGTGAAGGTGCAGCTTCAAGCAGAAACCCACTCGACAGCAATTGCAGTCAAGGAGAATACAGAGGTCTACATCTGTGCGATAGAGGATGAGCCTCAGAGCAGTGAGGAAGTTACGGGGCCATGGAACCCAGTACAGTGCGGATGGATCAGCGACTCCCCGTCCCCTCCACGCAAAGAAGGAATCGGCAGTTCCGAAGGACCCCGGTTCCGAAATGGGCCACAGGACACGGACGCGTCAGTGGGCAGTTCAAGGGTACCCCCGCAGATGTCTACCGGATGGCCACCCGAGTATATGTCTGCGACATCCGAGCCGGACCTGCAATCCTCCACCGATCTCCTATCAGCGGAACCGAGCTCAGAGTCCTCTTCCCACGGCACGTCTGAGTGGTTCGTCCCCCTTCATGCCACGGAAGAAGAAGAACCACCATCCACCCCTGAACTTGCAACCCTGCTTGATCCGTATGAGAGTTCAGACGAGTCCCCTGATACGGACTCAGAAGACACATCGACAGAAGAAAGCAAGGCAGTGAACGTCATTGGAGATGACAGTGACTTCCCTACCGATCTCCCTCTGGTGCATTTCCACCCACCCACAGACCAAGAATTCTTCTACCCCACCCCTCTCCCCAACCACTCCGCCCTTAACATCCATGACATCATGGACTCGCCCCCACAAGACCCATTCTCCCTTTCATTTGAACCACCCACCCTCAACCTCTCACAACTCAACCTGGAACCACCCTCGTACAACACGGTGTCCCCACCTTACCTCACCCAATCTTTCTACCACCAAGCCACCACCACCACCGCTGAAGCAGAAATCGATCGGATCACCCGATCCGGTCGATACATAAACACCGACCCCCCACCCGCACCAGAGGAGGGAGCCGAAGCAGAAGCAAAAAGGAAAGAAAAAGGGAAGGAAGTGGTTACAGAATTGCCACCGACCCTCAAGAGAAAGGGAAGGCCCACCGAAGAGGAAGTTACAGATTTGCACCATAGCGTCTACACTCCCGAATATGATCTCCTCCAGCAGTTGAGCAAGGTACCCGCCCAAATTTCCATAATGAGACTCTTAATTGACTCAGAGAAGCACCGGGCAGTACTGATGAAAGTCCTGGGTGATGCACATGTACCAGCGGATATCGACCCTGAGCAGCTAGGGGCAGTAGTGTCAGTAATCATGGCACCACAGGCTATCTCCTTTTCTACAGCAGACCTGCCATCTGAAGGGTGCAACCACATCGAGCCGCTTTATATAACCGTGAAATGTACCGATCTCATCGTAAAACGTGCCATGATTGACAATGGGTCGGCTTTAAATATATGCCCGATGAGGACATTTCACAGTTTGCAATTGGACCCTTCAATGATCAAGCCAAGCGCTCATAATGTCAGAGGCTTCGACAATGCCAGAAGAGACTCACTGGGAGAGGTCACTCTGGTGATCATAATTGCAGACAGGACCTTTACCATGGACTTTGAGGTCATGGATATCAATGCCTCATTTAACTTGCTGATCGGGAGGCCTTGGCTTCATCAGGCAGGAGCAGTATCTTCCACACTGCACAGGATGGTCCGGTTCGTATCAGGCAACGAACTCATAACAGTACATGCTGAGGATCACCGAGAGTTCGAAAGGGTTGGAGTACCCTATGTGGATTATGAGTTACCCACCACACTCAATTTCCAAGCTGTGGAGATGGTGTAGGTGAATAATATCCCTGAGTCTAAAAGGGGGCGACGACTCTCGAAGAGGCAAAGAAAGAACATGTTTAGTGCTGCTGACTGCGCAGACTGGGGTCTCAGAGCAGGCGAAGGACTAGGCAAATACAAGCAAGGCATCAGGGTAGCCATCAAACCTTATGAGCAGACCACTGGGTTTGGACTGGGGTTTAGGCCGCAGCCAGAAGACTACTCCCGACTCCTTGGGAACCGCGCCGAAAGAAAAAGAGCCAGAACTGAAGGAAGAGACCCCCACTGGCCCATATGCGTGCACGAGAACTTGTACCACCGCTTCTCTAACATGGAGCGTGAAGCGGCCCAGGCTATCGAGAACATAGTCCCCCAAGGGTGGGGAGATGAGCTTCTGGATACCCCTGCCATGGAAGAAGACTACTTGCAAGGATTGGCTCAAATGCTCTGGGAAGAGCCACCCTCTATGGAAATGATTGGAGATGCAGTAGAAGTAGACCCATTGGCTCCTGAGGGGTCGCCAGATGGCCTGCCAACACTGGTCGCCCTGGATTCAGTTGACGAAGTCACCATGGCCTTCGCCCCACCAGATGAACAGTTCATCCCTGACGGGATCCCGGTCAACTCTCCGATTGTAATAGAAGTGCCCCCACCTACTCCCATTGAGGAATCCAAAGAAGAAGGCCCAATCATGTATGTCTGCATGATGGAGGGGCGAGACAGCTCAGGAGCGCCAACTCGCAGGCCAAGGTCGCCTCCTCCACCTCCCTATATCCCGCACCCCGGAACTCGCGACGGTCTGAACCGCATGTTCCGTAGCATGCCCCAAGTGCTAGGGCCAGTACCGGAGGAAGTGTACCATGCAGCTTATGGCAAATGGGCACCACCAGCTTACTCTTCTACGGTGCCTGGGATACCGACTGGAATACCCATAATGTTTGCACCCCCCAGAGTTGACCCAGCCAACGAAGTCACCATCGCATACGCACCACCCGAGGATGAGATACCATGGGCAATCTCCCTTAGTGGATCATGGGTAAGGGTATCGTCAGAGTCTGGCCCCAGATCAGAGAGAAGCCAGAACAAGCCGGCAGGAGGCGCAGCACATGATCCTATCTACATCTCTTCTGACGAGAGCGCCAACATGGTACTAGCTGGAGAACCAGAGAAGACGATTGCTATCAACAAGGAAGGCGGGGCACCACTGAAGAATTGGAGTGCCATGCCTTTTGCTATCAGCAAAGCTGCTATCCCAAAGGGGGTTTCTACAACCTCTGAGATTTCTGTTGTAGCTACTGCTGAAATTTTTAATGAATATCTCAATGCTTCCTACTACTTGCATCTGTTTGAAAATGAAAATAACAAAAATAAGCAACTTGAGCATCGCAATCTTAGTGTCAATCCCGACGCACACCTGGAAGATTTGGGGCACGGGATAGGTAATAAGATTGCCATAATTGAACAAAAAGAACAAAAGGAAATGGAAAACCCAGTCCAGATGGCAATAATAAATGAAATGCATGAGCCGGTGTCCAATCCTGAAAACGAGCAAGAACTCGACACGTCAGATTGGGGCACTCGCCCATCGCAGCAAGAAGATTCAAACATCGTCCCCTGTGAGCCTTTCGAGCATGAGGACGATGATGAATCATGGGAAACCCCGCTTGAAATCCAACTTGCATTGGAAAGGCACGAAAAGGGTCTCCAGGCTAACATTGAGGAAACAGAGCCAATTAACATAGGTGAAATAGCACAACCAAGGATCCTCCAAATTGGTAAAAAGCTGTCACCATTATTGAGAAAACAGATGATTGATTTTCTTAAATCTTATTCTGACGTGTTTGCATGGTCATACGAGGATATGCCCGGGTTAGACACGGACTTGGTTGTGCATCGGTTACCAACAAAGTCTGAGGCCGTACCTGTGAAACAGAAGCTTAGGCGCACGAAGCCGGAATGGGCCCTGAAGATCAAGGAAGAGGTCACCAAGCAGTTGGATGCCGGATTCCTGCAAGTAACTCACTATCCAGAGTGGTTGGCCAACATCGTGCCAGTTCCCAAGAAAGACGGGAAGGTCAGGATGTGTGTTGACTATAGAGATCTGAATAGAGCAAGTCCGAAGGACGACTTCCCTTTGCCGCACATTGATGTACTGGTGGACAATACAGCAACGCATTCTATGTTCTCTTTCATGGACGGTTTCTCTGGTTACAACCAGATAAGAATGGCACCTGAGGATATGGAGAAAACATCCTTTATCACGCACTGGGGCACTTACTGCTACCGTGTGATGCCGTTTGGATTGAAGAATGCAGGCGCTACATACCAGCGTGCGATGACTCTGCTGTTCCACGACATGATACACAAGGAGATGGAGGTGTATGTGGATGACATGATAGCAAAGTCCAAGGAAGAAGAAGATCACTTAGTAAACCTTGGAAAGATGTTCGACAGACTCAGAGAGTACAAGCTCCGGCTCAACCCAAACAAGTGCGTGTTTGGAGTTACTTCAGGAAAACTGCTCGGCTTCATAGTGGGCAAGCGAGGCATTGAGGTCGACCCCGCCAAAGCAAAGGCAATTCTGGAGATGCCTCCTCCATCTACAGAAAAGGAGGTGAGAGGGTTCCTGGGCAGATTGCAGTATATCAGTCGGTTTATCGCACAGATGACTCCTGTGTGTGAGCCTATATTCAAGCTGTTGAAGAAAGATAACCCTGTAGTTTGGAATGACGACTGTCAAGTAGCATTTGATAAGATCAAGGCCTATCTGATGAGTCCGCCGACATTGGTCCCGCCTGTCCCGGGACGACCCTTGATCATGTACCTGACAGTCTCAGAGACGGCAGTAGGATGTGTGTTAGGGCAACACGATGAGAAAGGAAGAAAAGAACAAGCAATCTACTACTTGAGCAAGAAATTTACCAACTTTGAAGTTAGATACACAATGCTTGAAAAGACATGTTGCGCCTTGGTCTGGGCAGCTCAGAAGCTCCGGCATTATTTGCTCAGCCACACAGTCCTTCTAATCTCCAATCTGGATCCGTTAAAGTACATATTTGAAAAGCCGATTTCCACTGGCAGGGTCGCCAGATGGCAAGTCCTTTTGTCCGAATACGACATTGTCTACACGACTAGAAAGGCGATAAAGGGACAAGCCGTGGCGGATCACTTGGCAGAGCACCCACTACCTGACTACCAACCACTTCTAACTCACTTCCCGGACGAAGATGTGATGTGTACAGAGTCTGCAGATGATACAGAAGAAGCCAAGTGGCAGATGTTCTTTGACGGGGCAGTAAATGTAAATGGAAAAGGGATCGGAGCAGTGCTAATCTCCCCAGATGGTGTTCATCACCCAATAGCAGCAAAACTTCTGTGTGATTGCACTAGCAACATGGCCGAGTATGAAGCGTGTGTATTGGGCTTGCGAGCGGCAATTGAGATGCGTATACAAGAGCTGAAAGTGTTCGGTGATTCAAGTCTTATCATCTATCAAGTGATGGGAGACTGGAAGACCAGAGATGTGAAGTTGGTACCATACCAAGAACTGGTCAAGGAATTAGAAGAAGAATTCGAGAGCGTGACATTCGACTACATGCCACGAGACGGGAACCGGTTTGCGGATGCACTAGCTACGCTGGCATCGATGGCCACCATCACAGATGATGCTTGGGTGCAACCTTTGGAGATAGAAATTCGGCGCTACCCTGTTTACTGTTTCAGTGTCGAGAAAAGCACGCCCGAAGAAGAGCCTTGGTACGCAGACATTGAGAGATACATAAGAAACAGAATTCTGCCAGAAGGTGCCTCAGCTGCAGAGAAGCGAACTATACAGAGGTTGGCAGGGCAATACTTCTACAGTGGAGGTAGACTGTACAAGAAGTCATACAATGACTCTCTACTGCTATGTGTCAGAGAAGCCGAGGCGCAGAAATTGATTGAGGAAATCCATGGAGGGTTGTGCGGCGCACACATGAATGGGCATATGCTAGCAAGGAAGATTCTAAGGATGGGCTATTACTGGATGACCATGGAGGCAGACTGCTACGCTCATGTCAGAAAATGCCAGTTATGCCAAATTTATGCCGACAACATCCATGCACCGCCGAATACGTTGTACTCCATGACATCACCTTGGCCGTTTGCCATCTGGGGAATCGACATGATAGGCCAGGTTCATCCAATGGCTTCAAACGGGCATCGGTTCATCTTAGTGGCAATCGACTACTTTACCAAGTGGGTAGAGGCCATGTCCTTCGTGGATGTGAAGAAATCCCATGTGCTCAAGTTTATCAGAAACAATATAGTCTGTCGTTACGGGGTTCCAGAAGCGATCATCACAGACAATGCAAAGAATCTGAATAATAAGGACATGGAAAAGATGTGCGAAGACTTGAAAATCAGACATCTGAACTCCACGGCATACCGGCCCAAGATGAATGGAGCAGTAGAGGCTGCCAACAAGAATCTGAAGAAGATATTCGAGAAAATGGTGGTTACCTACAGAGACTGGCATGAGAAGCTGCCGTATGCACTGCATGCCTATCGGACGTCGATTAGAACATCAACCGGGGCAACCCCGTTCTCCCTGGTATACGGAATGAAAGCAGTCCTCCCCGTGGAAGCACAGATTCCATCACTCAGAATTCTGAAGGAAGCTGAAATCAGTGATGTCGAATGGGAAGAATCCAGATTTGACCAGTTGCAATTATTGGATGAAAAGAGGATTAAGGCTTTGTGCCATGGCCAGCTCTATCAACAGAGAGTGGCGCGAGCCTACAACAAGAGAGTGAAGCCACGACAGTTCAAAGTGGGAGATTTGGTACTGAAGAGAATCTTTCCTCATCAAGAGGACAATAGAGGGAAATTCAAGCCAAACTACGAAGGGCCATTCGTAGTCCACAAGGTTCTGTCCCGAGGAGCACTCATCCTGCAAGAAATGGACGGGGCAACTTTTCCTGAGCCGATAAATGCAGACGCAGTCAAACTGTACTATGCCTGAGATCATTCTGATTGGGAAATGAAGAGAGGCCATCCTTGACTCTCCTTAGACTGTAAATCCTTCCAAATACCTTAAATTCTCCCCTAGTTAGACAATTTTGAGCCTTAAAATTCTTTCAACCCATTGCAAATGTTCTACGCACCAAATGGGGCATTCCTGGCAAAGCAAAAAGAAACCGGGCATTCTTGCCCAGAAAAACCTCAAAAAGAAGAGAAAATGCAACAAGAAAAAAAAGAGAAAGAAAGAAAAAAAGAAAAAGAAACAGAGAAAATGGGGAGATGTTTGCCCCGCCAAAAATATAGAGATACAAATAAGCCAGGATGTAAGACCCACCAACAATAAAAGTAGCACACTTTGCAAACCCAAATAATTAAGCTTTTTTGAGCCATCTATCCTTTCTTTCATAACCAAGACCCAGCCTACGTTTCGTCCTATCTCTAAGACCTCTCGGATCCCGAAAGGAATGATCAGGGCAAACAGTTAAGTCAGCATTCATCAGCAATGACGGAATGCAGAGTTTCCTAAAAAGGCTGGACACAACGAAAACCCGAAAAAAGGGCGTTGTGTGGTTAGTCAATCAATCAAAAAAAAAAAAAAAAAAAGAGAGAACTGGTCACATCTGGTTTGAGCAGAGCAAGATACAGAGGAGAGCAGTGATAGTGGCAGATAGTAAAATGAGAAAATTGAACAGATTTGAAAGGTCCAGACTGGCAGGTTGCGCCCGAGTCAAAGACTTCACAGTGGCCTGTGATGACAATGCTTCTGAAAATACCAAGCACTCCAAGTCCCGTCTGACCTTGGGAAATTTCTTTGACATTGCAAATACAAGCTCACACTAACACACCTGTTTTCTCTATAATTGTTCTGCTTAACCGTTTTGAGCTCCACATTGGGCTACTAACCTGAGTTGATAATTTCTTAACCTTGGCAAAGGCCGCTTCTGGTTGCGGTGGGCAAAAGGCTCAGAGCAAGAAGAGAATAAAAGAAGTGTTTTGCATTCCCTAGCTATTCCACGGCTAACATGTTGTCTTTTCCTGCCTTCACAGGTACAGCAAAAGTGGGATAATGGACGTCTTCTCCAAAATCCCCAGCGGAGTTCCTTCATTAAACGGAGAATAACAACCTCCAAAAATCCCCAATGGAAGGCCTTCAGCAAACAAGGGACGACACCCTTACATCCCCCGTAGAGTCCTCTCAAGTAATAAGAGAGTGATGCCTGATGATGTAGACTTCTCAAGCCTCGCCCAGTCTGAAGAGGCCGGCTTTGCGAAGAAGATCGGAAGGAAGACAAGCAAGCTCGCATCAATCCCTGGTGGAGCCTCTCGCACTCAACAAGAGCTTGAACGAACATGAAGAATTCGCACCCAAGCAGAAGGAGAAGGCATTATAAAGGAAAATGACAGCGTGAGGAATCCCCACTTATCCCCAGCGGAGCATCCTTCCCCGGGGAGCTCCCATGCTTGTCACTAACAAGGCTCGACCCGAAAGAAGAGGCAATAAGAAAAAAGATTCCTGCCCAATCCCCAGCAACAGTCACTCTAAGCTAGGGAGCCTCTACCATAGGGAAAGCCAACCAGAAAGCACTGCCGAAGAAGGAATGACGAGACATGAAGAAGAATGAGCATAAATGAAGATATCATCGGGCAAGATGGCCCCTTTTGTAATTTTGATTTCACACTTTTGTAAATAGAGTAGAGCAGGTGTGTGGGCTCCCTTGAGGCACTGGACAGCGCTGGAAGCACCTCCTCACCAACAGCAGCTCCTCCTTTCTCCATTCGGTCCACATCCTAACCCAACCCTTGGCCATCAAATCCAAAAAAAAAAAAAAAAAAAAAAAAAAAAAAAACAGAAAAATGCAAGCAAGCTTCAAGTAAAAGACACAAAATGGATCAGAAGTCTAAAGTCACCTAAAAGCTTTAATGGAACAAACAAGAAGAAAAGAATATTGTCAAGTGTCTGGCATCGACGCCGAAACGGGTTGGCGAGCTCGGGTCCAATCTAATCTCTTCCAAACTTAAACTAAAATGCTGAAGAGTTGCCCTACAAAAACCCGAAAAGCAAAGGGTAAGGAAACTTTGAAGCCAGGAAGTGACGCCACATGATTTGGCCGCTTCCCTCTCACAATGAAAATTTCAAAGGACTCAGCTCGTCGACCATGTCGACAGAAGTGCCAGGCGCAAAAACGAGATTCTTTTTCTCTTTGCCGTTCATCCGCAAGGTGACTCCGGCAAAGAGGGGCAGCTGTAAGCACCTCATTTTTGCGCTTCCACAAAAAAAAATGGAAAAAAAAAACCAAAAATACAAACCCTGGACAGAAAGTCAAACCCTAAGGGGTGAAAAGTTGACTTTTTGATCAAGTGAAAATTGGCCACCTTGCTTTATACCATTGGATAGAGAATCCCGACACGAGTCCAACGCAACTGGGTTTGCAGGAATCGGGGTCCGGATGAAGGTTCTGCGGGCAGTCAAACTTAAGGAAAAGCCGAGAGTTGACTTTTCCTCGAATTTCGTGCCAAGTACCTTGCTTTATATCATTGGATAGAGAATCTCGACACGAGTCCAACGCAACTGAGTTTGCAGGAATCGGGGTCCGGATGAAGGTTCTGCAGGCGGTCAAACCTGAGCAGAGCCAAAAGTTGACTTTCTGCTAAAATCCGATCCAGAGGCCTACCCCTAGGTCATTGGATAGAGAATCTCGACACGGTTCCAACGCAACTGAGTTTGCAGGAATCGGGGTCCGGATGAAGGTTCTGCGGGTGGTCAAACTTGAGCAGAGCCAAAAGTTGACTTTCTGCTAAAATCCGATCCAGAGGCCTACCCCTAGGTCATTGGATAGAGAATCTCGACACGGTTCCAACGCAACTGAGTTTGCAGGAATCGGGGTCCGGATGAAGGTTCTGCGGGTGGTCAAACTTGAGCAGAGCCAAAAGTTGACTTTCTGCTAAAATCCGATCCAGAGGCCTACCCCTAGGTCATTGGATAGAGAATCTCGACACAGTTCCAACGCAACTGAGTTTGCAGGAATCGGGGTCCGGATGAAGGTTCTGCGGGTGGTCAAACTTGAGCAGAGCCAAAAGTTGACTTTCTGCTAAAATCCGATCCGGAGGCCTACCCCTAGGTCATGGGATGGAGGGCTCCGATACGATTCTAATGAAACTAAGTTTGCCCAGATCGGAGTCCGGATGAAGAAAATATGAGCTGATGAAATTTCCGAGCAGCAAAACCGGCAATCTGCGCACGTGGCAAAAAGCTGCACACGTGGCGAGTTGCGCAGGAAAATATCTCGGGGATCAAATCCGTAAATATCCAAACATTCGAAATATCCCAGGGACTAAATCTGTAAAAATCCAAGAATATCGGATTTTACCAAAAATTGCCAGGGACTAAATCCAAATTTTTAGATTTTTACGTCCGGCGAGCGGCGGCATTAAATGATTTTCATCATTATGCCGCTCGCGCGGACGTGGCGAACGAGCATGCGCCCACCTTGAGCTGGGCGCCAAGGTGGGCGCATACCCTTTTTTCTTGGCCTATAAAAGCCGCGCGAGTGCTCGCGCAAAGGGTTCGGCATTTTTTGGTGGTTCAGACATTTTTGTGAGGTTGGAGAGCTTCGGTTGAAGGTTTTTTTAAGGTGCAGTGTCCAAGCTTCTTCCAACCCAAAAACCCTACCTGTCTCGGTCACTTTGGCCACCCCAAGCCCCCCCCCCCCCCCCCCCCCCCCCACCTTGATCCGACACTCCCCTGTTCTTGCTTCTTCTTCATCCCCACACAAGCTAGCGGAGGCCGGTTGCTGTGGTCGCTGTTGGAGCAGGAAAGAAGGTGCTCCAGTTCTTGCCCCGTTGCAAGGAGAAGCCCACGCAACTCAAGCGGGTCTTAGGATCCCCAGGTATTATTACCCACCATGCTTGATATACATATATTGAAATGAAATGAGAAGTTGCTAATAAGTTTGCTAAGCTTGTTTTCGTCCCTGAGCACGAGTTTGTTCCCATGGTAGTTTAATATGCACTTGCCTCACTTAATATGCACTTGCTTCACTTAATATGCACTTGCTTCACTTTGCCGTATGGAGGGTCTCTAAGTAAGGAAGAGATCCACCGGGAGCTTAAGGTATGTTGAGAGAGTTCCCCACAAACTATTCGGGCCTGCTTAATGCTATGGCCGGGCCTGTTTTCGTTGCTTTAAAAGGGAGTTTGTTCCCTCATGTTAAGTGATCCATTGTACCCCTGTAAACCCCCCTCCTCCTCCCCTTCTTCGGATATTAGTGTGCATGCTTGAGGTTAAGTTGGTTGGAGGAAAGTGCATGCAATGTGTGCATGCTGTTTTTTTTTTTGTTTTTATTGTGCTGTACCTGCTAATATGCCCCCCAACCCCCTGCCTATGCTACTTGCTCCTTGTGGTGCCCCTGCAAGCATGCTCCCATCCCCCTCCCTTTTGTTTAAGATGTTAATGCCTCTGTATCAGTTTTTTATCGGGTTTGTTTTCTTTTAAGAGATTTTGGGTTGTAGGATGAAGCATGAAGCATGAAGCATGTTTAGATTAATTTGAACGCAAGTTTAAGTAACTTCTGGGGGTGGCCGAAGCCCTGGGAGGGATGACAGAGCCTAAAAAATGAGTTACAGACCTTAAAAGTAGCTCAGAAATGGAGTTTGAAACAAAAAAACAGAGCATCGGGTATCCGCCGAGCTCGCGCGAAGCTCGCGAGTATCCGCGAGGCTCGCGCGAAGCTCGTGAGTATCCGCGAGGCTCGCGCGAAGCTCGCGCGAGGCTCACGCTCATCTCGTGCGAGGTTCGCGCGAGGTCGCGCTCAGCTCGCGCGAACCTCGTGCCCACCTCGTTTTTTGTGTGTTTTTTCGTGTTTTTGGTCCGCCGACCCGCGCCTACCTCGCGCCTAGTGCTCGAGGTCGGCGCATACCCCGGGTACCTCCCCTTGGACCCAGCATAATAAGCCAGTTTTTTTTTCTGACATAGTGTTTATCTTGTGTCTTTTTGTGTGATTATTGCTAGATGTGAATGATATTTCTGAACTGAACCGGATAAACCAATAGGGTTTCTGGGTCACCCGGAAACCCGACATGGGACTTTGACTCCCGGTCCAACTTGACTTCCAGTGGGCCTTCCAACGGGGCCCACCCAGCCCAATAAACACCAAAGCATGCCATTAAATAACTTAAGTGAAATGAACAATTTGAACCGGGCGGGCCAAACCCAATGCGGCCCACCCGAGCCTTGTTATGTGAAATTGATGCAT
Organism: Buxus sempervirens; assembly: GCA_947561395.2. NCBI lineage: Eukaryota > Viridiplantae > Streptophyta > Magnoliopsida > Buxales > Buxaceae > Buxus > Buxus sempervirens. The sequence goes on along the minus strand of OX387182.1, from coordinate 45,794,671 downwards.
GAATTGCGTGGTTTGGCCGAGACCGAGGGCAAGGGCCTATCGGGCCCACCAAAGCCCATTAGTCAACCCAAGTTAGGGTGCAAACCCTACACTTCTAGAACTCAGGCTTTCAAGCCTAAAATTGGGCTATGGGCCCCAAGCCCAAAGACCAATCCACTTTGGCTCGACTCAAGAAAGATAAATCAATACTATTTGGCAACCACCATGGGGGCCCACCCAGGGGCCCGCAAACCAATGCAGTCCAACCCTTTGCATGAAAATCACCTAAAAGTTCAAACTTAAATAAATTAAGTGAAATCAACTCATTAACCTAAGCCCACAAGGCCTCCTAGGCTTAGACCGAGGCCCACAAAGGGTACACGGGCTTCACTAAGCCCACCAAGGATACCGTGGGCCTTCCAACGGGGCCCACCCCACCAGACTCAGATCACCTACGTAATCAAGATAAAAGCAATTAAAGGGACCCACACCACTCAGGTGGTCCCGCCAGACTTAACCAAAATTGCATATCGGATTAGGAATCAGGTGAGACCTATGTAAGCTGACTCAAACCAGGGAACCCACAGGACCCGTCATCCGACGGGGTGGACCGGGGTGTCTACGGACTTCCCCGGACCACAACCGAGAACAGACTTAGAATCTTAAGCCGCAGACCAAAAAGCCCTAATAGGCAAGATTAGGCACCCAGGTGTCCGCCTGCACCCCATCAGGCGGTGGCGACTCCGAATTACCCCGTGCCGCGTTTCCCACGCGCGCACACCAGGCATGTACAAGATAACAACTAGACTATGTATGACTAAAAAAATATAAAACATGAACTCTAGCATGTATCTCTTGATCTTTAACGTGGCAACCTTAATCTAACTCGTGCTCATCCTAAAAGAGAACTCACGTAAAGAAGGGAATAGGGGGGGGGGATTACTTGAAGGATACATTAGATGGCACATACGAATGGAACATGCTCCATTCTTTGAAAGATAAACCTCCATGACAAAGGCCAAAACAGTAGTCGAATGGGGGGACTTTAAACTTAAAAATCTCACCTTTGATTAGCTTTCCAAGTTCTCCTCTGGTTCACTTTGAACTCCTTCAGGTTGAACCAATATCTCATCTCCTGCATATTATTAACCCAATTAGTCTATTTAATAATTAGTTTTATTTATTACTAAAGTCTGGGATTTTACAGAACAGGTTGTGCACTGCGGTATTATCCACCAATATATCGATGTGTGGCAGAGGAAAATCGTCTTTTGGGCTTGCCATGTTTAGATCTCTATAATCTACACACATTCTGACTTTACCATCCTTCTTTGGAACCGGCACTATATTTGAAAGCCAATTGGGGTATGTGGAAACTGCCAAAAATCCGGCTTGAAACTGCTTAATCACTTCATCCTTAACCTTCAAAGTCCATTTAGGTTTTAACCCTCGCAACTTCTGCTTAATCGGCTTGACCCTTGGCAGAATTGGTAGCATGTGTACAACCATGTCTGTATCCAATCCCGACATATCCCGATAAGACCATACGAACACGTCCTTGTAATCGGCCAAGAACTGTGACATTTCCCTCTGCCGTAAATCAGACAGGCATGCACCGATTTTCACAATTTTTGGGTTATCTTGGGTCCCTAGGTTTATAGAAATGGTCTCTTCAATATTAGGTTGAATACCTTTTTCATGACGCTCTAATTGATAGAAAATTTCTTTTGGAGGGTTATCTTCTTCAGCCTCGGTCTCTTCTTCAATCCCCATTAGGTCGAAGTAGAGCTCAAAGTCGAAGTCATATTCAGCTTGAGCTAATTCAATTTTCATGTATGGTTCATAAGCAGTTTGGACCTTTTTGAAAAATTTAAATTTTCTAGAAAAATGGAAAAATCTTTTTTTGTTTTTTGAGAGCCTTCAAAAAAAACTTTTCCTGAAGATGAAAGCTCATTAAAACTTTCAGGAAAAGGGCATTCCACTAATGGAGTGTTTTTTTTGGAGGCCGTGTTTGTTTGCCAACCAAACACGGCTTCAAAGGTAATGGGGAGTTTCCTCCCAATTTTTCAATACATATTCTTTTGGAGCAGGGGAAATAAGGCAAGCCTGCTCCTCAGGTACCGAATCTGATGCCATCATCATCGGATGAATTATACCGGCCTTTTCTGCTGTGGGGCTCGATCCAGATATGAACTCATCTAGAACTTGTACTGTTGCCCAATTGATGAAGGGCAACTCATCTTTATCTACTTCTTCTGTTCTTTTGCCTTCTGCCATGGCAAATAAAACCCCAACATCTTCAGAGAAATCCCACTGCTTTTCCGGTTGTGGCTTGGGCTTGCCAAGTGCTGGTGTAACGCCCTGAACCCAGGTCAATGCAAAACCAACATCCGACCCGAACCCGGTTCGCTACTGTAACAACCCGAATTCAGTTCATCAACCAAATCCGAGGTGTTACTGGCCCATATTAAATAAACATCAAGAATATACCAGACTAAAGAAATAAATGATCCATTCATTAATTAACTATCAGAGTGCAGAACATGTATGTGCGGAAGTATAGTCTAATAATCCTCAAGAAACTAAGATATATTTAACCATCAAAATCAATATTAAAGTCTGGTAAAATAAAAGGGTCACTAATCTCTCATCTCTCTAATTCATCAAACTAAAATGAATAATAATTTGATCAAAATAACTAAATCCATATCAATCCACAACCTCAGACAAGATCCGGATAATAGCACTCCTCCGACGAATAATCAGCTAGCTCTCCCTGGAAATCACTACTAGGATCCCCCTCTCGTGTATCAGCTGAAAAATGAGATAAAGGTAGGGTGAGATATGAATATCCCAGTAGGTAACACATCCATGTTTAAACAGTTCATATACATAAAAATAAGAATTCATGCACGACTAAACAATCTCGACTAAGCAGGCTCGTATAACCATTCGTATCGATCGTGGAATACAAAACAATATAATAAACAGTTCTAAATATATTTTTCAGCAAGTTCTATGATAGGAATCCAATATTATAAATCAATAGCATAATCCATACATTACTAGGATGCACTAAACAGTCACATCCAACCAATATACTAATTACATTCCTCCAGCATGTATGCAACAGTAACAACATGTGTTTGTGAATTTAGTGTCATTGTAGGACTCACAAAGATAGATAAACCTTTTGAGATGATTCTCGACCAATCGCTATACCACCGTGCGGCTTAGGAGCAGTGCTACTAATGATACTCAAGCCCCATGCAGCGCAGCTTAGACAAGAGTCATAGTCACTGACTTATTGCACACGTACCCATCAGAGTTGGCATGTACCACCAGCATGTAGCACCAGAATCAATACATGGAGATGGTCGCTTATCCACATGTACAGGGAATCACCAGCGGCTCACCGAGGTGTCCCTCCAGACATAGGACCTTCCTAAACAAACCAACTTACAAAGGAAGCGTGCTCGCACAAGGGAGAAACTCAACCCAAATGAAATATCCCTTAGCTATCTAGCCACAACTATGGATCCCTAACCAGCTATGCCCACTAGACTCCAAAAATCCCTAAAGTCTAATAATTTTATAAGGGTTGGTGCCTAGCGGCATATAAAGGGTAAATCTGACATTTCCTTTAATATTTGGGTTAACTGAGTTGAACTTATGATCTGAAATCTCTTTATGTGATTATCTGGTTTATAATGTAATTTAAAGATGTTCTAGTAATCAAATAATAGGTCAAGTTCTCCAAAGATTAGATTTCACAGTTTCATTCAAAGTTTGGCAACTAGTGTCCTAAATATCTCCCTAATTTATTTTTCTGTAAAACAGGAAATTTGATAAATTATTTTGGTCTTAAAATATCTTAATTAATGATTAAAATTGACTAAAAATAGTTTAGAATTGAATCAGGGTTTGAAATTATGAATTTTTGCATTTTCTGCTCAGAGCGCCGACGATCGCCTAGGGTCGCTCAGGCGGTCTAAGGTAGGCGGTAGTTCATTTTAGGTCACCGACGATAAGTCGTCAAGCGATCTTGGGCGGTCTCAAATTTTGTACTAGCGCCTAAGAGCGCTGAGGATCGCCAAGTACAATGAGGTCGGCGGTCACTCAAAAACTTTCAGAAACAGTTTAAAAACTTGATTTTTCACGTCTAAGATTATTCTAACATACATATAATACTATTATCAAACTAAATACATGATTATCTAATATAAAAACATGCAATGGAATTAAACCAATCGTGAAATACAAATCCAACGTATAAAATGGTGTTGCCTACCTCTATCGTGCTACTGCTCTCCTTCTCCTCTAAACAGTCCAAACACAAACACAAAATAGTGCTATTGGGATGAAGAAACACCAGAGCAAACTCTCCTTCCTCTTCTTCTTCTTTGGTCGCCTGTGGTCGTGCGGTTTCTCTCTTGCGGCTGCTGAGTATCAAACGAATACAAGAAACGTATTCCAACCGTATGTCATTAGGGTATTCCAATATATATATATATATATATACATATATCCTCAATTCCACACATCTCACATGCATTAGACTCCACGCATTGCCCAATCAAAACACAGCTTACTTTAAATATTAATCTTACCTTGATATCTCTCGATCAGACGGTCGGATCTGCTCCAAACTCCTGATCTTCACTAGTTACGATGTCACCTACATTAATAAATTATTTCCATCAATTATAATTCCCAAAGATATTATCTATTAATTTATTATATTATTTAAGAAAAGTTCGGGGTCTTACAGCTGGGGTAGTGTAGACACCCCAAATTGCACAGTAAAAATGATGACCAATTGTCAAAAAGCATTCTTTACTTTAAAACTAGCACAAATTTTGGAAAATAAGCATTTTTTCTTGTATCCGACAACTCAGGTCGGATACAAGCATATCCTTTCATATTCGACAAAAGTTGTCGGATATAAGCAAATGTTAATGTATCCGACGACATATGTTAGATACATATATGTATTCTTGTATCCGACCTGATATGTTGGATACAAGCTTTTTGCTCAAAATTAGGGTTTTCTAAGATTTTTCACTTTTTACCATCATATCCTTCATTAAAGGAGTGGAAATCTCGGAAATAGCCTTAGGGTTAAGGTTGGTAGACTCTAGACATCATTTTGTTTCTACCATCATGCGAACCCTAACCCTAGCCTTTGCCTATAAATATAAGGCTCCTCCTTAAGCAAATGGCCAATAAGTTGGAGATTGAAGAGCTCCGAGTGAAAAAGGGAACCGTTGCCGTATTGCTTCCAGACACCCAGGTAAGCCTAAACCCCTCTTTATTTTCTGTCTTTACATTCTAGAGTTAGTTCTTTTCTTCTACCCTTCTAAGAATAAGGCCTACTCTATGTGTATGCAAATCCTTCCTCTACTCAAAGTACCTCAAGACTCCCCCTAGCCATAAAATTTAAAGGTGGGATCTAGGGGAAACGAGACTGAGGATTGATCCTTAATGCTAGAACCTTGTTGAATAGCCCTTTGATTCTATGAAAACTGTTTCATATTCAAAGTACCCCAAGATTATCTCGAAGAACCGTTAAACAGGGAGAAAGAACTAAGGGAAACGAGAATGGAACGGAACCCTAGGTTGTTCTAGAACCCATTTGATTGATATGAATGCATGCTATATGTTGTTATGTTATTGAAGAAATGATTTTTACACATACACACATAGCACTTGCTTTTGTCGGAATCGGCTTATATTCCGGATTTATTGCATTCATTGTGATAGATCTGGAATAAATAGCCCCAAACAATTTTGGGATATTTCTTATTGGTTTTCAACATGATTTCAAGCAAGTATTGAAGACCTCTAGGTCTTACCTCTCGGTGTTGGGCATTTTTGCTCACTTTTGGGGTTTTTGGCATATTCTTTCCAATCGAAGAGAATGGTGAGCCAAGCTTGTATCGTCTTTCTTCCTAGAGGTTCTTCAAAATGGTTTTGATTCATATTGCATGGATTACACACACCCAAGCACTGTTTTGAATTGATTTTACTTAAAAGTGGTAAAACGGGACAGCAGCTGTACCCCAACTTCGGACACTCGTAACTTCATCGTCCGGATGAATTTTGGAATGATTCTAGAGCATGGGAAAGGTGAGGCTGTCTAGTGTATGTCTACAAAATTTCATCAATTTTTATGAAGTGGAGTTTTGATACCACTCAGTCGAAGTTGATAGGTCAATTCAGGCCAGATTGCGGAACCTGTCACTTCGACTGAGCGCCATGTGTTCGTTTTAAGTCCGATTCGAGTAATTTTTGTTTTTGTGTTTTCCTTTGGAAGTCTAATTTCAAATTCAGTTGGTTTCATAATTTTTTTGACTCCATTTGTGTCGTGGGTAACAGATTTACTCAGAACTGCTCAACAGCACTTTTCTGGGTTAATCTGTGATCCTCGTGGCCTGTTCAGGAGGTCACCCAAGGCGCATCCGATTGAATTTTTGTATGAGGCTAGTTTCATTTGAAATATGGCCATACATACTTCATTCACACCAAATTTCATGGATTTATATGAAGCCAATTTTTCTAAATGATTTTCCAAACTTGCCCACTTGTCACTTTTAACTATCTCCAGCAGCAGATTTCAAAGGAGAATAACTCTTAGGATTTTAACCGGAATTGATTGAACATTTGCATGAGTCTTCTATTTATCATAATCTTTCAAATGGATTTGGTTTAATTCAATCTAAACTAGATTTGAATGATTTCAAGACAAATGGCTCTATCTTTTACCGAATTTTCTGGATTTGACTCAACTTGGTTTTGTGCAATTTTTGCTTTGATTTTCATCTATTGGTGATATCCCAGAAGTGATATTGACATAAAAGAGGATCTGGAATTCATTTGGATTTCTCATGTGAAGGTATCACATATTTGTTTAATCCTTTCTCAAGGTTTTTGATTATTTTAGCAAGCTTTCTCTTTTTTTTATAGCATGAACAAGACTTGGCCACCACCGTGTATGGGTGAATGGGGGTACCTAACACCTTCCCTCATTCATAATCTAATCCCTTTACCCATCTCTAGATTTTATTTTCAAGTAGATTTATTTTTACTCTAGTATTTGCCTTTTAGCTCTTTTTTGCTTATTTTGAATCTTTTGGTGTCCATTCACACCCCAAAAATTGAATGGTGGCGACTTTCACATTTTCGTTGAGCCCGTGTGATGATGGAGGGAATCATCTCGGTGATTTTTTTATGTCTCACAGGTAGATGATGATGGAATATATGGTTGCAAAGTTGGGACATATGGTTTCTGAAAGGGGTTGATGTTAATGTATGGAAACTTTGTTTGATCCGCGGGAAGAGACAACTGAATCATACAAGAGGGTTTTGGAAAAGTTTCCCTTAAATGAGAGAATTTTCTTTGGCTTTTCTTCTCTATATTCCCTTCTTCGTTCTGCTTCTGTCTTATCCAACATCTTAGTTTAGACCCCAATCCTGCTCTAGGGATAAGCTTCTTAACCTTTATTGGTTCCAGCCTCCCTTGCAAGTTAACTCCCAGACCTTTCCTTGGATGGAAATCGTATTTTCTCAGTACTTTTTCCACCATCTTTTCAGCATTGGTCATTCTTTCCTTCTTATCCTGATACCCCCCAGGTATGAAATTGACTGTTTAAACTTGGAAATGGTGAAATGCAATTTTGTCGGCAGTCATTTCAATGACTGCCGCCGGAATATCTATCACTTCGAATGTGATATTAAAGATATACAGTACAATAGTGAGAGGCAGTTCAAACTCCCCTTGGGAGTGTGTTTTGGAGCTATCAAAAGCCTTTATGATCCTCCTGTTTTGCTTAATCTTGTTTTGTTCCAAACCAAGCTTTACAAACGTAATCAACGGGCAAACATTCAATGCCGACTCGTTGTCTATCAAAACCCGCACCACCATTGTAAAACCCCGACCCGGATTATATCTTAATTATTAAGATTAATTATCTAAAGTGCGATTATTAGACTAATTAAGTACTTGTGTTAGGAAGATGAGGTAGATGTCAATTATACTTGAGGATTTAGGGAAATCAAATTGAACTTTAGTAAAATTATTAAGGTAAGCTTGGTTAATGGTATTTCTCAATTTCAATTGGCTAAGATATCCTTCAATTAATCCTAATGAATTGGAAATCAAAGTATATTTAAAGTACCTTCCAAGTGTACCCATATTTCCCCTTAAGTATACCTAAAGCACACCCATGTATTACCTAAGGTACCACCAAAGTATATTTAAAGTATACCCAAGTATTATCCAAAGTACCACCAAAGTATACCCAAGTATTACCTAAGGTACCACCAATGTAAAACCCTGGATTTTCATAAAAATAAAATAAATAATTAAGGAATAAATTATGGAGGAAATACTAAGAAATATAATGGTAGGAGAATTAAAGAGAGATATAAAGGATAAAATAGGAATTTAAAGAGGAAGGGTAATTTGGTCATTTCAATTTGTTAAATTCATAAAAAGAAAATAAGATAATTAGTTATTAAGTCAACAAATTCAACTAGACAAAATCTTAGCTTAGTTGGATGTAAAATAATGAAATTAAGGCTTAAAGGGTGGAAAAAGGGTCTAATGGTAATTATACTATTTAGGGTCCAAAATATAGGTAATTTGAGTGAATAATAAAAGTCTAAGTTCAATTTAAAATTAGGAATAAGATTAAGCACGAAAATTAATTAAGAGATCTTTTAAAAGAGAGTTAAAGGAGTTAAATTAAGGAGAAAGGTAGAAGAGGGACTACACTTAGTATATTAGAGTAAGCTAAACCTAATTAGACTTGGTCTATTAGAGAGGCTATAAAAGAGAGGTTTAAAGAGTGTTTTAGGTTTTGAAAATAAGTTAGAAGGAGAGGGAAATTCGTGCATAAGTGATAGGAGCCAAAAATAGAATGAGAGAAGAGAGAAAAGAAAGGAGGAATTAGAAATAAGAGAAGTTGTAGAGATGGCCGACCAGCCAACTTCGAATGGTGAGCTAGGAATATCCAACCATTGGAATGGGCTGAAAGTTTAGGGTTTGTTCTACTCATGGAAGAATTCAAACTGAACGGTGAAGATCTAAATTGGAGAAATCTAGAGGGATGCGGTCGAGCTCCAACAACAGGCACAAGCAAAGTTTCTGAAAAAAATCTGGGTTCATTATAAGGCAAGTAGCAAACCCTTGAAACTGGAGGAACTGCATGTTTTCTCATGATTTTGATGTTTGATCATATTGTTTTGAAATTGGATTTCATGGGAAAAGCTTTTTTGTTTATAAAGAATTGTTTGGTGATTTAACTTTCTTTTAGAAATCAAGAAAAGGTTGATCACGGTGAGTTTAAAGTTAAAAAGAAACTCAAGATAAGGTGAAAGGTGATAGTATTAGTTTAGGGTTGTCTCAGAACTAGTTTAGGATGGAAATCAGATGTTTAGAATCAAATCAAGCTAATAGTATGTATAGAAAGTTCTAAAATTTCCGTAAATTGAAGAAAAACAGTGTTATAGCTGGAGCGCTCGATACACCACTCGAGCGTTAATTCAGGCGATAGGCCTTCGAAAAATAACAGAACCTGAAAACCTAACCGCTAGAGCAGTCGCCCGAGTGACCCTTTGAGATACCAACTGTCAAAAATTTCTCAACTTGGGATTCGTGCCCAGATTCAATTTCTAATGATTTTTCTTAGAATTTAAATGTTGTAACACCTGTAAATAGGGTAATTTGAGATGTAGGAAGTAACGAAATTAAATTTGGATAAAAGGATAATTATTAGGGACAATAAATATAATAAGAATCAAAGAAGACTAGTTAAGGTATACCTATGCACTCAGACCACTTTTATTAGGATTATAGGTATGAAACCTAGTCTAACAAGTTATAATAGTCCAAAATTAACCTTTGGAAAGAATCAATAGCAGAACCCAAAGGTGTAAAACCCCAATATTTTCTAAGGATTTTTTTTATTATTATTTATGTGGACGAATAAACTTAAGGAGCTGTGTGTATATGTAGGAAATCTCAGTGGGCAAGCACACACCAAATCAAGGGTATTAAAAAATTCGTCGAGCGGCAATATAAGTATGGTAAGTATAAATACATAAGGAAAATAGTCGTAGGGTTCGAAATGCTCGTATATTTGTGTTAAAGGCGATTGCTGCTATTGATCTAGGTTTTTAGGAGAGAAGAAGACCTGTGAGTTTTTCCTGTCGATTGTGTGTTCGAAATCAAGGTTTTCAGAAGAGTTTCCTCTTGTGAACAGAGGAGCAAGTGGGCGACGATTGCAAGCAGACGAGCGACTGGGCGGCGTTCGACTGTGAGCTTTATTGTTCGAGTAGTTGCTATTGCAGGGATTTAAGCGTGTAAGAGGTGAGTGGCATCGTTTTAATCTAGGTTTTGGTTTTAATCAGTGAGTTAGTCGTATTGCATAAATTTTCTGGAAAAATACAGTGTCGAACGTGGGTTTTAGAAGGATTTCTAGAGATAAATTTTGATGTGTTCGGATTAATTTCGAAACTTTTTTAAACGTCTTCTGGGGATAGGAGGCTAGGAAAATTGTTACAGACATTAAAAATTCAGTCAGTCAAGGAGATTTTGAATTAACAGAGACTTGAAAATCGTAGGGGGTATCCGCTAGGTTGGCGCCTACCTAACGCCAACTAGTTTGGTCGGCGCGAGAACTAAATTTCCCTACCGCCGAGCTCACGCCCATCTCGTGCTGAGTGGTTTCGTTAAGCGCGAGAACTAATTTCCTTATCGCCAAGCTCACGCCTAGTTCTCGCTTAGTATAGTTTAGTTAAGCGCAAAGTGTATTTTGTATAGCTGAGTTGTCGCCAACCTCGCGACAAGCGCCAGAGGTCAGCACAAGTCCCAATATTTTGCCGAAATGTGAGACTTGACCAAATCAAGCTAGAGTTGATATTTTGAGGGTTCAATCACTTAGCTATTGACCTGTTTAGGACCTTAGCAATATTATTACCTATTCAAACACTCTGAGATTATTAAGTGGAATTATTGGAAATCCTTAGGAGTTTCCGAAGTGAATTTTAAGGGCTATCGGTAGGTGATGTTATTGTTCCAAAACACTAGGAGTTCATGAATTATTTTCCTTTTGTTATACACTTGTTTCTTGAATGAGAATTGTTTAATCTGGCTTTTACTTGAGTTAAAGTTCCGAACTGCATTTGTAAAGTTACTCTTGGTGTGAGTAAATGGGTTTTACTACCAACGGTCTTGTGTTATGAGATTTTATGTAAATACTGAAAGTACATGAGGTACTGTTCTGGTCCAGAGGGACATGTGTTAAGCTGTGTTGTGTTGTGCATGATGATGCGTATTGTTGATTTAATATGATGTCAGAGTTGAGTTTATACGATGGTTTGCTGTTTTGGTTTAGCATGTCCTGGATCCATGCCTAAGCTTAGTAATGTAATGGTATTTTTGGTTGTTGTAATTGCATGGCCTTGTGTGTTGCCACGACCGGTGTAGAGCAGCCAAAAACCCTGAGTAGGCCTGGTTGTCAATGCCGAAACCCAGGGAGTAGGCCGGCACTGGATGACGAAACCCTGAGTAGGCCGTCATTTTAGAGTTTCTGAAACCCTGAGTAGGCCGGAACTGTGTACATGGAGGTGTGGAGTGTCTACTTGGCATGTTAATTAATCAACTTAACAATAGTCATGACATTGACCAATCGATGTGTTGTCGGTATTGATTGAAATGTGATTGGAAATGATTATTGGTTTTTGATTTAAACTTGGAGATTGTATTGGTTGCTTAATCGTACTGGGTATTTATCGATGCATAAATTTGAACTGTTGTTAACTATTTCTGCATGCATATGGTACTCGCTGAGATATTCGTATCTCACTCTTTTGTTTTTGTTTTGCTTTTCAGATACTTGAGGTGAGGCAACTATTGGGGTAGATCCGACTGAGACATATAGGGAGGAAGATTACTATAACATTCCTTAGACCTGTAGGTTATTTTTGAATTGAACTTTTGAATTAATTGAAATTTTTGAGGTGTAATAAAGTAGTTTGAGGTTGAACCTTTTGATCTTAGTTAAGTTGAATATTGAATTCTTAGATAAATTATGATTGTGCACTCTGATATGGTTTAGTTTAGGTGATTATCTAGCGATCACAAATAATTAAGATCCTTACCTAACACTCCGTGAGACGTATTATATCTTTATTGAACAACACGGATCCGGGGCGTTACAAACGGTTTTAGAGATTTAGGGTATTAGTTGGTAAATAAAGATTTCAAAGGATTTTAGGATGAACCAAAGTGTAGGATTTGGAGTAAACTTTGGAAGAAATAAAGAATAACCTGAATACTGAATTAGAAAGATAAACTAAGTATACCTACACTAACATGACTCAAATCTGAACCTTTTATTTAGAATTTGTGCATACTCTCGTACTTTTCTTATTTTATGATTTGTAACTCTGTTTAAGAACTGTTTAATGGTTATTTTGAACATCTTTTGGTTGAACCTCGTTGTTTTGGAAATTATTGCCGGACACAGCACTTGGGACATGGTTGTGATTATTGGTACGAGGTTTATCACTGAATATTGTATCTTTGAGTCATTCAAGGTTTTGATTATGAGTTTTGTCTAGTGGGCAATGCTTAGTATGGATACATAGCTTAGCTAGGAAGTGAAAGGGAATTGGATATTAAGTTATTCTTGTTCTGAACTCCCCAGTATGCTGTCCGTCGTACTAGCAGGTGCGGGCGACGTAGGCAGCAATCCTCAACCACTGCAGGTGCGGCCTGGTCTTAGCTGAGGTTGCTATCGGTAAACAAATTTTATTTTGTTATTCAGGTTACCATCCGCATGCTTCAATGAGACATCAACTTTCATGAGCTTTATATTGGTCATGTTAGGAGGTTACTTGTGACTCGCACATTGGATCTATGATTTGGCCGTGCTTGAAAATCACTTGTGACTTGCACTTGTACTGGTATTAGACTTGTTGTCGTGGGTCCATTAATCTTTGATCGGACAGGTATTGCCTCCGCAGAAGCGGTACCTTTTATGGGATTTTTTTTTGGACTGAGGATTGTACTCGCCAACCCATTCATGGGTGGTCCGTGTTGATGGTTGACAGAGGAGATGGTAGTGATTGCAAGTGAGGGCTCTATCTATCATGTAAGTCATGATGTGGCGAACTATGGGGGCAGGAATATCTTATTAAGTGGTTTCAGTTCATGAGTCCTATTATGTCACACATGTTTGTCTTGGATTTGTAATTGTTATTGTTATACCATCATCTTATCGTGGTTTGGTTTTATCGTTCACCTCATGACTAGTATTGTAAAATTATGGACTGTTTTACATCTTGCACATTGCTACTTGTTGAGATTTATTCTCACTCCGGTTTCTCCCCATTTTTTAGGTACTCTTGGCAAGGACGTAAAATTTTGGGCTAATTGTAGATGGGTAGTCTATACAGTTGTAGGTTGCTCGTGGAATTGAAATCCTTGTAAATCATGATTGTTGAACAATAAAGAGAATTTGAATTCAAGTTTCCGCATTTACTCTGATTATAAAGTTAGAAAAAGTTTCAAATTTTCTAGTTTCTTTAGTTGCTTTGTTTATTTACCATAACACCTCGGGTTTGGGAATGGACTCGGAACCGGGGTGTTACAACCAAAGTATAATTAAAGTACACCCATGTATTACCCAAAGTACCACCAAAGTGTTACTTAAAGTATCCCCCAATTATACCTAAGGTACTCCACTTGTATTGCCTAAGGTACCCCTATGATTTACCTAAGGTATCCCCTATGTTTGCCTAAGGTACCCATCTGATTTACTTAAGGTATACCCTGTGTTTGCTGTAAGCACCTCATTTTTGCGCTCCCAGAAGAGCCAGAAATGCACACCTTGGACAGAAAGTCAAACTTGAGGAGTCAAAATTTGACCTTTTGATCAAGTAATAATTGGCCACCTTGCTTTATCCCAATGGATAGAGAATCCCGACACGAGTCCAACGCAACTGAGTTTGCTGGAATCGGAGTCCGGATGAAGGTTTGGTGGGCCGGTCAAACTTGAAGGAGAGCCGAAAGTTGACTTTTCCTCGAACCCCGTGCCAAGTGCTTAGCCCTATGCCATTAAGTAGAGGGCTCCGATACGAGTCTAACACAATTGAGTTTGCTCAAATCGGAGTTCGGATAAAGGAGATATGATTTGTCGAAGTTTCCGAGCAGCAAAGCCAGAAACTGCACACGTGGCAACCAACGCAGCAAAATATCTCAGGGACTAAATCTTAAATATCAAAAATTCGTACGGGCCAATCCGTAGATATCCAAAAGTGTCAAATCAGTCGAATTGGTCAAGTCGAAGGGCAAATCCGTAATTTTCCAAATTGTATCCGGTCAAATATACCAGATACACTAGCTCCCCTTCATGACCGGACTTGAAGACCGGATACAAGGAGATTTTCGCACGAGATTCGCGCTGATCGCCCGAAAAATACGCGGCGGCATTTAAATTTGAAATGATTATGTTTTGTATCCGGTATTGAATGCCGAATACAAAGGAACCTTAGTGTATCCGGCCATGAAGGCCGGATAAGGGGAGACCTTAGTGTATCCGGCCTGAGTTGCCGGATACATTAAGTTTTTCTATAAATAGCCAACAGCAGCTCATATCCGGGGTTGGCTTTTTGATTGGTGTTTTCAACTTCCTTCCTCCATTTTTCTCCCACCCGAATCCTCATTCCTTCAACCCCAGATACCACCTAGAGTGCATTGATCCTTGCTTCCCTGTTCTTCTTCCTCACTAGCTGGAACAAGCCAAAGGAGTCAAGCTGCTGTTGTGAAGAAGTGGGTGCTCCAAGGAGGCCACCAGCTGCTATACCGCCTCAAGGGAGCATCACCACCTCGTCTAGGAGTGCAAGAACTATTGGGTAGGGCCTCTCATCACATGGCATCATACATATATTAAAAGCTGATTTTTTATGCTATTTTTCTACTCCTGTCTTCTTCATTGGCATGAGTTCTTTCCCATGGTGGTTTGAGCACGCATTCACTACCGTCTCCATGGCATGAAAATCACCAGAGGTAAGAGGTCCACGTAGGGTTGTTAGGGAAGCATAAGAGCCTATTTTCACACCTTTTTTTAAGTCCCCTTTGGCTGCTGTCCATGGGTCCCTATTAGTTATTTTTCAGAAGGAGCATGTTCCTTCATCATGGCAATCTAATGTACCCCTATACCAGCCCTCTTTCCTTTCCCATTTTCTTCCCTCTTCCTATCTCTTTCTATGTTTTTTTTGATAAATGAGCTGCTGGTCGTAGCACTGCTCTAGGTTTTCTTTCTTCTTTTTTTTATGCCATGTGCTTGCTTGATAAGTGGTTAGTAGGAGGGGATGCATCTTGTTTTTTTTTAACCTGTTTTTCTTGTTGTTAAAGTATGTCTGTTACCAATTGTAAGCAAGGATTTTGCATTAATTCCATGCTGTTTTTTGTGCATGCATGCGAGCACGTCCCTCTCACCCCCTAGCCCACTATAGGCACTTGCATGAGCTGCTTCTAGGAACAGCAGCAGCACTACCATCCAAGCCCAGCCCTCCCTTTACATTGGTTGTGTTGTCATCTCCAAGTGCACCACAACTCACCATGGTGTTAGCCCCAAGAGCTATGCATGAACCCCTCCGTTCCCTTCTTTTAGGCTATGTTTCTGGTATCTTTTTTGGCGTGCTTAGATACGACAGTGACTGCTGCCCCTCCCGGTACAGCAGGTTTTGCTTCTTTCTTTCTTTTGTTTTACTTGTATTGCATGTGTGTATAAATTGAATTTCGCTGTTAGAAGCCTTGGTCCATGCGTGCATGCTGTTTCCCCACCCAACATCCATGCATGTTAAGCCCGGCAAGGCCACATGGACAGTTGCTGATGTTTTTACTAAACCAAGCGTGCCACTGATTTGTGGACACTGATTTCACCTTGGTTACTTGCTGTTTCGCTGTTTTATACATGTATGTACATATATGAGCATGGCCCTTTCCCCAAGAACTTGCGGTATGCCTTTGTGTGCCGATGCATGCTCCCCCAACCCCTTTATCATTAGCTGTATTTTCCTTATGCATGTGAGCCTGTTACCTCCCCCCTATGACCTATTGTTTATTGGTGTGAATGCATCTGTGTTTCCCGTGATTTCCTGTCTTCTTCAAGTGCCAAGGCATGACCCCTCACCCCCACTTATTTGCTGCCATGACCCATGTAAGCGTGCCCCATCAAACTCCCCAGGTCCCCTTAACTGCTGTTGAATGATTGAGAAGAAATGTGGAGGGGCAGCAGCTTCATGCCCCCCCACCTTGCCATCCAATTTGTGTGGGGAAACCAAAAAGGAAACCAAATGGGATACCACCTCAAACCTGAACCAATGCGGGCCCTTGCAGAGGCCCACATGACTTATAGAAAGCCCCTAGGAACCCCTGGAAGCAACCCCAAATGGCCAAACTCCAAAAAAGGCCATTTCAGGGTGATCCGGCAAATCAGGCCGGATCACCTATGGCCTGTGTGTATCCGGCAACTAAGGCCGGATACACCCAAAAATGTCAATTTCTTGTCTTCTTGATCCTTGGCCGAATTTTGTGATGATTTTTACCAAACCAAGCAAACAAGTAGGGTATCCGGGTCACCTGGAAACCCAACTTGGGACATGGACCGTCGGTCCAATTGGAGACATTCGTGGGCCTTCCAACGGGGCCCACCAAGCCTGATAAACCCAAAGCATGCAAATAAGTAAGATTAAGTAAAATGAACTAATTGAACCGGGTGGGCCAAACCCAATGCGGCCCACCTGAACCTTGATATATGGAATTGGTATGCTTAAATGCGTGGTTTGGCCGAGACTTAGGGCAAGGGCCTATCGGGCCCGCCAAAGCCCATTAACCGAACCAAGGAAGGGTGCAAACCCTAAACCTCAAAGAATTGGGCTTTCAAGCCCAAAACTTGACCACGGGCCCCAAGCCTAAGGTCTAGTGCATTTTGGCAAAGTTAAATAAGATAAAACCGAAAACACTCTTGGAAACCCTCATGGGCCCACCTAGGGGCCCGCGAACCAATGTTGTGAGACATGGGAAAATCACCGGAATGATCATCCCCCGTCAACACACAGGCTCAACGCAAAAATTGGGAGAGTCGCCACCATTCATGATTTTGGGGTGAGAATGGACACCAAAGAGTTCAACAATATGCAAAAAGTGTAAAAATGCCAATTCTAGGGTAAAAATAACCCTACTTGAAAATCAAATCCAGAGATGGGTAAGGGGATTAGATTATGAATGGGGGAAGGTGTTAGGCACCCCCATTCATCCACACGAAGTGGTAGCCAAGTGTATGTTCATGCAAAAATAAGAAAGCTTGCTAAAATCATAGAAAACCTTAAAAAAGGACCAATGTATGATATTTCCACATGAAGATCTAAATGGATTCTAGATCCTCTCTTATGTCAATATCATTTCTGGCATATCTCAAAAGATGGAAATCAAAGCAAAAGTGGTAAAAACAAAGTTGAGGCAAATCCGGGAATTTTAGTAAAAATTAAGGTCCTTAGTCTTGAAATCATTCAAATCCAATTTCAAATTGATTCAAACCAACTCTATTTGAAAGATTATGATAAATAAGGAACTCATGCAAAATCTCAAGTCAATCCGATAAAAATCCTAGGAGTTATGCTCCTTTGAAGTTGCTGCTGGGGATTTTTAAAAGTAATGAGTGGGCAACTTTGGAAAATTGTCTAAAAAAATCCACTTCATAAAAATCCACGAAATTTGGTGTGATTGAAGTATGTAGGGCCATCTTTCAAAAGAAACTAGCCTCATACAAAAATCCCCTTCGGATGTGCCTTGGGTGGTCTCCCGAACAGGCCCCGAAGATCACAGATTTACCCAGAAAAGTACAAATGAACAGTTCTGAGTAAATCGGCTACCAATAATTCAAATGGAATCCAAAAATTATGAAACCAACTGGATTTGAAAATAGACTCATAAAGGAGTGCATAGAAACTAAACTCATTCGAATCAGACTTAAATCGAACACATGGCGCTCCGTCGAAGTGACAAGTTCTGTATTTGAACCTGAACTGTCCACTCAACTTCCACAGAGAGGTGTCAAAAATCCGCTTGATAGAAATTTGTGAAATTTGGTGGACATAAACTAAACAGCTTCACCTGACCCATGGTTCTAGAATTACCCCAAAATTCATCCGGATGATGAAGTTATGGGCGTCTGAAGTAAGGGTACAGGTGCTGTCAAGCTAAGCCATTCTTGAAGAAAAACAAATTCCGAAAATTGATAAAAATGTGTGATTCGTGCAAGATGAACACAAATACTTTAAAATCATCCAAAAGACATTCCAGAATTGATTGAGGCCATTTATTTGAGATTTATCACAATAAATGCAATAAACCCCCAAATATGAGCCTATCCCGCCAAAATAGTGATATGTATGTGCAAGTGTAAAAAACCAAACAAGATCAATAGCATGCATACATATTCATCCAACTAGGGTTCTAAGATAGCCTAGGGTTCCGTTCCATTATCGTTTCCCTCTGTTCTCTCTCCCCGTTAAACACGGTTCTTCAAGATAATCAAGGGTACTTTGAATATGGAACGGTTTTCAATAAATCAAAAAGGCCTTATGCTACATGGGTTCTAGCACTAGGGTCAATCCCCAGTCTCGTTTCTCCTAGATCCGCCTTCACGTTTTACGGCTAGGGGAGTCTTGAGATACTTTGAGCCGGGGAAGGATTTCCACACATACAAACAAGGCTTTATGCTACAGAAAGGTAGAAGAAGAGATCTAGATCTAGGAATGTAAAGACAGAAAATAAAAAGAAAAGTTGAGGCTTACCTGAGTTCTGGAAGCGATTCCGCAGCGGTTTTCTTCTTCTCCTGGAGTTCTTTGCGAGAATTCAAAACAAGAGTTCAGTGCCATTTGCTTAAGGAGGAGTCTCCTATTTATAGGCAAAGGCTAAGGTCATTGGTAGACACAACTTAATGTCTAGAACCCCCCAACCTTAACCCTAAGGTTATTTCCGAGATTTCCCCTCATTTAATGAGGGACATGATGGTAACAAGTGATTTCTCTCGGAAAACCCTAATTTTGAGCAAACTTAATGTATCCGGTATATCAGACTGGATACACAAGGGCCTTAAGGTATCCGGTACATGGTACCGGATACACTAAGCACTGCTTGTATCCGGTACTTGTTACCGGATACGAAAAGGCCTGCTTGTATCCGGCCTGAGTTACCGGATACAGGTAAAAATTCATTTTCTTTAATTTCTGTGCTGGCTTTCAAGGAGATAATGATTTTTGATGATTGTTTGTGCAATTTGGGGTGTCTACAACTGCCCCTCTTTGCGGGAGCTGCGAAGCAGTGAGCTGCAAAGAGTAGACAAGCCCAAATTGCATTCCCTGGAGCATGATTTGCTCGGTTCAATTCAATTTTGTAGAAAACAATTTTTGGGTGGAGATTTGCCAAAAAGCCCTAACTTTAAGGGGGGCATCTTTCCAAGAGTTCTTAAATTCCACTGAGCTCTCGTGGCTATGAAGTGGATTTTAAGCCCAAAAATAGGATTTTTTTGAGTGGATATCCTCCTTTTGGCCAGGCACATTTCCCAAGGTTGTCCCAAATTCCACAGAGCTCTTGTGGCTGTGAGGTGGATTTCAAGACAAAAATAGGATTTTTGTGAGAAGATAGAAGTTGTAGCACAATTTTGCTCTTTCCTTTTTTTCTTTTTTCTTTTTCTTTTTTTTTTCTTTTTTCTTTTTCTTCTTCTTTTTTTTTCTTTTCTTCTTTTTTCTTTTTTTTTCTTTTTTTTTTCTTGCTTTTTTGCTTTCTTTTTGCCTTTTTTTCTTTTTTCTTGCTTTTTTTGTTTTTTTTTTTTTGTTTTTTTTTGTTTTTTTACAATGTGCTGACATATCTCTCTTCCTTTGCAGCTTTGGCTACTTGATCATTTGAGCCAGATTGAAGAGATCAATCGACACTTCTTCCCGAGTCTAAAAGTCCCCTTCTTGATGAGCAACAGGGGGTGCCCCGATATTCCAGGGGGCAAACAGGGCTGGTTCACTTTCTTGGGCTCACTTCAGGAGGACCAGGTGAGATGGCCCGGCACTTATCAGTCCAATGCAACGACAGTGATTAGCTTCCGTGACCGCAACTTTCTGATCCTAGCGGGCCTGAAGCATGCAGTGCTGTATCTTCCCCTGCGGGTCCTTCGTCAGTTCCGTGCGACCCAGGGGATTATCATCCCATGTGGATATGAGGATCGTCTTGGGCCCCTTTCTATGAAGCTGAATGCCTGGTTGATGAAGGAGTGGTCCTATGTCCGCTTCATGCATGGTCCAGTCTTCTCAGAAGCCCATGTGAAGGATTATCTCTTCTGGATCAAGGAACAGATACAGACTCAGGCCCCGGTACCCGAAGATCCTCCTGTAGTCTTGGCTCCCACCTATGAGGACATTCTAGAGTCTGAGCAGGCTTCTCATAAGCGGCTTCAGCAGATATGGGTACGGGAGGCCCAGGAGCTCAGGATACAGAGCACTTATCTGGAGAGGCAGCTTGAGGAGCAGATCTCAGGCCGTATTGCAGTGGAAGAGAAGCTGGAGGAGCAGAGGCAGGCCCGTCGCTTCAAGGTCCGTATGATCTGGCAGAAGTACCAGGATACTTTGGCCAGCCTTAGGAGTATGAGGATCAAGCAAGCCCTTTCAGATGAGGTCATTTCCTTCTTGAGTGATCCCGCTGCAGAGGGGGCTTCAGGAGTCATTGCAGCTTAGGCAGCTCGGATTCGGGAGCTTGAGGAGCGGCTAGGAGATAGAGACTAGCTTTATTTCCTGCATTATTATTTTTTTTTCTGCTTTTGTACCAAAGTAAACTCCAATAGTGGAAAGACAAAGGATTTAATTCAAAATAAAATTTTTATATTATTGGCCTCAGAATGCTCAGATGCTTGTAAAAACAAAGGTTTTATGAAAAGTATTTGATTTATCATCACTGGCCAAAGTATAATTTTTCCTTTTTATATTTTTTTGTATTTTTTTTGAAATTTGGTCCATGCACTTAATCACCTATAATTAAAGGAATTAAAACCAGGTTAGATAATGAAAAGGGTAGTCCACAAAACACTGAGGGATCAGAACCGTCCATCTTAGGACCTTTAGAGTCATTCCCAAATGCCATAACTGACCCCATTCTGCTCATGCCAACTTTTCTTCAGGCTCAGATCCCCATGATCAACTCAACCTATGATTTTCTTTCATTTTTCTTATTTTTTTTCTTTTTGCCTTTCTGCCAATATTGCTCCTAGCGCCAGTTACGGTTTTCACTAGGGCCGGCTTCTGAATTCCGTCATCACCCATCTTACTTTGATATTTGAATGAACAAGCTAAGATCACCGAGGGCTTAAAAATAGGACGAAATAAAGGCTAGGCTCAGTTTATGAAAGAAAGGGTATTAAAGGCCCAAAAATTTTCAAGTGTGGAAATAGGTCAACCGGACTTACAGTCATGATGAATTTAACCCTTTTTCCCCAAATTGCATTTTTTGCATCTTTTTTCACACTTGGCTTTCATTTGCCATTTCCATTGCTTTTCCTCTCTTTTTCTTTTTCTTTCCCAATTTGTTTTGCCCCAATTGAAGACTGTAAATCCTGTTTGGGTTTATCAAAGAAACGAACCAGCTCAACTTGGCTAGACTAGGGATTAAAATTTTTGAAGGAAATAAAGAAAAATGGCCTCGGATCATTTCCTAGACATATTCACTCAAGGGAAATACCTTTTTACCGCATCAGAGTTAATGGGCTTAGGAAAATCTGACCCATCCATTTCTGTTAAGATGAGTGCTCCCCCTGATAGGACTTTCTTGACGACATATGGGCCTTCCCAATTGGGCTTGAACTTACCACGAGGATCTTCCAAAAATGGTAGAATTTTCTTTAGCACCAGGTTTCCTTCTTGGAAAGTTCTGGGCCTCACTTTCTTATTGTAGGCTCTGGCCATTCTCTTCTAGTACAACTGGCCATGGCAAAGTGCTTTCAACCGCTTTTCTTCTATCAGGTTAAGTTGATCATGTCTTGATTGGACCCATTCGGCTTCTTCTAGTTCTGCTTCCATGAGCACTCTGAGTGATGGGATCTCCACTTCCACGGGCAAGACTGCTTCCATCCCATAGACTAGGGAGTACGGGGTTGCCCCAGTTGAGGTCCGGATCGAGGTTCTGTAGGCATGTAAAGCAAGTGGCAGCATTTCATGCCAATCCTTGTAGCTCACTACCATCTTCTGAATGATTTTCTTTATGTTCTTGTTTGCTGCTTCCACTGCCCCATTCATCTTTGGCCTGTACGGAGCTGACTTATGATGGGTGATCTGAAACTGCTCACACATTTTCTTCATGTCCTTGTTCTTAATATTTGAAGCATTGTCTGATACTATGGCACTTGGCAGTCCATAGCGACAAATAATGTTGTGCTTAAAAAATTTGATCACATGGTTGCTTGTGATATTTGCATATGATGTTGCTTCTACCCATTTAGTGAAGTAGTCAATTGCCACCAAGATGAATCTGTGTCCGTTCGATGCCTTAGGTGAGATCATGCCAATGACATCTATGCCCCACATAGAGAAAGGCCATGGTGATGTCATGTTGTGCAGCTCACCTGGGGGTACATGCTTGTTATCTGCATAGATTTGGCATTGATGGCACCTCCTGACATGTGTACAGCAATCGTGCTCCATGGTCGTCCAGTAATATCCTAGCCTCAGGATCTTCTTTGCCAACATGTGCACACTCATATGGGGCCCACAGACTCCTCCATGTACGGTCTCGATCAGCCTTTCTGATTCAGCCTTGGCAACACATCTTAGCAGAATATCGTTATGCGACCTCTTGTACACATGTCCACCACTTAGTAGAAATTGACCAGCCAATCTCTGTATTGTCCTCTTCTCAGTAGCAGTGGCATTTTCTGGCAGACTCCGATTATTCAAGAAATTTTTGATATCTTGAAACCACGGTGCTTCTTCTTCTGGTGCTCCCTCTAGAACGAGACAGTAAGCCGGTTCATCTCCAACCTCAATTTCCAGCGGTCTGATGTCTACTCCTTCTGGTATGCTGACCATTGAAGCTAATGTTGCTAGAGCATCTGCAAACTGATTCTTGGCCCTTGGCATATAGTTGAAGGAAATTCGAGTGAAATTCGTGCTTATTTCTTCAAAATACTGGTGATAGAGGATCAATTTATGATCGTTGGTTTTCCACTCACCAGTTCTTTTGGAAGATGATAAGACTCGAATCCCCGTATACGTCAAGTTCCTCTACTCCATGATCCATGGCTGCTTGCAATCCAATTATGCATGCCTCATATTCTGCTATGTTATTGGTGCACTGGAATCTCAGCTTTACTGCAATTGGAATATGTGAACCATCTGGTTTAACCAAGACTGCCCCTATTCCGTTCCCATTCATATTGGCTGCCCCATCAAAGAACATCTGCCAAGAACTCTCACTGTCTTCCTCTTCAGTGTACAGAATTGCCTCATCCGGAAAGTTGGTCTTCAAGGGTTGATATTCTGGCAGAGGATGTGCGGCCAGGTGATCAGCTATGGCTTGATCCTTGATTGGCTTCTGGGTGATGTATGTGAGGTCAAACTCGGACAGTAGCAGTTGCCATTTTGCCGTCCTGCCAGTCAGTGCCGGTTTCTCAAATAAATATTTTAGCGGGTCCATCCGGGATATCAATAGTGTAGAGTGACTAAGGAAGTAATGCCTTAGCCTCTGAGTGGCCCACACTAGAGCACAGCAAGTCTTTTCCAATGGTGAGTATTTGGCTTCATATTCCGTGAATTTTTTACTCAGATAGTAAATTGCCCTTTCTTTTCTACCAGTCTCATCATGCTGCCCCAAGACACATTCCATCGACGTTTCCAACACTGACAAGTACAGGATCAGTGGTCTTCCTGGAGTTGGTGGCACTAGTACCGGCGAGTTCAGTAAATACCTCTTTATTGTGTGAAATGCCTGCTGGCAGTCCTCATTCCAGACCGTCGGGTTATCTTTCCTCAAAAGTTTGAAAATTGGTTCACAGATAGCAGTGAGCTGTGCTATGAACCGGCTTATGTATTGAATCCTCCCGAGAAAACCACGAACCTCCTTCTCGGTTCTGGGTGCTGGCATTTCAATTATGGCCTTGGCTTTAGCCGGGTCAATTTCAATTCCTCTTCGGCTCACTATAAACCCCAGTAACTTCCCTGATGTAGCCCCAAAGAGGCACTTAGCCGGGTTAAGCCGTAGACTATACTTCCTGAGCTGATCAAACACTTTCTTCAGGTTGATCAAGTGGTCCTCCTCTGTGCATGATTTGGCAATCATATCGTCCACGTAGACCTCCATCTCCTTATGGATCATGTCATGAAATAGTGCAGTCATGGCCCGCTGGTATGTTGCCCCAGCGTTTTTAAGCCCAAATGGCATGACTGTGTAGTGGAATGTGCCCCAAGGTGTGATAAATGCTGTTTTCTCTTGATCTTCCTTAGCCATCTTGATCTGATTATATCCCAAGAAACCATCCATGAAGGAAAACAGGCTATGTACCGCAGTATTATCGACCAGAATGTCGATGTGTGGAAGCGGAAAATCGTCCTTTGGGCTTGCCTTGTTCAAGTCTCTATAGTCCACGCACATTCGGACCTTCCCATCCTTCTTTGGTACCGGCACTATGTTTGCGAGCCACTCAGGGTACGTAGAGACTGCCAAAAATCCGGCTTGAAATTGTTTGACCACTTCGTCCTTGACCTTTAAGGTCCATTCAGGCATCAATCTTCTCAGCTTCTGCTTAATCGGCTTAACCCCTGGCAAAATTGGCAACTTGTGCACCACCATGTCAGTGTCCAACCCCGGCATGTCCCGATACGACCAAGCAAACACATCCTTGTAATCTGCCAAGAATTGTGACATTTCATTTTTCTGCACATCAGACAAACATGACCCAATTTTCACAATTTTTGGGTCCTCTTCGGTCCCAAGATTTATGGATATGGTCTCCTCAATATTAGGTTGGACCCCCTTTTCATGACGTTCCAATTGGTATTCAATTTCCTTTGGAACGTCTTCTCTTTCGACCTCGATCTCTTCTTCGACCCCCATGAGATCAAAGTCGAGCTCAAGGTCGAAGTCATATTCAACCTGGTCCAATTCGGTCTGATTATATGGTTCATAAGTGGTTTAGACCTTTTTGAAAAAATTAAATTTTCTAGAAAAAATAGAAAAATCTTTTTGGGTTTTTTGTGGGCCTTCTAAACATAATTCCCCTGAAGACGAAGGCCCGTTAGAACCTTTAGGGAAATGGCAATCCACTATTAGAGTTTTTTTTTGGAAGCCACGTCAGTTTGCCAAACTAACGCCGCTTCAAAGGTAAGGGGAGTTTCCTTCCAATTGTTCATTACAAAATTTTGGGGAGCAGGGGAAATAGGGAAAGTCTGCTCCTCAAGCCCAGCATCCGATGCCATCATCACCGGGTGGGTACTGCCCTTTTCTGCTACGGGGCCCAATCCAGAAACGACATCCTCCGGCATCTTTACTGCGGCCCAGTCAATAAACGGCAGTTCCATGTCTGCCCCTGTCTTTTCGCCCTCAGTCATGGCGAAGAAGGCCCCAACATCTTCAGAATAGTCCGACTGCTGCTCGGGCTGTAGCCCAGGCCCATCTGCTGCTCCCAGTATTGGAGATGGGTTATAGGGTTGTAGGGCCGAAACCAAAGGCTTTTGAAATGGGTTGACATTTCGGTATGGGGGTTTGGACTGGTCCATGGGAGGAGAAATTTGGATTATATAGGAGGGTTTTGGAAAGTTCACCCTCAGATGCGGGAGTTTTCCCTTGCTTCTGCTCTCCCCTTCTTCGTGCTTCATTCTCCTCCAACCTCTGGGCTTGAAGCCCAACCCTACCCTTGGGACTAGTTTCTTAGCCGTGATTGGCTCCACCATACCCTGCAGATTGATCCCCAGGCCTTTCCCCGGGTGAAAGTGGTATTTCTCCATCACTTTCTTGACCATTTTTTCTGCAGTGGTCCCCTTTTCCTTCTTTTTCTCACACCCCCCAGGTATGAAATTTACCGCCTCAAATTGGAATGAGTGGAATGCAATCTTGTCGACAGTTAGGTCCACATTGATCAAGGGTACATCAGGTGACACGATGGGCGGCACCAAGTTTTCGGCTAGGACTATTATCACCCTTTGCCCTCTTATGTACTTCACCCTTTGGTGGAGTGTGGATGGTATTGCCCTAGCCGAATGTATCCATGGCCTTCCTAGGAGCAGATTGAAGGCTGCGGGTATATCCATCACTTCAAATGTGATGTTAAAGATATTCGGCCCAATTGTGACCGGCAGTTCAATCTCCCCTAGGGAGTGGGTCTTGGAGCTATCAAAAGCCCTCACTATCTGCCCATTTCGTTTGATCCTTGACTGGTCCAGACCCAGCTTGGTAAAAGTGATTAACGGGCAAACGTTTAATGCCGACCCGTTGTCAATTAAAACCCGTGCAATCATGCTGCCCTTACAAAGCACAGTGATGTGCAAAGGGTCAACGTGATAGCACCCACTTGGGCTGATCTCACCCTCAGAGAAACTTATCACATTATGTGACAAGATTTGACCAACCATTTTACCAAGCTGGTCCGGATCAATGGTCTGGGATACGTGTGCACTCTGTAGCACCCTTAACAATGCATCCCTGTGCTTTTCGGAATTCAGCAAAAGGCCCAGTATTGAAATCTGGGCCGAGACCTTGTTTAGCTGATCCACAAGATTAAATTCACTTTTTTTTATTATTTTTATGAGGTCGGATGCCTCATTTTCAGCACCCTGGGGGGTGTCTTCTCCCACTTTATTTTTTCCTTTTTGTTTTCTTTTTTCTTCATTTTCTTTTTTTTCTTTTTCTACTTCTGTCTCCTTCTCTTTCTCTTCACCCCCTGCACATCTCCCCGACCTCGTCATGAGGTTCACCTCTTCCTGGTTCTGGTTCCTGACCATTGGAACCGTAGCCGTGATTCCCTCGCTGTAATTCTATGGTACAGCGGCCTCAGAATAGGCTAGTTTAGGGATGTTAACCACTAGTGGCTGGAGTTTGGACCGGGATGTATGGGCCGGTTTAGGGATAGTTTGGGCTGGCTGCACATTTACAACCAGGGGTTGAAGTTTGGATTTCGGGGGGACAGAAGAAGTGATGGAAGCAGTGGTGGGGTCAAGGTTGATGACCAGTGGAGCCTTAGACGGCTTGGATGGGGAATAAGTGGGTGGACTGCAATTGAAGATCAATGGGGGCCTTGCAGTATTTATCTGGGCCATGAGTGAAGAGACCCGGTTTAGAGAGGAACTTATGTCCTCCGCAGCAAGATTATTATTCTTTTGGGAGACCATGTTGCTCTCCTCCTCTTCCTCCTCTTGGAAAAAATGGACCTGGACTGTGGTCCCCACAGGTGCTATAAGCTGAGATGGGTCAAAGGCCCTTCTCGTGGTGGATATGGCCGTGATGGAGTTGGATGGGCCTGCCCCATTGTGGTACGGCAGAGGGTTCTGCCCAATATCATTTCCCGACGGGGCGGGTGCAGCAGTGTTAAAGACCAAAGCCTTCTGGTCCAACAGGTCCTGGACCGCATGCTTCAATACCCAACAAGCATCTGTAGAGTGCCCCGGTGCACCCATGTGGAAGTCACAGGTGACTGCCGGATCAAAATTCCTCCCCTTAGTGGCGTTCGGGCTTGGTTCCTTCAAGGTCACATATTCCCCTTTCAGCAGGGTTGGCAATAATTGGGAAAGGGATATCGGAAGGGGAGTAAAGACTCGGTTCTTCCTTGCTGCGAACCAGGCCTCCCTCTCTTCCTTGGAAAAAGTCCTCCTTGTGTTAGCTGGCACAGAGGGAGAGAAGTTGACATTCAGCGGGGTCTGGTACGACTGCTGGGCCTGCTGGGCCTGTTGGGGTGCAGAGATGTTGACGTGAAGTGGCTTCTTGGCTGGATGAGCCTGGACTAGGTTCACCTCCCCTTCTTTTCGGGCCCCGTTCTTCTTGAATCCGCCCCCTTTCTTCTGGGCCATGGAGGTAGAGGAATCCGACTGCCCAGTCAGAGTAGAGTAGTCTATCAGCCTTCCTGACCTGACCCCTTCCTCGATCCGGTCCTCCACTTGTACCAGGGCAGCAAAGTTGGTGGTGATCTGACCCACCAGGTGATTGTAGAAGGGTTGCCCCAGTGTGCCCATAAATGTGGAGATCATCTCCGGCTCTTGCATAGGTGGCCTGACCTGAGAGGCAGCCTCTCTCCACCTCTTGGCGTATTGCCGTACTGGCTCATCTTTGCCCTTGGTCATCCTCATCATGTCGTACCGGTCTGGCACAATCTCCGAGTTGAACTTGTACTGGTCCAAGAAAGCATCGGCCAAGTCCTTCCACCTTCTAATCCTTCCATGGTCCACTGTAGCGAACCACCGAAGGGCTGACCCGGTTAGACTCCTCTGAAAGAGTTGGATCAGTATGCCATCATCCCGGCCAAATTGGCATAGGGCCCCGCAGTATAGTTTCAAATGGCTTAATGGGCAGCCCGTGCCATCAAATTTGTCGAAGTCTGGGCACCTGAACCTTGCCGGTAGACAGACGTCCGGGTACATGCACAGGTCTTCGAAGGTGGTGCCTCCACGGCTGCTTCCCCCCTTCACCTCCTTCAGCTCTGCCTGGATTCGTTCTATCCTGAGCAGCATTTTCTTTTCCATCTCATCTCGGGCGTTTTCTTTTTCCAGCTCTTTCTCAGACTCAGCTGTATTTTCCCTGATCAGAATGGGTTCAGGGACCGGTTCAGAAATGGGCTCAGGCATGGGCTGAGCCGGAGGCGGAATATAGGCCTGAGGTGGTGGTGCCGGATGGGAAGTAGAGGCTTGGTTCTGGGCTTGGGCCTGAGCCGCCAGTAGGTCCCCCAGCATCTTGGCCAGACCGGCCACTTGCTCCTGCAGTTGAGTAAAGTCCTGAGCAGGGACAGTAGCCTGGGCTTGGTTCTCTTCAGTATTCATTGTTCGGGCTTTGGATCTGGTCACGGGAGCAATGACTGCAATTAAGTGCACCTGGGTTGCAAGTAAATGTACCTGAGGAAAAAAATGAACAGAACATGTTAGCTTCCATTTAACTTGAGTCACGCCCCTATACATGTAAACCAGTAGGTTAGGTGAACACCAATCCAGATTTTTTGTGTTTTTTTTTTTTTTTTGTTGTTTTGATTTTGTGTCGGAATATTCTAGGGCTTCCAAGGGTCCCAAAATTTTTTTATTTGATTGATAAAAATAACCAACCATGGAATATTCTAGGGCTTCCAAGTGTCCCACAAATGTTTTGATTTGATTGATAAAAATAACCAACCAAAGGTTTCTTGGAATATTCTAGGGCTTCCAAGTATCCCACAAATGTTTTGATTTGATTGATAAAAATAACCAACCAAAGGTTTCTTGGAATATTCTAGGGCTTCCAAGTATCCTACAAATGTTTTGATTTGATTGATAAAAATAACCAACCAAAGGTTTCTTGGAATATTCTAGGGCTTCCAAGTATCCCACAAATGTTTTGATTTGATTGATAAAAATAACCAACCAAAGGTTTCTTGGAATATTCTAGGGCTTCCAAGTATCCCACAAATGTTTTGATTTGATTGATAAAAATAAGCAACCAAAGGTTTCTTGGAATATTCTAGGGCTTCCAAGTATCCCACAAATGTTTTGATTTGATTGATAAAAATAACCAACCAAAGGTTTTTTTTTTATTTATTTTTTTTCAAATTTGCTGAATTTTCTCAGTTTTCAAGTTCAAAAGTTTGACTGACACATGTTTGAGTTGAGTTGGTGTCAAAAAAAAAAAAATATGACACCCTCGCTCCTTCTTTGAGTTTCGAAATAATGTTAAATCTTGAAAGAATATTTTATTTTATTTTATTTATTATTTTTTTTTGTTTTTGATTTTGTATTTTTGGAACATTTTTATGTTCTTTTCGGGGTGCCTAAGGATTATCCACAGTGTTTTAGGCGTTTTATTCTGAAAATTTGGGCTGAAAAGCTAATTTGTGCATTTTTTGAATGTATCCGGTATAATATACCGGATAAGAATATGCCTTATTGTATCCGGTAACCCTAACCGGATACACGCATATGTCTTTGTATCCGGAAATATATACCGGATATGAAGGTAAGTGTTCTTAACCGGCCTGAGTTGCCGGTTAATGCCGAAATGGCCATTTTGACTCATTTTTTTCACCAGATTAGGTTTATTCATTCCCTCTTGGTGTTCACCTTAACTTGACCTTCAAAACTTGCCCCAAATTGGGCTTGGACATCATACTATCCACAATTCATACATTCATGAAAAGAACATGGCTTTACCTTGCCACCTTGTATTACCTTCATTCAATATGGTATTCACATTATACCTTGGCCTGTAAAACATGCAAACGGCCTTCCCACATTTACACCCAATTCCCCAAACGCAATTGTGTGCTTTTAGCTGAAAACGTGTTTCTCCACCTTCAAGCGTATGGTTTTTAGGTTTTGGCTTAATTAGCAACTTAGAACTCAAGTCTAGTGATGCCCGGAATCGAATCACAGATCCCATTGTCATCACATCATTGACCCAAATTCTAAGGTAAATGTTTTCACTTTCGCTTTCCGAAGTCACGACCTCGGTGCGCCAAGCTACACACATTCATGGTTCAACTTCCTAATAGGTAAAGGGTAGGCTGTGCAAATTGTTTCAAGTGCTCAAGTGCAATTTTAAAATTGTGGTAACATTCACAACGTCCCAGCCCCTTGCCACTCTTTTTCGTAGCCATGCATTCATTCCAAGCCAAGGCATATATGACAAAATAATGAAGCTGAATACAAGCAAGCAAGCACCAAATATGCACAAAAATATTACATGCCCAAAAAGTGGTATACAAAACATGTTATTTATACAAACAACAATTAAACCATGGAAGCATGCTTGAAACCCAAAAGCATTCCCTAAAATCCCAGATTTTCATGTTCTTTTTCATGCTCAAAGTGTACCATTTACCCCAAATTGAAGCCTAAACTTTTAGCACTTACTTGGCATGGTTCAAAAGTGTTTCAATGAGGTAAAATATGCTTTAAAATCTCCAGAAATATGCACTAAAATTTTCAGATTTCTCATGCCCAAAAGTGCATCCTTTATACCCCAAATTAATGCCTAAAAGTTTAGCAACTACTTGACATGGTATATTGGTGAACATATTAAAAGAATCCACAATGTGCACTAAAATTCCAGATTTCATGCTCTTGGTTTTCATGCTCAAATTGAATCCCTCTATACCCCAAATCGAAGGCATGGCATAACAAAAAAATTTTTTTAAGCACAAAAAGTATGCTTTATAGGAATCATGTTTGAATACCCAAAAATTCTGAACCCCCAGATTTCATGCTACTAATTCTCATATTCAAACCATGGTATTCAAAATTCAAATTAAAGCATGTTATCACCAAATACAACCAAATCATGCTTCAAGATAGGCTTTTCCTAAATCAACCTTTAGGCAACATCAAGCAAAATATATATGACTTGATTCATATAAAATTCAAAAGCATCTCAATCTGATTTGAAATACAAGAATATATACAAATGAATTAAACAAAGTAGCAAGCATTCAAAAATAAGTAAAAAGCATGAATATACACAAAAAGGCTTAAATCCTGTGAGACATGGGAAAAAATCACCGGAGTGATCGTCCCTCCGTCAACACATGGGCTCAACGCAAAAATTGGGAGAGTCGCCACCATTCATGATTTTGGAGTGAGAATGGACACCAAAAGATTCAAAAGTAGGCAAAAATAGCCAAAAGACAAATTCTAGGATAAAAATAACCCTACTTGAAAATCAAATCCAGAGATGGGTAAGGGGATTAGATTATGAACGGGGGAAGGTGTTAGGCACCCCCACTCATCCACACGAAGTGGTTGCCAAGTGTATGTTCATGCTAAAAAGAAAATAAGGAGCTTGCTAAAAATCATGAAAAAGCCTTGAAAAAGGAACAATGTATGATATTTTCACATGAAGATCTAAATGGATTTTAGATCCTCTCTTATGTCAATATCACTTCTGGAGCATTAAAGAGGTGGAAATCAAAGCACAAGTTGCTCAAAACCAAGTTGAATCAAATCCGGAAAAATCGGTAAAAAGTATGCCATTTGCCTTAAAATCATTCAAATCCAATTCTGAATTGAACCAAACCAAATCCATTTGAAAGATTAGGGTAAATAAGAGTCTCATGCAAAATTTCAAGTTAATCCGATAAAAATCTTAGGAGTTATGCTCCTTTGAAGTTGCTGCCGGGGATTTTTAAAAGTGGTAAGTGGGCAACTTTGGAAAATTGTCTAGAAAAATCCACTACACAAAAGTCCACGAAATTTGGTGTGATTGAAGTTTGTATGGCCATATTTCCATAGAAACTAGCCTCATACAAAAATCCCTTCGGATGTGCCTTGGGTGGTCTCCCGAACAGGCCCCAAAGATCACAGATTTACCCAGAAAATGCAAATGACCAGTTCTGAGTAAATCGGATACCAATAATTCAAATGGAATCCAAAAATTATGAAACCAACTGGATTTGAAAATAGACTCAAAAAGGAGTACCCAGAGATAAAAATCAATCGAATCGGACTTAAAACGAACACATGGCGGTCCGTCGAAGTGACAAGTTCTGTACTTGGACCTGAACTGTCCACTTAAATTCGACAGAGAAGTGTCAAAAATCGGCTAGATAGAAATTCATAAAATTTGGTGGACATAAACTAGACAGCCTCACCTTTCCCATGGTTCTGGAATCGCCCCAAAATTCATCCAGATGATGAAGTTACGGACGTCCGAAGTAAGGGTACAGGTGCTGTCAAGCTAAGCCACTTTTGAAGAAAACCAAATCCGAAAATTGATAAAATGTGTGTGATCTGTGTGAGATGAATCCAAAACCTTTGAAAAACATTTAAAAACACTCCAGAATTTGATTGAGGCCATTTATTGGAGATTTATCACAATTAATGTAATAAATCCCCAAATGTGAGCCTATCCCGCCAAAATAGAGATATGTATGTGCAAGTGTAAAAAACAAGCGAGATCAATACACATGCATATAGATTCAATAAAATAGGTTCTAGCATAGCCTAGGGTTCCGTTCCATTATCGTTTCCCTCTGTTCTCTTTAAGATAATCAAGGGTACTTTGAATATGGAACGGTTTACAATCAATCAAAAAGGCCTTATGCTACATAGGTTCTAGCACTAGGGTCAATCCCCAGTCTCGTTTCTCCTAGATCCGCCTTCACGTTTTACGGCTAGGGGAGTCTTGAGATACTTTGAGCCGGGGAAGGATTTCCACACATGCAAACAAGGCTTTACACTACAGAAAGGTAGAAGAAGAGATCTAGATCTAGGAATGTAAAGACAGAAAATAAAAAGAAAAGTTGAGGCTTACCTGAGTGCTGGAGGCGATTCCACAGCAGTTTTCTTCTTCTCCTGGAGTTCCTCTTTGCGAGAATTCAAAACAACAGTTCAGTGCCATTTGCTTAAGGAGGAGTCTCCTATTTATAGGCAAAGGCTAAGGTCATTGGTAGACACAACTTAATGTCTAGAACCCCTCCAACCTTAACCCTAAGGTCATTTCCGCGATTTCCCCTCATTTAATGAGGGACATGATGGTAAAAGTGAAAAGCTCTCAGAAAACCCTAATTTTGAGCAAACTTAAGGTATCCGGTATATCAGACCGGATAAAAAAGGGCCTTAAGGTATCCGGTACATGGTACCGGATACACTAAGGCTCACATGTATCCGGTATGAGTATCCGGATACGGGAAAGGGTACTTGTATCCGGATTGAGTATCCGGATACAGGTAAAAGTTTATTTTCTTCAAATTCTGTGCTGGCTTTCCAGGAGATAATGATTTTTGATGATTGTTTGTGCAATTTGGGGTGTCTACAAATCCACAAGTCCCCAGCAGAGTCGCCAGTTGTGAGACATGGGAAAATCACCGGAATGATCATCCCCCCGTCAACACACGGGCTCAACGCAAAAATTGGGAGAGTCGCCACCATTCATGATTTTGGGGTGAGAATGGACACTAAAGAGTTCAACAATATGCAAAAAGTGTAAAAATGCCAATTCTAGGGTAAAAATAACCCTACTTGAAAATCAAATCCAGAGATGGGTAAGGGGATTAGATTATGAATGGGGGAAGGTGTTAGGCACCCCCATTCATCCACACGAAGTGGTAGCCAAGTGTATGTTCATGCAAAAATAAGAAAGCTTGCTAAAATCATAGAAAACCTTAAAAAAGGACCAATGTATGATATTTCCACATGAAGATCTAAATGGATTCTAGATCCTCTCTTATGTCAATATCATTTCTGGCATATCTCAAAAGATGGAAATCAAAGCAAAAGTGGCAAAAACCAAGTTGAGGCAAATCCGGGAATTTTGGTAAAAAGTAAGGTCCTTTGTCTTGAAATCATTCAAATCCAATTTCAAATTGATTCAAACCAACTCTATTTGAAAGATTATGATAAATAAGGAACTCATGCAAAATCTCAAGTCAATCCGATAAAAATCCTAGGAGTTATGCTCCTTTGAAGTTGCTGCTGGGGATTTTTAAAAGTAATGAGTGGGCAACTTTGGAAAATTGTCTAAAAACATCCACATCATAAAAATCCACGAAATTTGGTGTGATTGAAGTCTGTAGGGCCATCTTTCAAAAGAAACTAGCCTCATACAAAAATCCCTTCGGATGTGCCTTGGGTGGTCTCCCGAACAGGCCTCGAAGATCACAGATTTACCCAGAAAAGTACAAATGAACAGTTCTGAGTAAATCGGCTACCAATAATTCAAATGGAATCCAAAAATTATGAAACCAACTAGATTTGAAAATAGACTCATAAAGGAGTGCATAGAAACAAAAATCATTTGAATCGGACTTAAATCGAACACATGGCGCTCCGTCGAAGTGACAAGTTCTGTATTTGAACCTGAACTGTCCACTCAACTTCGACAGAGAGGTGTCAAAAATCCGCTTGATAGAAATTTGTGAAATTTGGTGGACATAAACTAGACAGCCTCACCTTTCCCATGGTTCTGGAATCGCCCCAAAATTCATCCGGATGATGAAGTTATAGGTGTCCGAAGTAAGGGTACAGGTGCTGTCAAGCTAAGCCATTCTTGAAGAAAAACCAAATCCGAAAATTGATAAAAATGTGTGATTCGTGCAAGATGAACAAAAATACTTTAAAATCATCCAAAAGACATTCCAGAATTGATTGAGGTCATTTATTTGAGATTTATCACAATAAATGCAATAAACCCCCAAATATGAGCCTATCCCACCAAAATAGTGATATGTATGTGCAAGTGTAAAAAAACCAAACAAGATCAATAGCATGCATACATATTCATCCAAATAGGGTTCTAAGATAGCCTAGGGTTCCGTTCCATTATCGTTTCCCTCTGTTCTCTCTCCCCGTTAAAACACGGTTCTTCAAGATAATCAAGGGTACTTTGAATATGGAACGGTTTTCAATCAATCAAAAAGGCCTTATGCTACATGGGTTCTAGCACTAGGGTCAATCCCCAGTCTCGTTTCTCCTAGATCCGCCTTCACGTTTTACGGCTAGGGGAGTCTTGAGATACTTGAGCCGGGGAAGGATTTCCACACATACAAACAAGGCTTTATTCTACAGAAAGGTAGAAGAAGAGATCTAGATCTAGGAATGCAAAGACAGAAAATAAAAAGAAAAGTTGAGGCTTACCTGAGTTCTGGAAGCGATTCCGCAGCGGTTTTCTTCTTCTCCTGGAGTTCCTCTTTGCGAGAATTCAAAACAAGAGTTCAGTGCCATTTGCTTAAGGAGGAGTCTCCTATTTATAGGCAAAGGCTAAGGTCATTGGTAGACACAACTTAATGTCTAGAACCCCCCAACCTTAACCCTAAGGTTATTTCCGAGATTTCCCCTCATTTAATGAGGGACATGATGGTAACAAGTGATTTCTCTCGGAAAACCCTAATTTTGAGCAAACTTAATGTATCCGGTATATCAGACCGGATACACAAGGGCCTTAAGGTATCCGGTACATGGTACCGGATACACTAAGCACTGCTTGTATCAGGCTTGAGTTACCGGATACAGGTAAAAATTCATTTTCTTTAATTTCTGTGCTGGCTTTCAAGGAGATAATGATTTTTGATGATTGTTTGTGCAATTTGGGGTGTCTACAAATGCAGACCAACCTTTTTTACATGAAAAATACCTAAACTCCAAATTGAACAATTAAATAAAATCAACTCATTAACCTAAGCCCAAAGGGCCTCCTAGGCTTAGGCAGAGGCCCACATGGGCACATGGGCTTAACCAAGCCCGCCAAGGGCACCGTAGGCCTTCCAACAGGGCCCACCAAATCTGACTCAGATTACCTAAATTAAGCAAGATAAAATCAATTAAAGGGACCCACACCACTCAAGTGGTCCCGACAGACCTAACCAATTTGCATATCGGATTAGGAAACGGGTGAGACCAAGTAAGCTGACTCAAACCAGGGAACTCACGGGACCCGTCATCTGACGAGGTGGTCTGGGGTGTCTACGGACTTCCCCAGACCACAACCGAGACCCCGACTTAGAATCTCAAGCCACAGACCAAGGTCCAAAATAGACTAACTTAGGCACCTAGGTGTCCGCCTGCACCCCGTCAGGCGGTGGCGACTCCGAACCCTCCCGTGCCGCGTTTCCGACGCGTGCACAGCCTGGCGACTCCACTGGGGGATCACTCAGCCCAGTAGGACCCTGCTTAGACCGAGTCAGTGTAAGAGGGATTTAGGGGATATTTAGGAACTCTTGCTACCCCATATAGCAAGGCACAGAATACACGTAACTACGTATTCTGGGGAGTCCTGCCACAAGGACGCGATAATTGCCTAAGGGAAGTGGAATTTAAGTGGTCCCCTGTGACCCTCCACTTACCTGGGGATTCTTCCAGGACATCGTAATACGTGCCAATTCTGCACCTTACTATACGAGGCAGTAAGGATTCTTTTATCACCTAAATCCAAACAAAACTCACCCGTGTAGACACAGCACGCAGCCCAACTGCACACACGGGCACACCACAACACCGTGGATGGATTGTTTAAATTCCCGCATTGGTGTGATAGAACTACGTGGGGTGACACGTAGGAGGGAGGATGCATGAATGATCCGACCCTTGATAGATGAGTGAATCGGATATTGATACTTCTTTACCAAAACTTAGACCTCTCTAGCAGCCTACCCTTCTGATTCCTATGAACTGATCTTTGGGATTGTATTAGCACCTATGCTCCCGTGGCTTGCCGGGGAAAGCAAGGTAAACCCAAAAGTTAAGCTTTTTCAAGCCATCTATCCTTCCTTTCATAACCAAGACCAAGCCTACGTTTCGTCCTATCTCTAAGACCTCTCGGATCCCGAAAGGAATGATCAAGGCAAACAATTAAGTCAGCATTCGTCAGCAATAACGGAATTCAGGGTTTCGAGAAAGGCTGGACACAGCGAAAACCCGAAAAAAGGGCGTTGTGTGGTCAAAAAAAAAAAAAAGAGAGAACTGGTCACATCTGGATGGAGTAGAGCAAGATACATAAGAGAGCAGTGACAGTGGCAGACAGTAAACTGAGAAAATTGCACAAATCTGAGAGCTTCAGACCGGCAGGTTGTGCCTGAGTTAAAGACTTCACATTGGCCTGTGATGACAATGCTACTGGAAATACCAAGCACTCCAAGTCCCGTCTGACCTTGAAAATTTCTTTAATATTGCAAACACAGGCACACACTGACACCCCTGTTTTCTCTATAATTGTTCTACTTAACTGTTTGAAGCTCCACACTGGGCTACTAACCTGAGTTGACAGTCTCTTAACCTTGGCAAAGGCCGCTTCTAGCTGCAATGGGCAAGAGGCTCAAAGCAAGAAGAAAATAAGAATGCTTTGCATTTATACCCAGCTAATCCAAGACTGACCTTTTGTTCCTCTCCCAACTTCACAGGTACAGCAAGAATGGGATAACGGACGTTTTCCCCAAATCCCCAGTGGAGTTACTTCAGTAAACGGAGAATAATACCCTCCAAAATCCCCAGTGAAAGGCCTTCAGCAAACAAGGAACAACGCCCTTACATCCCCAGTAGAGTCCTTTCAAGCAATAAGGAAGTGATAATTGATGAGGTAAACTACTGAAGCCTCGCCCAGTCTGACGAGGCCGGCTTTGCAAAGAAGAGCAGAAAGAAGATAAACAAGCTCGCATCAATCCCTGGCGGAGTCTCTCGCATTCAACAAGAGTACAGACGAACATGGAGAGTTCGCACCCAAGCGAAAAAGGAAAGTGACAGCGCGAGGAACCCCATTTATCCCCAGCGGAGCACCATTTCCAAGGGAATTCCCACGCTTGTCAGAAAGGCCCGACCTGAGAGAATGGGCAATGAGGAAAGGATCCTGACTAATCCCCAGTAGGAGACGTCGGCCTCGTAAAGCTAACCAGAAGGCGCACTGCAGAAGAAGGAATGACAAGACATGAAGAAGAATGAGCGTAAATGAAGATATCATCGGGCAAGATGGCCCCTTTTGTACTTTTTGATTTCACACTTTTGTAAAGAGAGTAGAGCAGGTGTGTGAGCTCCCTCGAGGCACTGGACAGCGCTGGAAGCACCTCCTCACCAACAGCAGCTCCTCCTCCACTATTTCCTCCTCCTTTCTCCATTCAGACCGCATCCTTAAGCCAACCCTTGGCCATCAAATCCCTTTAAAAAAAAAGCTTCAAGTAAAAGACACCAAAATGGATCAGAAGTCTGAAGTCACCTAAAAGCTTTAACGGAACAAACAAGAAGAAAAGGATATTGTCAAGTGTCTGGCATCAATGCCGAAACAGGTTGGCGAGCCCAAGTCCGATCTAATCTCCTTCAAACTTAAATTAAAATGCTGAAGAGTTGCCCTACAAAAACCTGAAAACCAAAGGGTGAGGAAGCTCTGAAGCTAGGAAGTGACGCCACATCGTTGGCCGCTTCCCTCTCAAAATGAAAACTTCAAAGGACTAAAGCCCGTCGACCATGTCGACAAAAATGCCAGGCGCAAAAATGAGATTCTTTTTCTCTTTGCCGTTCATCCGCAAGGTGACTCCGGAAAAGAGGGGCAGCTATAAGCACCTCATTTTTGCGCTCCCAGAAGAGCTGGAAATGCAAACCTTGGACAGAAAGTCAAACCTGAGGAGTCGAAATTTGACCTTTTGATCAAGTAATAATTTGCCACCTTGCTTTATCCCAATGGATAGAGAATCCCGGCATGAGTCCAACGCAACTGAGTTTGCTGGAATCGGAGTCCGGATGAAGGTTCGGTGGGCCGGTCAAACTTGAAGGAGAGCCGAAAGTTGACTTCTCCTTGAACCCCGTGCCAAGTGCTTAGCCCTATGCCATTAAGTAGAGGGCTCTGATACGAGTCTAACGCAATTGAGTTTGCTCAAATCGGAGTTCGGATAAAGGAGATATGATCTGTCGAAGTTTCCGAGCAACAAAGCCAGAAACTGCACACGTGGCACAGCAGCTGCACACGTGGCAGCCAACGCAGCAAAATATCTCAGGGACTAAATCTTAAATATCAAAAATTCGTACGAGCCAATCCGTAGATATCCAAAAGTGTCAAATCGATCGAATCGGTCAAGTCGAAGGGCAAATCCGTAATTTTCCAAATTGTATCCGGTCAAATATACCGGATACACTAGCTCCCCTTCATGACCGGACTTGAAGGCCGGATACAAGAAGATTTTCGCGCGAGATTCACGCCGATCGCCTGACAAATTCGCGGCGGCATTTAAATTTGAAATGATTATGTTTTGTATCCGATATTGAATGCCGGATACAAAGGAACCTTAGTGTATCCGGCCATGAAGGCCGGATAAGGGGAGACCTTAGTGTATCTGGCCTGAGTTGTCGGATACATTAAGTTTTTCTATAAATAGCCAACAGCAGCTCATATCCGGGGTTGGCTTTTTGATTGGTGTTTTCAGCTTCCTTCCTCCATTTTTCTCCCACCCGAATCCTCATTCCTTCAACCCCAGATACCACCTAGAGTGCATTGATCCTTGCTTCCCTCTTCTTCTTCCTCACTAGCTGGAACAAGCCAAAGGAGTCAAGCGGCTGTTGTGAAGAAGTGGGTGCTCCAAGGAGGCCACCAGCTGCTATACCGCCTCAAGGGAGCATCACCACCTCGTCTAGGAGTGCAAGAACTATTGGGTAAGGCCTCTCATCACATGGCATCATACATATATTAAAAGCTGATTTTTTATGCTATTTTTCTACTCCCGTCTTCTTCATTGGCATGAGTTCTTTCCCATGGTGGTTTGAGCACGCATTCACTACCCTCTCCATGGCATGAAAATCACCAGAGGTAAGAGGTCCACGTAGGGTTGTTAGGGAAGCATAAGAGCCTATTTTCACACCTTTTTTTAAGTCCCCTTTGGCTGCTGTCCATGGGTCCCTATTAGGTATTTTTCAGAAGGAGCATGTTCCTTCATCATGGCAATCTAATGTACCCGTATACCAGCCCTCTTTCCTTTCCCATTTTCTTCCCTCTTCCTATCTCTTTCTATGTTTTTTTTGGTAAATGAGCTACTGGTCGTAGCACTGCTCTAGGTTTTCTTTCTTCTTTTTTTTATGCCATGTGCTTGCTTGATAAGTGGTTAGTAGGAGGGGATGCATCTTGTTTTTTTTAACCTGTTTTTCTTGTTGTTAAAGTATGTCTGTTACCAATTGTGTGCAAGGATTTTGCATTAATTCCATGCTGTTTTTTGTGCATGCATGCGAGCACGTCCCTCTCACCCCCTAGCCCACTATAGGCACTTGCATGAGCTGCTGCTAGGAACAGCAGCAGCACTACCATCCAAGCCCAGCCCTCCCTTTACATTGGTTGTGTTGTCATTTCCAAGTGCACCACAACTCACCATGGTGTTAGCCCCAAGAGCTATGCATGAACCCCTCCGTTCCCTTCTTTTAGGCTATGTTTTTGGTATCTTTTTTGGCGTGCTTAGATACGACAGTGACTGCTGCTCCTCCCGATACAGCAGGTTTTGCTTCTTTCTTTCTTTTGTTTTACTTGTATTGCATGTGTGTATAAATTGAACTTCGCTGTTAGAAGCCTTGGTCCATGCGTGCATGCTGTTTCCCCACCCAACATCCATGCATGTTAAGCCCGGCAAGGCCACATGGACAGCTGTTGATGTTTTTACTAAACCAAGCGTGCCACTGATTTGTGGACACTGATTTCACCATGGTTACTTGCTGTTTCACTGTTTTATACATGTATGTACATATATGAGCATGGCCCTTTCCCCAAGAACCTGCGGTATGCCTTTGTGTGCCGATGCATGCTCCCCCAACCCCTTTATCATTAGCTGTATTTTCCTTATGCATGTGAGCCTGTTACCTTCCCCCTATGACCTATTGTTTATTGGTGTGAATGCATCTGTGTTTCCCGTGATTTCCTGTCTTCTTCAAGTGCCAAGGCATGACCCCTCACCCCCACTTATTTGCTGCCATGACCCATGTAAGCGTGCCCCATCAAACTCCCCAGGTCCCCTTAACTGCTGTTGAATGATTGAGAAGAAATGGGGAGGGGCAGCAGCTTCATGCCCCCCCACCTTGCCATCCAATTTGTGTGGGGAAACCAAAAAGGAAACCAAATGGGATACCACCTCAAACCTGAACCAATGCGGGCCCATTGCGGGGGCCAACATGACTTATAGAAAGCCCCTAGGAACCCCTGGAAGCAACCCCAAATGGCCAAACTCCAAAAAAGGCCATTTCAGGGTGATCCGACAACTCAGGCCGAATCACCTATGGCCTGTGTGTATCCGGCAACTAAGGCCGAATACACCCAAAAATGTCAATTTCTTGTCTTCTTGATCCTTGGCCGAATTTTGTGATGATTTTTACCAAACCAAGCAAACCGGTAGGGTATCCGGGTCACCCGGAAACCCAACTTGGGACATGGACCGCCGGTCCAATTGAAAACATTCGTGGGCCTTCCAACGGGGCCCACCAAGCCTGATAAACCCAAAGCATGCAAATAAATAAGATTAAGTAAAATGAACTAATTGAACTGGGTGGGCCAAACCCAATGCGGCCCACCCGAACCTTGATGTATGGAATTGGTATGCTTAAATGCGTGGTTTGGCCGAGACCTAGGGCAAGGGTCTATCGGGCCCGCCAAAGCCCATTAACCAAACCAAGGAAGGGTGCAAACCCTAAACCTCAAAGAACTGGGCTTTCAAGCCCAAAACTGGACCACGAGCCCCAAGCCCAAGGTCTAGTGCATTTTGGCAAAGTTAAATAAGATAAAACCGAAAACACTCTTGGCAACCCTCATGGGCCCACCTAGGGGCCCGCGAACCAATGCAGACCAACCTTTTTTACATGAAAAATACCTAAACTCCAAATTGAACAATTAAATAAAATCAACTCATTAACCTAAGCCCAAAGGGCCTCCTAGGCTTAGGCAGAGGCCCACATGGGCACATGGGCTTAACCAAGCCCGCCAAGGGCACCGTAGGCCTTCCAACAGGGCCCACCCAATCCGACTCAGATCACCTAAATTAAGCAAGAGAAAATCAATTAAAGGGACCCACACCACTCAGGTGGTCCCGACAGACCTAACCAATTTGCATATCGGATTAGGAAACGGGTGAGACCAAGTAAGCTGACTCAAACCAGGGAACCCACGGGACCTGTCATCCGATGGGGTGGACTGGGGTGTCTACGGACTTCCCCAGACCATAACTGAGACCCCAACTTAGAATCTCAAGCCGCAGACCAAGGCCCAAAATAGACTAACTTAGGCACCCAGGTGTCCGCCTGCTCCCCGTCAGGCGGTGGCGACTCCGAACCCTCCCGTGCCGCGTTTCCGACGCGAGCACATTTGCCTAAGGTACCCCTCTGATTTACCTAAGGGACCCCCTGTGTTTGCCTAAGGTACCTCTGATTTACCTAAAGTACCCCCTGTGTTTGCCTACGGTACCCCCTGATTTATCTAAGGTAACCCCTTGTGTTTGCCTAAGGCACCCCACATGTATACCTAAAGTACCCCCTAGTATTACCTAAGGTACCCCCCTTGTATTGCCTAAGGTACCCCACTTGGATACCTAAGGTACCCCACATATATACCTAAAGTACCCCTAGTATTACCTAAGGTACACCCCCTTATGTAGCTAAGGTACCCCTCTTATATAACTAAGGTAGCCCCTTTGTATAACTGAAGTACCCCCCCCCCCCCCCCTCCCCCCTTATATAGCCAAGGTACCC
Source organism: Buxus sempervirens (assembly GCA_947561395.2). NCBI lineage: Eukaryota > Viridiplantae > Streptophyta > Magnoliopsida > Buxales > Buxaceae > Buxus > Buxus sempervirens. The sequence continues at coordinate 45,751,297 of OX387182.1, read as the reverse complement.
CATTTGTTTAACTAAAGTACCCCCCTATATAAGTAAGGTACCCCCACTGTTTTACCTAAGTTACACCCCCTTATATAAGTAAGGTACTCCCTTCTATAACTAAGGTACCCCTTGTGTTAACTAAGGTACACCTCCCAAGCATCCCTAAAACAAACCTTTTGAAGTGGCTAAGGCAAACCCCCTTGAAACACCAAGGTACCCCCACTTAAAACTAAGGTACCCCCACTTAATATCAAGGTACCCCCTCAAATAATACTAAGGTACCCCTTGGTATGCCTTAAGTACACCCTAGGGTTTTAGTTGAATAAAAGCTTTGTTTAGGGGCAGATTTGAAAGACCAAAACTTGGGCATATAAAAGGAAGCCCTAATTTCTATTTTAAGTGTTTTGAGAACACTTCCTCTTGTCTTGGACGTATATAACAAGAGAAAAAGTTGTGGGAGCTTGCTGGAAAGCTTCAAGAGGAAGTTGAAGAAGGAGAAAGAGAGGAGAACTTGAAGAGGGATTGTGCATCTCCATTAATAGGTAAGTAGCAAACCCTTCAAAACAAAATGTATTACAAAATTCGTATTCTCTCTCTAGGTTTTGATTTATTTTGAAGAAATGATCTTGCATGTTGGTATTTGCTTCTAAAACTCATAGGTTTTGGTTTTATAACAATCTTGCTTATTTTTCTATTGATTTACCACGGATTTGCAACCTTTATTGACTGTACTTCATATTAGGGTTTGAGTTTGGTATTTTGATTGATGTTTTATATGTTGGATTTGTGTTCATGTGGATTTGGGATGATTATCTGTTTTGGGGAGGTGTTTTTAAGTGTGTTGAGATGATTTATGACCATCCCATTAAGTGTTGGAAAGGCTGGAAATGATTTATATGAGTTTTGTGTTGAAAGTAGCCAAAATATTTCAAAATCCCGACCTGGCAATTAATCTTGAAAATTGGCGATTAATCTTGAGCCAAAACCCCAAAAAAATTAGTTTCTGTTATTCAAATTGCGAATCAGGATTATTCTGGGCTATTAATCGTGAGGAGGGGCGCGCGAACATCCAAGAGGATGCCCGAACGTTGGCCTTGTATTAAACTTGGGGCGCACAAACCTTAGACCTTAACTCCCAAACGTCCTTACTATTCATCCTCTACGCGTGAATGTCCATCTTCAACGCGTGCACGTCAAGGCTAATCGCCCCTGGGCGATTAATCCAGGGGCTAATCGTGGACCCTGTTTTTTTGACAATTCTTCATCCTTTTCTCTCCAACCTTTTCCCAGACAACCTAAGCCTCCTACACAGCACCCTTATTTATTACATGAAAAACATTTAAGTAAATGTTTTGTGTATTTATTACGCCATTTACTTAAGTCTTTACATGTAAATAAGGTTTTGCCCCCCATTTGGAACCAATAAAAATTACTCCTAAGGCCCAATTCCCAACCAATAAAAAGTCAACTTTCCAGTTCATGCCTAAATTTCCAGTTTTCCTGATTTTCATTAAAAGCCACTTTTTGAGTTTGATACCTGTAAGCTCCAAAATTTTGATCAAACCAAAAAGTGTTGAAAATAAAAACCTAAAAGTCAAACCCTGAGGGGACAAAAGTTGACTTTTTGATCAGGTGCAAATCCACTGCCATACTCTTCCCAAGGATCAGGAAATTCCGACACAATTCTAGCGCAACTGAGTTTGCTTAGATTGGGGTCCGGATGAAGAAGTTATGAGCCGGTCAAACTTGAGGGGAAGCAGAAATTGACTTTTTACTAAACCCCAGATCAGCTACTTAACCCTGTCCTAGTGGACAGAGGAGCTCGACCCGGTTCCAACGCAACTGTGTTTGCTCGAATCGGAGTCCTGGATAATAAGTTGAAAGCAAAACAAATAACTCAGAAAACTGCCCATGTGGCAAAAAGAGCAAAGAAAATAGCAGATAAAGGTGTCTGGGGGCAAATCCGCAAATATCAGAACTTTCAAAAATATCTGGTGGCATACTTGTAATTATCTAGGGATGAATATGTGAATATCAAATTGATGTGAAAATAGCTGAGGGGCCAATCTGCAATTATCAAAACACTTTTCTTCATCCCTAAGCAATCCTCTCTCTCTCATGATTAGTGTTCCCCATGTGCATCCACCATGCATCATGCATGCATACACCTTTCCCTTTCTCTCTCTTCCCCATGGGCATCCATGCATGTATCATGCATACACCCCTCTCTCTCTCTTCCCCATGAGCACCCATATATGCATCATGCATACACCTTTCTCTTTCTCTCTCTCCCCCATGGGCACCCATGCATGTATCATGAATACACCCTTCTCTCTCTCTCCCCCATGAGTACCCATGCATACATCTCTCTCTCTCTCTCATGATTAATGTTCCCCATGTGCATCCCCATGCATCATACATCACCCATGCATCAACTCTCTCTCTCTCTCTCTCCCTCTCCCCCCATGCATCATGCACCACACTCATGCATCACCCCATGCATCAATTCTTTCTCTCTCTCTCCCCTCATGCATGCATGCATCTTCCATGAATTACCCATTATAAAATCCACCATAACCCCATACGTATGGGGGGAGGAGACACTTTTGGCTTTCCCCATTTTTCTTCTCCAAGATCTCTCTGTAGACACCCCAAATTGCACTGTCAAAATGATTAATAATCATCAAAAATCATTATCTCCTTGAAAGCCAGCACAAAAATTGAAGAAAATAAGTTTTTACTTGTATCCGGCAACTTAGGCCGGATACAAGTACTCCTCTTTGTATCCAGTGGAACATACTGAATACAAGAGAGCTTTAGTGTATCCGGTATTATATACCGGATACCTTAAGGCCCTTGTGTATCCGGCCTGATATGCCGAATACATAAGTTTTGCTCAAAAATTAGGGTTTTCCGAGAGAAATCACTTTTTACCATCATATCCCTCATTAAATGAGGGGAAATCTCGGAAACAGCCCTAGGGTTAAGGTTGGTGGGCTTTAGACATTAAGTTGTGTCTACCATCAACCCTAGCCTTTGCCTATAAATAGGAGGCTCCTCCTCAAGCAAATGGCCATTAACTCTTCCCTTCAATTCTTGCCAAGAAGAGCTCCAAGAGAAGAGGGAAACCGCTGCGGGATCGCTTCCAGAACCCAGGTAAGCCTCAAACTTTTATTTTATTTTCTGTTTTTACCTTTCTAGATCTAGATCTCTTCTTCTACCTTTCTGTAGAATAAGGCCTTCTATGTGTGTGAAAATCCTTCCCCGGCTCAAAGTATCTCGAGACTCCCCCTAGCCGTAAAACGTGAAGGCGGGATCTAGGAGAAACGAGACTGGGGATTGACCCTAGTACTAGAACCCTATTTGCATAAGCCTTTTGATTGATTGTAAACCGTTTCATATTCAAAGTACCCTTGATTATCTTGAAGAACCGTGTTTAACGGGGAGAGAGAACAAAGGGAAACGATAATGGAACGGAACCCTAGGCTGTTTTAGAACCTTATTTTGATGAATATGTATGCATACTATGTTGTTGTATTGATCTTGTATGGTTTTTCGTACTTACACATGCATAGCACATGATTTTGGCGGGATAGGCTCATATGTTGGGTTTATTGCATTTATTGTGATAAATCTGAAATAAATGGCCTCAATCAATTCTGGAATGTTTTGAAATGATTTTTAAAGGTTTTGTATTCATTTTGCACGAATCACACACACTTTATCACAGTTTTGAGTTAGTTTTGTTCAAAAAGGGCTTTACTTGACAGCAACTGTACCCCAACTTCAGACACTCATAACTTCATAGTCCGGATGAATTTTGGAGTGATTTTAGAACCATGGGAAAGGTGAGGCTGTCTAGTTTGTGTCCACCAAATTTTATTAATTTCGATCGAGCGGAGTTTTGACACCTCTCTGTTGAAGTTGATTGGACAGTTCAGGTTCAAATACAGAACTTGTCACTTCGACGGAGCGCCATGTGTTCATTTTAAATCTGATTCGAGTGATTTTTGTTTCTGGGCACTTCTTTATGAGTCTATTTTTAAATCCAATTAATTTCATTTTTTTGATTTAAGTTGTGTCGTGGAGAGCAGATTTACTCAGAACTGCACAATAGCACTTTTCTGGGTCAATCTGTGATCCTCGGGGCCTGTTCGGGAAGTCACCCAAGGCACATCCGAATGAGTTTTTGTATGAGGCTAGTTTCTTTTGAAATATGGTCATACAAACTTCATTGACACCAAATTTCACGGATTTCTATGGAGTAGAGTTTTCTAGGTGATTTTCCAAAGTTGCCAACTTGCTACTTTTGATTTTCTCCGGCAGCAACTTTAAAAGAGCCATAACTCTTAGGATTTCAACCGGAATTAATTGAAATTTTGCAAGAGACTATTGTTTACCCTAATCTTTTAAATGGATTTGGTTTGATTTAATTTAAAATTTGATTTGATTAATTTCAAGAGAAATGGCCTTACTTTTTACCAAATTTCCCGAATTTGCCTCAACTTGGTTTTGTACAACTTTTGCTGTGATTTCCATCTTTTTGTGATATTCCAGAAGTGATATTAACATAAAAGAAGATCTGGAATTCATTTGGATTTTCATGTGAAGATATCATATATTTGTCCTTTTTCAAGGTTTTCATGATTTTTGAGCAAGCTTTCTATTTTCTTTTAGCATGAATAGCACTTGGCAACCACCTTGTGTGGGTGAATGGGGGTGCCTAACACCTTCCCCCGTTCATAATCTAATCCCCTTACCCATCTCTGGATTTGATTTTCAAGTAGGGTTATTTTTACCCTAGAATTTGCTTTTTAACCCTTTTTGCTTATTTTTGATGATTTTGGTGTCCATTCTCACCTCAAAATTCTAAATGATGGCGACTCTCCCATTTTTGCGTTGAGCCCGTGTGCGGACGGAGGGAGAATCATCCCGGTGATTTTTCCTGTGTCTCACAACTGGCGACTCTGCTCAGGACTTGTGGATTTAAGCCATTTTGTGTATATTCATGCTTTTTATTCACTTTTGAATGCTTGCTATTTTGCTTATTTTATTTGTGCATATTGTTGTATCTTAAATCTGAATGGGATGTTTAAAAAATTTACATGGATAAAGGCATGGGCATGTTGCTTGATTTTTGTTTAAAGGAAAAACCCATATTGTTATATGACTTTGCTATATTATGTGTTAGCATTTGTTTTGGGGTTTCAATGCCATGAGTTAAAAAAAATACAATATTTGAAATCTGGAAATTTTGTGTTGGGTATTCAAGCATGTTTCCCATGAATAAAGCTTTTTTGTGCTTAATGTTTGTTTTATGCCATGCTTTGGATTTGGGGGTATAGGATGACATGATTTGAGCATGAAAACCATGAGCATGAAATTTGGAATTCAGTAGTTAATTTGGAGGTTTTCAAGCATGTTTTTACCATCAAAACTCTCCTTATACTATGTCAAGTAGTTGCTAAATTTTTAGGCATTAATTTGGGGTATGAGTGATGCACCTTTGAGCATGAAAAATCTGGAAATTTGAGTGTATTTCGGGGGAGATTTCAAGCATGTTTTACCTAATTGAAATACTTTTGGACCATGTCAAGTAGTTGCTAAAATTTTTAGGCTTCAACTTGGGTAGAGATGGTACAATTTGAGCATGAAAAAGAGCATGAAAATCTGGAATTTTAGGGAATGCTTTTGGGTTTCAAGTATGCTTCCATGGTTTAATTGTTGTTTGCACCAAATAACATGTTTGTATACCACTTTTTGGGCATGTAATATTTTTGTGCATATTTGGTTCTCTTGCTTGCTTGTATTTAGCTTCATTATATTGTCATATGTGCCTTGGCTTGAAATTGAATGCATGGCTACGAAAAAGAGTGGCAAGGGGCTGGGAGGTTGTGAATGTTACCTCAATTTTAAATTGCACTTGAGCACTTTAAACTATTTGCACAGCCTACCCATTACCTATAGGAAGTTGAACCATGAATGTGTGTAGCTTGGCGCACTGAGGTCGTGACTTCGGAAAGCGAAAGTGAAAACATTCACCTTAGAATTTGAATCAATGATGTGATGACAACGGGATCTGTGATTCGATTCCGGGCATCACTAGACTTGAGCTCTAAGTTGCCAATTAAGCCAAAACCCAAAAACCATGCGCTTGAAGGTGGAGAAACACGTTTTCAGCTAAAAGTACACAATTGCGTTTGGGGAATTGGGTGTAAATGTGAGAAGGCCGTTTGCATGTTTTACAGGCCAAGGTATAATGTGAATGCCATATTGAATGAAGGTAATACAAGGTGGTAAGGTAAAGCCATGTTCTTTTCATGAATTTGGGGAATTTTGCAAATATGATGTCCAAGCCCAATTTGGGGCAAGTTTTGAAGGTCAAATTAAGGTGAACATCAAGTGGGAATGGAAAAAACCTAATCTGGTGAAAAAATGAATCAAAAATGGCCATTTCGGCATTAACCAGCAACTCAGGCCGGTTAATAATAATGCCCTTCATATCCGGTATATAATGCCGGATACAAAGTGTTATGCGTGTATCCGGTCATTAGTGCCGGATATAGTAAGACATATGCTTATCCGGCACTTAATGCCGGATACATGCAGAAAGTGAATAAATTGGCTTTTTCAGCCCGAATTGTCAGAAGAAAATGCCTAAACACTGTGGATAATCCTTAGGCACCCCAAAGAAAATATAAAAATGTCAAAAAAAATAAATATATATTTATTCCTTTAAGATTAAACATAATGTTGAAACTCAAAGAACAAGCTAAGGTGTCATATTTTTTTGATATCAATTCAATTCAAACATGTGTCAATCAACTTTTGAACTTAGGAAATTCAGCAAATTTGAAAAAAAAAAAAAAAACCTTGGTTGGTTATTTTTATCAATCAAATAAAAAAAAGTGAGACCTCTGGAAGCCCTAAAATATTCCATGAACCCTTGGTTGGTCTTCTTTTTACCAATCAAGTCAAAAAAGTGGGACCTCTGGAAGCCCTAAAATATTCCATGAACCCTTGGTCGGTCTTCTTTTTACCAATCAAATTAAAAAATTGTGGGACCTCTAGAAGCCCTAAAATATTCCATGAACCCTTGGTTGGTCTTCTTTTTACCAATCAAATCAAAAAAAGTGGGACTTCTGGAAGCCCTAAAATATTTCATGAATCCTTGGTTGGTCCTCTTTTTACCAATCAAGTCAAAAAAAAAGTGGGACCTCTGGAAGCCCTAAAATATTCCATGAACCCTTGGTTGGTCTTCTTTTTTCCAATCAAATCAAAAAATTGTGGGGCCTTCGGAAGCCCTAAAATATTCCATAACAACCCTTGGTTGGTCTTCTTTTTACCAATCAAGTCAAAAAAAAAAGTGGGACCTCTGGAAGCCCTAAAATATTCCATGAACCCTTGGTTGGTCTTCTTTTTACCAATCAAGTCAAAAAAGTGGGACCTGTGGAAGCCCTAAAATATTCCATGAACCCTTGGTTGGTCTTCTTTTTACCAATCAAGTCAAAAAAGTGGGACCTGTGGAAGCCCTAAAATATTCCATGAACCCTTGGTTGGTCTTCTTTTTACCAATCAAATCAAAAAATTGTGGGACCTTCGGAAGCCCTAAAATATTCTATGAACCCTTGGTTGGTCTTTTTTTTACCAATCAAATCAAAAAATTGTGGGACCTCTGGAAGCCCTAAAATATTCCATGAACCCTTCATTGGTCTTCTTTTTACCAATCAAATCAAAAAATTGTGGGACCTCTGGAAGCCCTAAAATATTCCATGAACCCTTGGTTGGTCTTCTTTTTACCAATCAAGTCAAAAAAAAAAGTGGGACCTCTGGAAGCCCTAAAATATTCCATGAACCCTTGGTTGGTCTTCTTTTTACCAATCAAATCAAAAAATTGTGGGGCCTTCGGAAGCCCTAAAATATTCCATAAAAACCCTTGGTTGGTCTTCTTTTTACCAATCAAGTCAAAAAAAAGTGGGACCTCTGGAAGCCCTAGAATATTCCATAAAAAACCTTGGTTGGTCTATTTCGTACCAATCAAATCAAAAGATTTTCGGGACCCTTGGAATCCCTAAAATATTCCAACACAAAAACAAAACAGAAAAAAAGAACAAATCTGGATTGGTGTTCACCTAACCTACTTGTTTACATGTATAGGGATGTGACTCAAGTTAAATGGAAGCTAACATATTCTTTTAATTTTTTCCCCAGGTACATTTACCTGCAACCCAGGTACAATTATTTGTAACCATTGCTCCCGTGACCAGATCCAAAGCCAGAGTCATGAACACTGAAGAGAACCAAGCCCAAGCCACCGTACCCGCTCAAGACTTTGCTCAGCTGCAGGAGCAAGTGGCTGGTCTGGCCAAGATGCTGGGAGACTTACTGGCGGCTCAAGCCCAACAGGCCCAGGCCCAAAATCAAGCATCAACTTCCCATCAGGCACCACCACCTCAGGCCTACATTCCACCTCCGGCTCAACCCATGCCTGAGCCCATTTCTGAACCGGTCCTTGAACCTATTCTGATCAAGGAAATACAGCAGAATCTGAGAAAGAAATAGAGAAGGAAAAAGCCAGGGAAGAGATGGAAAGAAAACTCCTGCATAAGATTGAAAGAATTCAGGAGGAACTGAAAGAAGTGAAGGGAGGAAATAGTTACGGAGGCACCACCTTTGACGATCTGTGCATGTATCCAGACGTATGCCTACCGGCCAAGTTCAAGTGCCCGGACTTCAAGAAATTCGACGGCACAGGCTGCCCTATGAGCCACTTAAAATTATACTGCGGGGCCCTATGCCAGTTTGGTCGGGATGACGGCATATTAATCCAACTCTTCCAGAGGAGTTTGACCGGGTCAGCTCTTAGGTGGTTCGCTACAGTGGACCATGGAAGGATCAGGAGGTGGAAGGACTTGGCTGACGCGTTCTTGGATCAGTACAAGTTTAACTCTGAGATCGTGCCAGACCGGTACGACATGATGAGGATGAGTAAAAGGAAAGATGAGCCGGTACGGCAGTATGCCAAGAGGTGGAGAGAGGCCGCCTCCCAGGTCAGGCCACCTATGCAAGAACCGAAGATGATCTCCACGTTTATGGGCACACTGGGGCAGCCCTTCTACAACCATTTGGTGGGTCAGATCACCACCAACTTTGCAACCCTAGTACAGGAGGCGGACCGGATCGAGGAAGGGGTCAGGTCAGGAAGGCTTATAAACTATTCAACTCTGACTGGGCAAGCTGATTCCTCTACCTCCTTGGCCCAGAAGAAAGGAGCTGGATTCAAAAAGACCGGGGCCCAAAAAGAAGGGGAAGTGAATTTGGTCCAGGCTCCTCCAGCCAAGAAACCGCTCCATGTGAACATCTCGGCACCCCAACAGGCCCAGCAGGCCCAACAATCTTACCAAACCCCACAGAATGTCAATTTCACCCCCTCTGTACCAGCAAACCCAAGGAGGGCTTTTACCAGGGAGGAAAGGGAGGCCTGGTTAGCAACAAGAAGGAACTGGGTTTTCACTCCTCTCCCAATATCTCTTTCCCAACTGCTGCCAACCCTGCTGAAGGGTGAATATTTGACTCTGAAAGAGCCCAACCCGAATGCCATCAGGGGGAGGAATTTTGACACAGCGGTCACCTGTGACTTCCACATGGGTGCGCCGGGGAATTCTACAGATGCCTGCTGGGTGTTGAAACACGCGGTCCAGGACTTGTTGGACTAGAAGGCCTTGGTGTTTAACACTGCTACACCAGCCCCGTCCGGGAATGATATTGGGCAGAACCCTCTGCCTTACCACAATGGGGCAGGCCCATCCAACTCCATCACTGCCATATCCACCACGAGAAGGGCCTTTGACCCATCTCAGCTCATAGCTTCGGTAGGGACCACTGTCCAGGTCCGATTTCTCCCAGAGGAGGAAGAGGAGGAGATCAACATGGTCTCCCAAAAAAATAATCCTGCCGCTGAGGACATAAGCTCCTCTTTAAATCGGGTCTCCTCTCTTATGGCCCAGATGAATACTGCAAGGCCCCCATTGGTTGTCAATTGCAGTCCACCCATTTATTCACCATCCAAGCCGTCCAAGGCTCCACTGGTCATCAACCTTGACCCTACCACTGCTTCCATCACCTCTTCTGTGCCCACAAAATCCAAACTTCAACCCTTGGTTGTAAATGTTCAGCCAGCCCAGACTATCCCTAAACCGGCCCATACATCCCGGTCCAAACTACAGCCACTAGTGGTCAACATCCCTAAATTAGCCTATTCTGAGGCCGCTGTACCATGGAATTACAGCGAGGGAATCACGGCTACGGTTCCAAAGGTTAGGACCAGAACCTGGAGGAGGTGAACCTCATGACGAGGTCGGGGAGATGTGCAGGGGGTGAAGAGAAAGAAAAGGAGACAGAGGCGGAGAAAGAGAAAAAAGAAACTGAAGAAAAAAGAAAACAGAAATGAAAGGCAAAAATAGGAGAAGACACCCCCAGGGTGCAGAAAATGAGGCAGCAGACCTCATAAAAATAATCAAAAAAGTGAATTTAATCTTATGGATCAGCTAAACAAGGTCCCGGCCTAGATTTCAATACTGGGCCTTTTGCTGAATTCCGAAAAGCACAGGGATGCATTGTTAAGGATGCTACAGAGTGCACATGTATCCCATACAATCGATCCAGACCAGCTAGGCAAAATGGTTGGTCAAATCTTGTCACATAATGTGATAAGTTTCTCTGAGGGTGAGATCAGCCCAAGTGGGTGCTATCACGTTGACCCTTTGCACATCACTGTGCTTTGTAAGGGCAGCATGGTGGCACGGGTTTTGATTGACAATGGGTCGGCATTAAATGTCTGCCCGTTAATCACTTTTGTCAAGCTGGGTCTGGACCAATCAAGGATCAAACAAAATGGGCGGATAGTTAGGGCTTTTGATAGCTCCAAGACCCACTCCCTAGGGGAGATTGAACTGCCGGTCACAATTGGGCCGAATATCTTCAACATCACATTTGAAGTGATGGATATACTCGCAGCATTCAATCTGCTCCTAGGAAGGCCGTGGATACATTCGGCTAGGGCAATACCATCCACGCTCCACCAAAGGGTGAAATATGTAAGAGGACAAAGGGTGATAACAGTCCTAGCCGAAAACTTGGTGCCGCCCATCGTGTCACCTGATGTACCCTTAATAAATGTAGACTTGACTGTCGACAAG